>OW964829.1:18082542-18808072 GCA_943142095.1 Ophonus ardosiacus | reverse complement strand
CAAAATTAAATAATTATAAACATTTCCACTTTCAACCCCTGAATACGTTGTTCTGTAGAATTCACTCATTCTGCAGAATGACGTATATACAAATATTAGAAAAACCTAAAGTAGCTGTTTACTATCACATGTCCCCTGCAAAATTTAATAATTATAAACATTTCCACTTTCAACCCCTAAATACGTGGTTCTGCAGAATGCATTCATTCTGCAGAATGACGTATATACAAATATTAGAACAACCTAAAGAAGCTGGTTTACTATCACATGTCCCTGCAAAATTTAATAATTATAAACATTTCCACTTTCAACCCTAAATACGTGGGTTCTGCAGAATGCATTCTTTCTGCAGAATGACGTATATACAAAATATAGAACAACCTAAAGTAGCTGTTTACTATCACATGTCCCTGCAAAATTTAATAATTATAAACATTTCCACTTTCAACCCCTAAATACGTGGTTCTGCAGAATGCATTCATTCTGCAGAATGACGTATATACAAATATTAGAACAACCTAAAGAAGCTGTTTACTATCACATGTCCCTGCAAAATTAAATATTATAAACATTTCCACTTTCAACCCCTTGAATTACGTTGTTCTGTAGAATTCACTCATTCTGCAGAATGACGTATATACAAATATTAGAACAACCTGAAGTAGCTGTTTACTATCACATGTCCCTGCAAAATTTAATAATTATAAAACATTTCCACTTTCAACCCCTGAATACGTGGTTTTGCAGAATTCACTCATTCTGCAGAATGACGTATATACAAATATTTGAACAACCTGAAGTAGCTGTTTACTATCACATGTCCCTACAAAATTTAATAATTATAAACATTTCCACTTTCAACCCCTAAATACGTGGTTCTGCAGAATGCATTCATTCTGCAGAATGACGTATATACAAATATTAGAACAACCTAAAGTAGCTGTTTACTATCACATGTCCCTGCAAAATTAATAATTATAAACATTTCCACTTTCAACCCCTAAATACGTGGTTCTGCAGAATGCATTCATTCTGCAGAAATGACGGATATGCAAATATTAGAACAACCTAAAGTAGCTGTTTACTATCACATGTCCCTGCAAAATTAAATAATTATAACATTTCCACTTTCAACCCCTAAATACGTGGTTCTGCAGAATTCACTCATTCTGCAGAATGACGTATATACAAATATTAGAACAACCTGAAGTAGCTGTTTACTAGCTGTTTTACTATCACATGTCCCTGCAAAATTTAATAATTATAAACATTTCCACTTTCAACCCCTGAATACGTGGTTCTGCAAAATTCACATCATTCTGCAGAATGACGTATATACAAATATTAGAACAACCTAAAGTAGCTGTTTACTATCACATGTCCCTGCAAAATTAAATAATTATAAACATTTCCACTTTCAACCCCTGAATACGTGGTTCTGCAAAATTCACTCATTCTGCAGAATGACGTATATACAAATATTAGAACAACCTAAAGTAGCTGTTTATTATCAAATCTCCTGCAAAATTTAATAATTATAAACATTTCCACTTTCAACCCCTAAATACGTGGTTCTGCAGAAAGCGCTCATTCTGCAGAATGACGTATATACAAATATTAGAACAACCTAAAGTAAGCTGTTTACTATCACATGTCCCTGCAAAATTAAATATTATAAACATTTCCACTTTCAACCCCTGAATACGTAGTTCTGTAGAATTCACTCATTCTGCAGAATGACGTATATACAAATATTAGAACAACCTAAAGTAGCTGTTTTACTATCACATGTCCCTGCAAAATTTAATAATTGTAAACATTTCCATTTTCAACCCCTGAATACGTGGTTCTGCAAAATTCACTCATTCTGCAGAATGACGTATATACAAATATTAGAACAACCTAAAGTAGCTGTTTTACTATCACATGTTCCTTGCAAAATTAAATAATTATAAACATTTCCACTTTCAACCCCTGAATACGTGGTTCTGTAGAATTCACTCATTCTGCAGAATGACGTATATACAAATATTAGAACACCTAAAGTAGCTGTTTACTATCACATGTCCCCTGCAAAATTAAATAATTATAAACATTTCCACTTTCAACCCCTGAATACGTTGTTCTGTAGAATTCACTCATTCTGCAGAATGACGTATATACAAATATTAGAACAACCTGAAGTAGCTGTTTACTATCACATGTCCCTGCAAAATTAAATAATTATAAACATTTCCACTTTCAACCCCTGAATACGTTGTTCTGTAGAATTCACTCATTCTGCAGAATGACGTATATACAAATATTAGGAACAACCTGAAGTAGCTGTTTACTATCACATGTCCCCTGCAAAATTAAATAATTATAAACAATTCCACTTTCAACCCCTGAATACGTGGTTCTGCAGAATTCACTCATTCTGCAGAATGACGTATATACAATATTAGAAGAACCTAAAGTAGCTATTTACTATCACATGTCCCTGCAAAATTAAATAATTATAAACATTTCCACTTTCAACCCCTGAATACGTTGTTCTGCAGAATTCACTCATTCTGCAGAATGACGTATATACAAATATTAGAACAACCTGAAGTAGTTGTTTACTATCACATGTCCCTACAAAATTTAATAATTATAAACATTTCCACTTTCAACCCCTAAATACGTGGTTCTGGCAGAATGCATGACGTATATACAAATATTAGAACAACCTAAAGTAGCTGTTTACTATCACATGTCCCTGCAAAATTAAATAATTATAAACATTTCCACTTTCAACCCCTGAATACGTGGTTCTGTAGAATTCTGCAGAATGACGTATATACAAATATTAGAACAACCTAAAGTAGCTGTTTACTATCACATGTCCCTGCAAAATTTAATAATTATAAACATTTCCACTTTCAACCCCTAAATACGTGGTTCTGCAGAATGCATTCATTCTGCAGAATGACGGATATGCAAATATTAGAACAACCTAAAGTGTAGCTGTTTACTATCACATGTCCCCTGCAAAATTTAATAATTATAAACATTTCCACTTTCAACCCCAAAATACGTGGTTCTGCAGAATTCACTCATTCTACAGAATGACGTATATACAAATATTAGAACAACCTGAAGTAGCTGTTTACTAGCTGTTTACTATCACATGTCCCTGTAAAATTTAATAATTATAAACATTTCCACTTTCAACCCCTGAATACGTGGTTTTGCAGAATTCGCTCATTCTGCAGAATGACGTATATACAAATATTAGAACAACCTAAAGTAGCTGTTTACTATCACATGTCCCTGCAAAATTAAATAATTATAAACATTTCCACTTTTCAACCCCTGAATACGTGGTTTTGCAGAATTCACTCATTCTGCAGAATGACGTATATACAAATATTTGAACAACCTGAAGTAGCTGTTTACTATCATATGTCCCTACAAAATTTAAATAATTATAAACATTTCCACTTTCAACCCCTAAATACGTGGTTCTGCAGAATGCATTCATTCTGCAGAATGACGTATATACAAATATTAGAACAACCTAAGAGTAGCTGTTTACTATCACATGTCCCCTACAAAATTTAATAATTATAAACATTTCCACTTTCAACCCCTAAATACGTGGTTCTGCAGAATGCATTCATTCTGCAGAATGACGTATATACAATTATTAGAACAACCTAAAGTAGCTGTTTACTATCACATGCCCCTGCAAAATTAAATTATTATAAACATTTCCACTTTCAACCCCTGAAATACGTTGTTCTGTAGAATTCACTCATTCTGCAGAATGACGTATATACAAATATTAGAACAACCTGAAGTAGCTGTTTACTATCACATGTCCCTGCAAAATTAAATAATTATAAACATTTCCACTTTCAACCCCTGAATACGTGGTTCTGTAGAATTCACTCATTCTGCAGAATGACGTATATACAAATATTAGAACAACCTAAAGTAGCTGTTTACTATCACATGTCCCTGCAAAAATTTAATAATTATAAACATTTCCACTTTCAACCCCTGAATACGTGGTTCTGCAGAATTCACTCGTTCTGCAGAATGACGTATATACAAATATTAGAACAACCTAAAGTAGCTGTTTACTATCACATGTCCCTGCAAAATTAAATAATTATAAACATTTCCACTTTCAACCCCTGAATACGTTGTTCTGCAGAATTCACTCATTCTGCAGAATGACGTATATACAAATATTAGAACAACCTGAAGTAGCTGTTTACTATCACATGTCCCTACAAAATTTAATAATTATAAACATTTCCACTTTCAACCCCTAAATACGTGGTTCTGCAGAATGCATTCATTCTGCAGAATGACGTATATACAAATATTAGAACAACCTAAAGTAGCTGTTTTACTATCACATGTCCCTGAAAAATTAAATAATTATAAACATTTCCACTTTCAACCCCTGAATACGAGGTTTTGCAGAATTCACTCATTCTGCAGAATGACGTACATACAAATATTTGAGCAACCTGAAGTAGCTGTTTACTATCACATGTCCCTACAAAATTTAATAATTGTAAACATTTCCACTTTCAACCCCTAAATACGTGGTTCTGCAGAATGCATTTATTCTGTAGAATGACGTATATACAAATATTAGAACAACCTGAAGTAGCTGTTTACTATCACATGTCCCTGCAAAATTAAATAATTATAAACATTTCCACTTTCAACCCCTGAATACGTGGTTTTGCAGAATTCACTCATTCTGCAGAATGACGTATATACAAATATTTCAACAACCTGAAGTAGCTGTTTACTATCACATGTCCCTACAAAATTTAATAATTATAAACATTTCCACTTTCAACCCCTAAATACGTGGTTCTGCAGAATGCATTCATTCTGTAGAATGACGTATATACAAATATTAGAACAACCTGAAGTAGCTGTTTACTATCACATGTCCCTGCAAAATTAAATAATTGTAAACATTTCCACTTTCAACCCCTGAATACGTTGTTCTGTAGAATTCACTCATTCTGCAGAATGACGTATATACAAATATTAGAACAACCTGAAGTAGCTGTTTACTTCACATGTCCCTGCAAAATTAAATAATTATAAACATTTCCACTTTCAACCCCTGAATACGTTGTTCTGTAGAATTCACTCATTCTGCAGAATGACGTATATACAAATATTAGAACAACCTGAAGTAGCTGTTTACTATCACATGTCCCTGCAAAATTAAATAATTATAAACATTTCCACATTCAACCCCTGAATACGTTGTTCTGCAGAATTCACTCATTCTGCAGAATGACGTATATACAAATATTAGAACAACCTGAAGTAGCTGTTTACTATCACATGTCCCTACAAAATTTAATAATTATGAACATTTCCACTTTCAACCCCTAAATACGTGGTTCTGCAGAATGCATGACGTATATACAAATATTAGAACAACCTAAAGTAGCTGTTTACTATCACATGTCCTTGCAAAATTAAATAATTATAAACATTTCCACTTTCAACCCCTGAATACATGGTTCTGTAGAATTCACTCATTCTGCAGAATGACGTATATACAAATATTAGAACAACCTAAAGTAGCTGTTTACTATCACATGTCCCTGCAAAATTTAATAATTATAAACATTTCCACTTTCAACCCCTAAATACGTGGTTCTGCAGAATGCATTCATTCTGCAGAATGACGGATATGCAAATATTAGAACAACCTAAAGTAGCTGTTTACTATCACAAGTCCCTGCAAAATTTAATAATTATAAACATTTCCACTTTCAACCCCAAAATACGTGGTTCTGCAGAATTCACTCATTCTACAGAATGACGTATATACAAATATTAGAACAACCTGAAGTAGCTGTTTACTAGCTGTTTACTATCACATGTCCCTGTAAAATTTAATAATTATAAACATTTCCACTTTCAACCCCTGAATACGTGGTTTTGCAGAATTCACTCATTCTGCAGAATGACGTATATACAAATATTTGAACAACCTGAAGAAGCTGTTTACTATCACATGTCGCTACAAAATTTAATAATTATAAACATTTCCACTTTCAACCCCTAAATATGTGGTTCTGCAGAATGCATTCAATCTCCAGAATGACGTATATACAAATATTAGAACAACCTAAAGTAGCTGTTTACTATCACATGTCCCTGCAAAATTAAATAATTATAAACATTTCCACTCTCAACTCCTAAATACGTGGTTCTGCAAAATTCACTCATTCTGCAGAATGACGTATATACAAATATTAGAACAATCTAAAGTAGCTGTTTACTATCACATGTCCCTGCAAAATTAAATAATTATAAACATTTCCACTTTCAACCCCTGAATACGTTGTTCTGCAGAATTCACTCATTCTGCAGAATGACGTATATACAAATATTAGAACAACCTGAAGTAGCTGTTTACTATCACATGTCCCTACAAAATTTAATAATTATAAACATTTCCACTTTCAACCCCTAAATACGTGGTTCTGCAGAATGCATTCATTCTGCAGAATGACGTATATACAAATATTAGAACAACCTAAAGTAGCTGTTTACTATCACATGTCCCTGCAAAATTAAATAATTATAAACATTTCCACTTTCAACCCCTGAATACGTGGTTTTGCAGAATTCACTCAATCTGCAGAATGACGTATATACAAATATTTGAACAACCTGAAGTAGCTGTTTACTATCACATGTCCCTACAAAATTTAATAATTATAAACATTTCCACTTTCAACCCCTAAATACGTGGTTCTGCAGAATGCATTCATTCTGCAGAATGACGTATATACAAATATTAGAACAACCTAAAGTAGCTGTTTACTATCACATGTCCCTGCAAAATTTAATAATTATAAACATTTCCACTTTCAACCCCTAAATACGTAGTTCTGCAGAATGCGCTCATTCTGCAGAATGACGTATATACAAATATTAGAACAACCTAAAGTAGCTGTTTACTATCACATGTGCCTGCAAAATTTAATAATTATAAACATTTCCACTTTCAACCCCGAAACACGTGGTTGTGCAGAATGACGGATATATCAATACTAGAACAACCTAGAGAAGCTGTTTACTATTATGTGTCCCTGCTAAATTCAATAATTATAAAAATTTCCACATTCAATCCCTAAATACGCCGTATTGCAGAATTGATTCATTCTGCAGAATGACGGATATATAAGTACTATAAAAAATTAGTGTAGCTGGTTACTATACATATTCCTGCGAAATTAAATAAATATATACACATCCACTTTCGATCCCTAAAAACGGCGTTCTGCATAATGCAGCTTCATCTGTCATTTGAAGACAAAATTATAAATGAATTTACAACATGTGGGGTACTATAAAACCCGACTAGAGCAGTTACGGTTTAGTTATATTTCATTTAACATTAGCTATATACCAATTTAAAGTAATAAATTTAAGCAAATTAAGATGAATATGACTATCATCATATTTCTGCAAAATACTTTTATTATGGCAGGGACACCGAAAATTTTAAATCATAGGTAGGTAGTACATAATTAAGACAATATTATATGTTTATTATTTTAATTTGTTTGGCATATATAGCATGTATAAAATTTGCCTTACTCTTTTTTCATTACGCCTATGTAGTCTAAATGAAACCAGTGTTCACACATATTGCAAAGGACTGCTTCTCCACCCGGTTTGTTGCAGTCATTGTGGAAGCAAATTTCTGATGATTCACCCCAATAATTATTTACTACGCCGGTTAAAAATCAAGAGTGCTGCCTTGTACTGGTAACTTTTCTGCTGTTATATTTCTAATTTTAATTTTCTCAATATTTCTTAATCGTTTTCGATCGAACTTTTACCTTTGTTGCCCTGCGATGTAAAGTTTTTTTTCTTGTTTTTCTTTTTTTTGAAAACATAACCAGGGATCGGTTCCATCATTTGTGGATGAAGTCCCCAATAACTTATTTGTCAGATAATTGCATAAAAACCATAATATACAAACAATACAAAGTGATCATGTGAGAATGAACCAGCTGTTATCTTTTAACTTTTAAATTTAAAATGGAACGAACCATATTTTCTGTTTTAGAATGGTAGTACGTTGTTATATTAAAAAATATAATGGCGGACGTTTTAACTATGTAAGTTGAATGAAAAAAATCAAGTTCGTTAGACTTTGTTTTTTTTTTGTTCATAGAAGATGGTATTTTTTAAATAAATTCATTTATTCAATTTTGCCTTATAAAGTCATGTTTATTTCCTTGGACACGGACCATTAAAGTTGTTTTATAAACAATTTTATTCCGCTAGCGATTAATAGATATTTATACACCAAGTGAGCTAAGATAATGTTTATTCATGAGAAGAAAATCGATGAAGTACATTAAGCCAAAATTTAATAACAGTTGTATTACACTCGCGGTTAAAATGAATGTTTAACTCGCGGGATTCATTTAATCCGCATGTATAATAAATAACTATTATATGGCGTAACCTGGACTACCGACCTAATAAAACAAAATTTTACGCTCTCTTCATTTATTTTATATTTCGAATGTCCGACATTTTATTCTTTAATAATACAACGTATTACTTGTTTATTATTACCATTATAAAACAAATTCTGTATTTCAAAGTTAGTATTATATACTCCTTAACCAAAAGTAAAGAACGCTTCTTATCTTAATACATATTATTGCTCATATTGCGTGTAAAAAACTTGCTTATTTGAATATAATCGCTATCCGCATCATTAAAAGATACAATTGCTGGTTCATTTTCGCATGAGCTCTCTGTGTACATTATGTTCATTTTAAATGGACCACCATTGTTATCTCGAGAATTAGTGAAATGAGCTAACAATTTCTATTTATAAGACTTAAAAAATGAACAGAAAAAAAATCCCCAGTAATTCTCAACATATGGAACCTAACTTTTTGATTTAAATAGGAACACATATTTTTTCTGTACTTACTCGCTAGATAATTTAATTCTGAATTCAAGGTTATAGATGATAAAATTCTACACCTAAATCGCCAATCATTTTTTATTTTGTGGGTTTTGGTTTATAAATAAACCGTTTTTAATAAGAAAAGGATCTGCGAATAATTCAAGGGTATTATTCTGACAGTTTAAACGTCATGCATTTATTTGTAATTTTGTGTCAATGGGGATTCCACTCATTTTTACCTTCCGTCACCTTTAGGTAAGGAAGGTATTGTCTTTGGTCAAAAAATTCGGTGGTGAGTTTTTAATGACTAAGCACGTTTTAGGGTCCCTACAATACAAATTTACTATTTTTAAGATGATGTCTGTATGTATGTGTGTGTGTGTGTGCGTGTGTCCGTGTGTGCGTGTGTGTGTATGTGTGTCCGTGTGTGACAAATTTTTCTCCGACGATAACTCCAATACTACAATTCTAAAAATTATAATTCTTTCATATTCCTCTTCTGTACAACCATATGAAGAGTTGATTAGATTTTGGTTATAATTAATCCACCGGAAGTACCCTTATTTGAAGTTTTTAACAGTTTTTCTTAAAAAAACGCAGTTAAATGTTATTTTTTGACATTTTGTTATTATGTATATTAAAGAAAATACTCTTCTCTATACAGTTTAATTATACATTTTCCTTCATATTCAATAGATGTAAATTTAAAGCATTATAAAGAAATTAATTTTCAAAAATTAGTCAGCTTTGTTATTTATCATGGAAACAACTGACATAATTATTCAAAAAAATTTAATTGACAGATGTCAGTTGCAAGTGCAAACCCAAATATGGAAAGTATATGTTCTAAAATTGGTATGTCATAGTGTTACTTGCAAGTGACATGCAGAGAAAGGCCAAAGATAAGATGGAAGGACATTACTTAGTGTAGTTTATGTTATAATTTTATTGGATTTATAGAACCTTTTCAAATGAACTTTTGGTATGGAATTTGTAAAAAATAGTATGTGTTCGTGTTCGATTTTACATGATATTATATAGAATCTGCTCCAAGGACCTTTTGGTATGAGATTTGTACAAAATACATCGAATTGACGGAAGGTCTTGTGCTGGCCACAACAGATTTTTTTATTATGTGAAATAAAACCATTCAGTTTTGAAGCAAGTATTTTATTTTCGAGATATCAGTATAACGTCACATTCCCCCTATACTAGTCTTTCTCACACACACACACACACACACACACACACACACATAAACACACATAAACACACACAAACACACACACGCACACACACGCACACGCACGCACACACGCACGCACGCGCACACACACACACACTGCACTGAATACGCTACGAGAGCAAGATAACAATTATATGACGTCAATTTCCCCTTTTAGCAAATGTGAAATATCTCGTAAAGTATTTATTTAAAAAATGTTTTCATTGTTTTAAATAAACTCGTATAGTTTCAATTTTTTCGTATTTACAGAATATGATATGTAGTTCTTACAGGACCACGCAGTACATAAATACAAATACACGGACAGACATTAGTAGTTAATACACCGTAATGTAACATAACATAACGTAAAAATAATTGAAAAGTTTTATAGTATTAAATTAAAAATTAAATTATTAAAAATTAGTAACTGACTTGATAAATATATATATATATATATATATTCTTTATAATTCAATTTGGATTTATCGTTAAATAATATATATTTTTTTAAAAGATATACTTACGTTTTTGTTTTGCACATACTCGAATATAGTCGATTTCGTAACCGTAACCATGAAGCAGGATATATAGTTCGCAAAAGAGGCATTTTTTTTCGCTTTTCGCCACGAAGCGAAAATTTGGTAGCATGCGTGTCTCAAAATATTCGCCTGCAAGCGTACGACTTGAAGCGAAAGTATCAAAGTAACGTCATTATTTTGCCACAGTTCTATTCAAAGCCAATTTATATATAAATTATACATTTATTATATACTAGTGTCATAATATTTTTTATTTTAATAGTATAAAATCCAATAATTTCCGAATCAAAAAACCAATATAGAATTCTAAAGTGCGTGCTACCACTGTGCTACCAAGATTCGTAAAAGTAAAATCGTATTCGCCTGCTTTCTATGATAGAATTCTAAAGTGCGTGCTACCACTACAGGTTCTCTTGACTGACATAACTGACTCATGTTTTCGCTGTCGAAGTGTCAGCATCGGTTTATCGAATTCTGTGTATTCCTATTTGCGATTCAGTTTTGTTGATTATTAAGTACTTTTGTTGTTTGTTTAGTGCTTTTTGTTGTTCATTGTTCTTTTTGTTTCTTAAGATTTTTTTATTTGGTAAATATTTTTTGTTGTTTTTTAAATATTTTTGTTGTTTCTTTCTTTTGTTCGTGAACGATCTGAGTCGTGAATCATGGCAATGCAAAAGAAAATTTCTCCAATTTTATAAACAAAGTAAAAATTTTAGTGAATGAAAATATTGTTGTTGTCATAAATTAGATTTGAGCAAAGTTATTATAAGAATAATTACAAAACATATAACAAATGATATATTTACTTATACCCAGCATAATTTATATGAGGAGTGCCTAGAATTTTATGTAAGATTTTTGTTTTTTAATTATACCCAACACATTAATTATATTTAGCTGGAAAAAATTTTAAAGAAAAATCAAATGACATTGTAATCCAGAATGCTATAAATTATTTTTTTAAAAAAGAGGTATAATAATAAATAAATTAAATGAACAGTTTTTAATTTGTTTCCTTTTTCCTCTGACTGAAATTCTATTTTAATCAAATAACAGTAGTACATCCATAATTCATTTACAAAACTTTATTTCTCGGCGCGTCCGCAAGGCGCGGTAGTTGAACATCTAAACTGCTTACTGCTTGCGTTTCTTCATAGAGTGCGCCTTCTATAGGTCAGTATCTCTCTATTTTCTATGGACATAACATAGCACGAGCTATGTGGCCCGACCTTGGTTATAGTTTCAAATTTAGTTGTTATTCGATATTTATTATTTAAAATATACATATTGCATTACTCCAAAATAAATTACTTTTATTTAACATAAATATTAATTACAAAACTAAATCAATATTATTATTATTATTATTATTATTATTATCGTTTAAAACGAACTTAAATTTGTATTTACGTATTTGCGAATATTTTCCTTCTATATATATATATGTATATATTAGTCCCGTCAATGGAGATCAAAAAAGACCTTTGCCTTACAAAAGGTGGGGAAAAAACGATTTTAACATCTGTTATTTGGGTCGAGACAGAGATAAAAAATTCAAATTTGTGACCTTGGGGAGGCTCGGCGTGAGCCGTCCTCTTGGATCAAAGATGTAAAAACGAGTTTTTCGATATTATCTCGAAAACAGTGGCCCGTATCAAAACTTTACAAGAATACAAAATTAAAATTCGTTATTTTTTGTACAAAAAGAATTCTTACATTTTTTACCTAGGGTGAACTCTCAAAGAGGTATGTTCAAAAATAAGTAACCAGAACAACAATTTATGAAAGAATATTTAATCACTCAAAATATACACAATATTAAGTTTCTAATACAAAAAGCCGGTATTATAAACTTCCAGTTAAATTTAGTTCCAAAGTAAATTTAATAAAGTGAACATATTCGAATCAATTTCTATGTTCTTATGACATTTGTATCATTGCTGTCAAAAATTCGCGTTGAATTTGTTCATTTAATTAAATTTACTATGGAATTAAATTTATATACTTAGTTTATATATTTAGTTTATAATACCGGCACTTAGTCTAATAGATTTTGTTATTTATAATAGTTTACATTCGTTGTGGCATCAAAAGAAGTAAATTATCGATGATTTTAAAATAATTTTTACCCACGCTTTGTCACAAATTCATCAACCACTCCGACCCGGTTAAAGAGATGAAACCGCGGTTTGAAAATTTTAATTCAGCTATATTAAATGATTTTTGCTCCGATGAGTGGTTCGCGAATTATTAACAATTTGAACTTATACGAAATTTCTTTAAAATTTGAAACATCTGCACATCGGTTTATTTTTCATTTTTTCATTGGAAAATTTAACAAGTATTAAATCCGCAAATTTCAGATAAATATTTATCCAAAAATCCGTGGAAATGCTGACCGAAGCAACAAATGTGTATTTGGCTGCTTACTAGTTCTCTAATAAGAGCGAAACGCGTGTCTACAGCTGCAGTTGAGCTATTACCCTACGATCATTTTTTTTCTAGTACATTATATATATATATACAGGGTGTCTCTTAAATAGAGGGACATGGCTTAACCACAGATTCCTGAGGCTAAAATAAGACGATTTAACCAAACTTGCTTCTACCGGAAAGTGTACCATTTAGCCAGAATTCTGCTTCAAAGTTATTCGAAAAAAAGTTAATTTTGCTTATAATAACCGGACGCTTTATTCGATTTAGATGAAATTTGGTATGACAGTTTATATGATTATAGGTCATCTTTTAAGATGATACTTGTTATTATTAGTGAACCACTAGT
Organism: Ophonus ardosiacus; assembly: GCA_943142095.1. Classification (NCBI taxonomy): domain Eukaryota; kingdom Metazoa; phylum Arthropoda; class Insecta; order Coleoptera; family Carabidae; genus Ophonus; species Ophonus ardosiacus. The sequence goes on along the minus strand of OW964829.1, from coordinate 18,794,558 downwards.
GTATGAAATGTAGGTGCCCCAACATTGATTAGACCATAACTTTTTAATGGCCACTCCGATAACGTGAAATTATTTTTTTTCAGAAAGATACATTCAATAGTAAACTTTTCTCTCTCTGTGTAATTTGTGATATCTGTTACGGTTCAGACAGAAAAAAATAAAACCTGAGTGACTGCATCGTGAATTTTTGAAAAATAAATTTAATCTAGCAGTCTCTCCAAATGTCAAACAATTAATTTTTAATGACAGTAACGAGTTGTCAATCTTCTCAACTTGTTTAGGAGTAAGCTAACATATTTATTCGTGTTATTTATAATAATGGCAGTAAAATACTATTTGGCTGAACAAATAGATGTTACTAGTTCCTGAATATTGCGAAGGAATTTTTTGACAACCGAAAAACAATTGTTACTGTCATTAGAAATTCGTTGTTTGACATTTGGATAGATTGCTAGATTAAATTTATTTTTAAAAAATTCACGGTGCAGTCACTCAGGTTTTATTTTTTTCTGTCTGAACCGTAACAGATATCACAAATTACACAGAGAGAGAAAAGTTTACTGTTGAATGTATCTTTCTGAAAAAAAATAATTTCACGTTATCGGCGTAGCCATTAAAAAGTTATGGTCTAATCAATGTTGGGGCACCTACATTTCATACACTAGTGGTTCACTAATAATAACAAGTATCATCTTAAAAGATGACTTATAATCATATAAACTGTCATACCAAATTTCATCCAAATCGAATAAAGCGTCCGGTTATTATAAGCAAAATTAATATTTTTTCGAAGTACTTTGAAGCAGATTTCTGGCTAAATGGTACACTTTCCGGTAGAAGCAAGTTTGGTTAAATCGTCTTATTTTAGCCTCAGGAATCTGTGGTTAAGCCATGTCCCCCTATTTAAGAGACACCCTGTATATATATATATATATATATATATATATATATATATATATATATATATATATATATAAAGTGTACAACGCTTAAATTGTGGTAGAACGACCCCATAGATAGTAAATCTGGCAATATTTTTTGTCTAACATGCTTCCTACAAGAAGTGAAGGCCTTTAAAACTGACCAATCACGTCATAGTTCAAAATTTTGTAAGAAAGTAAAAATCAATGACCCGTACCACGATCACGGTTTTAAATTGTGGTGTTTGGGTATATTAGTTAAAACCTTGACGACGACTTGACACATACTTTAGGGTTATAAACAAAAATCAGTGATGCCACTATACTGATTAAACCGAAAATGCACTGACAGGCATATTCAATACATTTGGCTTCAATATTGTAAATAATTTATCTTACAAACAAGTCAAAAGACAAAACATATTAAAATATTGAAGCCAAATGTTTTAAATATGCCTATCAGTACATTTTCGATTTAATGAGTATAGTGGCATGATTGATTTTCTTTATAACCCTGAAGTTTGTGTCAAATCGTTAGCACGGTTCTAGCTAACATCGATGTTAGAACTGTGATCGTGGTACGAGCCAATGTGTTTTCTGGAAAAACTCTTGATTGTCAAATCTGACGTTAATCGTTTTTTGAATACAATTTATATTGTTTTTTTGATATTCTCAAAATGCCATTTACCTTCCCCAGTACCAGTATTATAAAATAGTCGTGCTGCCGCAAGACGGTACAGAGAGTTATTTCCAAATAGACGCCAATGATCTTATATGCCATTTGTGACAGGTGTGACATTTTTTTCAAGAGAACACAATGGCTGGTAGCACAAGCGTGGTTCTAACACCGGTGTTAGCTAGAACCATGTCAACGACTTGACACATACTTCAGGTTTGTTAAGAAAACAAGTGTTGCCAATATATTGACCAAGTAGAAAATTTACTGACAGCCATATTCAATAAATAAGAAGAAATTAACTCACTCGCCCTTGTGGGCTCGTGAGCTAAACTTTCTTCTCATGAATAAACATTACCTTAGCTCACTTGGTGTGTAAATATCTATTAATATGATTTGTTTTATAACTTGTTTCTAGGAAAAACAGTTTTAAATAATGAGGTCAAATTTATTGAACATGGCTGTCAGTACATTTTCGACTTAATTCAGTATATTGGCAACTCTTATTTTGTTAACAACCCTGAAGTATGTGCCAAGTCATTGACACAGTTCTAGTTAATACCGGTGTTAGAACCACGCTTGTGCTACTAGTTATTGATTTTTACTTGTTTACAAAATTTTGAAATATGACACGTGATTGGTCAGTCTAGATTTATTATCTATGGGGTCTGGTAAAATGCTCATGTTGCTGTAAGTTATGCTATGTAAACTATAAATCTAGCTGAAGATGTACAATTTGATTATATACTATTGCTGCAATTCTGGGCACACTCGTAACGTTAGATACGATATCTGTAAGACTTGGAAATCACTACGATCAAAAATGCAATGAGGTCATGCAAAAAAAATAATTGTACCTTTTTTTTCTGTTTAAATCGAAAAAGGATAGTCTAATTCATCAATCAGTATGATTAAATTATTTTTTATTTATATTTTTTGTTGTATAAAATCGTTTTAAAGTATGGTATTTTTAAAAAGTTGCAAAAACCAGCCATGTTTTGTCGTCACAACGTTACGAATGAAGTTCAGACTCATTTCAAACAGACACATAATTTCTAAAAGAAAAATATATATAAACTATAAATTGAGGATTACATATCTAAATATGCTATATTATATTAATATAATATCGTTCTATTTATTTTTATAAATATAATTTTCATTTGGCGTGAAGTTATCTATGTTACGTCAGATGTTTCGTTCACTTTTGAAACTTTGAATTAGCGGTAGAAGGTTATAAACGCATATGAGACATTGAATATATTCCAGAATATTATTTTATTCTTTATTTTGGCACGAAACAACGTTCCATCGACATGTTTACTTTCATAAATTTTAGGTTATCTTCAAATGTCACTTTGACGTTTAAGACAATAATATGTGAAAATCAAAATGGTCGTGCTTCTCACTCTGTGACGTCAATCGACAAGGGACGAAGCGGGGGTCTTCAGCCGTATTTTAAAGAATGTCATTTTCAATTACAATTTTTTCATGATTAAAGATCGATTTGAGGAAAAATAAAAAATACGGGTCTATTATTTTTCACTACTCTATCGATTAAAATTATAAAAAAAAGTCGTGCATGACCTCATTCTGACGCATATCGTAACAAACGAGTACTCGTAAATCGTTCCGATTTCTTGTAAATATTTACTGTCAATTATTACTTGTCTGTAGGAAACGCAAAATATTTTAAATTGTGTGTATGTCGGTTATATATATATATATATATATATATATATATATATATATATATATATATATATAAGTTATAGTGCTACCCCTGTACTACATAATAGACAAAGTGCCGATGTGCCAGAACGTGACTCTCTCATATTTCAGTAGTATAAAAACATATGTAATGCTTTAGATTAGTCAGTCTGTATTCTATTATCATATTATCAAGTAGTTTATAGCATATTATAATTTGTACTCGCAAAAATAAAACTTTTTAAAAACCTATTTGATCGAACGAGAAATTTAAGTGGCGCAGTCTTGGTAGGATTGCCAAAACAATTTAGCGAATATAAATTGTTTCACTTTCGTGATTAATTTGGCAAATTCGAATATCTCCATACTTCGATCACTGTATCCTGCATCTGAGAGGACATCAGAAGCAAGACACATCTCGACGAGCCGAGCGAGCCAAGCTGAGCGGACATCAGTGCAACTCCTGACACAGGAATATCTGGACATGGTGCCAGAGTTCCATGGGGAACGTGAATTACTCCCTAGGTTTACTAGCGTTTGTGAAAAATTAGTAACAAAATTTTATAATACCACAAACACAAATGATTTCCAAAATGAATATTTAATGAGCAGTATATTAGCCAAAATAAAAGGTGAAGCTGCTATTAATATTGCAAGTTCCACAATTTCAAAGTGGGAAGATTTGAAAACAGCACTAAAAAATGCTTATTCAGACAAACGTGACTGGTTCACACTAAATATGGAAATAACAGAGCTGAAACAAAATCCTAATGAAAACGTTTTTGATTTTTACGGTCGTTTACAACACCTCTTAAATTTACAAATTTCTTATATTTCAACAAACGCTGCTGCCGAAGCATCCGTAGTAATGATTGACTATTTTCAACATTATGCTTTACGCGTTTTACTAAAAGGTTTGAAAGAACCTATAGGTCAATTAATGAGGGCAAAGAACCCTACAGACTTAAATTCAGCTTTAAGTATGTTAGCAAATGATTTTCAATTTGAATATTATGCCAAATCCAAAACCACTAATCAGAATACACACAAATTAAATCAAAAACCACAAATCCACCAACCAAGATACAATATTCCTAAACCCATACCCTACTTTAATTACACACCCAATAAAACTCTGCATCCTTCACCTATGCAACAAACGACATACAGACAACAATATACTCCTCAACAACAAAAACAATATACTCCTCAACAACAAAGACAATATACTCCTCAACAACAAAGACAATATACACCGCAAACACCACGCCAAGGTCCATCCACCAGACAAAACCTTCCTGCACCTACTCCGATGAGTATTTCCACGCGAAATACAACTCAATACCGTCCTGCACAAAACCGCGCAAACACAGCGGGAGAATTATTTAATATCAACGAGTCAGCAGAATCTGCCGTTGACCCATATGTTTATTACGATAAATAATGAGGTCAAATTTATTGAACATGGCTGTCAGTACATTTTCGACTTAATTCAGTATATTGGCAACTCTTATTTTGTTAACAACCCTGAAGTATGTGCCAAGTCATTGACACAGTTCTAGTTAATACCGGTGTTAGAACCACGCTTGTGCTACTAGTTATTGATTTTTACTTGTTTACAAAATTTTGAAATATGACACGTGATTGGTCAGTCTAGATTTATTATCTATGGGGTCTGGTAAAATGCTCATGTTGCTGTAAGTTATGCTATGTAAACTATAAATCTAGCTGAAGATGTACAATTTGATTATATACTATTGCTGCAATTCTGGGCACACTCGTAACGTTAGATACGATATCTGTAAGACTTGGAAATCACTACGATCAAAAATGCAATGAGGTCATGCAAAAAAAATAATTGTACCTTTTTTTTCTGTTTAAATCGAAAAAGGATAGTCTAATTCATCAATCAGTATGATTAAATTATTTTTTATTTATATTTTTTGTTGTATAAAATCGTTTTAAAGTATGGTATTTTTAAAAAGTTGCAAAAACCAGCCATGTTTTGTCGTCACAACGTTACGAATGAAGTTCAGACTCATTTCAAACAGACACATAATTTCTAAAAGAAAAATATATATAAACTATAAATTGAGGATTACATATCTAAATATGCTATATTATATTAATATAATATCGTTCTATTTATTTTTATAAATATAATTTTCATTTGGCGTGAAGTTATCTATGTTACGTCAATGTTTCGTTCACTTTTGAAACTTTGAATTAGCGGTAGAAGGTTATAAACGCATATGAGACATTGAATATATTCCAGAATATTATTTTATTCTTTATTTTGGCACGAAACAACGTTCCATCGACATGTTTACTTTCATAAATTTTAGGTTATCTTCAAATGTCACTTTGACGTTTAAGACAATAATATGTGAAAATCAAAATGGTCGTGCTTCTCACTCTGTGACGTCAATCGACAAGGGACGAAGCGGGGGTCTTCAGCCGTATTTTAAAGAATGTCATTTTCAATTACAATTTTTTCATGATTAAAGATCGATTTGAGGAAAAATAAAAAATACGGGTCTATTATTTTTCACTACTCTATCGATTAAAATTATAAAAAAAAGTCGTGCATGACCTCATTCTGACGCATATCGTAACAAACGAGTACTCGTAAATCGTTCCGATTTCTTGTAAATATTTACTGTCAATTATTACTTGTCTGTAGGAAACGCAAAATATTTTAAATTGTGTGTATGTCGGTTATATATATATATATAAGTTATAGTGCTACCCCTGTACTACATAATAGACAAAGTGCCGATGTGCCAGAACGTGACTCTCTCATATTTCAGTAGTATAAAAACATATGTAATGCTTTAGATTAGTCAGTCTGTATTCTATTATCATATTATCAAGTAGTTTATAGCATATTATAATTTGTACTCGCAAAAATAAAACTTTTTAAAAACCTATTTGATCGAACGAGAAATTTAAGTGGCGCAGTCTTGGTAGGATTGCCAAAACAATTTAGCGAATATAAATTGTTTCACTTTCGTGATTAATTTGGCAAATTCGAATATCTCCATACTTCGATCACTGTATCCTGCATCTGAGAGGACATCAGAAGCAAGACACATCTCGACGAGCCGAGCGAGCCAAGCTGAGCGGACATCAGTGCAACTCCTGACACAGGAATATCTGGACATGGTGCCAGAGTTCCATGGGGAACGTGAATTACTCCCTAGGTTTACTAGCGTTTGTGAAAAATTAGTAACAAAATTTTATAATACCACAAACACAAATGATTTCCAAAATGAATATTTAATGAGCAGTATATTAGCCAAAATAAAAGGTGAAGCTGCTATTAATATTGCAAGTTCCACAATTTCAAAGTGGGAAGATTTGAAAACAGCACTAAAAAATGCTTATTCAGACAAACGTGACTGGTTCACACTAAATATGGAAATAACAGAGCTGAAACAAAATCCTAATGAAAACGTTTTTGATTTTTACGGTCGTTTACAACACCTCTTAAATTTACAAATTTCTTATATTTCAACAAACGCTGCTGCCGAAGCATCCGTAGTCAATTAATGAGGGCAAAGAACCCTACAGACTTAAATTCAGCTTTAAGTATGTTAGCAAATGATTTTCAATTTGAATATTATGCCAAATCCAAAACCACTAATCAGAATACACACAAATTAAATCAAAAACCACAAATCCACCAACCAAGATACAATATTCCTAAACCCATACCCTACTTTAATTACACACCCAATAAAACTCTGCATCCTTCACCTATGCAACAAACGACATACAGACAACAATATACTCCTCAACAACAAAAACAATATACTCCTCAACAACAAAGACAATATACTCCTCAACAACAAAGACAATATACACCGCAAACACCACGCCAAGGTCCATCCACCAGACAAAACCTTCCTGCACCTACTCCGATGAGTATTTCCACGCGAAATACAACTCAATACCGTCCTGCACAAAACCGCGCAAACACAGCGGGAGAATTATTTAATATCAACGAGTCAGCAGAATCTGCCGTTGACCCATATGTTTATTACGATAACCAAGAACAAACTGACCAAGTATTAATTGATAACAATGATTATGAAAATCCACAAAACCCCGACAATTTCGAAGACGATAATTTTTTAGACATCGCAGCCTCGGAAACAATGGAAACATTTTACCCGGAGTCGAACTAATGAACCTAACAAATAAAAGTAAATTACCTTATATTATATTCCCTGAAAATAATCTGAAAGTTTTAATAGACACAGGAAGTACGAAATCTTTCATAAAACCTACCATAGCGCATAAATATTACAAAAATTCAATTTTTAATGACCCTTTCCAAATTTCAACTGCGCATGGAACTTCAATTGAGAATTACAGCACACTCGTACCTATTTCAAAATTATTTAATTTAAAGAAAAATGCAAGTTTAAAATATCACATTTTTGATTTTCACGATGAATTCGATCTCTTATTAGGATTAGACAATCTGAGTACATTAAAAATAATTATAGACCTGAATAAAAATGTAGTAACAACACCCACCTGCCAAATAAAAATTCAACATCAAAATTCTGAAAATAAAATTAATACAAACAAAATTTGTCAGCCAAATAATAATGTAACATTAGACCCCAAAACCGAAAAGGTAATCAAAATTCAAGTAACTCAACAAAACGGAACCATATTAATACCAAAACAACAACAGAATAATTTAATCATCCCCGAATGTGTCACCACAGCCAATAATTACCATGCACTTTGTACAGCAATTAATAACTCAGAATCACATATCAACTTTACACAATTAGAACCAATTACTGTAGAAAACATCTCTAACTATGAAACGTACTCATCACCCAAATTTAATTTCATTCAATCAGAAAAAATTAAATTTGATATTTCAAAAATTCGGTCAGATCACATGAATTCGGAAGAAAAATCAGCTATCACTAAATTAATTCACGATTATTCTGATATATTTCACGTAGACGACAAAAATTTAACATTTACTAATCAAATTAAACATTCCATAAAAACAAGTGACGAAATTCCTATTTATACGAAATCTTATAGATACCCAGAAATTCACCGACAAGAGGTACGTTCTCAAACACAAAAAATGTTAGATCAAAATATTATTAGACCATCATGTTCGCCATGGTCATCACCTATTTGGGTTGTCCCAAAAAAACTTGACGCATCTGGTAAACGCAAGTGGCGTATAGTGGTAGATTACAGGAAATTGAACGAAAAGACTATTAGCGACAAATACCCATTACCGAACATAACTGATTTACTAGACAAACTCGGACGCTGTCAGTATTTCACTACGTTAGACTTGGCATCTGGTTTCCACCAGATTGAAATGGACAAACAAGACATTCAAAAAACTGCATTTAACACGGAAGACGGGCATTATGAGTTCACTCGTATGCCTTTTGGCTTAAAAAACGCACCTGCGACATTCCAACGCGTTATGGACAATGTTCTGAGAGGGTTAGTAAACAAAAAATGCCTTGTTTACCTCGACGACATTATTATATTTAGTACCAGCCTACAAGAACACATTCAAAATTTAAAATTAGTTTTCGAACGTTTGAAAAATTCAAATTTCAAAGTACAACTAGATAAATGCGAATTTCTTAAAAGAGAAGTAGCGTATCTCGGGCATATCGTAACCCCTGAGGGCGTGAAACCAAATCCCGACAAAATTTCGGCTGTTCTAAATTTTCCAATTCCAAAAACTACAACACAAATTAAAGGTTTCTTAGGACTTTTAGGCTATTATCGAAAATTTATTAAAGACTTCGCTAAGATAACAAAACCGCTGACTAGACGCTTAAAGAAAAATGCTGTTATTGACATTAACGACCCTGAGTACAGACAATGCTTTGAAAATTGCAAGAATTTGTTGACTAACGAACCACTACTCCAATATCCTGATTACGACAAAGAATTTAACTTGACATGTGACGCGAGCCAGCTGGCTATTGGAGCCGTGTTATCCCAAGGTAGTCTAGGCACGACCTACCAGTAGCTTACGCTAGCAGAACACTGAACGAGACAGAGATAAACTATTCTACCATTGAGAAAGAAATGTTAGCTATCATTTGGGCGACTCAGTATTTTAGAACTCACTTATTAGGACGCAAATTCAAAATCTATACAGACCACCGACCCTTGCAATGGCTATTCTCGTTAAAACAATGTAGCCAAAAATTAATAAGATGGCGCCTCAAATTAGAGGAATATGACTATGAAATAATCTATAAGAAAGGCAAACTTAATACCAATGCCGACGCCTTAAGCCGTATACCTGTTGAAATTAATAAAACTCAAAATTTACAATCACAAACACAAGTAGATGACACTCCACTAGCTCTATTCAAAGACTACTTAGATAAGAAACATTGCCTTAATCACAATAATAACAATATTATTGAAGTAATAGGAAATCTATTCGATGCACCATCTGACTCTAGTCTAGCTCATTGCTCATTAATTTTAAAATTAAATTTAACAACGTACACAAATTAAAATCTCAAAATCCTCAACTTCATAACCTAGTATATTTAAAAACCCCACAAAGATATCTATTATACTTAATAACAAAGGAAAATTATTACAATAAACCTACTAAACAAGACATATTCTATACCTTACTAAATTTGAGAAAATTCTGTTTACATAATAATATCAAAAATTTAAGTATACCAAAAATTGCATGTGGACATGACAATCAAATTTGGAACGAAATAAAATCAATGTTAAAATATATTTTTGATAATACCAACATACTAATAACCGTTTACAAACTCCCTGAACCCAAAATTCCCCAGACCGAATTAAACATAAACGAAACAGAAAACATGAAACACTTTCATAAATTCATAGAAAATTTTAACACAGAGTTAAGGAATAAAACAGATAACAAAGACGACGATACGCAATCCCTTGCAGTCGAGGTAGGTGACTCACAACATAATGAGATAAACGATGACGACACAAGCGATAGCGATATCACAATACATTCAAGTAAAGAAAATCCTATCGTCGGAATCCCGATAGTAGAATGCCCCGTAAACTATGGCAAAAATCAAATTATTATAACAGAAGTCGATTTTAATCCCAAACAAGTAAAAATTACAAAATTATACGAACACAAAAAATTACGAATGGAAGTAGAATTTTCAAAAAATAATTACAAAACTGAAATGATTGCTTTTATTAAAGAATATCTTGTTCCAAAAATAAAATATCATATTTATTTTCAAAACGAACTATACGAAAAATTCAGTTTAATTCTTCAAAATTATTTCAAAAATTCTCAACTATGTTTAGTAAAATGTACAAAATATTTAAGCGACGTTACCAATGAGGAAGAAATCATACACATCATATCGAATTACCACTGCAGCAAAAGTAACCACCGTGGTATCGATGAAACAGAAGCGCGTATAAAACAACAATATTACTGGCCAAAATTAAGAAAATCCGTTCAAACATTTATTAATAGCTGTGAAATATGCCAAGTAACAAAATACGACAGGCGACCCTTAAACGTAAATTTAAACATCACACCCACAGCTACGAAACCTTTCCAAATTTTACATATAGACAGCATTACTTTAGAACAAGCTAAATTTTTGACTATCGTAGATTCATTTTCAAAATATGCACAAGCATACAAATTAAATTCAGGACATGGCATAGAAGCTTGTAATAACCTAGTCAAATATTTTACACATCATGGAATCCCAGAACAAATTATTTCAAATAACGGGTTAGAATTTAAAAACTCAGTCGTAAAAGAATTGCTGACACTACACAAAATCGACATACATTTCATAAGCTCACAACATCCAGAATCTAACGGCATAATAGAACGATTCCACTCGACCCTTATCGAACACATAAGACTGTTTAACAATCAAAAAGAATACAAAACGGAGCCTATAGAAGCCAAAGTAAATTATGCGTTATTAGCTTATAATAACACAATTCATTCTGTCACAAAATTGAAACCATGCGAAATTATTACCGGCCATTTAGATACCAACTCCCCATTTAATATTGACCTCGAAAAACAGCTTATTAACAATTATATAGAAAGTCATAAGAATAAAACTAAATTACTTTACGAATCAATTAGAGACAAAATCCAGGCAAATAAAGAAAAGGTAATAAATAAATGTAATGAAAATAGAGAAGAATTACCCAAAATCCCCAAAAAGGTATACGTGAAAAATAAACAGAAACAACAAAAAACTAAAAACAAATACAAACCCGAAAAGCTAAAGAAAATTAATAAACGTCTTAAAACAGGAAAAATACAAACCACCCACGGTAATACAACAGAGAATATCCACCTCTCTAACATTAAACGTCCTAGAAAAAAAAACTTACAATTTTGAACCAATTCCAGGTTGTTCGCATTGGGACAAGGAACAATAATTAGAAACATAACAGAAAACCTCGGAATCCTTCCCATCAATCTCGGTCCTGCCAAACTCGAAAAGACGACTCACACCTTCATACACTACTACAATCTCCAAGCTCTCCTTAATCAGTACAACAATCTAAACACACAATACTCAGCACTAAAATCAAGCATATCTAACCATTCACAGTATTTCAATGAACTCGAAAATTATGATAAAATATTAGAATTTATTCGGACAAAAATTGACACAAAAATTAATAACATCGGATTTCATTCTGATCACCATAAAACTAAACGTGGCTTAATAGATGGATTGGGGACAATATTCAAATCAGTCACAGGAAATTTAGATGCCGAAGATGGCAAAAGATATAACGAAATGTTTGCACATATGCAAGAAAACGAGCATAATTTGGAAAGTCAACTCAAACTCTCATATTCGGTGAACCACCAAATTATTCAAAATTTTAATAAAACAATCTCAGATATTCAGCACAACGAGGAAATATTAAAATCCAAAATTTTACAACTTTTCAAAATTATAAACAGTACGCACATTCAAAGTATACTGTATGGCAAAAATATTTACGATCAACTTACTATATTATACAATTCTATATTAAGCGTCTTACAAGACATTGAAAATTCAATCACCTTTTGTAAATTAAGAACGCTGCATCCTAGTATAATACACCCCATGGAGCTACTAGCAGAATTAAAACAAATATCAAAATTTTACCATTTGCAGTTACCATTCGAACCCAGACAAGAGAACCTTTTAGACATCGAATCCTTGTTAAAAATAAACTGTAAAATAGAAGCGACCCAAGTAATCTATTTCATTTCTACCCCCATAAATTTCGAAAAAACTTTTGAACTCTACTACATGTACCCAATTCCAACCAAATATGAATCAAAATTTATTACAATCATCCCTAATACGAAATATCTTCTTAAATCTGATAAAGAGATCGTGCCCCTGAATGATATGTGTGTTCAAGCAAAAATATTTCAGTGCCCTAATAAATATCACGCCCACTTCTCAGCGATCTGCGAAGAAGAAATATTCCAAAATCAAAGTCACTGCCATTACACAAAAATTAACTTAATTGAAAATCATGTCGAAGTAATTCCAGAAATCAACAAATACCTAGCCGTTTTCCCACACGAGGAGAAAATCACCATTAAATGTCACGAAGAAACCAACATCCAAACCTTAGAGGGAATCTTCCTAATCAATAATCAAGACAACTGCGAAATTCACTTCAGACAACAAATACTAATATTCCAAAATGAAAACCATGGCCAACCCCTACTACTTCCTAAACTGAACCTAAAATCCCAACCGTATAAAATTACAAATTTCTCTATTAACCTAAATCCCTTGAAATTAAATGATATCTCCTTGAATCCAATCGTTCCGATAACAGAAAAAACATACAACATGCACATCCCAAGTATATGGTCCATCATCCTGTACGTGGTTGCTGCAATCATCGTTGGGTACTTCATACGTAACCAAATAAAGAAGAGGAAATCAGCCAAGCTGTCATCTCGCACCCCAGAAGACGTTGAACTTCAACTCCCCCAGGAGGCTCGAATCTGAGGAGGGAGGAGTTATAGTGCTACCCCTGTACTACATAATAGACAAAGTGCCGATGTGCCAGAACGTGACTCTCTCATATTTCAGTAGTATAAAAACATATGTAATGCTTTAGATTAGTCAGTCTGTATTCTATTATCATATTATCAAGTAGTTTATAGCATATTATAATTTGTACTCGCAAAAATAAAACTTTTTAAAAACCTATTTGATCGAACGAGAAATTTAAGTTATATAAATGGACAACATTCAACAAATTTTATATATAGGGGCTCTTTTAGAAGAACATTTAAATAGGTAAATTCTTTTTTGGTGTAATTTGCATAAAATAATATTTTTCCTGTGATAATATAGAAACTGTGTAAGTTCGCAAAAAAATATTTATTGGGTTGTAAAGTAAATGTACTCATATAATAAGAATAAATAGGTATTATAAAACTTACCTCATTTTTTATTTGAAAATTTAGATTTTTTCAAATAATATAAATGTCTTTTATGACAATGACATAAAAACACTTAGAGGAAAATCTGTTGTGGCCAGCACAAGACCTCTCGCCATTTCCATATTAGGCTATATAAGTATTGAATTGTACTTCGCTTTCGAACCGTCGTTTTATAACAAAATCATACAGAACATTACCCAAATATTGTTTTTTACTATATTCAGCATGTCTTCTGCACACATATAATTCAAATTATATCTATTTTTCATTGTATGAAGAAGTTTCTACATGTCAAATATTGTTCCAATTCATTAACCACATTGGCGGTATATCTGATAGATATATGCATTTTACCACAATTTTACCTATAATTTCAAATATTTAATTAATAAAAAAATAAGAAAAGTTAAATATACTTCCCAGAAAAAGCTGTCAGAATGTCACTAAAACTGTCGATATTTGACAAGGACATGTGTCATGTTATAAACATTGGAATTTGTCAACTGGTTTCCTTAGTGCCTTGGCCTCTGCGATTAGTTTACTCTATAAATTATAGAGTCTTTATCTCTAAATCTATACAAGATATAATAAAATTTTTAAGTGTATTAGATGGAGAATTTTATGTTCTTCAATATTTAATAAAAAAAACTCCCAAAAAATTATATTTAGAAGATTTTTTCTAAGAAACTACTACCGGTTGTTCAATTGTTACCAAAACCTTTTCAGCTCTTCCCAGGATTGTCAGATTGAGGAAACTGCAGTTAAATATTTTTTAAGTCTTATAGTTTTTGAGGAATCGTGACTACAACATCCAGACATACATACATACATACATACATACATACATACATACATACATACATACATACATACATACATACATACATACATACATACATACATACACACACACACATACACACATCTACACACTCACACACACAGACATCATTCTAAAAATGTTATAATCTGATTCTAGGGACCTTAAATCGTGCTTATTCAATAAAATCTGGATATGCGAATTTTAGCATGAATCCAATACCTCTCTTAGCGAGAGGTAAAAATTTAAGTAAAGGCTACTTCAAAATTTTCGATACTTCAAATTTTGTTTTTCAACCGTAACGATCCTTACGATAGACTCGTAACTAAGAAATTTACAAATTTGAGCTCAGAATTGCATTTTTTGTAAATTTATAACGATTCGTTTCGAGTCAATCGGTAGCTACGACATTACGTAGTTACGAGTTTACGAGCGATGGGTACAGAATTGCAGCACAAATATTATTACGTTACGATACGTTATATTGTGTTTCATAACTAGTCTATAAAATGTATATGTTTATTATGTCACGTTATGTTATGTAAACTATAAATCCAGCTTTATCGTTTAAATTTTAAAATCTGGTTATAAGAAACTGAATTCACTGATGCCCGTATTCATAAACACTCGTAAATATTTGGAACGGTTCGTTATAATTTTTATCCAATAAAAGCAGTCGACATTGAAAGAAAAATCGAAATTTTATTTTCAAGTTTGATTCTATTTCTCAAAAATTATAAGGAACCGTTTTGAAACTTTGCGAGTGTTTATGAATATGGGCATAAATGTTCTATTTAAATTAAAGTACAAAATAGAGTTTACCTGTAACCACGTTTTCGTTTCATAATCTTCGATAATTTGGCAGTTTTATAGTCTTGCTCGTCTTTACCCACTGACAAAAAAGCCGCTTTAATATGATAGCATTTCCGCTTTGCCAAACAGGTACAAGTTGGTTTTGTAAATATAGTGACCAAATAATTTTGTCTTTTTTTAGATTTTATAAGAAACACTTGTTCTTCGGGTAGTAATTTAACTTTTCCTTCCATTACTAATGATTTTGCTAAACTATAATTGGTAAATGGGATTTCATCATCTCTTTTGAGTTTGCATTTATAATCTTTGTTTTCAAAGATATACGGTAAATCTTCCAAGTTATATTTTTGCTCTTGCCACTGTATATCTGTTGCATTCTTTAGAAGATGGGAGTATTTTTCCAATAAACGATAAAGATAGAGCAAGAATTTGAGCGTTCACTTCTTTCCTTTTCATAAACCTTTTTAATACAGCATTAAAGCTTTCTGCTGAATTTATTGTAACACCACTTCCGGGAGAATATATATCATACTGTAAAAGTATATATTTGGTCGAAGTCATAATATCAGTTCTAAGGTAAGTATCATAATACACTCTAAAGTTTTCACTCCACTGTTCTTTCATAACATGTTCCTTGTTAATGAACTCTTTTTCATCTGTACTGTCTAGCAAGTTCCAAATATGAGACACATAGGTTTCTATGTCTGCTTCTTCACATTTCTTTTTCTTCAACCAGAATTGGACGTCTCGTTGTATATGATTCCAGCAAAACACATGTTTCGCATTTGGAATATTTTTGGTTATGCCGGAAATAATAGATTTTTCTCTATCTGTGACAATAAGGCAATTTTTGATTCGCGGATATTCACGACAAAGCCAATAGAAAAAGTTTTCGTGTATTTCTTTTGTTTTATTATGATGTGTAATATATGCCAGTGGAATGACGGGTTTAGAAGAAAATACCACATGTTGAAAAGACAAAACTGACAGATAGAAATCGCCGAGTTGAAAAGTTGTATCATAAAATAATGTGCACTGAATAGTGTCGCAAGCTTGAGAAAACATTATGTATGCTTCTTGTTGTGCAAGAATAGTATAAAATTCGGGTAACAAGTCCATTTTTACCTTCCGGAAGGTATTGTCTTTGGTCAAAAAATTCGTTGGTGAGTTTTTAATGAATAAGCACGTTTTAGGGTCCCTACAATACGAATATACCATTTTAAAGATGATGTCTGTATGTGTGTGTGTGTGTGTGTGTGTCCGTGTGTGTGTGTCCGTGTGTGTGTGTGTCCGTGTGTGTGTGTGTGTGTGTCCGTGTGTGACAAATTTTTCTCCGACGATAACTCCAATACTACAATTCTAAAAATTATAATTCTTTCGTATTCCTCTTCTGTACATCCATATGAAGAGTTGATTAGATTTTGGTTATGATCGATCCACCGGAAGTACCCTTATTTGAAGTTTTTAACAGTTTTTCTTAAAAAAACGCAGTTAAATATTATTTTTTGACATTTTGTTATTATATATATTTAAAAAAATACTCTTCTCTATACAGTTTGATTATACATTTGCCTTCATATTCAATAGATGTAAATTTAAAGCATTATAAAGAAATTAATTTTCAAAAATTAGTCAGCTTTGTTATTTATCATGGAAACAGCTGACATAATTATTCAAAAAAATTTAATTGATAGATGTCAGTTGCAAGTGCAAAACCAAATATGGAAAAATGTATAGGATCTAAAATTGGTATGCCATAGTGTTGCTCGCGAGTGACACGCAGAGAAAGACCAAAGAGAAGATGGAAGGACATTACTTAGTGTAGTTTATGTTATAATTTTATTGGATTTATAGAACCTTTTCAAATGAACTTTTGGTATGGAATTTGTAAAAAATAGTATGTGTTTCTATATGATATAATAATAATAACTTTATTGACCAGAGTCAACGGCGGGGTTCAGCCAAAGGCTGATCTTCCACCCAACCCGTACATGTAAATTACAAAAAATAATAAAAAAGTCAACATAAATACATAATATGAAAGTATATCACAATATGTCAAATAATAAGATAAATTTACATAATAATTTAATATATAATATTATATAGAATCTGTTCCAAGGACCTTTTGGTATGGGATTTGTACAAAATATATCGAATTGACGGAAGGTCTTGTGCTGGCCACAACAGATTTTTTTAATATAATCTAATTCATCCTGCAATGAGTACTATCCAATTATATCATCAGAAGATAAAAGTTTTCTTTCTCGTTCTTTTATTATACTATTTCGCTCTTGGACATAATCTCTGGGCAGCAAAACTGGAGATAACGCTGGATGCACATTCTCCATTGTCAAGTTTTTATAAACACGATGTGGTTCTTTATTCAATTCGTTCTTTTGTTTTAAAATTTGCGACTTTGCCGTCATTACATATTCACTATTTACAGTATCTTTTGCTTTCTTTTGATTTCCATGAGGCGTGGGCCTAACACCTTGCAAACATCCAGTGTAGTGTAATAATGTCAAATCAGCATATTTATCTTTTTTTGTTAGAAAATACAATATATGCTCTTTTTTGAAATTTATTGTTCATTATAGAATGAAAATAATGGCAAATAAGCTGAGGTTCCGAACGAGATGGCAAATTTTTGAAGCCCAAATTTCTCCACCGATATTGGTCAGCTTTCCAGTCTTTCTGATGTTTACTATATACTATAAAAATTTCTCCAGGTTTTGGTTTTACTGGAGGATGAGAACAGCATTTAGTAATGTCTGCATTTTGTAACATATTGTAATCATATACCTATTAACTAATATATTGCGGATCCTTTGCTTTTCTTGAAGGAAACACTGTGAAATGGAAATATCATTTCTGCATAAGTCTATCTCACACAAACGCCCAACCGCGAATTATGCGCAAGCTTGGAAACTTGACTACTATTGGCTAACGAGAAAATCATGATCACTTTTTGCGAATCACAGAGTTCTGTTTATTAACGGCTAGCGCGAGAAATTTTAAATTTAAATTTGAGAAATTAAACAATGTACCTACTATTTATTTTGTATGTAAATTCTTGAATATAAATATTAGTAATAATAAAAAACATTGTCATATTCTAGTGCTCAATTTGAATTAAATAATTTACTTTGTTGTACTGTAAAAATAATAGGAATACAATCTGGTCAGGATTAATTTATTTAGGTGACAATAAATTACTGTATGAAACACAAAGCAAATGCTTTCGAAGTGCAACTACAAACAGAAATGAAATCATACGTCAAAGTAAAACCATGTGCTCGTTGCATCACCAGGGCAGCGTTCCAAAACCTAGAATACCGAGTTTTGGCGTAGAGTATGATGTGTTTTGTTTTGGAACGAATGAGAGTTTTGTTGAAGTAAAAAATTGAAACTAAATTAAAAATAATTTTAAAAAACTAACAAAACTACTTATAATTACAACATTAATGTCAAGCCCGTAATAAAAGCGCTTTTAAGGAGCACTCTCCTTAATATAATGTGAAAGTACGCTCCATAAAAGCGCTTTTATTATAAAAGTATGCTCGTAATACACGCCAACGTATTTACTTATGTTTATTTTCAACAAAAAGCATGTGTTCTTTCTCAAGAAGGCAAATTACTTTCATATGTTGTGAATCGTGAGCATCTACGTTTGAAAATATTGTGGATTTTGGAACGCAGCCCAGCCAGCGACGCCGTCAGCGTTAGCCAATAGTAGTCAAGGTTTCCAAGCTTGCGCATAATTCGAAGTTGGGCGTTTGTGTGAGATAGACTTATGCAGAAATGATATTTCCATTTCACAGTGTTTCCTTCAGCTACTCTTATGGGAAAGATACGAGCATTAGCAATATATTAGTTAATAGGTATATGATTGTAATAGTCGCTTACGGACAACCAATTGTCAGAATGGCAATAAACTTTATTAATATCCATTATAAATTATTTCAAGTGCCAAAAAATTAACACAACTGTTCTTTAATGAGTTCTTTGTTTATAATTGTCTTTGAAAGTCAAAAAAATATTATACAAAAGAAAAGTAAAATATACAATACGAAAAAGTAAATATTTTTTAAAGTATAAATAAATATGTACATGCACGTTACAGAAACCCACTACTGAACACAGAACTGAACCACTGAACTAACTGAACTAACTGAACTTTATACACCAATACACCTCTCTACATACATATGCGCCACGGCCACTTACATGAACAGTGAGAATACACAGTGTACTACAGGCGGTTGACTTTCCGCCTAACAAAGGTAAAGGAGCTACATCTATAGTTAGAAAAAAAAATTCGGGTCCAGCAAAAAAACTATAAATATCGTAATTATGACAAAGCAGCATATCGCTCACTGCTTGCATTATAACATTGGGTGTCAACGGGCTATTATTTGCGTCGCTCTGTTGAAATGAACACATGTTCTGTATAGTACAACATAGTAAAATAATCTTACTGTTCCTTTAACATAAGAGTATATTAAAGAACAAGTTTTATAAGTGTTTTTTTTTTTGCACTCGTCAAAATTTAGTAAACGAGACTTGGTGAGTTTTCTAATTGACAAGTGCGAAAAAAAGTCTTATAAAATGAGTTCTTTATACTATTTTTTATAATTTTGGGCCTTCTATACAAAAATATTTTTAAAAAATTGTTAATATTAAACCGAGTTAATTTAGGGAAATTTGTAAGTGAAATGTTGTACTTGGTAACACTGAATTGGCCACATTTAATTATTATTTAAAAGTTAATGTCATTTCATATTTACGAACAAATTTAAGTGCATTGAAAATTAAAAAAATGTAAAAAATTTAAGGGAATTTAGTGTATGAAATCAATTGCACTCTGCATGAGCTACGTAATATAGCTCAGACCACTGTAAATAATCTACTTCCTAAAAAATCAATTAACTAAATATAAATTATGTAAAAAAGGTTAAATGCCATCTAGTACCAACCTTGTTAAACAAAAAATTGCGTATCGAAATGAATGCCATTACGATACATAATTGCGTATCGTAATGTCTTCATTATGAACGCAAAATCTAAAAATGCTATTTTTGTTTGAAATAATTTCTTATGAGAATGAAAACTGTAGTTCCAAAAATTATATCAAACAAAAATAGCATACATGTTAAAAGAAAAGTAAGATTATTTTACTATACAGAGCACGCAGGTAGGAGTACCAGGAGATGCATGTCTTCATTCGAATAGAGCGGCGCAAATAATGGCCTGTTTTGTATCTAATATTATAAAGCATACAGTAAGCGATATGCCGCTTTGTCATAATTATGATATTTATAGTTTTGCTGGACTCCATACAGAGTCAATTTTTCTGACTATACATATTGCACTGATGCTAAAAATCAAAAATTAAAATTTTAATAAATACGATTAACACATTTTAAAATCCGTATAATCAGTTTTCATCATTTTACCTCTCACTAAGAGAGGTATTGGAATCATGCTAAATTTCATATATCCAGATTTTAGTGGATAAGCACGTGTGTGTGTGTGTGTGTGTGTGTGTGTGTGTGTGTGTGTGTGTGTATGTGTGAGTGTGTGTGTGTATGTGTGAGTGTGTGTGTATGTGTGAGTGTGTGCGCGGGTGAGAGCGTGGGCGCGCGCGTGTGTGTGTACGTGCGTGCGTGCGTGCGAGCGCGCGCGCGCTTGTTTGTTTGTGTGTGTGAAAGTGGAAATGTTTATAATTATCGAATTTTGCAGGGACATGTGATAATAAACAGCTACTTTAGGTTGTTCTAATATTTGTATATCTGTCATTCTGCAGAATGAGTGAATTCTGCAGAACAACGTATTTAGGGGTAAAAAGTGGAAATATTCATACTTAATTACTTAATCCTGCACCTTTCTACCCTCACGGGTGTAAGGCGGGAAATATTCATAATTATTTAATTTTGTAGGGACATGTGATAGTAAATAGCTACTTTAGGTTGTTCTAATATTTGTATATCCGTCATTCTGCAGAATGAGTGAATTCTGCAGAACAACGTATTTAGGGGTTGGAAATAGAAATGTTCATAATTATTTAATATTGCAGAGACATGTGATAGTAAAAAGCTACTTTAGGTTGTTTTAATATTTGTATATCCGTCATTCTGCAGAATGAGTCAATTTTGCAGAACGACGTATTCAGGGGTTGAAAGTGGAAATTTTTATAATTTTTGAATTTAGCAGGGACATGTGATAGTAAACAGCTACTTTAGGTTGTTCTAATATTTATATATCCGTCATTCTGCAGAATGAGTCAATTCTGCAGAACAACGTATTTAGGGGTTGGAAATAGAAATGTTCATAATTATTTAATTTAGCAGGGACATGTGAAAGTAAACAGGTACTCTAGGTTGTTCTGATATTTATATTTTGGTCATTCTGCAGAATCAGTCAATACTGCTTAATCACGTAATCTGTCCAGGGGTTGAAAATGAAAAAATGCCTATTCAGATCACCTGTTAGTAAATAACATGAAAATTTTGTTTGTGAAGAATAAATTCATTATTTTACTGTCATTCTGCAAAATGTTGTTCATTCTGCAAAACAGACCTATTCTGCAAATTATGCATACCCTTATTTTGGCCTGTCTTGGTTGTTGAGAATGATTGGATATTTCCCTGTATTATCAAAAGATTCTCCAATTACAGTCTAACCTAAAAAAAAAATTAATGTAGTTTCATTGAAGTATATTTGTATGTTAGAATACATACATTACATATAGAGCAACAATATTACAAATTATTGTTTTCATTGGCCTGCAAACAATCTATTTGCAGACTTCTCATTGTAAACAAAGTACACCTGTTTCAGATACATACTGAAATATAATGTTATTGAGTTTTGACATGTAATATAATCTTTTTTGAAAAATAAATTATTAATTATATTAAATGAAGATAAAAATTCAATATAATACACATATAAATTACACTGCAATACATTCGTATAAATGATATGAAAGGGAATGCGTGCAAATCTCTAACTTACAAATCTTGCCTTTTACATTTCTTGCTTTTTACATTTTCTAATTGCCAAATCTATCCCTGTACATTTCTTGCCTTGTACATTTCTAGTCTTTTACAAATCTCGCCTTTGACAAATCTGTCCCATGAAGTTGTTGCATGTTGAGCCATGTTCACACGAGAACATTTTACGTGTACATTCACAGCAAGTCCTCCGTACACTCCGAAAAGAAAATATATATTTCAGGACCAAGTACTTAAAATTATTTTATTTAACAATAATTAAAATTTTAAGGAAATATCTGATATTAATAAGTTATACTGAAACAAAAAATAGTAGTGTTTTATTATTCGCAGTTATTAATAATTACGTACGTCCATTAATGAAAATTTGTAACAAATAATTAAATTAACAGCAAGCTTTTACATTAATGTTGTATACATAATAAAACACAATTTTTTAGTATACATAAAAGACGGAGATCAGGGTTAATGAGACTCCGAAAACGACAAAAGCTGAATGTAGGCTTCTGCATCTTGAAATAGTTTGCTGTGAACAAACCGCACTAACGCCAAATTTAAATAACTGTCATCTGTCTAATGTTACATATTCTTGTTTTATACCTGTGTGAAAACAGCAACGGCAACGGTCAAAAGAGTGCAGCAACGAGTAAATGAAAGCGCACCATTACACAAAGTAGTGCGCAATAACAGTGAACCAGCAACGCCAGCAACGGAAAGTAATATTGATGACACGTGTAGTACTGAGTAGCTCGCTTTGCTATTTATAATAACTATAAATAATAGTCCCAAATACGTAACATGTAGTGCTTTACGTGGGGTAGGGGAAGATTTTTTTTTGTAGGGAAGTAGGAAGATATAGTAGACTTCAGAATTTAATTGAATTAGTTATTTAAACAATTGTGTAACGTTTTGAAAATTTTAATAGTTATAAACAATTGTCATTAGAAAACAAATTTACAACCCACAATGCGTTACGAGGCGTAGGGGATGAACTACGAATTTTTTTCCACGGACGTAGTTAGGAATAATGCCAATCAGAAATTAATTGAATTAGTTATTTAAACAATTGTATAACGTTTTGAAACTTTTAATAATTATAAACAATAGTCCTTAGAAAACAAATTTACAACCCACTATGCGTTACGAGGCGTAGGGGATGAACTACGAATTTTTTTCCACGGACGTAGTTAGGAATAATCCCAATCAGAAATTAATTGAATTAGTTATTTAAACAATTGTGTAACGTTTTGAAACTTTTAATAATTATAAACAATAGTCCTTAGAAAACAAATTTACAACCCACTATGCGTTACGAGGCGTAGGGGATGAACTACGCATTTTTTCCACGGACGTAGTTAGGAATAATGCCAATCAGAAATTAATTGAATTAGTTATTTAAACAATTGTGTAACGTTTTGAAAATTTTAATAATTATAAACAATAGTCCTTAGAATACAAATTTAGAACCCACTATGCGTTACGAGGCGTAGGGGATGAACTACGAATTTTTTTCCATGGACGTAGTTAGGAATAATCCCAATCAGAAATTAATTGAATTAGTTATTTAAACAATTGTGTAACGTTTTGAAAATTTTAATAATTATAAACAATAGTCCTTAGAAAACAAATTTACAACCCACTATGCGTTACGAGGCGTAGGGGATGAACTACGAATTTTTTTCCACGGAATTAGTTAGGAATAATGCCAATCAGAAATTAATTGAATTAGTTATTTAAACAATTGTGTAACGTTTTGAAACTTTTAATAATTATAAACAATAGTCCTTAGAAAACAAATTTACAACCCACTATGCGTTACGAGGCGTAGGGGATGAACTACGAATTTTTTTCCACGGACGTAGTTAGGAATAATGCCAATCAGAAATTAATTGAATTAGTTATTTAAACAATTGTGTAACGTTTTGAAAATTTTAATAATTATAAACAATAGTCCTTAGAAAACAAATTTACAACCCACTATGCGTTACGAGGCGTAGGGGATGAACTACGAATTTTTTTCCACGGAAGTAGTTAGGAATAATGCCAATCAGAAATTAATTGAATTAGTTATTTAAACAATTGTGTAACGTTTTGAAAATTTATAATTATAAACAATAGTCCTTTGAAAACAAATTTACAACCCACTATGCGTTACGAGGCGTAGGGAATGAACTACGAATTTTTTTCCACGGACGTAGTTAGGAATAATGCCAATCAGAAATTAATTGAATTAGTTATTTAAACAATTGTGTAACGTTTTGAAACTTTTAATAATTATAAACAATAGTCCTTAGAAAACAAATTTACAACCCACTATGCGTTACGAGGCGTAGGGGATGAACTACGAATTTTTTTCCACGGACGTAGTTAGGAATAATGCCAATCAGAAATTAATTGAATTAGTTATTTAAACAATTGTGTAACGTTTTGAAAATTTTAATAATTATAAACAATAGTCCTTAGAAAACAAATTTACAACCCACTATGCGTTACGAGGCGCAGGGGATGAACTACGAATTTTTTTCCATGGACGTAGTTAGGAATAATCCCAATCAGAAATTAATTGAATTAGTTATTTAAACAATTGTGTAACGTTTTGAAAATTTTAATAATTATAAACAATAGTCCTTAGAAAACAAATTTACAACCCACTATGCGTTACGAGGCGTAGGGGATGAACTACGAATTTTTTTCCACGGACGTAGTTAGGAATAATGCCAATCAGAAATTAATTGAATTAGTTATTTAAACAATTGTGTAACGTTTTGAAAATTTTAATAATTATAAACAATAGTCCTTAGAAAACAAATTTACAACCCACTATGCGTTACGAGGCGTAGGGGATGAACTACGAATTTTTTTCCACGGACGTAGTTAGGAATAATGCCAATCAGAAATTAATTGAATTAGTTATTTAAACAATTGTGTAACGTTTTGAAAATTTTAATAATTATAAACAATAGTCCTTAGAAAACAAATTTACAACCCACTATGCGTTACGAGGCGTAGGGGATGAACTACGAATTTTTTTCCACGGACGTAGTTAGGAATAATGCCAATCAGAAATTAATTGAATTAGTTATTTAAACAATTGTGTAACGTTTTGAAAATTTATAATTATAAACAATAGTCCTTTGAAAACAAATTTACAACCCACTATGCGTTACGAGGCGTAGGGAATGAACTACGAATTTTTTTCCACGGACGTAGTTAGGAATAATGCCAATCAGAAATTAATTGAATTAGTTATTTAAACAATTGTGTAACGTTTTGAAACTTTTAATAATTATAAACAATAGTCCTTAGAAAACAAATTTACAACCCACTATGCGTTACGAGGCGTAGGGGATGAACTACGAATTTTTTTCCACGGAAGTAGTTAGGAATAATGCCAATCAGAAATTAATTGAATTAGTTATTTAAACAATTGTGTAACGTTTTGAAAATTTATAATTATAAACAATAGTCCTTTGAAAACAAATTTACAACCCACTATGCGTTACGAGGCGTAGGGGATGAACTACGAATTTTTTTCCACGGACGTAGTTAGGAATAATGCCAATCAGAAATTAATTGAATTAGTTATTTAAACAATTGTGTAACGTTTTGAAAATTTTAATAATTATAAACAATAGTTCTTAGAATACAAATTTAGAACCCACTATGCGTTACGAGGCGTAGGGGATGAACTACGAATTTTTTTCCACGGACGTAGTTAGAAATAATGCCAATCAGAAATTAATTGAATTAGTTATTTAAACAATTGTGTAACGTTTTGAAAATTTTAATAATTATAAACAATAGTCCTTAGAAAACAAATTTACAACCCACTATGCGTTACGAGGCGTAGGGGATGAACTACGAATTTTTTTCCACGGAAGTAGTTAGGAATAATGCCAATCAGAATTAATTGAATTAGTTATTTAAACAATTGTGTAACGTTTTGAAAATTTATAATTATAAACAATAGTCCTTTGAAAACAAATTTACAACCCACTATGCGTTACGAGGCGTAGGGGATGAACTACGAATTTTTTTCCACGGAAGTAGTTAGGAATAATGCCAATCAGAAATTAATTGAATTAGTTATTTAAACAATTGTGTAACGTTTTGAAAATTTTAATAATTATAAACAATAGTCCTTAGAAAACAAATTTACAACCCACTATGCGTTACGAGGCGTAGGGGATGAACTACGAATTTTTTTCCACGGACGTAGTTAGGAATAATGCCAATCAGAAATTAATTGAATTAGTTATTTAAACAATTGTGTAACGTTTTGAAAATTTTAATAATTATTAACAATAGTACTTAGAATACAAATTTACAACCCACTATGCGTACGAGGCGTAGGGGATGAACTACGAATTTTTTTCCACGGAATTAGTTAGGAATAATGCCAATCAGAAATTAATTGAATTAGTTATTTAAACAATTGTGTAACGTTTTGAAACTTTTAATAATTATAAACAATAGTCCTTAGAAAACAAATTTACAACCCACTATGCGTTACGAGGCGTAGGGGATGAACTACGAATTTTTTTCCACGGAAGTAGTTAGGAATAATGCCAATCAGAAGTTAATTGAATTAGTTATTTAAACAATTGTGTAACGTTTTGAAACTTTTAATAATTATAAACAATAGTCCTTAGAAAACAAATTTACAACCCACTATGCGTTACGAGGCGTAGGGGATGAACTACGAATTTTTTTCCACGGAAGTAGTTAGGAATAATGCCAATCAGAAGTTAATTGAATTAGTTATTTAAACAATTGTGTAACGTTTTGAAACTTTTAATAATTATAAACAATAGTCCTTAGAAAACAAATTTACAACCCACTATGCGTTACGAGGCGTAGGGGATGAACTACGAATTTTTTTCCACGGACGTAGTTAGGAATAATGCCAATCAGAAATTAATTGAATTAGTTATTTAAACAATTGTGTAACGTTTTGAAAATTTTAATAATTATTAACAATAGTCCTTAGAATACAAGCTTATAACCCACTATGCGTTACGAGGCGTAGGGGATGAACTACGAATTTTTTTCCACGGACGTAGTTAGGATTAATGCCAATCAGAAGTTAATTGAATTAGTTATTTAAACAATTGTGTAACGTTTTGAAAATTTTAATAATTATAAACAATAGTCCTTAGAATACAAGCTTATAACCCACTATGCGTTACGAAGCGTAGGGGATGAACTACGAATTTTTTTCCACGGACGTAGTTAGGAATAATCCCAATCAGAAATTAATTGAATTAGTTATTTAAACAATTGTGTAACGTTTTGAAACTTTTAATAATTATAAACAATAGTCCTTAGAAAACAAATTTACAACCCACAGTGCGTTACGAGGCGTAGGGGATGAACTACGAATTTTTTTCCACGGAAGTAATTAGGATTGATGCCAATCAGAAATTAATTATTTACACAATTGTGTAACGTTTTGAAAATTTTAATAATTATAAACAATAGTCCTTAGAATATAAGTTTGCAAACCACTATGCGTTACTTATAACCCACAATGCGTTTTAAGGCGTAGGGGATGATTTTTTTTCCACGGACGTAGTTAGGAATAAAGCCAATCAGAAATTAATTAAATTAGTTATTTAAACAATTGTGTAACGTTTTGAAAATTTTAATAATTGTAAACAATAGTCCTTAGAATACAAGCTTATAACCCACTATGCGTTACGAAGCGTATGGGATGAACTACGAATTTTTTTCCACGGACGTAGTTAGGAGTAATGCCAATCAGAAATTAATTAATTAGTTATTTAAACAATTATGTGAATTTGCGTTTCGTCCCGGGCATGCCTTACGTGGACTCGTCAGTAAGGCTGTAAGACATGCCCTGCCTTATACGCTGGATGTTGCGGTGGCCGGGAGTCGAACCCAGGACCGTATGCTGAGATGTTGTTGTGCTGCCCACTAGACCGCTGGAGACCTGCGAAGAGTAATACGGGTTGACCGCCCTTGAACCTAGCCAGGCCGAATTGCGACCGCAACATTAACTTTGGCGCCGGAGTGATTGGACTTGTGGCGTGTCAAGTATGTTGTGAAGAGAAGCGAATTTGCGTTTCGTCCCGGGCATGTCTGACGTGGACTCATCAGTAAGGCTCTAAGATATGTCCTGCCTTATACGCTGGATGTTGCGGTGGCCGGGAGTCGAACGCGGCACCGTATGCTGAGATGTTGATGCGCTGCCCACTAGACCGCTGGAGACCTGTGTAGAGTAATACGTACTTTTAGCAATGATAAGAGAAAGGCACCAGCAGCCTTAGTGAATTGTTATATAAATGGTATTCAGTGATGGATGTTTAAATAATTTATCACCCTAAATTCAGTTACACACATATTCCTTCATAAGACCAAGTGGGGTGCAACTGTGTTGTACAACAAAATGATATTTTTTGTTGTCACTTACAGGAAATATTTTTTAGCTACAATTTCTAGAATTATTTATCTTTTCTTTTTTGTTATTGATTTAAGTAGATATGCTGGGGGGATTCTAAACCAAGCTCGATGGCATGTGTCCATCCGCAGCTACCATGGGGGTGTATTTTTAGCCTTGGGCTTGGTTATAGGGGTAGTTCTTGTGCAACCCTTGTTAGTTCTTCAGCAGCCTTTGAGGGGTAGATTTTTTAGTGTTTTTTTGTGTGGAGGTTTGTTGGCAACCCTGTGAGTTTGGGTTGGCAGCCGTGTGGGGTGGGGTGTGACTTTAGTGCCATCTGTGTGATAATGGTGGTTTTATGTGGAGTTAGACTATGGCAGCGGCCTAGCAGCCGCTATGGCCGTGGCTGTGGCCTGGTAGCATAGCAGTTGTTGTTGTTGCATCAGTTCGTTGTTATGGAATGAAAAGATGTATAATTTTGTGTGTTTTTGGCGAGAAAACTTGCAATAGCTGAGCTGATAAAATTTAATTTTAGCCTGATATTAGATATAATTTGATCTTATACCGTGAACTTATTTTGATTGACTTTTTATTTTTGTATGTGAAAGACTAGAAATAAGGAATATTTTGTACTTTAACAGTAATAATAATAATAATAATAATAATAATAATAATAATAATAATAATAATAATAATAATAATAATAAAACAATTTTTGTATAAATATTGTTTTATTTAATTACACAATATTACATAATCCGTACAATATTTGTTAAAGGTGTATATTTAATAATTGGACATTTTGCTTTAAGTCTAAATAACTCAATAATTATTATTAAAATTTAAATTTACATTATTTTACCCTGAATGGGAAATGAGGGGTATGGAATGTATTCATTCAAAATGCGAATTATTGTAAAACATTTATTTTGCATTCAAAAAACAAAGAACATTTACATATTACTAACAATATTTGTTAATGAATTATAATTAATTATTTTATCATGTATACTTAAACAATAGGCAGCTGTATTTTCTGGTACATTTTCATTTGTTTCAAATTCCAATCTTATATCAACATTACCCGATTTCAATGTCTCACTCTGATGCGAACAATCTATGACCACCAGCGGTGCTGTATTGATAAATTCATGAGGTGTGAATATAGGCTCACATGGTCGTTCATAGTAAGATAACTGAAATATACATT
The DNA here is from genome assembly GCA_943142095.1 of Ophonus ardosiacus. NCBI lineage: Eukaryota > Metazoa > Arthropoda > Insecta > Coleoptera > Carabidae > Ophonus > Ophonus ardosiacus. The sequence goes on along the minus strand of OW964829.1, from coordinate 18,764,498 downwards.
TCATATAACATGGCCCAATGGTTATTTTTAATATTCAAATTAAGGTTATCGTAGGGGTACATATCAGAATTTAAATGCAACTTAATATTACTCAAATTACAGTGATCAAATTTACTCATGTCCTTATTATGCTTATTTTTGCGATCTGTCTGAAATCCAACAATAATGAAACGTGGTGTTTCCAATTGTGTTGTACCTTTGATTGACCAGGAGTGACGTTGTGTTTTTTGGAGGAGTGGATATTCATGAAGTCCCCACCTACGAAAAGCAATCTCCAAATTAATGCTCTCCTCTATATACTTCATAAGCATTAGTCGTTCAGCATCGGCTACCGATATATGTGGAATTTTCCAGTGAACTTTACTTAACTCAATTTTCATATTTTTACTGGCGACGCTGTTTTCAATTGCATTCACATCAGTGCTGCTTCGTATGAGAACTAATTCTTGTAAATTTAGGATATTTTTTTTAAAATCTTCACAAAATCCTAAGAGCATATTGAGAGGGATACATACATTAAAATTGCCGTTACTATCAACTATTTGTTTTGTATCAACCAAAGGTGACCAACCAGCATTTTGTAAACGTTTACTCTCATTTATATTGTAAGAGACGTAACCCTTCATCGTAGAAGTTATTCCAAGATTTCGAACTCTATTATAATTCCTCCAATTTCATATCGAATTTCACTAAATAGGAATGCAAATGCATTGTTAATTAATTTAGCAGTGTTTGATACTTTATTATCATACGTGAGGAGTTTACCCTCAATATAAAGTAAACTATTCCACGGTAGGGTGTACAAGTCTTGTTGCTGTATTGGAATGCGGATTTCACCATTATTGTTTAAAGTTGTGGAAGCATACGGTTGATGCGTGTGCTTTTCAGCATGACTGATTGAATCATCAAATAAGGCCTTGTCTGACACGTTCAATACATTACACGGTAAAAAATTACATTGTTATTCCGAACAAAATTTAGTTAGCTGTATTTTTTTTGTTATTTCAACAATAAGTTTTTACCGTGTATACGAAGAACTTTGTATTTTAAGTTTCCGAAACTAAACAATTTTTGTTGTACATAAAAAGTATTATTTGCTGCAAAATATTAGTCATGGTAGCAATTATTATTAGTAGTACTAAGCAGTCATTTTGTTACTTTGTTCCGATTACAAAATCATTTTGCAACAATTAAAAATATTTCATCTGTTACTGGGACAAATTTTATTTTTTTTCCTGTGACATATTATATTTTGTAAAGATTACAAATTATTTCCTTTCCCGCCATATACTTTGTACAGGTAACTAAAACTTTTGTGTAGACAGGGTATTCCCTGGTATACAGCATAATTCACTACTATACTACGTCGTGTCGCATTTGTTTGCCCAGTTAAGTTTAGCCTGTCGAAAATTGTGTTTTAAAAGTGCTTGTTTCTTGTGCCCGTCAATAAAAATGGATGATTTTGTAAAAGATATTTTAAAATAATGGCAATTAGTGTCTTATTAAGAAATTTGAAGGTATGCATCGATTACTGATCAATCTATATAATTTAAGTTACTATTGTGTCATTCATATGTTATTTTTTATATAATATTTGTTACATGTATATAGATTATAATTATAAATAAATAAAATTAATATAATACGAATGTATTTAATTTTAACCTCATTAATGCATTTGTATATCTAACAAAAATAATTAGTTTCTAAAATAAATTTATAGTTATTAATGGTAACGTATTTTATTTGTTCGCAAAACAAATTTATATTTCTTAATGGTAACTTAACTTATATGTTCGCATAACTTATTAATACTTCTTAATGATAACTTATTTTATTTGTTCCCATAACAAATATCTTTTGTTATATATAACGAAACTGCATTTGTTGCTACAACAATTTTTCATCAGCAAATTTACCTTGGTAACTGTAACAAATATATTTGCTGGTCCTATATTGACAAAAAAAAAAATGCTACTGGAACTAATTTTTGGTAATCACAACAAAGTTTTTATTTACCGTGTACCGTTCATTTTGATGAATGTTTTTTTTTTACTTTATAACAAACTCCAATTTAAATAATAATAATTATTGCTTTTATCCGCTTTTTCTTTTATTGTTATCCAGATTGAACTTTAAACCCAAGTGATTTTAGAAACTGATAATTAATAGGTGTTAATCCTTCAACACTCTTTTTCTGAATGATGAAATTATAGTTTCTAGCGGTGTTTATATGCTTGCGAACAGTATGATTAAAATTTATTCCCATCTTGTTTTTTAAGATGTAGTCTTACCGTAATGACTTCGCCTCTGAAATTAATCAACTTTCCATCTTGATCAACTATTTGAAGGGTTAAAGTATCTATTATTCGCGTGTTAATTGGTATATTATTTGATTTGGAGCCTCTATAATTTTGAATCCTGGCGGGACGCGCGGGAAAAATTCATGAATGATATGTACATTTTTACTATTTGAATAAGAATTTGTAGTTATATTACACTCAATACACACCGCATTCACTTTAATTATCGAAACTGGATTGTCAGATTCATGTGATTTATTAGCCCCTAATTGACGAGGTTTAAACCCTAGAATATTACCTATTGAGTTCTTTGGTACAAAATTTATCTCCTTATTGCTTTCAATTTCACACTTAAGAGTATTATTATTTGCTACTATGTTTAATTCAGTACCCTCATTCAACTTTTTGTTTAAAAAATAATTTATATATATATACTGATCACGTAAATACAGATATGTCATATGAAAAGTTTAAGAACCTCTGTTCTTTTTGCTGGTGTGATAAGTATGGGTTTATAGTTATTGACAAAGAAAGCGAGATAAACAGCGGGCGTTATCGTTTAGGATTTGATCAGCATATTGTAACAAATAACAGTGCCACGAGCTAAGCGGCTTCTGTTGCTGGTTAGCTATAGCACAGTAAACATCTGGAACAGGGACTGATTGAAATTAAGTCCTACCTGTTTTTGAGTTGTTTATACAGCTATCAGATCTGTTTTTTACCTGGTTATCTGCTATCCGATCTGTTTTTTAGCTGTTTCCACTAGTAACAGCTCTGTAAATTTAAACACCTGACCTGGTTATCAGCTGGTTATCTGCTATCCGATCTGTTTTTTTTAGCTGTTTTTACTAGTAACAGCTCTTAAAATTTAAACACCTGACCTGGTTATCAGCTGATTATCTGCTATCCGATCTGTTTTTTAGCTGTTTTCACTAGTACCAGCTCTGTAAATTTCGTAAACAGGAACAGGAACTGATTGAATTCAACTGATTATTAGTTTGACATTATTGTGTCCAAATTAAAAATGAATGAAAAATTAACAAAAGATATAATTAACACCCGAAATATTATTAAACAGAAGCTTAAAAACCTTAGACTTGGTGCATTACATAGAAAAATTGAGTTAGAATCGTAGTATAAACCAATAATCAAATATTTAAAAGATATTGCAGTTCATTTACCAATGGCCAATGTAAAACAAGAAGTTAAAAGTGAACCGAAAGAAGAAGTAAAGAAGGAAGAAGAAATATCTGACAAAAATAAAACTTTATTGGGTCCTAAATTTTTAGAAACTAGTGTAGTGGCAGAATCATTGGATGAGGATGGTGTGGTGATGATGAAGTATTTACTGAAAATCAATCTTTATATATATGTAATGTGTAGAAGATACTTTTTAAATAATGAAACAATCAAAGCTTCTCCACACTAAAAGGTTGAAATGTCTCCGTTTCAATTTCATACTCCGGAATTTGTTACTTCAAACCTAATTGCTAACCTTACGCTGATTCCATCCCCTGTTATGCAAATACATGTAAATCTCCTGCTGCTAACAGTCCAATGTCTCCACTTATCAGAAACTTCAAAATCAGTATCTTTGTCATCCTCATTTAATAATCCACCTACAAATAGTCCAGGCGAATTTAATAAATCCAATGCATCTAGTAATACTATCGATATTCTACATTCTGTTTTGAAAATGTACCAAACCACTAATAAATTTAAAGGTGAAGTGTTACCGGTTGGTTCCAGAAATGTTGCGACTCTATCAAGTGTAAATTATTCTGCTTGTTCATTTATAGAAGGTAGTTTATATTTAAGTGAGGCAGAATGGGCAGACATACACAAAATTACCAAGTTAGTTCCTGGGATGTATAATATAGTTTTAAAAGAGAAGTTTAAAGAAGTGAACAACACTTGTGTGTTAAATATCAAGAGCTTCATATATGTTGCTCAATTTTTCTAAAATCTAAAAAGGTAATGATCTTTATTTCTTGTACGTGAAAGGTGTTGAAAGAAGTATTGTGCGGAAGTCTTTAAAAACCAACAAACCATCTTTTGCTCGCGAATCCACTATTTTAAAATCCTCTCCCAATGTTATTCGAAGAGGAAATCTGCAAAATATTAAATCTGATTGTGTATTTCGCAAAATTAGGTCAGAATCTTTAGCAATAAATGATCGACATGAGGATGACATTTTTGATTTAATATTAATGCGTCGCGATGGTAATTCGGGATATATCCAGAGTGTGACAGAACCTTTAAATGTACATATATATAGTAAAGAGCAATTAGATATCTTAAGACAAATGTATAGCAAAAAGGATTTAGCAGTTCTTCATTTAGACGTCATAGGATCTGTTGTAAGGCCTTCCAAAGATTTAAAGAAACGTGTCTTTTATTATGCAGGTGTTCTTCAGTTGCCCCATAATGAAAGGATTTGCCCAATTTTAGAAATGATTAGTTCAGATCACGATGCAACTACAATTGGAATTTGGTTGGCTAAATTTAATGAATTTAATATGAGAAACAAATGTAAATGGCCATCATTTAGTTTGGTGGTCACCGATTTCAGTTTTGCCATTATTAATGCAATTGTATTGTTTTGGAAACACTTCCCAAATTTAAAATCTTATTTAAGATACTGCTTCCAATATTTGACAGGACGAATAGAAAGGGACCCAAAAATTGTGCCAATAGTAATTTGTTGTGCTCATTTTATGAAAATTATATGTAACGATACGAATAAATTGAGTAGGATATTGCATTAAAAAGACTTTTAAAGGAAACAATAGCTTTTGCGTTTAGTATAGAAGAAATTAAAAGGTTATTTAAATGGTTCGAACAGATAATAAATAGAAGTATGCTTTTATACTGTACATTGACCGATGAAACCGTTAAAAGAAAATTGGGGATTACACCATTTTTATGTCATGTGAAACAATAAGTAAAACTAAGATTATTGCTAAAAATCCGATGAAAAAATTCATGTTAAAAGCGAGTTACGGTTCCCCATATTTGAAAAGATTTGATGTTACAAATATGTTTTTTACATCAAACTGTTTTCTTAGTGGACATAAATGTTCTCCTTTGTTCACGTACTTTATAATTTATAATTTATAATGTTTCATGAAAATAAAATCATATTCAAATAAAAACTGTTTGAGAATTGCAGTGCTGGACTAGTAGCCATTCCTCCTCTATTTGAATATCTTTACTTCCATTGGTGGTACGAACCTCCTCCTACTATATTTAAATCACAGAAATTTTTCCAAATTATGGGCACTGCATCTGCAGTTCAGTTGTGAGTTTCTGTTTTGAAACAGTTGTCAATAAGGTATGAGAGGTGAGTCGTTCACAATTATGTATATTGAACAAATGTGATATACCCCCCATATATATAAATATATCTTTTATACTAAACAACTAGATTCACTATATATATATATATATATATATATATATATATATATATATAATATATATATATATATATATATATATATATAAATTAATTAATTATTTCAAGCCAACAAAAATCTTTTTAAAAATTTTATTTAAGACGTAATTATAGATACAACTGGTTTGTACAATAGCTAGATGCACACTTACTCTAAAAACTACGTATTTTCCTACATTGCTCTAAGGCGAACTGATAACACTGATTCTCACGGTTTTCTCATGAGTTAAGCGAAATTGGATTCTAAAATGTCGTATGTTACTCATTACATAACATATATATATATATATATATATATATATATATATATATATATATATATATATTCGTCACGACGATCGCGAAAATTTTGTTCGCCTCTACAGCCTAAACGGTACAAGCGATTTTAATGAAAATTTTTCCAAGATGTAGAGAATAACTCAACTTGATTTCGTGGTAATAGGTCATTTTTCTGTACGGTGCATAGTTTTTGAGTAAAATATTTTTAAATGTACAATTTTGGATTTTTGAAACAATCGATCGAAGTCTACATGTACAAAATTAAGAAAAACGATGTCATCTGTCACATTTGACATGTCAATGTTGGTGACAAACCATTATAAGAAATGTGTAAATATCAATTAAAAGTGGATATATTTTCTTATGGAACGATTATTATGCATATGACTGTATAATGAAAGGTATTTTATAATTATTTTCTCTTTTTACATGGTAATTAACAATTCATATAACGTTGAAGTTAAATTTGAAAACATGTTCATCCATAGGTAACACTGTTGCTTTTTATGACAGAGAAGTTGAAAAGGTGATAATTCAGTGATATATAATTAATATTAACGTACAATAACATATGTACGCATGTTTACATTGACAAAATAGTTGCTGAACGAAGAAAAAGGCATGTATTTAAATGGAACCTAATTTGGATATGATATTGATAAAAATGATGCCTAGACGGAATGGACGTACGTAAAACTATTATAATACACTATCGGCGGAGCCCTAGGAGAAAGATTGTTTGACATGTCAATCAGAACCTTTAAATGGAAATATTTTTGAAATGAGGACAATTTGAAAGAAATTAAATTCATAAACATAAATTATGAGAATGGGCAATTATTTCACAATAGTAAAAATGGCCTAAAACATTTAAAATTTATAATTTTTGATGGTTCATGTCCGTGTTGAAAATTTTAAGACGAAGAACGTTCGTTTGACATGTCAATCAGAACATTTAAATGGTATTATTCATGAAATGAGGACAATTTGAAAGAAGTTAAATTCATAAAGATAAATTATGACAATGGGCAATAATTCCACAATAGTTGAAAAGGCGTGAACAAATTTAAAAATTACAATTTTTGAAGGTTCATGTCCGTGAACATGTGTATTTCAAAAGTGTTGCCAAACATCCCATAAGTAACTAAGTAAAAAACAAATATTCCAATGTCAAGAATTTGACAGCTCGATCGGTTTGTGTTTTTTGCATAAAGTTGTCAGAACCATGTCGTGTTTGATATCAAATGAGAAGTATCGTCGAGACTAGCCATACAGAAATGTCAAAAATTTGACAGCTCGATCGGCTTTTGTTTTAGGCTTAAAGTTGTCAGAACCATGTCGTGTTTGGTATCAAATGAAATCTAACGTTAAGGGCTGTCATGCAGAAATGTCAGAAATTTGACAGCTCGATCAGCTTTTGTTTTTTGCTTAAAGTTGTCAGAAACTTGTCGTATTTGGTATCAAATGAAAGTTAACGTCAAGGGCTGTCATACAAAAATGTCAAAAATTTGACAGCTCGATCGGCTTTTGTTTTTTGCATAAAGATAAATCGTATGAGTATGCGAGATGCCTGATGGCGTTAGCATTGCAAAGTAAATGTTTTGAAAAAGTTTTTATGCTGATAAGTTAAGAGGAGGCTTATTTTGTCTTGGCGAGCCGCCTCTTGGTTCCTATGATTAAAATGCAATGCACAAAATTCTAAACAAAACGCCAGTAAATAAATAAATATATAAATAAATAAATAATTAAATAAATAAACAAATAAATATATGAATAAATAAATAACTATAAATACATAAAATTGTACTCAAAATTACGAAATAAAATGGGGAATGAATACGTAAATAATATAATAAATATGAATAAATAAATAAATAGGTAAATAAATAAGTATATACATCTGTCATCAAAGAATTAGATACAAAACACAATTAAAAAAGAAAAGATGTAGTGAGAATTTACAAATTTATGGTTTGTATTTCAAGCAACGAAAGCAATAAAAATCGACATTTGGTAAACTATATCTTTTCTTCGCTGGAGTACATGAGTAATGCAACCATCTGTGACAACATTTACATTGTACCCACTTCTCCTTTTTTGGATCTTCTCGACCACAGTACAAACATATATTTACCATGCAATCAGAATATTCCAAAAGTAAAGATTGTAAATGGTTTCTGTACGATGCGGGGTTAAATGTAGAATAGGTTGCACCCAGAATATAATTTTCAATAAATTTTATTAAGTAAACACCACAGTTGAAGCCATCAGATTGTGTAGCATGACTAATTTCCTTTATTTTTAAATTACCGGAATACGAAATCTTTCTTAGAGATTGTAAATACTTACAGAAATTTTGAAAATAAATATTGCATTCGGATAGCGATGTTCCTAGAGGATTCAAAAAAGAAAATGTATTTTCTTCAAAGTTGATAATAGCAACGCACCAATGATTATTATTTATTACAAAGGGCATAATTGTAATGCCTGTAGTGTTTTTCAAATGAAAATGATGCATTTTATTTACCAAAATATTTGTGGAGATTTCCGCTGCTATTTCAGTTACATTGCTTCTATTATAAAGGGAGATAAACAAATTAATACAAATATCAATAGTGAAATTGGTTAACCAGTTTTGTTCTGCTAAAGTAGTGTAGTCTGATATTGTTAATTCCGTAACCAGAAGAGGTAGAGATTTATAAAGTCCAACAATATAATTTTTACCTGGATAAAGTACATAATGGTTTATATTTTTAGATAATCCATTTGAATATATATCTATCATCGGTGTACTGTAAGTTTCGTCTATGTTTTGGCTTGTAATTTTTACCGGTGAAGAGGATGGAGATGATTTTATGTTAGTTTTATGTTTTGGTACTAATTCTACTATACTACATTCTGTTGGTTCATTGTGACATTTTATGTCTTTTAAATACTTCATATCAAAATATGTATGAGAAACGTGCTCTCGTTTCTTCCACTGTTCTTCAGCTGTTAAAACGTCATCGTGGCAAATTTTCTTTTTTCTAGCACATTTTTTCTTCGGAATATTGAGAAGCGCTTCCTTTTGCAGAGACAGAACCCTGCTTCTTGTCTTACGAATAAATCTGCTAGCTTTTAGTTTTGTTTCCCCGCACATAATGTGATTTTTCACAACCCCAAACCAATTTTCCACAGGTGCATTACTTATTCTATTAACATTTGCATCTTTCGAGATTAACGATGTCCATAACGGTGCATACGGTATATATTTCCTTAATATTAAATCTAAAATATCCGGGCAATAATAATTATTTGTTACCAAATCTGGGCACTGACAATTTGCTTCCAATTTCGTACACTCTTCTTTTATTTTAAGACAAGCAATATAAAATAAACTTGCTTTATATGTTACTACATCTTCTTCTATATTGTCATCTACAATGAGCTCACCTTCTTTTTCTGTATCGGGAAACGGATTTGAAGATACGCATAAATGAATAAGTTCGTCAAAAGCTAATTGGAAATGATTACATTTTTTATGACAAAGTAGTACATAGCACATCTGTTCGAACCATTTAAATAACGTCTTAATTTCTTCTATACTAAACGCAAAAGCTATTGTTTCCTTTAAAAGTCTTTTTAATGCAATATCCTTACTCAATTTATTCGTATCGTTACATATAATTTTCATAAAATGAGCACAACAAATTACTATTGGCACAATTTTTGGGTCCCTTTCTATTCGTCCTGTCAAATATTGGAAGCAGTATCTTAAATAAGATTTTAAATTTGGGAAGTGGTTCCAAAACAATACAATTGCATTAATAATGGCAAAACTGAAATCGGTGACCACCAAACTAAATGATGGCCATTTACATTTGTTTCTCATATTAAATTCCTTAAATTTAGCCAACCAAATTCCAATTGTAGTTGCATCGTGGTCTGAACTAATCATTTCTAAAATGGGGCAAATCCTTTCATTATGGGGCAACTGAAGAACACCTGCATAATAAAAGACACGTTTCTTTAAATCTTTGGAAGGCCTTACGACAGATCCTGTGGCGTCTAAATGAAGAACTGCTAAATCCTTTTTGCTATACATTTGTCTTAAAATATCTAATTGCTCTTTACTATATATATGTACATTTAAAGGTTCTGTCACACTCTGGATATATCCCGAATTACCATCGCGACGCATTAATATTAAATCAAAAATGTCATCCTCATGTCGATCATTTATTGCTAAAGATTCTGACCTAATTTTGCGAAATACACAATCAGATTTAATATTTTGCAGATTTCCTCTTCGAATAACATTGGGAGAGGATTTTAAAATAGTGGATTCGCGAGCAAAAGATGGTTTGTTGGTTTTTAAAGACTTCCGCACAATACTTCTTTCAACACCTTTCACGTACCTGGTTACTTTATTCTGATGACAATAATTAAGAGAAGAACTATAGATCATTACCTTTTTAGACTTTAGAAAAATTGTTAATTTAAATAATTTACAATTTTCATGTTTACAATACCCATATATTTTCATGCCATGAGCAACATATCTCAAGCTCTTGATATTTAACACACAAGTGTTGTTCACTGCTTTAAACTTTTCTTTCAAAACAACATTATATATCCCGGAAACTAATTTGTTATTTTTGTATATGTCTGCCCATTCTACCTCACTTAAATAAAAACTACCTTCTTTAAATGAACAACCAGAATAATTTGCACTTGATAGAGTTGCAACATTTCTGGAACCAGCCGGTAACACTTCACCTTTAAATTTATTAGTGGTTTGGTACATTTTCAAAATGGAATGTGGAATATCGACAGTATCACTAGATACATTGGATTTATTAAATTCGCCTGGACTATTTGTAGGTGGATTATTAAATGAGGATTTTGGAGTATCTGATAACTGACACATTGGGCTACTAGCAGCAGGAGATTTAAATATATTTCTTTTTACCACTGATAATTTGTGGGGTGTTTGCATAACAGAAGATGGAGTCGGCGTAAGGTTAGCAATTGGTGTTGATGTAACAAATTCCGGAGTATGAAAATGAAACGGAGACATTTCAACTTTTTGGTGTGGAGAAGCTAATTGCTTGATTGCCTCATTATTTAAAAAGTACCTTCTATACATCACATATATATGTAAGCGGTTTTTATTGTTATTTTTGATGGATAAATAGTGGCAGATGGTACCAAAAATGGACGAAGAAGGACCAGTTCGTAGACTGTCACGAGATATATTATATTTGTGAATAATATCTGTCAATATTTTTGTTTTATCATTTGTTTTACGAAAAGATTTCTCGATATAGATATTTTCACTACAAATAAAATTAGTGATATATTCTGCATTCCGTTTCAACAACTGCAACAATCGATTTTTTTCTTTTCGACCAGATTTCTTAAAAATATGATTAGTAGCAGAAACAATGATGTCATCATTAATACTTAGCTTCTTAAAATATTCCACGGAGTGAGTAGAAGCATTCATTTTCAAAAAATTAGCTAAAATCAGTAATTTTCCTTGTTTCGCCATTTTCACGTTCCTTTTAAAGAAAAGAAAAACAATAAGAATAAGCTAAACTCAATTTAGTTCAAAGCTAAATAAATAAATTATAACTCTATATTAATATAAAAAGAAATACGTGAAAAGTTTAGTTCTCAATGAAATAATAATATCTATAAAATAATGAATTGAACTTAAAACTTAGTTCACACAGAAACGACGAAAATGAACTTGAACCTTAGTTCAATATAAACAGGAATAACTATAAAATTATAATAAATTGAACTTAACCTTAGTTCATAAAGAAACGAAAAACAATAACATTAATGTAATATAATCAAAATGAACTTAACACTTAGTTCAACAGAAATACTAATAACTATAAAAAGAACAACAACAATAAAAATAATATGATCAAAATGAACTTGAAACTTAGTTTAATATAAAGGAATAACTACAAGATTATAATAATAAATTGAACTTAAAACTTAGTTCATAATGAAACGAAAAACAACTATGAAATAATAGGATCCAAACGAATTTGAAACTTAGTTCAATATAAACAAGAATAACTAAAAAATTATAATAAATTGAACTTAGAACTTAGTTCATAATGAAACGAAAAATAATAACTAATGTAATATGACTGAAATGAACTTGACACTTAGTTCAATAGAAATAGTAATAGCTATAAAACGTAGAATAACAAATTGAACTTAAAACCTAGTTTATAAAGAAACGAAAAACAATAACTATAAAATAATATGTTCAAAATGAACTTGAAACTTTGTTAAAATAAATATAAACAGGAATAACTATAAAATTATAATAATAAATTGAACTTAAAACTTAGTTCATGAAGAAACAAAAAACAATAACTTTAAATAATGACTAAGGTGAACTTGACACTTAGTTCATTAAGAAACGGAAAAAAATAACTTTTAAATAATACGACCAAAACTAATATGAACTTAAAATTAAAAGAAAAACTAAGAACTACAAAGTTATACAAAAATGAACTTGAATAATAATTGATATGGGTAGTAAATTACGGTAATAAATTGAAGAATAAAGGGACCAAAAATAATAAATGTAAACTGACAACAATTAGAATTATATGCAGAACTATTAACTACAACGTATAAAGTATAAATGAGTAGAACTTTTTCAATAAAAGAAATAGTTGTACTATAGTAACAAACGAAACTAAACTGTGTACAACAACGGAATAATTAAATGTGAATAAAACACGAATATTTAACGCAATGTTAATATTAAGATATTTTGAACAACAGCCCTGAGCGAACACCTACCGGAAAATGAACAGAAGTGAACCAAACCAACGCCCAACGTTGTATGAAGGAACGAGTGGAAACGAGTGAACACGAGCGAAAGTCCCTACCAACAAACTCGCACGGAGCTAAGTGTAGGAACGGACAGACAGAAACGACCGGCCCCTTGCCTTATGCAACCTAACTCATTGCCAAGCTTCTCTAGTTACGCACCATAAAGCCAAAAAACAAAAATAGCTCAGCAAGAAGTACATTCAAATTTGATTTTACTTGTTAGAATACAATTTTCCATATCTCGGTTTAAAACACACAATGTGGTCTTCAAAACTTTTTGCCATGGCATGCACAGCCAGCAATGGAGATGCAAAAAGATACTATTCCGATATGAAAAATATCAAAACGTTACGCAATACTATAATATCAATTTTTATTAATTTCTGATTAATGTAACTCTAATCTAATTCCGTGGAAAAAATTCGTAGTTCATTCCGTACGCCTCGTAACGCATAGTGGGTTATAAGCTTGTATTCTAAGGACTATTGTTTATAATTATTAAAATTTTCGAAACGTTACACAATTGTTTAAATAACTAATTCAATTAATTTCTGATTGGCATTAATCCTAATTACGCCCGTGGAAAAAAATTCGTAGTTCATCCCCTACGCCTCGTAACGCATAGTGAGGTGTAAATTTGTATTCTAAGGACTATTGGTTATAATTATTAAAATTTTCAAAACGTTACACAATTGTTTAAATAACTAATTCAATTAATTTCTGATTGGCATAATGCTAATTACGCCCGTGGAAAAAAATTCGTAGTTCATCCCCTACGCCTCGTAACGCATAGTGAGGTATAAATTTGTATTCTAAGGACTATTGGTTATAATTATTAAAATTTTCGAAACGTTACACAATTGTTTAAATAACTAATTCAATTAATTTCTGATTGGCATTAATCCTAATTACGGCCGTGGAAAAAAATTCGTAGTACATCCCCTACGCCTCGTAACGCATAGTGAGGTATAAATTTGTATTCTAAGGACTATTGGTTATAATTATTAAAATTTTCAAAACGTTACACAATTGTTTAAATAACTAATTCAATTAATTTCTGATTGGCATTAATCCTAATTACGGCCGTGGAAAAAAATTCGTAGTACATCCCCTACGCCTCGTAACGCATAGTGAGGTATAAATTTGTATTCTAAGGACTATTGGTTATAATTATTAAAATTTTCAAAACGTTACACAATTGTTTAAATAACTAATTCAATTAATTTCTGATTGGCATTAATCCTAATTACGGCCGTGGAAAAAAATTCGTAGTACATCCCCTACGCCTCGTAACGCATAGTGAGGTATAAATTTGTATTCTAAGGACTATTGGTTATAATTATTAAAATTTTCGAAACGTTACACAATTGTTTAAATAACTAATTCAATTAATTTCTGATTGGCATAATGCTAATTACGCCCGTGGAAAAAAATTCGTAGTTCATCCCCTACGCCTCGTAACGCATAGTGAGGTATAAATTTGTATTCTAAGGACTATTGGTTATAATTATTAAAATTTTCAAAACGTTACACAATTGTTTAAATAACTAATTCAATTAATTTCTGATTGGCATTAATCCTAATTACGGCCGTGGAAAAAAATTCGTAGTTCATCCCCTACGCCTCGTAACGCATAGTGAGGTATAAATTTGTATTCTAAGGACTATTGGTTATAATTATTAAAATTTTCAAAACGTTACACAATTGTTTAAATAACTAATTCAATTAATTTCTGATTGGCATTAATCCTAATTACGGCCATGGAAAAAAATTCGTAGTTCATCCCCTACGCCTCGTAACGCATAGTGAGGTGTAAATTTGTTTTCTAAGGACTATTGGTTATAATTATTAAAATTTTCAAAACGTTACACAATTGTTTAAATAACTAATTCAATTAATTTCTGATTGGCATTAATCCTAATTACGGCCGTGGAAAAAAATTCGTAGTTCATCCCCTACGCCTCGTAACGCATAGTGAGGTATAAATTTATATTCTAAGGACTATTGATTATAATTATTAAAATTTTCAAAACGTTACACAATTGTTTAAATAACTAATTCAATTAATTTCTGATTGGCATTAATCCTAATTACGGCCGTGGAAAAAAATTCGTAGTTCATCCCCTACGCCTCGTAACGCATAGTGAGGTGTAAATTTGTTTTCTAAGGACTATTGGTTATAATTATTAAAATTTTCAAAACGTTACACAATTGTTTAAATAACTAATTCAATTAATTTCTGATTGGCATTAATCCTAATTACGCCCGTGGAAAAAAATTCGTAGTTCATCCCCTACGCCTCGTAACGCATAGTGAGTTGTAAATTTGTTTTCTAAGGACTATTGTTTATAATTATTAAAATTTTCAAAACATTACACAATTGTTGAAATAAATAATTCAATTAATTTCTGATTGGCATTAATCCTAATTACGGCCGTGGAAAAAAATTAGTAGTTCATCCCCTACGCCTCGTAACGCATAGTGAGTTGTAAATTTGTTTTCTAAGGACTATTGTTTATAATTATTAAAATTTTCAAAACATTACACAATTGTTGAAATAAATAATTCAATTAATTTCTGATTGGCATTAATCCTAATTACGGCCGTGGAAAAAAATTCGTAGTTCATCCCCTACGCCTCGTAACGCATAGTGAGGTATAAATTTGTATTCTAAGGACTATTGGTCATAATTATTAAAATTTTCAAAACGTTACACAATTGTTTAAATAACTAATTCAATTAATTTCTGATTGGCATTAATCCTAATTACGGCC
Organism: Ophonus ardosiacus; assembly: GCA_943142095.1. Lineage (NCBI taxonomy): Eukaryota > Metazoa > Arthropoda > Insecta > Coleoptera > Carabidae > Ophonus > Ophonus ardosiacus. Next base: position 18,748,836 of record OW964829.1, on the reverse strand, counting down.
GTGGAAAAAAAATCGTAGTTCATCCCCTACGCCTCGTAACGCATAGTGAGGTATAAATTTGTATTCTAAGGACTATTGGTTATAATTATTAAAATTTTCAAAACGTTACACAATTGTTTAAATAACTAATTCAATTAATTTCTGATTGGCATTAATCCTAATTACGGCCGTGGAAAAAAATTCGTAGTTCATCCCCTACGCCTCGTAACGCATAGTGAGGTATAAATTTGTATTCTAAGGACTATTGGTTATAATTATTAAAATTTTCAAAACGTTACACAATTGTTTAAATAACTAATTCAATTAATTTCTGATTGGCATAATGCTAATTACGCCCGTGGAAAAAAATTCGTAGTTCATCCCCTACGCCTCGTAACGCATAGTGAGGTATAAATTTGTATTTTAAGGACTATTGGTTATAATTATTAAAATTTTCAAAACGTTACACAATTGTTTAAATAACTAATTCAATTAATTTCTGATTGGCATAATGCTAATTACGCCCGTGGAAAAAAATTCGTAGTTCACCCCCTACGCCTCGTAACGCATAGTGATGTGTAAATTTATATTCTAAGGACTATTGGTTATAATTATTAAAATTTTCAAAACGTTACACAATTGTTTAAATAACTAATTCAATTAATTTCTGATTGGCATTAATCCTAATTACGGCCGTGGAAAAAAATTCGTAGTTCATCCCCTACGCCTCGTAACGCATAGTGAGGTATAAATTTGTATTCTAAGGACTATTGGTTATAATTATTAAAATTTTCAAAACGTTACACAATTGTTTAAATAACTAATTCAATTAATTTCTGATTGGCATTAATCCTAATTACGGCCGTGGAAAAAAATCGTAGTTCATCCCCTACGCCTCGTAACGCATAGTGAGGTATAAATTTGTATTCTAAGGACTATTGGTTATAATTATTAAAATTTTCAAAACGTTACACAATTGTTTAAATAACTAATTCAATTAATTTCTGATTGGCATTAATCCTAATTACGCCCGTGGAAAAAAATTCGTAGTTCATCCCCTACGCCTCGTAACGCATAGTGAGTTGTAAATTTGTTTTCTAAGGACTATTGTTTATAATTATTAAAATTTTCAAAACATTACACAATTGTTGAAATAAATAATTCAATTAATTTCTGATTGGCATTAATCCTAATTACGGCCGTGGAAAAAAATTCGTAGTTCATCCCCTACGCCTCGTAACGCATAGTGAGGTATAAATTTGTATTCTAAGGACTATTGGTCATAATTATTAAAATTTTCAAAACGTTACACAATTGTTTAAATAACTAATTCAATTAATTTCTGATTGGCATTAATCCTAATTACGGCCGTGGAAAAAAAATCGTAGTTCATCCCCTACGCCTCGTAACGCATAGTGAGGTATAAATTTGTATTCTAAGGACTATTGGTTATAATTATTAAAATTTTCAAAACGTTACACAATTGTTTAAATAACTAATTCAATTAATTTCTGATTGGCATTAATCCTAATTACGGCCGTGGAAAAAAATTCGTAGTTCATCCCCTACGCCTCGTAACGCATAGTGAGGTATAAATTTGTATTCTAAGGACTATTGGTTATAATTATTAAAATTTTCAAAACGTTACACAATTGTTTAAATAACTAATTCAATTAATTTCTGATTGGCATAATGCTAATTACGCCCGTGGAAAAAAATTCGTAGTTCATCCCCTACGCCTCGTAACGCATAGTGAGGTATAAATTTGTATTTTAAGGACTATTGGTTATAATTATTAAAATTTTCAAAACGTTACACAATTGTTTAAATAACTAATTCAATTAATTTCTGATTGGCATAATGCTAATTACGCCCGTGGAAAAAAATTCGTAGTTCACCCCCTACGCCTCGTAACGCATAGTGATGTGTAAATTTATATTCTAAGGACTATTGGTTATAATTATTAAAATTTTCAAAACGTTACACAATTGTTTAAATAACTAATTCAATTAATTTCTGATTGGCATTAATCCTAATTACGGCCGTGGAAAAAAATTCGTAGTTCATCCCCTACGCCTCGTAACGCATAGTGAGGTATAAATTTGTATTCTAAGGACTATTGGTTATAATTATTAAAATTTTCAAAACGTTACACAATTGTTTAAATAACTAATTCAATTAATTTCTGATTGGCATTAATCCTAATTACGGCCATGGAAAAAAATTCGTAGTTCATCCCCTACGCCTCGTAACGCATAGTGAGGTATAAATTTGTTTTCTAAGGACTATTGGTTATAATTATTAAAATTTTCAAAACGTTACACAATTGTTTAAATAACTAATTCAATTAATTTCTGATTGGCATTAATCCTAATTACGGCCGTGGAAAAAAATTCGTAGTTCATCCCCTACGCCTCGTAACGCATAGTGAGGTATAAATTTGTATTCTAAGGACTATTGGTTATAATTATTAAAATTTTCAAAACGTTACACAATTGTTTAAATAACTAATTCAATTAATTTCTGATTGGCATTAATCCTAATTACGGCCGTGGAAAAAAATTCGTAGTTCATCCCCTACGCCTCGTAACGCATAGTGAGGTGTAAATTTGTTTTCTAAGGACTATTGGTCATAATTATTAAAATTTTCAAAACGTTACACAATTATTTAAATAACTAATTCAATTAATTTCTGATTGGCATTAATCCTAATTACGGCCGTGGAAAAAAATTCGTAGTTCATCCCCTACGCCTCGTAACGCATAGTGAGGTATAAATTTGTATTCTAAGGACTATTGGTTATAATTATTAAAATTTTCAAAACGTTACACAATTGTTTAAATAACTAATTCAATTAATTTCTGATTGGCATTAATCCTAATTACGGCCGTGGAAAAAAATTCGTAGTTCATCCCCTACGCCTCGTAACGCATAGTGAGGTATAAATTTGTATTTTAAGGACTATTGGTTATAATTATTAAAATTTTCAAAACGTTACACAATTGTTTAAATAACTAATTCAATTAATTTCTGATTGGCATTAATCCTAATTACGGCCGTGGAAAAAAATTCGTAGTTCATCCCCTACGCCTCGTAACGCATAGTGAGGTATAAATTTGTATTCTAAGGACTATTGGTTATAATTATTAAAATTTTCAAAACGTTACACAATTGTTTAAATAACTAATTCAATTAATTTCTGATTGGCATTAATCCTAATTACGGCCGTGGAAAAAAATTCGTAGTTCATCCCCTACGCCTCGTAACGCATAGTGAGGTATAAATTTGTATTCTAAGGACTATTGGTTATAATTATTAAAATTTTCAAAACGTTACACAATTGTTTAAATAACTAATTCAATTAATTTCTGATTGGCATTAATCCTAATTACGGCCGTGGAAAAAAATTCGTAGTTCATCCCCTACGCCTCGTAACGCATAGTGAGGTATAAATTTGTATTCTAAGGACTATTGGTTATAATTATTAAAATTTTCAAAACGTTACACAATTGTTTAAATAACTAATTCAATTAATTTCTGATTGGCATTAATCCTAATTACGGCCGTGGAAAAAAATTCGTAGTTCATCCCCTACGCCTCGTAACGCATAGTGAGGTATAAATTTGTATTCTAAGGACTATTGGTTATAATTATTAAAATTTTCAAAACGTTACACAATTGTTTAAATAACTAATTCAATTAATTTCTGATTGGCATTAATCCTAATTACGGCCATGGAAAAAAATTCGTAGTTCATCCCCTACGCCTCGTAACGCATAGTGAGGTATAAATTTATATTCTAAGGACTATTGATTATAATTTTTAAAATTTTCAAAACGTTACACAATTGTTTAAATAACTAATTCAATTAATTTCTGATTGGCATTAATCCTAATTACGGCCGTGGAAAAAAATTCGTAGTTCATCCCCTACGCCTCGTAACGCATAGTGAGGTGTAAATTTGTTTTCTAAGGACTATTGGTTATAATTATTAAAATTTTCAAAACGTTACACAATTGTTTAAATAACTAATTCAATTAATTTCTGATTGGCATTAATCTTAATTACGGCCGTGGAAAAAAATCGTAGTTCATCCCCTACGCCTCGTAACGCATAGTGAGGTATAAATTTGTATTCTAAGGACTATTGGTTATAATTATTAAAATTTTCAAAACGTTACACAATTGTTTAAATAACTAATTCAATTAATTTCTGATTGGCATTAATCCTAATTACGCCCGTGGAAAAAAATTCGTAGTTCATCCCCTACGCCTCGTAACGCATAGTGAGTTGTAAATTTGTTTTCTAAGGACTATTGTTTATAATTATTAAAATTTTCAAAACATTACACAATTGTTGAAATAAATAATTCAATTAATTTCTGATTGGCATTAATCCTAATTACGGCCGTGGAAAAAAATTCGTAGTTCATCCCCTACGCCTCGTAACGCATAGTGAGGTATAAATTTGTATTCTAAGGACTATTGGTCATAATTATTAAAATTTTCAAAACGTTACACAATTGTTTAAATAACTAATTCAATTAATTTCTGATTGGCATTAATCCTAATTACGGCCGTGGAAAAAAATTCGTAGTTCATCCCCTACGCCTCGTAACGCATAGTGAGGTATAAATTTGTATTCTAAGGACTATTGGTTATAATTATTAAAATTTTCAAAACGTTACACAATTGTTTAAATAACTAATTCAATTAATTTCTGATTGGCATTAATCCTAATTACGGCCGTGGAAAAAAATTCGTAGTTCATCCCCTACGCCTCGTAACGCATAGTGAGGTGTAAATTTGTTTTCTAAGGACTATTGGTCATAATTATTAAAATTTTCAAAACGTTACACAATTGTTTAAATAACAAATTCAATTAATTTCTGAACTCTACTATATACTATATCTTCCCTAAAAAAAAAAATCTTCCCCTACCCCACGTAAAGCACTACATGTTACATATTTGGAAGTATTATTTATAGTTATTACAAATAGCAAAGCGAGCCACTCAGTACTACATGTGTCATCAATACTACTTTCCGTTGCTGGCGTTGCTGGTTCACTGTTAATGCGCAATACTTTGTGTAACGGTGCGCTTTCATTTACTCGTTGCTGCACTCTTTTGACCGTTGCCGTTGCTGTTTTCACACAGGTTTGTTTTATGTATTTAAAACAAAAAAATATATATGCGTAGTTTGTTTTAAAACACATTATATTGAAGTAAATATTTATAAACTCCAAGAAATTATGTTACTGTGGCTCTGTCGTTATTCAGCGAGAGTGAAAGAATTTTCCTCCAAATCTCTGTACGATTTTGAACTTTTGCAAATTACAATGGCACAAAAACACGTGATTCGTTTTTCTGCGATAAGTTTTTTTATGGATGAAGAGAGACTTATTGCCCATGGTGAAAATGCAGTCGAATCAAGTCCGTGATGTCCATGAAATGATTTATGATGCAGATCTTAAAATTAAAAAAAGAAAATTGCATACCAGTTTTAAAGAGAAATATTATAATGTCAAGGTAAGTTTAGGTTTGTATCATAAATTTTATCGTATTTGTTTAAAATGAAGACAAATCCATTAAAAGTGTTTCGTGTGCATGCCCTACACAGGTAAATTTCGTTGCCATCACATGCGTCAGCTGTTCATGCACATTACAACATTTCCGTAACGGACAGGGCTTGTTCCTGATCGAGGAAGAAAACAACTGATACTATAGTGCAAACAGTTGAAGATCTATATCCTTCAGCACCATTGATCGCGCAGTTTCTGAGAAAGATGTTGAAGAATATTACCCATATTTGGAAGAGCAGTGAGTTTCAATCATTGTGGAGTTGCCACTTTCTCGCCGGTGACCGAGAAGGTTTTCTTATAGCCGACCTTTTACCACCAGGCGTTAATTTAAACATACCATCATTTTTAATGTCTACAGTTCACGATGGAACAAATTTGGAAAACAAGAAATATTGCGAGGGCAAGAATACACGTAGAAAGGGCCATAGGAAGAATTAAAACTTTTCAGATATTACATATGCAGGGACGGACAGGGCCACCGGGAAATCGGGAAATTCCCGAGAGGCCGCGACTTGTAAGAGGCCGGTGGGCTTAATGCCAATTTTTTTTTTTTTTTCTAACAAAGTTTTAACTGTAAGCTGCTGTAATCTTAATACGTTTTATAAAACGACAAACATCTTACAGACACATTAACGCACAAAATTTCATTGGGAAAACTCAAACCGGGCTTTATGTTATTGTTATTACATTTAGAGAAATTTACAAGCTAAGTAGGTACAGTATTCGTTGTTTTACAAAACGCCTAGAGGCCTAGACGACTAGCCGGATTGTAAAAGATCGCTAAGTCAACGAATTGTTAATCCGGCCCAGTTTTATGAAACGAATTTTACTATCTGACTATGACATATACAAAATGTCGCATAATGTATGTATTGCAAGTGGACAGGTTACCTAAATAAAAAAATCTAAGTTAAAATATGGTCAGAACACACTTAGAATCGGCTAACACAGTATAATTTAGAAAAATTTGTAATTATCGTAAAAAAAAACCTATTAAAAAATTGTGCTTTATGTTTGTTAAATTATTAAATTTGTTTTTATGTTAAGTTTCTTCTAGACGTTTGTGTAGAAAAGTTCAAAATCATTTTATATACGGTGTCTTTAAAATACGTAGACATAGCTTAACCATAGAGCGTAAGGGTGTCATTATAAACAAAAATAATAAACTTAAGTACTCTTAACTAAATTTAAAGTTTATATGACATTTTTTACTCAGAATCATATGTGAAATAAATTGTTAAATTTTGTTAGTTCTGCAATAAAAAAATTGTCCAATCAGATCTTTTTTCTTTAGAATTTCAAAATGCGCCAAAAAAATTCATTAAACTCCGAATTAAAAGAAAATATATGCATACGTGTAGAGTAATTTTCAAGAGGTAGGTATTCCAGAAGGAAACGAAATCGGGCATAATTTTATTAAAGCTTTTTGTACACCTGTATACATAGTAATAACATGTATTTTTTGTATATATTATATATATATATATATAAATAAAATCCTGTGCCGGCCTCCTTGGTAAAAATTTATATATATATATATATATATATATATATATATATATATATATATATAAATTTTTACCAAGGAGGCCGGCACAGGATTTTATTTCCCGGGCCGGTCCAAAGAACCAGTCCGTCTCTGTACATATGATTTGTGGGGCTTTGACAAAATAATACCTGCTTATAAGGGAAGTCGAAATATTTTACAATGAACAAAGTAAATATGTACAAATGCCTGACACAAGCTTTTAATGCATACGAGTTACAAATTTATAGGGTATGTAAGGAATACAAAATAGATTAACATGTACTAATAAACTCATAAAATTGTAATAATCTTTCTTAATTTTCTGTTATCTCTCATTTCAGTTATTAATTTTGTTTATTTTAACTTTTTGCATCTCCTACATGCCCTATAAATCTGTAACAAGTGTTCATTAGATAACATCTTTATATTATTTATGTACGTACGTGACAAATATATCTTATTATAGGATAATCTACGTTTCAAATTTTGCATAACTATTTCTTTTTACTTCCATGTACTTCGTACAAGGAAGTATTGTAATCGTGAAAAATTTCGCTTTCCAGATTTCAGCGGAAATATCTATTTTGACCATCCCTGAATCCATTTTGACTAATTTCGTCGTGACGTCTGTACATACGTGCGTATGTATGTACATATCTCTTATAACTCAAAAACGGTAAGCCATAGAAAGTTGAATTTTATATTTAGGACTGTTACAACATCTAGCTGTGCACCTCATCCCTTTTTGGTCATTACATAACTTCCGGAAGTGGTACGTTATTTGGAGCCTATAATTGATATTAAAGAATTATATTAAAATATAATACAAAACTTTTCAAATTTGGTATATAAGACTTTTATATCAATGAAAATAACATAATAGATTTTAATTAAAATGGGGTAACCCGAAGTCATACATTACCAAAAGCTGTGAAGAGTTTTTCTTGAAAAAAAATCTGAAGTGGCCAGCACATGACCTCCCGCCAATTCCATGTTTAAAATAGCAGTGAACTTTAAGTAAAGTATCACTTCCGGTTGATCGTTTATAAATAAAATCTAATTTGTTGTCTAATAAATAGAAAAGTCTGTAATACGAAATATTGGATTGTTTTATTGTTTTTCCTCAAAAATCTAGTTGAGCTCCAAATTAAGTACTACATCCGATTTATCATATATGGTTAAAATCTAATATGCTGTTTCAAATTTATATATGAGTTTTAAATACCAAATTTGAAAAGTTTTAGATTATATTTTAATAGACTTTAAGGAAAAATCGTCACACACACATTCTTATAAAAATCAGCATCAACTTTCAGCTTCTAGATGCTCTAAAACGTAATCTTTGTAAATTCTTCGCCGTATATGATCCATTTCATAAATGTGTAGTTGTAAATTAATATTAATTTATAGTGCTGCAAAAATAGAAAATTTAAATCAGATCATCCTGTACATCTAATATTTATGTATGATGAAAAATATATTATTTTTACAAACCTTAATTTCATTAGAATTAAATATTTTACCATCATATTCTCCTTAACACGGTTTCATTATTAATTTTAATGTAATTGCTTCGTCAAAATTAAAGTATTGTTTTTGTTTGTCGCATAGGCAAGAAAATAAATTATATTATATATTCATATTTAAAGTTATTTACTAAATGTTATTATCGTAGAATTGAAGATTGCACCATTATATTCAATTTTAATTAGTAAAAGTTGCTAAAAAATTATATTCAATGATTTTTTTTACGAGAAAAACTGTTAAAAGCTTGTATAAATGATATTTCCGGTTTTCCGATATACACTAAAAACTATAATGACCTCTTCCCACATTAGTATAGAATGGGTATACAAAATTTCAAAATTTTCTGATTGATAGTATTTGAATAATCGTGTCTACACGATACACACACACATACCTACAGACATCATTGTAAGAATGTTAAAATCCGATTCTGGGGACATTAAAACGTGCTTATTCACTAAAATCTCTATGCGATTTTAGCACGATCCCTATACCATACCTCCCTTACCTAGGGTAGCGGGAGGTAAATATGGTTTTATTTTGATTTTAGAAATTAATGCTTCAAATAATAGTTTCAGAGAATTAAATTCTGCGTTTAGCACATCAAGAATTATAAAATCAGTCCTTTGTATAAGCGAGATATGTAAATTTAAAAATTATTTACTTTTTTTTGTTTTTTTAATTAAGTTTGCTATGAATTAGGAAAAAAAATAAAAAAATTCATGTCAATGTCAAATAATGTAAATACGTAGAATTTCATGATTGGATCTGTTATAACACACAATTTATTATTAACAAAATATGTATAGTAGGCGTACAAGGAAATCATGTGGTGTCCACATCAGTTTTTTTTTCATGTCCAATATTTTTCAAATACATTTTTATTAATAGATTATATTGCAAAATATTGTTATAGTGTTATAAAATTAACTTTATAAGAAATAATTTTTAATTCTAAAAAAGTTTTTATTTACTCTACTTGATAGATGACAGCTATTTAAATTTAGCGCTAGTACGGTTCGTTCACAACAAACTCTTTCAAGATGCAGTTAAGAAACCGGAAGACTATTTTCAGCTTTTGTAATTCCCGGTCGATTTTGACGTTATCACTTTCGGAGTCTAGATTTTTTTATCTGGATAAAAAGGCAGTAGTTACATTCTATATTTATCTTTGAATAAATATATTAATTTTATAAGTTTACTTGAAATTCAGATATGGTGTGGATTGCGAACACGCACAGTATGTAGTGTAGTACGATTGGAAGTTTTTGTAAAACCAAAACCACAAAAGTGTACCTATATATTTATATAATTTTACATAAATATGTTATATGTTTATTTTGTTACAATTAATCTCCAAATCTCTTGTTGATTTTGTGACAGTCATGTAGATAGTATTTTATATGTTTAAAAAGGATGTAGGTTCAATTGAATAAATAGATTATCTTAAAATTAGAATAATACAACCTTTTAGTTTAATTTCTGTATAAATTTTAATTTAAACCAATGTTTCGGCCGCATACACTGCTGCCTTCTTCAGAGAAAAACAACATAAATGACATAAATAAATAGTTATAAACAATAGAAACAAGTAAGCAAGGAAATACAAAAAATCTTAAGTGTGTACTCTTATTTTAAAGTTACATTACACTTATAGAATGAGATGTATTGAGTCTGGGGCTCCAGATTTTCGAAACTACCTGTATGATTAGTGAATTTAAAGTAATTTTTACGAAATCGCAGATTTTTGGAATAAGTTTGTTAACGCTAGTGTTTTAGGAAAAAAATCTTAAGTTTTTAATGCCTTGAAATGAATCCTAAAGTGGCAAATGCTTCCGTAGAGCTATTGTTAAAAATATTTGTGGTTTTAGTGGTTCTTATGCAGATTATGAATACATGTGATTTTACGGGAAATTTTTAGTGATTTAGGGTTTTTTACAGTAGTTTTGTGATGCAAGTATGTACAGTACGGAGAAACGGATCTAGCTGTAAAGAGGATATTTTTTTTATTTGTTTGGAAGGCAATCTATTTTCCGCATTTTCGGAATATTAATACGGCTTCGAAACTATAAAGTGTTTCATACTGCAGAAGTTTTAATACACACAGAGAAAAGGATACAAATTATCATTTATTTATATAGCACCAGAACTACCAGAAGACTTGTTCTTATTTCCAATTATTAACTCTGTTCTCCTTCTTTTATGTATACTAAAAAAAAATATGTTTTACTACGTGTACAATAATAATGTAAAAGCTTGCTTTTAACTAAATTATTTGTTACAAATTTTCATTAATGGACGTACCTACGTAATTGTTAATAATTATTTCTGTTTAATAAAGCATTACTGTTTTTGTTTCAATATAATTTATTAATTTCAGATATTTCCTTAAAAATCAAATTATTGTTAAATAAAATAATTTTAAACACTTGGTCCTGTAAATTATTATCTTTTCGGAGTGTATAGAGGTCTTTGATTTGCTGTGAATTTACACGTAAAATGTCCTCATGTGAACATGGCTCATTATGCAACAACTTCATGGGACAGATTTGTCAAAGGTGAGATTCGTAAAAAACTAGAAATGTACAAGACAAGAAATGTACAGGGATAGATTTGGCCATTAGAAAATGTAAAAAGCAAGAAATGTAGAAGGCAAGATTTGTAAGTTAGAGATTTGCACTTCAAGCCATATGAAATTGAGTTTCGTTACATTTTGTATTTCTTCTCCTCATTAATTTCATTTTTACACTGTTGTTTCATGAGAACAAATATTATAAATTCATTTAGTATAACAATTATCCAATTTTCTTTGATATCTCTTAATACTTTACATTTAGTTATCCATTCCTCATTTACCTATTTTTCAATAATTCGTCTATTAATCGCTACTATAAGTTTTGCAGTCATCTACTATACCGGCAGAGCGTTGACAGTCAAATATAATAAATTGTTTATGACATTTAATTATTATAAACTATTTATAAAAACATTAATATTTTTCAATATTAGTATTATTATGTTATAATTTTTGGTATCTTATTCTGTTATATTATTTATTATATCAACAATAATTTTAATTGTTGCAAAACAATTTTCATGGAAACGTCAATTGTTAAACATTGTTGTTATATCTAATTACAATTTGCTACAATTCTTGTCAAATTATTGATAATATTGTGTCATTGTTAGTGAAATATTTAAATTATTATTCTCAAATAGTTAGTATTATTTTATTCCTTAATATTTGTTTATTTACCGTAAAATTTTTATAATTTTATGTGTTTAATTATCATTATTTCATTTGTTAGTGGACCCTAATAATTTTAAGTGTTCATATTATTTTTCTTCATGTTTCATTCTTTTGGACAGATCGATGTGTGACTTAGGTAAATATTTATATTTGTTTTGTAAAAATTTAATTTAAAATATTGGATGGTACTACGAGCAAGTTATTAGGGATGTTTAGCATCGTTAATCTTTTATACATTATTCTAGAAAAAAATATTTGAAATAAAATTTGTGTACAATTAATTTTTCTATAACTTTTATTTGAAGTTTTTTTTTTCTAAAGTAATTCATAAAGAAACGTTATTAAAATAACGTTTTAACTTCAATCCAATATCTATAAGTTATCTTCAGTGCCATGGCTTCGCAAACCAGAAATCTGAGTACTGCAGTTACTGAAGCTATTAACAATCAGTTAAATGATCAAGTGTACTTAACTAATTTCGCGGAAAAAGTGTTTGAGAAAGTTAAAACGCAGTTAACTGATGAGACATTTTTAACCAGCTTTGCAGAAAAAGTGCTTGAACTGGTGAATAAAAAATTTGAAGAACAGAAAAAACACTATGAAGGTGTTGTCAATAAATTAACTATTGAAAATAATGCTCTAAACTCTACATGATGAAGTTGATCGTTTAGAGCAATATTCGAGGCATAATTGTCTAAGAATATTTGGAGTACCCGAAGAAAGATCGGAGAACATCGAGGCTAAGGTTAGTCAAATCTTTCAAACAAAATTGCACGTGAACATCTCATCAGACTCCATCGAACGCTGTTATCGTGTTGGCAGAATAAATACTAACACCCAGTCCACCAATCAGAACCGTCCGCGTCCCATCATCACAGTGTTGGCAGGTTAATAATTTAAAAGTTTCTAAAAAAAATTTAAAATGTTTTTAGATTTACAAAAAAAGTCCTCAGATTATAAATAACATAAATTTGTACATGCAAGTGTGAAGGGGGAAGATAACAAGTAGGAGGGACCCTTGTAGTAAGCCACGCCCAGGCCAGACACCGCCAGGTAGCCACAGTTAGCATTTTACTTGCCACGGTCCAAGGGTGGAATCCCAAGACTAGGCTATCATAGCGTAGCGTAAAATACCCCTTACGTTTCACCTTCCTTTCCCAATCAACCTTCACGGTTGTTATGGAAACACCCCAGGCAACAGTTGTTATACGTATCTTGTTAAACTTTCAAAATAATTTAGTAGTGAAAAATTGAAATATAAATACCAAAATAACAGTTATTTTTTTTTAAATTTATTAAACTGAAGACAAATTAACAATATTATAATTATGTAGGAAATTATTAAAAAGAAAACTAAGCAAATGGATAATTTTAAAATTATTTATCTGACAAAAAACTTTCATATTTTAATATACACTCTTAATAATAGAATATTTCTATAGGCAACAATATTTCTTCGAAACATTTTTCGATATCTAGCATCATTTTAAAATGAACATACTTTACTGTGGTAGGTTCTACAGACACCTCGTATCATTAGGTACATTTACTGTATTGGACACTACATATTGCAATGATTTGCCATTTTATACTATTTAAAATACACACACAATAATATTTACAATAATAAAAATGTATGACTTGCACAATACTAAGCTCAATTTTACGCTATGGTATAATCTAAGGAGTAATGTTGTTTATATTATAAAATGACTTGCTTATAAAGTTTAAAATTGTATAAAGAAAATTCCATTTTTTCACTTACTTATTTATTAATTATTTAATTAAGTTAAGGGAATTTGTACAATATGGCAACACACCACCCTAGCCCTATTGCTATTCTTAGTGTTAAAGAAGTTTCAGATGTATATTCCATATATTTTAGATGTAACAAGTAAAAATGTTAAGTAGAATTTTGGACGTGCCGCGGTAGCAAGTCAAGCCCCTTTAATTGTATAATGGGGAAGTTAAAAGATTTTTTTTATCCTTTTATTCCATGGGAAATGACTTGAAAAATGATGTAACATGTTTCATTTTTTCAAAAATGCCCAGATTTTCCGGTAAAGCCGATTTTAATCTGTGATGACGTCGGTAGAGGCTTGGTACAACGTATGTCGCTTATACACTGACGCATGCGGTTACGACGGTTACGTCACTTAAGACTGAGGTGTTGTTCGACCTACGTTCAAGTGATTCGCTTTCACCGTTCTGTCTGAGTTTGCGCATAACTGACTTGTGACGTACTTAGAGTTTACCCAAAAAATATTAATTATAAATAAATGGAGCAATAATTTTAATTTTTAATTTCAATTTCAGCAGTCATTTTTGTTGTATTTGTAAGAAAATAATATGTTATGTAGAATTTTTACCATGCTAAACTTCCCCATTGTATTCCAAAATTCTATATAATTAGATTCAAAATTTAGATCTTCCATGTTTCGTAGCATTCTATATATGTGGAAAGTAAGATGCAGGAGCAATTGACTTAACTGCTGTTATATTTGCAGGATTTAGAAATGATATATTTTTTAATGCCTGAACAAATTTATCATTAAAAAGAAATCTTTTGTAAATTTGATGTGAACATTCAATATAGAAATCCAGACATTTCTTCATAAAAACTTCGATCTCATCCTGTCGTTCATTCAAATTTTGTGTTAGTAATGCAGTTACTTTACCTCCAAAATACATATCTTCCAGCTTTAAAAAATTATGTGGATTTCTATATTGAATTTGGCTCACATCTGTATTTTTAATATAATTAGGTTTTAAATAGCATTCTAGTATACTTTTGTATGCTGCAGCCATTCTCGAATACAAAACATGAATCTTTGGTGATTCAGATTGGAATTCAACGTTTAATTTAGTTAAAATTGGGAGAATATAATTTAAAAATTGTAAATATAATACATTTATAGGATTGTTTAATGAAATGAAAATTGATTCAGCTTTTTTGTCCTTCTCTTGCAAAAATTGTGATTGAAAAAATAATTTTAGAGCATCATATTATTCTAAAATTCTTGATACTACCTTCTTTAGAGACAACCATCGGGTTTGACTTGGTTGCATTATTTTATGAGGTTTTATGTTGCGAAATTTTTGAAACTCTGCATACTCCTTCAAACGCTTAGATGATTATAAATACGCATACACATCCCTCACCATGGTCTCAGTTTCATTGGGCAATTACTGCAGGCATAAGAAGCTACTAATGCCAACGAGTGGCAGATGCACTTCATGACAAATTTTCACAGTCTTGTTTTAATAAACTTTGTAGAGAATGATTAGCACCCATCATCGTATTAGCTCCGTCTGCTCCGAAACCAATCATATTTTCGACATATGGAATTTTATTCTCCTTAAAAAAAAAATGACTAGAGACGTATATAAGCCCAATGCAGTGTCATCATGTACGTCTAGCAAATGTAGGAACTGATCACTTACTAAACATGTGTTATCATTCTTGTTCATTCTTACAACAACTACCATAGTTTTATTCATTGAAATATCAGTAGATTCATTTACTATAATTGAATTTTTTTTAATATTCATAACTTCAATAATAACTTCTAAATCATATGCACCAACACAGTTCTCAACTAATTTTGTACACTTCTATTACATGTTAGTTTTTTTATATCGCTTTGGGTACAATTAATATTAATATTTTTAATTAGCTGAACAAGATGGTCCGCTGTATTAAAAAAGATATTATGTTCTACTCTGAATGAAGCAATACGTACTTCAGCATTTTTTATTGTTTTATTTTGCGAAACTATAGGCATATCTGCTACAGATACTTGTTTTTTTATTGCTTTACTTCTTTTAACATGTTTAGTTATGTTGTGCTTTTTGACAGATGTTAAAGCGGCCTCGTATCTTTCTCCACAAATTTTACACATATAATAATTAATTCCTTTGCTACTGGGTGCAATCCAATTTTTAAAATCTGGATTCTTTTCCCATTCTTGTCTATATTTTTGTGTGTATACTTTTCTGGATTTTACATTTTTTCTAATTTTATCTTCTTTATCAGTGGTATTATCATCGGTATCAGACATTTTTCTTACTAGAATAAATGGGTGGAATTCAGTGGGTTGTATTAAGGTCTGTATTAAAACTTGTATTATGTATATGGCAACATTGTAATATTTTCCACATATATCAATGATATTTATATGTGATTTAGAAATTTTACCACAGGGAAAAGTAATACAGACAGGGGCGCCGACTCCGTGGGTGCTCCGGGGCTTGAGCACCCGACAAGAGAAATCGTCGGGTGCGGAGCACCCGACAGGATCATACGATAGAGTATAGACAATGATATGGAGTCACGTGATTCGGCTCCGAGTTCTGTACGCTCTGCTCTGATTCTGTATTAACGAACGCACTAATATACGGCATGAAAGAGAGACAGGGAGATATGCAGACAGAGAGCAGAGTAATATGTCTTCTAGAAAAAAAAATTCAATTTCAATTTTATTTTTATTTAAAATTAGTAATATTGAGTCTTGAACCAACAGAACTTCTCAATAAAGATGTGCAAAAGGTTTCTTTATGTTTTCACGAATCTAATAGTAAAATTATTACAGTACTCGAATTATTTTCAAATATTCGCAAAAATTTATTCAACGAATTTTGGGATAGTGTTCTTGAAAATATAGGTAAACTAAATGTTGAAATAAATGACCCAACTTTATTTAGAAGAAGAAAAGTACGAAAAAAATGGACGAATATTAATCTACAGATCATACTTTTCAGACACCAAAAGGTTATTAAATAAATAAATTTCAGCTCTACAGGCCTTGTAGACCCACACTGGTCCCTGTTTGCTGCTTTTTCTTCCCATCTTTGAACCCCTAAGTCTTATAGATCCTCCTTCACTGCGTCAACCCATCTTCTTATGGGTCGTCCTCTTTTCCTTTCGGCACTCTCTCCCCTTTTTGAAATCGCTTTTACTGTTCTAGTTCCCTCCATACGATTTATATGACCCACCGATTTTAACTTTTGCGCCCGAATTACCCGATATATCCGCACTCCCAAAAAGTTCCATTATCTCTGAATTTGTCCCTTTCCATATTATTTCTCCCACTCTTTCCCTACAAATATTTTTATCGGCATCAAATATATTTGCTCTATAAATATTTAGTTCATCTTTAATTAAATAAATAAATGTAACATCACAGCATATTACCCATTTCTGAGTGTACCAATTTGCTTTATCACAGATATCGGTAATGATGATGACATATTTGTACCGTGCGGGCGCTTACCAGGCGTCACCTCACGGGCACTCATAGTTTCAGAAATATTGTAAAAATATAACGGGTTTGATGTACTGACACCGGCCGACAAGAAATTTTTAACAAAAATTTCGACCTGTGCCCTAAAATATGTACGCTCCAAGAACCATAATGCCATTAATTTTGCGAATTTCGGAAAATTTGCGTTTTCATTAGAGACAGTACATCAGATAATAAATAGGTACCCTTAATTTTTTGCATTATTTTTAAAACACTATTTTAATTTTATGTATTGTTTCATTAGAGTTTACGTTTTTTTATATATATAAAAATATTTTTTAAAATGTAGAATACTACTTTTTAGGTTTCGAGAACCCGACAGAAATGTAAAAAGTCGGC
Source organism: Ophonus ardosiacus (assembly GCA_943142095.1). Taxonomy (NCBI): domain Eukaryota; kingdom Metazoa; phylum Arthropoda; class Insecta; order Coleoptera; family Carabidae; genus Ophonus; species Ophonus ardosiacus. Next base: position 18,731,328 of record OW964829.1, on the reverse strand, counting down.
GCCACTGAATACAGATATTCTTTAGTCAAATGAGGAAGTATTATTGTAAATGAAAGGTGTAAAAGGAAACTCATTATTGCAAAATTAGGTTAGAAATATGTCAAATTTTATGTGTCAAATATTTCATACCTGAATGTTAATGAATTTTAAAATATCTGAACCCCCCGTTTTGATCAGTTTTGACATTTGTCCTTTTTTTCTTACTTCTGTTAATAATATTTTTTTCTTTATTTGATCCTTTGGTCTCACATTTTTCTGACAGGTATTACAAAGTTGGAAAAATAATTTTGACAAAGGACTGTTTTAGCTTAAAACACGCTAATACAACCCACTGAATCTCACCCAATGAGTATATCATTTGTATTTATGTAGTTTTTACAACTTAATCTACAGAAATGGCAAGTTAGGAGCACAGAACATAGAGACTAGAGGTTAGGACAGGACCTGGCCTATGTTACCTAACCGTTAGGTGTTGGGTGACGAGCAGATGACAGCAACCAACAGACAAAACATTGAATATTGGATAGAGAACTACACAACCTACTGGTTTAAATTCATTAAGTAGGTCACAGATAATATAAAACTTAGTAGGTGTCGTGGCAGTCATGACGAAAGCATGTACTAACACTCGAATAGAATTATATAATGAAAATAATTATAAGCGAAAAAAGAACTAAATATATGACAGATTTAGTATTTTAAAGAAATTACTCAGATTTTTCAAGAAAATTGCAAAAAATCCTTGTGTCCTTAAAAGGCACAAAAAGTGTTTAAATATAAGGAAATTTCCTTGCATCTGGCAACACTGCATCATCATTAAGTTCACCAGCTATCGTGTCCGAAATACAGTTATTAAATTGCGATCCAAACTAAAAAATACTAACGTATCCATTAAAGAAGATTTAACTAAAAAACGATTAAATTTCTTAAAAGTAGTGTCCGATAAATTTGAGTACAAACATGTTTGGACTGTGGATGGAAATATTTTTGCCAAAGTAAACAATTCTATAAAGAAAATTAACTTTAATGACAATTTAGACGATCTATAAATCATTATATATATATATATATATATATATATATATATATATATATATATATATATTGTATGTATTTACTTGTAAAACTTGGTTTGTTTCTTGTTGAGGTCGTTCAACTTTTTGATTTATAATATTTTAACGGACCTTCAACTTCGTATTTTGTATATTGTTCATATTTAGTTTGTTTGCTTCAATTTTAAGAAATATTTATATTATATTTCATATCCATATTTATTATTCATAATCTTAATCTTAATACTACCATTGTTTTCTTGAATTTAAAATGAATATATATTATCAAAACAATAGGGGTTTAAATATCAAATTAGATCAATTTTGTACTAATGCTTTATCGTCTGATTTTGACATAATTGTTTGTTTTGAAACCTGGCTTACTGAATCAGTATATAATTCCGAAATTATCAGTGATAATTTTACAATATATAGAAAAGATCGAAACTATTCTATAACTAACAAATCCAGAGGCGGAGGTGTTTTGTGTGCTGTTCACCACAAATATAATTCTTCTTTAATTGATCTAAAAATTGACAATCAATGCTTATCGGATATTATCTGTGGACGTATTCAAATATTTTATTTTTGTTTTTATATAGTAGTTACATATTGCCCGCCACCTGTCTCGTTACTGCAGTATGAACTGTTGTACGAATGCCTTGAGTCATGTTTGTTTTTGCAAAACAGTCATTTCATCATATTAGGAGACTTAAATATACCAAACCTATATAATTTTCATGAAAATTGCTATTTCAACAATATCATTTCTAGATTCGAACACTTTTGCAATTTCCTCAATGCAGATCAATTAAATCGAGTTTTAAATTGCGATAATCGTATACTTGATGTAGTAGTGTCAAATATTAGTACTGTAACTGTATCACGTTCTGATAATACCTTTGTTCCCGAAGATAAGTACCAACCAGCGTTAACAGTAACTTTCCCTCTTGACTTATGTGTTCATTCCATCAGAAAAACTGTACATTTAATGAAAATCAGACATTTAATTTTCGTAGAGCGGATTTTACTAAACTGTATCAAGAATTATGAAAAATTGATTGCGATTTTCTAAATAACAGAAAAGTTGATGATGCTTTCGAAAAATTTTATGAAATTTTTAATAAAATATTATTTGAGTGTGTCCCCTTTACTAAGAATAATAAATCCTCATATCCACCATGGTTCACAAAAGAGATATCTGACATTAAAACCAAAGACTATTTTCATAAAATGTACAAAAAAATAAATCAGATTTTTTATTACAATAAATTTTAAAAAATCCGAGCTGACATTAAAAAATCTGTTTCACTATCTCATAAGAAATATTTAGCTGATATCCAGTCGAATGTGTGCGTAAATCCTAAAGAATTTTGGAAATTTATAAATACAAAACAACGTAAGTCACGTATTCCTGGATTGATGCATTTAAACGATGAATCTTTTGATACAACTCCTAAAATTGTAAATGCTTTTTCGAATTTTTTTTTGTGTATATGAGGTGGACAACAATACTGATTTATTAGAGAATGATGAATTTAATTTACGCGAATCATTTTCTTTAACTAGCATATCTAAAAGGGACATACTTAGGGTATATTCCAAAAATAACAAATTTTAACCGTGGTTAACCAAAAGTGTTCCAATAATATCAAATGGTAAAAATTGTACTTTTATGAAACATGGTTCCGGTTAAAATGGTTGCAACCGAAGCGCACCAACGAAACCATGATTTTTCCTCGGTTTTGCCGGTTAACATCTTCTGTCCTTTTTCATAAGATGTCAGATTTTATAGGTTAGTGTGGTTAGATACTATTTATTGACTCTTTGATGTTTGCATCTATTTTCTACGGTTTACATTGTACGTATTTTAATTATCCACTCCATAATTTAGGATTATGAAAGACGATAAACGTAATGTTTTGAAAGAAAATTTTAGGGTTTCCGCGAATCACCCGCGAATGAAACCGAACTGTTTCAATAATAATAGTCACGTGACTAGAACCAGTCGGTATCCGAAACCATGGTTTTGGTTATTATATTTTATTTTTGGAATATACCCTTAATTTGGCATTGTCGCAGAATACATTTCCATCCAGACTGAAAGTTACTAGAATTTGTCCAGTTTTCAAAGCAAGTGATGTTTCAGATATTTCGAATTACCGACCAATTGCCATTTTGTCGGACATTGCAAAAGTATTTGAAAAAAATATTTATAAGTACATGTACGCCTATGTAAACAAGTACATTTCAGATCATCAACACGGTTTTATTACTGGCCGATCCACTACCACAAATTTAATGAACTTTACAGATTTTACTTTAAATTCTCGTCGAGATCACAATCAGATTGATGTCATATATACGGATTTTGCAAAGGCGTTCGATAAAATAAATCATAATGTTTTATTACACAAATTAAGAACTAATTTAAATTTCTCAAATGATATTGTTCATTTTATAGCTTCCTATCTCCATAATCGTCAATTATCAGTACATTATAATAATTATAAGTCAGATGTATTCTTAGCCACATCTGGGGTACCACAGGGGTCAAATTTAGGGCCACTGTTGTTTTTGCTATTCATAAATGATGTTACCGAAGTAGTCCCCAATTCCCACATACTATTATATGCTGATGATATAAAACTACATATATAAAATTGTTGATAAATATGATGATTGCTTAAATCTTCAATCGGATATTAACAGCATTCTAAATTGGTCTTTTAACTCCAAACTATTATTTAATTATAATAATATAAAATCATGACGTACAGTGTTAAACAATGTCCAATTCAATATGAATATAATATGGATAATGTAACGTTACAAAGAGTATCGCAAATCACTGACTTGGGAGTCGTTTTTGATAACAAGTGTTCATTTCATCCTCATTTTAATCACTTAATTAGTTCTTCACATCGTATACTTGGATTTGTTATTAGAAACACACGACCATTTCAGTGCATCACTGTTATAATATCATTATATTATGCATATCTGCCATCCAAGTTAGAATACTGTTCACTGATTTGGAATCCCACTTACAAAAAATACATTGTTGCCCTAGAATCCATAAAAAAAAATTATTCGTTATTATTTTTTTAAATATTATGTGTTTTATCCACTTTACAATTTTGATTATGACAATGCGTTATATGAACTTCAGATAATTTCTTTAGAAAATAGAAGGACTATGTCTTCATGTATTTTTTTTGTATAAAATTATAAACCATACAATCGACGATAACACTGTACTGACCTGCTTAAACTTTCGACTAACCCGTTCTAGAAACAAATCCGTATTTTGTTATACTACACCTAGGACAAACTATAAACTACAATCTCATGTTAGACAGCTATGTATAAACCTTAACGATATTCAAAAAAAATTAAATAATATACAGTATGTCCCCGGATTGAGTTTACAAGAGGAAAAAAATTTTTATTTTTGATTTTACGAAAAAATGCCAAGGGAAGAAAAATTTTTGCTTAAATTAAAACGCATGTTTCAGTTATTAAAACTTTGAATTATTGTAAAGTTCTTTTATTATAACATTTTTTCGTATTTTGTCCTCCTAATAATACAGTTATTACATTGAATCTAACATGATTTTAGTTAGCTTTGAAATATTGACAAATGATTATTAATTCTAATTTCAGAAAAAAATAGAAAACGGCGAAAATCAAAATACTTGTAGTTTATTCAATTAACTCTTTTTTATGTGAAATTAGAATTAATAATCATTTGTCAATATTTCAAAGCTAACTAAAATCATGTTAGATTCAATGTTATAACTGTAATATTAGGAGTACAAATAGGAAAAAACGTTATAATAAAAGAACCTTACATTAATTAAAAGTTTTAATAACTGAAACATGCGTTTTAATTCAAGCAAAAATTTTTCTTCCCTTGGCATTTTTTCGTAAAATCAAAAATAATTTTTTTTTTCCTCTTGTAAACTCAATCCGGGGACATACTGTAGATATATTTTATGATTCACTTTCTAAATTTAAGAAAACTCTAATTCAATATTTCTTACGAAACTAGAATTTAGATATTTGTATTTGTGTACATGTATTAATGTATTTATGTATTATTTTTTGTCTCTCTTACGATATCAAGTATGTTTAATTATTCTTTGTTATAATTCCTCTGTAATTGGGATTCATTTCCTGTTGAGTGAATTCTAAATAAATAAATAAATATTACTAATACACTGCTAATTTACTCCTCGCTAATTATCCTAATGATTTGCTTTTGTTACCACACATTTTTTGTACGTGTTATATTGTTATTTTTTAGCTTTATCTGCAAGTCGTTATAATTTTTCGTCTGAAGAACTGAAAAATTTGAACAATGCTAAAATCGAAATAAAAAATCAGCCCACAGTAAATAGTAAGTTAAAGTTATTCACAGTATACAGACTTGTCAAAATAATAATAAAAGTTCATGTAAACATATATATGGAAATTTTAGTATATTTTTTACAAAAATATTTTCAATTTTAAATCAATATAATTCTGAAATTAATAAATTTGAAATACATGGTCATATAATCTTTTATTATTGTGCTGACGTGTATTATTCAATATAAATTTATTAATTTCTATTTTAAAATAGAAGTTGTTTTTAAAAACAATCTGTGTAAATGTAATCAAGCATATAGAATTTGATGTAGTCAATATGTTACCTTTAGTTGATTTTGTACAAATTTTACAGTTATATAAATAAACCAACAAATATCTCCCTTATTATCACTTTTCCAAAATATTTAAAATAATTAAATTATTAAAAAGCAAGAAACTCATCATCCTTTATATTATAGAAATTTCATATAAAATAGCCATAATAATAATAATAATATATAATAATAATAATAATTTGTAGAAAAATATATAGCGTCCACTTGTTGATAATTAGAAGTTGATAGTCGATATTGGACAGGGAATTAATAAAACGAAAACAATTTCTCAATTCCTCAACGTTTCAATTAAATTTTAATCATTATCAAGATCTGCAAATATATATTACAATGTAGAAATGTGAAGATGTATGGTTAGTAAGAATGTTTTATGAGAATGGAGAGACAGCTGAAGTTTTATGTGGACGTTGTGAACGAAGTATGTTTGTACAGGAATGTGTGGCGAAAGATGATTTTTTGTGTAACTATTATTGTGGTCCGGATGCGGTTATTCGCTACCGAAAATCGGTCACTTTAATATGTTCTTATGTAGGAATGCTATGATGAATGTGGATAAGGCGAAAGAAGAATGTTGTTTAAGAGTGAAATGAGTCAGCTGAGCTCCTACTCTTATCCCTTTCCCTAATGTTAATATTTTTTTCGGGTTTTGGTAACCCACTAAGTGGGATACGCGTGATTTTATGTATGTATGTGTAAAAATATATTAAACTTAAATTGTAGAACTATAAAATATGAAAAAGACGGAAGAAATTTATTACTATATTGACATAACAAAAATCATTAATATAATATTTACAAAATATTTTCTTGACGACCAGCGCCAAGTATTTATTTTAAAGAGTAACAATAAAGATATAGCGGCTAGATGCCGGGACATTACATTATTCCTCCCCTAGAAAAAGGATTAGAAATAAGTGGCCTAAGGGTTTAATGTGAAAGAACTAATCGAGCTATTAAAGTAAGCTGGTTTTAGGCGATCGATGGAAATTGTTTCTAATTTTTCATTTAGAATAATTTTAAAAAATTTATTGTAACGTTTCACGACCTTGAACGGGCCGTCGTAAGGTTTTTGTAAAGGAGGACCTATTGCATTGTTTTTTACGAAAACATGCGAAGTACGAAATAGGTCTGGGTTGACGTAATAATTTTGAGAACTAATTTTCGGAAAGCTGAAAGAAAATTTGTTGATGTAATCTTTTAGTTGTTGCAAATAAAAAGGTATTTCTGAATCTGGTAATATTTTTGTTTGTTTTTGGAACTTCTCCTGGCAAGCGTAGGGAAGTTCCGTAAACCAGTTCGGCCGAAGAACATTTAATAGGCTCTTTGTATGCTGTGCGTAAGCCTAATAAGACAAGAGGTAGATAATTATACCATTCTGAGCGATTGTTGTAAGTTTTTAAGGAAGTTTTTAGTTGCCGATGGAATCTTTCGATCAATCCGTTCGCTTGAGGGTGATAAGCCGTTGTTTTTATGTGTTTAGTTCCCAATAGTGACAATACATTTCTAAATAGAGCAGATTCAAACTGTTTACCCCTATCCGTAGTAATGACAGATGGGCAGCCGAATCTAGATACCCATGTAGTAACAAAAGCCTTAGACACTGTTTCTGCGGTGCAATCTTTGACAGGCAAGACTTCGGGCCAACGGGAAAAATGATCAATACATGTTAGAACACTAGAATAACCATTTGAAAGAGGGAGATGTACTAAATCGATATGAACCTTTTCAAAACGGAAATTTGGTTGAGAACAAGGGGTAATTACAGATTTGGTATGTTTAGTTACTTTTGACGATTGACAAGTTAGACAACTTTTTACCCAATTTTGAATATCTTTATTCATGCCAAGCCAAACAAATTTAGAGCCAATTAACTTAATGGATGCTTTAATTCCAGGATGAGAAAGTGAATGTAAAAGATTGAATATTTGTTGACGGAATTGTTTTGGAATATATGGTCTGGAAGTTCCTCTCGAAATGTCACATGACAAGGTAAGGTTGGAATCTGGAATTTTGACATTTTGAAATTGTAAATTGGTTTTCCTGTATTAACATTTTCAGTTGACTGTCTTGTTGTTGTGCTGAAGCTATGTTAGAATAATTAATGCTAGTATTTAAATGTAAAGCATGTATTCTAGATAGTGCGTCAGCTACTGCGTTGTCCTTGCCGGAGATGTGTTTAATGTCATTCGTGAATTGAAGTATGAAATCGAGGTGTCTAATTTCTCGAGGTGAATAAGTGTCAGATATTTTCTTTGAAATGTAAGTTAAAGGTTTGTGATCTGTAAAAATTGTAAAATTTCTACCTTCAATAAAATAACGAAATTTTTTGACAGCTGAGTAAATTGCTAATAGCTCTTGGTCAAACGTGCTGTATTTCTTTTCAGCTGAAGATAAAGCTCTAGAGTGGAATGCTATAGGTACCCAGTTATTGTTTATAAATTGTTGTAAAGTAGCCCCAATACCAGTGTCAGAGGCGTCTACCATTATGGATGTTTTGGCGTTATGTTTCGGAAAAGAAAGTGTCATATTATTAGCCAGTTTGTGATTAATTTGGTGGAAAGCAGTTTTGGCTTCTCGAGACCAAGAAATTTCTATAGAACTATTGGGCTTATTAGTTAAAAAGTTGTTTATTGGTTGTAGAATATTTGCACAGTTTGAAATGAAACGATGGTAAAAATTAATTAAACCTAAAAATTCCCTTAATTTCCGTTGAGAATTGGGTAAAGGAAAATTTAAAATAGCATCAATTTTGTCTTTTAGAGGTTCTATACCCTTTGAAGAAATTTTATGTCCAAGAAATTCGATTTGACATTTGTTTTTATTGATTAAAATGTCATATTGTTTAAGTCTGTCAAAAATTGTATTCAGGTGTTGTAAATGTATTTCACGGGATTCACTGACTATGAGAATGTCGTCAATATAAGCGAAACAGAAATCTAAACCTTTTGTTACTTCATTGATAAAACGTTGAAAGGTCTGTGCACTATTACGCAAACCAAAAGGCATGACTAGATATTCAAATAAACCAAAAGGGGTAATGATTGCTGTTTTAGAAATTGATTCTTCGTCCATAGGCAACTGATTATAGGCTTTAACTAAGTCTAATTTGGAGAATATGATTTTACCATGTAAATTGGCTGTAAAATCCTGAATATGGGGAATTGGGTACCTATAGGCCATCCAGCGAATCAAGCGGTTTACCTCATAAATACAATATCACTAGAAACAATGACGTCATATGTTAAAAAGTTTACATGAGCATGTAAAACGGATTAAAATCTGTGGGTTGCCTTCATAAACCCAAATTTTTCTTAAAAACACATCTGGTATAATATTTTTCCAGCGAAATCCAATTTTATTTAAAATATTCTGAACGATACTGCTGACGCCGTTATAAATACTTCATTCTTGTAGTATATGCAACAAATTATCAAGTATTATATGAGATTCTTAAAAAAATACAGAATACTGCATACCATACAATTTCTCACTGTTTCTATACATTGCGTATAGCGTTTGCCACACGCTGTACATATAGATTTAATTTTCAAATTATTACTAACAAATAGAACCAAATATTACCTCAATATTAGATTTCAGTGAAAGTAAGAGGCCACCATTCTATTTTTCATTTTCAAAATAAGTCAATAAATTAACTACAAGCTCTTGAATTTGACATGACACAGCATTTGACATTTTGACAATGAACAACGAAACCAAAAACAAAATGAAATCACAATACACGTTGAAAAGTATAATATAGACATATAGGGTGCGATTCAGTGGGTTATATTAAAGTCTGTACTAACACTTGTATTAACTAAAACACTGTATTAGCTTAAAACACATTTTAAAACAAAGGTGATTCACTGGTCTGTATTAAGCTGTTTTAGTTAAAATACAAAATTACACTTGGCAACACTGTAATAACTGTCAAAGTGCGAAATTGGCGGCATTTGAAACGTCAATATTTTGTATTTGTGTTGTTTAAGGTTATGCTACACTCCTTTATGACCTATATTTTAAATTTTAGCATATGTATTAAAATGTCAGGAAAAAGAATTAAAGAACCGATTGATTTAATGAAGAAAAGATTATTTTAATAACAGGCAATTACTAAACGGAACGGTATTATTGAAAATAAGGGAAATGACATTAAAATAATGAAAAATAAAAAAGCTGCATCATTTTGAAGTGGTAAATTGGAATGTCCAAAGAAATAAAAGTGATGTTTGTGCTGAATGATATTTTTTATTATTGTAATCAAGTTTCCATTATTTTAAATAAGCATTTCTTTGTTGTAATCAAAATTTCTTTAAGGATTTCTTTGTTTGTAATAAAAAAAAAATCAAAATAAAATCAATATTATTTTAACTCAATGTAGCGGGGTCCTTAAAATGTGAGGGGCCCATAGGCAATTACCTACTCTGCCAATGGGTAATCCGACACTGATTGAAATGCAATTCAAAGAGTGAAATTGCGCATTATTTACAAGAAAAACTAAAACTGGAAGAGGTACATCACCGACAAACCCAGATATGTCAATTCGAATCAAATTTATTACATGCTGAAATACATTTTTTGATAATCGGTATCACTTTCGGAGAGAATATTGTCATAGTTTTTCGTCTTCTGAATATCCTTCTTCGTCTTCTACAATCAACAACACGCCAAACATGCTCAACTCTTTCACCAGCACGTATTATGTCACCTATTAAACAAACTCAGAAAATAAACAACATATAAATAATTGTTGTAGCTTGCCTGAATTTATTCATATTAACCTCAATTTTTTTAAATTATTCATTTTCTCTTTTATTATATCATTTTAAGTTCAATATTTGCTTTAGTATACTTTATGAAGAGTCAAATATATAATTTTAGTTTAATATTTCATATTTGACATTATGAATTAAGGTTAATACAATACTTAAAACAGATATAACCCATTTTAAAAAGTGTTTTAATTTCCTAGGCAACTAATACACATGTATTAAAATAAACACTCTAAAACAGCCTAATACAAGCCACTGAATCAGGTTTTTTAATACAACTCTTAATACAGATCTTAAAACAGCCTAATACAACCCACTGAATCGCACCCATAATATTTAGTAATATACATGTTCAGAATTGCCAATATTAAAAAATCTGTTGTGGCCAGCACAAGACCTTCCGTCAATTCGATGTATTTTGTACAAATCCCATACCAAAAGGTCCTTGGAACAGATTCTATATAATATCATGTAAAATCGAACACGAACACATACTATTTTTTACAAATTCCATACCAAAAGTTCATTTGAAAAGGTTCTATAAATCCAATAAAATTATAACATAAACTACACTAAGTAATGTCCTTCCATCTTATCTTTGGCCTTTCTCTGCATGTCACTTGCAAGTAACACTATGACATACCAATTTTAGAACCTATGCTTTCCATATTTGGGTTTGCACTTGAGTAGGGGAGTTAAGCCGGTTCTGGACCAGATAACGATCTAAGATTGTCGTCACAGATAAGAGATTGTAAAGATAAGGATTGATGACGTCACAGATAAGAGACGTCACAGATAAGAGTGATGACGTCACAGATAAGAGATGACGTCACAGATAAGAGTGATGATGTCACAGATAAGGATTGATGATGTCACAAGAGATGGTGTCACAAACCTTGAGATTTTAAGAATATCTTGAAGATGGTTCTCAAGAGTTCTTAAGATTTCTTCAAGATGTTCTTATCAGTTTGTAAGATTTTTCCAAGACGTTGTTATCAGTTCTTAAGATTTCTTTAAGACGTTGTTATCAATTCTTAAGATTTCTTCAAGACGTTCTTATCAGTTTGTAAGATTTTTTCAAGACGTTGTTATCATTTCTTAAGATTTCTTCAAGACGTTTTTATTAGTTCTTAAGATTCTCTATAAGATGTTTTCTTATTATTTTTTGAAGGGTATTAAGTTTGGTGTCTTTTCCCATTAATTCGGGGTCATAGAATACGATGGTGGTGTTATTTTTACAATAAATTTATAATTTTATAAAATTAATTAATTATTATTACATGAAGAGATAGCATTTCCTGCTAGAGATAAGATTTATTTATTTTGCATGCTACGTTTTCTTTATTATTTCTTAAAAGGTGTTGAGTTGGATGTCTATTTCCACTAATTTGGGTATGTACAATACGATGGTGCAGTTATTTTTACAATAAATCTATATTTTTATAAAATTAATTGATTTTTATTACATAAAGATATAACGTTTCCTGCCATAGATAAGAAATATTTATTTTGAATAGGACGTTTTTAAATGGATACATTGAAAAAAGATGAGTATTGTTGTTGTTGTTTAGTTATTTGTTTATTTAATTATTATTAATTGGTTATATTTATTTTGTAAGTACTTACAATGGATTTTAGTTAATAGTGTGAAATAGATGAGCTTATCTTGTAACAGGAAAGTGTTATCTTTTTCTCTTTATAAAATAATAGTTGATTACATAGGCGTCGAGTGGGTTTTTTATATTATTACATACATATATAAAAACCACAATAAATTATATTAGCTATGCAATCAACATAACATATGTGTATAATGTAGATTAAATAGATAACATATTTTTGTTCTTTCTTGTAAATAATAGATAGGCATTAAGTAAATATTAAACAATATTATAACACGAATAAAGTTTTTATTACTTTAATATATTATACAAAATATTAATTACATAAACATATTATATAGTTTTTGTTTATATTAATATACATAATAATATAATATTTAAGAATTTAATTTGTTTCAGAAAAACAAATATTTAATAAATTATTGTTTTTTTCAGTATAAAAATATAGCTTTTCCAATTCATTTACTTTTTCCTCATCTAATTGATTAAAGTTTGCAGGAAAAAATGTTTTAAAGTCACTCGTATGAACAATTAAACGTGTTCCATATTTTGTATTAATAAGTTTTGCAGATTTAATTTTAAATTTTTTCTTTTCTTCTAATTCTGCAATATTGATGGTTGGCAATTGGTAATCTGCTGACCCCATTTGGTTGAAATATAATAAGACATTGGAATCCATTGTATTTCTAAATAAATAAAAAAGAAATTAAAATTTTAGTTTTATTTTAATAGAGCATATGCATAAGATGTGTATTCTCTATAAAGCTTAATATTAAAAAAACACATAAAGCATAAATAAAAATACTTACTGCTTTTGGATATAAAAGTATACTGCTTCTAATAACTGCAAACTTATTAATGGCATATAAAAAACATTTTAGCGTATTTATATAAAAAAATTATCATAAATAGTGATAATAGAACAAATGTTTAAAACAATAAACAGATATAAACACCGTTTTATTGGGATTAGATACTTAAATTCTTTTGTAAACATCCTTGGTGAGAAAACAATATTGTTGGACACACGTGCAGATAACAATATCACAGCAACTTCCTAAGCAGATATTAACATCCGTTTATTAGGATTAGATAATGATATCACACCAACATCCTTTAAAAATTCATAGAAAAAATTTAATAGATAATGCAGAATGCATATTTAAATAATTTTTTTATTTAAAATAATGCTTTTTGTTACAGATAATATATAATTATTTTACATTTTTTAAAGAACACAAAAATTATAATAAGTGCAACAAGGATAGATAAACATAAAACAATTTATTTTAACCAATAGAAATCAAATTTTATTATTTATATAACTAATAGTATTCAAGCAACTTATAACTATAAATAGCGAAGTTTTTTATTAATTTTTATTATATTTATTTTATTAGTGAAGCCATAAACACTAATTATGAAGGTAAGATGATGAAAATTTATTTTTTATGTTATTGTTTTTATTTATATTTATAAAATAAATTTTAGCAAACAAAAAAGGGTAATCGAAAACCATATCTAAAAAATACAACTCGTTCTAGAAAAAAAATTGTTGAACAATCCATAGATGCCATTTTGAATGATGAAAATAAGGAAAATATTCCACAAATAGAAAATAAAAAAAATATTCCACAAATAGAAAATGAGGAAAATATTCCACAAGTAGAAAATAAAAATTTAGAAGAAGAAATAATAACAATGAAAAGTGATCAAATACAATATGATAGAAAACTGGTTATGGAACATAAATTTTTTTTGGATAATTTTAAATGGATATCTGTTGGTATAGATCCATTGAATAACTATAAAATTGTTATTAATTTGAATAGTAATCAATTGGGAAAGTGTGTTGCTTTTGAACCCAAAGAGTGGTTTGAATTTCTTTTATGTCAAAATGCAATACTTTCACATTTTAATTTTGATACTAATATTCAATCATACAAATTTCATGATATTGAAATAATATTTGACACAGTAGATTCGTTTAAAGTAATACAATTAAAATCAAAGTATGGTGCTTTAAATTTGGGAAGCATATCTATGAATTATTTGTTTCAATTATCTGATTTAATAAATCGCACAATAAATTATCTTGAATCTTTAAATTTTTCTAAATATTATTACAATATTATAAAAGAATCTACTAAACATGATGGGGATATTATTAATAATATTTATAATTTATGTGATAATAATAATTTGTATAACTTAGCAATAAGAGAAATAATTATGTATTATTCTGATGTATTAATGGAAAATATTGTTAATTATTTTAATGTATAAAAAAATGTAATAAATTAATGTAAACAATATTTACTTTTTTTAACCTTAATTATTTTTTATAGATATGGGTTTATAAAAAGATAATAAAAAAACATATATTTTATACAATTATTTATTTAAAAAAAATTAATACATTTCATGTATATATCTTTTAAAATATTTACATCATTTTTTTTATTGTTACTACACATTTCACTATTTTCTATATTATTTAAAAGTTGAACAATATTAATCATAATATTTGTATTTACTTGCTTAATTGGAATATTAGTAGTTGTTTTACCAAGAATAAATGGACATAATGGAGACCAACGAAAATGTTCAAAAACTGGAATATCCCCTTCTTCAAAATTATGTACCATAACATTACAAAATGGACATATTACTTCATCATTTATTTTTGAATAATAAAATCCAGCTCGTGCTAAGTCTTCAACGTTAATAAAGCTTTTCGGCCAATTATTTTTTTTAAAAGTTGATAGTCGATTGTATTCGCTGTTATATAATGCATATCTAAAAAAATATATGTAATAAGTTCATAATTAATATAATATACATTTGTTTTACCTGTTATGTGATGTTATATTACATCCCGGACAGTCTTCAATATTTGGAGGTGGTCCATCAATATGACAATTATCGGTTGGTAGATTCCAATGTTCCACACATGGTAATTTTTTAATAACATTAAAATCTGTTTTATACTTTAAAGGAAGTTTTTTCCATATATTTAGTAAATCGTTTCCACTATATAAGTTTAATATATATTTAAACTTTTCTTCATCAATTTTTTTACAAATATATGCTATAGGTGCTAATTTTCCAATTATTGAAAGTAAAATATAAATAGAAGAAGGTTTTTTTATTATTTGTTTATAATCATTATATTTATTTTCTGATAAAGCATTTATACTATAACAAGTATTTAGCAAATCAGTTGCTACTATTTGTAATGCCATTTTTTTAAATAATTAAAAAATGTTTAGAGAATAGTATTCAAGTGTAAAATATAAACTACTGATCCATGTTATAAAAACTTCTTATTTATATGTAAAAATAAATGGGGGAAGGGGTGGAGGGGGGATGAAATAAAATATTTTAAACATTTATTAATTTTAATAATAGTATTTTTAATTGCTCATATATACTAATATTAGGACAAGCAATATTAAATAATGAAAAATCAAATTTTTCTGCTTTTACTAGCGTATTTGAAAATTCATCAAATTCATAATAATAATCATTTATAAAAAAATATAATCGTCCATTCGTATACTTAAAAACTGAATTTATATTATTAGGAATACCAGGAAATTGTGATTCAATATTTCCATAATTTTCAGTGTTAAAGTTACATTCATTGATTGTTATAAAAGAATCATTGTTGTAAAATATAAATGTTTTTCCCATGTTTGTAAAAACAGCTCCTTTAATATTTTTAATATTTTTAGTGTATGGATTTACTGTATTTTCTAATTGTAAAGATGGAAATTTTATATTATATGTTTTATCATTAATTATAATTACAATATTGCCATTTGGTCTCAAATAAACAGCATCTATTTTATAAAAATTTTTAGGTAAAAATGGTAGCCAATCTGTTATAAGAAATGGTTGAGGATTAAATTTTTTTTCATTTAATTTTTTAATCCGCACCCATTTATTATAAAATATATATAATTTATTTTTTAAAACTAAAAATGTGGTTACGTTTTTTAGTTCACATAAATTTGGATAAGATATTAAGGTTTCATTATTTTCAGTTTTATTAGGTATATTAGACTTAGTTGTTAAACTTTTTTCTGTCGTAAAACTTTCTTCTGTTTTAATTCCATATAATGTTTGAATAGCATATATGTCATCAATATATAAATCATAATAACTTTCGTTTATAAATATATTATTTTGATACGTTGGAAACATTATGGAATAAAAATTATTAGAATGTTCAATACCTAATGAATGTCCAATTTCATGAACTAATACATCAAAAAAACTTATTTTATCAAAATCAGGTTTACTTAAATCAAAATCCCAATTTTCATACTGATCCAAATGAATTTCCACCGGATGAATATTTGGGTAATTAGCATGAGCTAGCACATTACCCACACCATCAAAAAGATCATGACACATTGTTTGTGCACCAAATTGATAATGTTTAATATCTCCAAATGATATAATGATATCAGCATTATCTATTATTCGTGCTTCTAAAAAAATTAAATTTGCATATTTTGACCATAAATCAAAAGCTTTTTGTATAATAATATGATGATCTACCCCATAATAATACCAATAAATTTTGTTTTTATTCCATGTTGCTAAAGAGAGTCGAAAATTTATATCTTTTACACCGCATCTTGGAGTTTTTATAAATTGTATAATATTAGTATTGTTTTTCATTATATATTTTTGTTTAAATAAGTTTAGAGCGTTTATATAATTTGTATTATTTTCTGATAACATTATAAATTCAGTATCGCTAACATTTAAATATCCATAATTATATAAATAAGAAGAAAGCAAAGCAAAATTGCTTCTATTTAAATTTGCATTTACACTTGAAATTAATAATAAAAATATAAAAAACATTTTTTAATAATATTAATTGTTATTGTTATATGTTAACTTTATAAACTTTTAATATTTTAAGTTTAAATTAGCACCGGTACTAGCACTGTTATATTTGAAACTGTTTTCTAAATTGTATTATAAAACTAAATATATACAAAATTAAACATATAGGTAGCATACAACAAGTGTTGCAACCTTTTTTAATACACCGCACCACACCACATAGTACATCTACTTTAAAAGTTTCACTCATTATGACAATAATTTTTTTATGTTACCTTTTAAATATATATATTTATAGATATATAACAATAATATTAATTTTAAAAATTGTATTAAAATAGTACATATTAAAATAAAATACACAATTTTACATAAATATTTTTTATTTATTTTATAAAGCACAAACATTTACAAAAATTAAAATATACTACTACAATCTAACATATTTTTAAGTTTATACACATTACTTACAGCACATACATATGGTTCACAATGTTCAAAACATCTGCGAATAGTTAAACATTTTTTAAATGCCTTAAATTCACTAAATTCTTCTAAATTTATTATTTCACAATTACATAAATTATATAAGTGTAAAAAGTTTTTTTTTATCAAACCTTTTACATATATTTTATTACATGTTTGAGTTATTTTTTTTAAAATATAATATATTTTTTCATATGATATGTATCCATCACTCCATCGCAAACCATGATGTTTATTTTCCACCCATATTGCAGTTTTTTTATCTTCTGGTGATAAATTTTCCCACATAAATGGTGGTTTAATTATGAAATGTTGTAATTTAGAACCATCTCTTGTAAGAATAGCAATTTCCTTTTGAACCATAACATAATTAACTATTTGAAATCCTTGTATATCAATAATAAGTTCCATTCTGCTCACAGTTTCATATTAAACTAAAATACTATTGTTTTTATAACACTAATTTATATATATTTTTTAAAAATTTAATTTAGAAATAATACTAATGTCTTATAATAAATTAAATAGATGTTTTAACTGTGCCAGTTAAAGGATTATAATTTATAATACAATCATGAATAATAAGACAATAAACAGAAGTTTCTGCAGGAAAATTATCACTAGATTCAAATTCTAATCGAATATCTACGGTGCTGTTTTTAACTGAATCATTTTGTTGAGAACAATCAATAACAACTAATGGAGCAATATTTTTAAAATCTGTTTTTGTTAAAATTGGTCCAATATATGTATCATGGTAATTATAATACGATTTTGGAAATTTTGCATATATATCATATAAAAGTGCATATTGATTATTTTTAAAATCAATATTTAAATTATCATATGGATAGCAAACTGAATTTAAGTATAATTTTATATTGCTTAAATTACAAAAGTCAAAATGACTACTATCTTTATTAAGTGCATTTTTTCGATTTGTTTGAAAACCAACAATTACAAATCTAGGTTTTTCTAATTGAGTAGCTGATTTTATTGACCATAATTGTTTCTTGGCTACTGGAAGAACTGGATATTCATACAAATCCCAAGATCGAAAAGCACATGATAAAAATTGATTTGAATCCGTTATTTTTAATAATTTTAGTCTATATTCATCATTAACATTAATGTGTGGCACTTTCCAATGTATTTTGTTTAAATGAAATTTTAAATTTTCTGCTGATATATATGCCCCATTATCATTTCTTGCTCTTATTAACACTAATTCTTGTCTGACATTTAATAGTATTTTATTATTATCCTCGAAAAATCCAAGTAACATTTTTAACGGAATGCATACATTAAAATTACCATCTTTATCTAAAATATTAATATTTAATCCCCATCCAGCATTTTCAAGTGTATCACTTTCAAATTTATTTAAAGAAGCATAAGCTTTTAATGTATAACTAATTCCAACATTTTTAGTCTTATCAATTTCTACACTATTAATTAAATATTTAATTTCATCAAACAAATAAGCAATTCCATTATTTGTTATTTTTGCATCATTAGGAGGTGGTGAATTATCTTCTTTTAATAATTTTCCTTCAATGTATAAAAAACTCTCACTTGGTAATGTATATAAATCTTGCTGATGAATTTGTATTCTAATTTCATCACTATTATTAAATGCTGATGCTACATTTGATGTATGACTATGAACTTCAATTCTAGTTATAGCATCATTAAATACAATACTAGATGTAACATTTAATATGTTATTCATTTTTCCTTTTTTTTACACGTAAATGTATGCGTAAACCAAGAGACTTTAAATATAATAAATTGTCTCTTGTTAACACTTTCTTGGTTGGTGAAAAACTAACTTCATGCGCTATTGTTTGCGTACTTTTATAATCAATACCCATTTTTATGAAACTTTTTTAAGATGTAATCTAATAGATATTTTTTCGCCACGAAAATTTATAAGTTTTCCGTCTTGATCAATAATATTTACACTAATATTGTTTATTACTTGAGTGTTCACAGGTAAATAAATCACATTTGATGGTACTTCATTAATTTTATAACCAGGTTCAACTGTTGGATAAAATTCATGTAAAATATGAACTGGAGAACCATTTTTATAAGATCCTTTTATAATATTACATTCTATTAAGATTGTATTTACTTTAATAATATTTACAGGTAAATCACTCTCGTGTAATGTATTACTTTCCAATATTCGTTTTTTAAAACCTAATAATGATCCAAAAGAATCATTTTGTTTAAAATCAATAGTAACAGTACTTACAAGTTCACATTTTAATGTATTGTTATTCGCTTTTAAACTTATAAAAAATTTTTCTTTTCTTTTTTCTCTTATTATTTCATTAGTATAAAATTCGTTATCTGAAATATATGTAGAATCACATAATTCTTTTTTTAAAATATTCTCCAAATTATCAATTTCATATGATCCTACTGGTATTGTAAATATTTGGGAATTTTTATTTTTACTGTTTTCATTTTTATAATAAAATTTGTTGTTCGTATCATCTATATTAGGTATTGAGTGATATGTTTCAAAACTAATTAACCCCAATACATATTCACTATTATTTAAATAAATTGGAGGAAAAAAGTCGGCACTTATTGTAGAAGTATTACCATCAAGTGTTACCGTGATTGATTCCATAATTAAACTAAATTAATTATCATTTTTTTGACTATTTATTAAAAAATTTAAACACAAATGACCACAATTATAAGAATTAAAATTTTGATAACGTTTATAATTATACTTAATTTTACAAGTTGATCCTAAGTAATTTATAATTTCTTTTGGTGGTGGCAAATTTCCAAAACTATCAAAATATTCAACATTTTTATTTTTCTTTATGTATGCTACCCAGTGTGTTCCAGGCCCTTGTTGAGAATCTAAATTTACAATAACGCTTTCATTTTTTAACGGTTTTTTAGGTAATTTATCTCGCATGTAAACACCACGAAAAAACTTAATATTATTATTATGAGCATATAATTTTAAATCTTTATCACTTAAGGCTTTTTTCGGCAAACTTTTTTTGGTTTTTGAGACTTTTTTTTAATACTACCGCCGCGTTTATATGGTTTTAAATATAAACCTTTACCTAACGCTTTTCTGACACCATAAGAAGCAACAGAACTTACAGCGCCAGCTGCTAAAGCTTTTGCAATTAAAGGAATGAGTACCGCGGGTAAAAACCCACCATGTTTTGGTGTTTTTATTATGCGCTGTTTTTTTACAATTTTCTTTTTTTTGTTTAAACCCATTCCAAGTTTTCTTTTTGCTTTCATAGCGTTTGTTACGGTCCAAGCTGCAACTTTTTCACCAAATGAAGAATCCCTTGATTTTACTCTTTCCCACGCTCTTTCTTGTAATATTTTATCCGCTCTGTGTCTTTCTTCTAAATTATTAGATTTTGAATATGAAATATCATGTTCACGACATGCAGCATCTAATTTATTAATACCAGTATTTCCACTTTTTAATCTTTTTTCTAATTTTGTACCAGGACCACAGTATTGATAGCCAGGTATATGTAATTCTATAGGTAAAGAATTAATTGCTTTATTTAATAAGCCACCACCGTAATTATATTTTAAATTTTGTGATTTATTTTTTTGATGTGTAATCATTGAAATTCTTTTTAAGACTCAATATATATATATATATATTTAAAAACAGCTTTTATATTAAATAAAACAAATTATTGCATATTTAATTTATTTTTACATTTTTTTTATATAAATATAATACTCATATAATAAATAATAAAAAGGTTACATAACATTATTTTTATTTATCCATGAATTATGTGAATTATCAAATCCTAACCATTTAACAAATAGTTGTGATCCTTTCCTTTTTAAAACTTTTTCAACTAAATATATATCCGAATACTTTGTCTTTTGTAATTCATGTTCATAAAATCCTCCTGCAACAGATTGCTCTAAATAATCTTTTAGTTTATAAGTTACAGGATTTGTTATTTGTACTTTGGAGATTTTAAATATTTCAGTTGACCAATTAGGAGTATAACCTTTTTCAAAAACACTTTTCATTTTTGAAATTCTAACAAAATCACCAACTTTAAATTTTGCACTACCACATATTTTTAAATTGCTATAAATGGTTTTTAATAACAATTTTTCATTTTTATTATTTACCTCTATAGGTCGCATTTTAATAGTTCTATGTTTTGTATTATTATATGTTTTAATTAACTTTGGTAAAATATCAATCCACTTATATGTACCACGTAAACTAAATTCACGCCACATTTTATTTTTTAACGTTCTATTAAATCTTTCTACCACACTTGCTTTTAAATTGCTAAAAGTTGAATAGTGATTTATTCCATATTTTAACATTAAATTTTTAAAATTACTATTGTAAAATTCTTTTCCATTGTCAGTTTGCAGATTTTTTGGAATTCTTTTTTCTTTAAGAATATTTTCTAATGCTTCTGTAATTACATCGCCAGATTTATTTTTTACTGGTTTTGCCCACGCATATTTAGAAAATGTATCTATTACAGTTGGCATATATTTATAATTTTTATTTTCATGTCCATATGGAATCATTTCAACTAAATCAATTTGCCACAAATCATCAATTCCTTTTGTTATCACTCTACGTCTTGGATAATTTTTTCGTGCTGGTTTATGAAGTTCTTCCACAACTTGCCGCTTAGACATTATTATTTATTTTCTTTTAAATACCTCTTTTTCCAAAGTTTTTATAGCTGTTAACAATTCTTCTTCAGTTTTTAAGTTTTTTTCAAGTGGTTTAATTTTTTCTTCTAATAATTTATTTATTTTTGCTTCTAAATTAATTGCTATATTATCAACATAAAATTTGTTAGCTGCATTAGTATCAGTCTCTGGTGTTTGAACATTTCCAATACATTTCATTTTTGCATCAAAAATGTAACCCTTTTTATATTTTTTTAAAAGAATAACGTTGAAACTTATATATTTTTCTATGTCTATTAATCTCTTGTCAACATATTCTTTAGTAACAATATCAGTAGAACTTGAAGGCTTGCCGATATTTACAATTTGTTTTCCATCTAAATCAATTCTACCATTTTCATCCAATTGTATAATTTTATCTTTTTCACTTTTTTTCCTTTTATAAGAATGACGCCCAAATTTGTCAACACTCATATTATATATAAATATTAATTTATTATATTTGCTTCTTTTAATTCTTCAATAATTGAAATTATTTCATTATCATGACCTGTATGTCCACTTTGTTTAGATGCTAACAATAATCGCAATCTACTGACTAGTTCATTTGGATCATCCCAATATATATATTCACGTTTATAATTTGAAAAGTTTAAATTTGTTGGTAATAAACCTGAACCTGTAGGAGAATACTTTACTGGTTTTTTTCTTTTTCTTAATGATAATCGCCTTTTATCATCAACAAAATGTGGTTTTAATATTTTAAAATATTTAGGTGAACTTGATATTTTTAATAAATTATTGGTTGAATTTATATGAGCACTTGTTTGTTCCAAAATTTTAAAATATTCATTTTTATCTAAATCCGTGTAATCTACAGGATTTTTTTTAAAAATTAATTCATAAAGACCTTTTGTACCTTCATATTCTTTCTCATCTATTAATATATCATTTTTGTCTATTTCCACCTTCTTTTTTCCTAATTTAAATGCGCCATCTTTATCTACTTTTATACCATATTCTTTATCAATATCTTTATCTTTATTTATAAATTTTAAAAAATATTCATGTCCCAAATCTCCTAATTTTAATTTTAAATTTTCCATTTCCTCTTGTCCTTGAGGAGTATTAAAAGCTTCTTTTGCTTGCGAAATTGGAGAAATATCTGGATTTGCCTCATAAATATGTTCTTTATTTTCATAATTTTCTATTTTAATATTTGAACTTCCTGGGGTGTCTAAATCATAATTTAAAACTTTTCTTACATTTTTTTTGTTTATTATTGGAGATTTGTTTTCCTTTCCCACATCATTTTCTTGTTGCACTTTTTTAATTTCATTTTTGTTTGATTTTTTTACCAATTCTTTAAGCGGATTTGTTATAGGTTTAAAAGTTTCTTGTAATACTGCTTCAGTATCCATTTTATTATGTTTTAATGCATTAAATTTTTCTTTTAATACTTTACTTACTTTAATTATTTCTTGAATAGTATTTTTATTACTCATTTTTATAATAATTTGTTTTAAACAGAATCAAGTTTAAGAAATTTATCCAGTCCCTTTCGATAGCGACCTTCTTTCTCACTATCTTTATCTATAACTGCAAACCCATATTTATCTTTCCAGCAATTTATACAAAAATTTTGAAATTTGTTAAATGACATATCTGTGTTTACATGATCGTCATATATATGTTGTAAATTTGTTTTATCTTGTTTAAACAATATAATAAAATTAGCATTATCTCTAATTAAATGTTTAGGTACTTTCGCATAGGTTTGAGCCAGATAAAATGAATCCACACAATTATGTCTTCCCATTGAAAAAAAATCTCTCATACAATCTTGTTTATCACATATTACATCATCAAAAATTATAGCAGAAAATAATTTTGCTTCAGATGGTTTTATAACATCGCTGTTTTCATTATAAGAAAAAAAACCCATACCATCTACTTTTGAAATACATTTTTCTAAAAATTTATATTTCGGTTGTTGTGATGATTTAGAATATAAGTAAATGTTTTTAAACTTTAATCCATTTGCATGTGTAAGCAAACTAATTAAAATATTTGTTTTTCCACAATTACTTGGTCCTACAATTATGCATCTTACACTATTTGGTAATAATTCACTATGTTTTCTAACTATTTTATTTGATTGTATAATATCAAAATTATTTACACAAAACGTTGTTTTTGCGTTACAAATTTCATATTGACTATTAAGCAAGCAATAAATAATAGCATTTATATAAAAAAAATGTAAAAAATAATTAAATTTTTATGCAATATTTATATATTAAATGTAAAAAATGTTTCATTACAATTAAAACATTTTTTTTTTATTTAAAATTAATCTATAACTATAATATCATTATTTATAACATTTTTATTATTAATTGAATAATGGCCATATGGTAAAGTATCTGTTGTTTCTTTCCATATGTGTCGTTTATCATCATTATAATCTAGCACTACTTTATTTATTTTTACTGAAAAAATATTATGTTTCTTTGAT
Source organism: Ophonus ardosiacus (assembly GCA_943142095.1). Lineage (NCBI taxonomy): Eukaryota > Metazoa > Arthropoda > Insecta > Coleoptera > Carabidae > Ophonus > Ophonus ardosiacus. The sequence continues at coordinate 18,706,614 of OW964829.1, read as the reverse complement.
ATAATATTATTATATGATTTACATAATTTTTCTTTTTGAAAAAGCGTTTTTTTATAGTGGTCTATATTTAGGTTTTTTGTAATTTGTTTTGATACTCCTTTTGCTTTAGAATAAGATTTTTCATCTTCTAAAGCAAATGAATACATTTTTGCTTTAAGACCTGCAAATTCAATCATTAACTTTCCAGCATTTTCATCTTTAAACAAACCCACAACTTTTTTATTCGCTTGTGGTATTCCATATCGATTATTAATTAAATAATCCGAAGTATCAAAACGTTGAATATCTTCTTTAATTTTAATATATGGATCTTGAAAAAATTGATATATAAGTGAATCAGTATCCTGATATAATAATTTACAATTTTCAAAGTTTTGTTTAACATAATTGTAGTGAAAATCATACATAAGTACTTTGCTAATATCAAGAATTGCCATTCCTACATATATGGGCTTATTAAAAGTAATATTATTTTTATTTACTTCAATGGATGCTAAATTTTCATTAAAAAGTGTAATTTTTTTAAAATTTGATTTACATATTAATTTTCTAGCACCACCTCTTCCATCCCATTTTGTTATAAGTTTTATATCTTTGCGATTACGGATATTCTCCATGCTTTTACCAAAAACTGCATTATTATTTAATTTAAATCTATCTTTTTCAAAATCACTTTTTGCATTTTTTCGAAATTCTGTATTCATATCAATATATTGTTTTAGCCACAAAGATTGATTAAATTTTAAAGCTCTATGTATTTTAATTAATTTTAAACCTAATAATAAACTTACTTACTTAATCCTGCACCTTTCTACCCTCACGGGTGTAAGGCGTTCCCCCGGCCTGCGGGGGAGGGGGTTGAGTTCTGATTTGTTGGTCTTCTCCATATTTCTTTCCACTCTGCTCTATCTTGTGTTGCTGTCTTCGTTTCTTCCCAAGTTAGACCTCTTCTTTGCGCTGCCTCCTTTACTTCTTCCAGCCACGTTCTTCTTGGTCGTCCTCGTGGTTTCTTTCTTCCAATTTTTGCTTCAAACACTTTTTTAACTATTCTCTCCTCTCTCATCCTTTCTACATGCCCATACCATCTCATCTGTCCTTCTGCTATCTTATCTTCTATTGCTTTTACTTTTAAGTTTTGTCTGTAGGTTGTGTTTTCAATTCTGTCCAGTCTTGTTTTCCCCTCTATTTTTCTCAAGAATCTCATTTCGGTAGCCGTAATTTTTTCTTTTTGTCTTTGCGTTAATGTCCATGTTTCAGCTCCGTGTATGAGTATAGGTGTCACTACTTTCTTAAATATTTGTACCCTGGTCTCTTTCGGTATTTCTTTCTTTCCTAAGAAGCTGTGTTTGATGCTATTGAATATTTTGCCTCCTGTTGTTCTTCTTTCTTTTATTTCTTCATCAAATCTTCCATCTTCTGAGATCATTGCTTCCAGGTATTTAAATTTTTGGACTTGCTGTAGATTTTCATTTTTTAGTTGTATCGTGTGGTGTTGTTCATTTCTTCCTAGTATCATGGTTTTCGTTTTTTCTTTATTGATCTTCATGTTTAATTTTTGTAGCGCTTTATCATATATTTCTATATTCCTTATTAAGGTTTTTTCGTCTTCTGCTATGATGACCATGTCATCTGCATAGCATAATTCTGCTATTTCCACTCTTCTCAATTTCCAATTTCCTATGTAGTATTTCTTTACTTCTTTCTTTGTCTCTTTTATTCCTTCGTCAAGAATTAGCGTAAACAGAAGCGGGCTCAAAATGCATCCTTGCCTTACTCCAGCTGTAGTTTCAAATGTATTGGAGGTCTCTTGTTTCACTCTTACATAGCTCTTAGTGTTTGAATATAGGCTCTGAATTCCTGTTATTAACGTATTTGATATTCCCCTTTTTCTTAGCGTTTTCCATATGTCTTCTCTATTGATTCTATCAAACGCTTTCTCTAGATCAATGAAGCACACATGTACGTTTCTCCCTTCTTTTATTGCCTTTTCCCCTATTTGTCTTAGTATGAATATCGCATCATTTACTCCTCTATTTGGTCTAAAACCAAATTGAGTTTCCTCTAAAGATTCTTCCAGCTCTATTCTTAGTCTACTCTCCAGGATTCTTGCATATATTTTGGCCACTGTGCTTATTAGGGTAATTCCTCTATAGTTCCGGCACTCTCTGCTATCTCCTTTTTTAAATATTGGTGTTATGATACCTATTTGCCATTCTGCTGGTGTTATTCCTTTTAGCGCTTCATTCATTATGTCTTTAAGTTCCTGTAGTGCTGATTCGGGTAGTGCTTTCAGCATGTCTGCTGTTATTTTGTCATGTCCGGGAGCTTTTCCTCTTTTGGTTTTTCTTATTGCTTCTATTATTTCTTTCAAGCTTATTTCTTCTTCTTGTGTTATTTCTGTTTCCTTTGTTCGTGTGCGATGGCTTTCTTGTTGTTCTTCATCTTTAGTATCATTTCCCTCTAGTAATTCTATGAAATACTGTCTCCATCTATCCATTATTCTGTCTTCTTCTGCTATCGTCTTTCCTTCCTTATCTTTAATGTTCGTAATTGTTGCTGTCTTCTTTTGTCTTATATTTTTAAGTGTTCCAAAAAATAATTTCTGGTTTTCATTGTATGCGTTTTTCATTTTTTCACCAAATTCTCTCCATGCTTTTTCTTTTTCTTCCTTTATTACTCTTTTTACTTTTTTCCTTTGTTCTTTATATTTTTCATAGTCAATAGGTTCTTTCGTTTGTAGATATTTATTCCACTTGTTCTTTTTTTCTTTCACTGTAACTTTTACCCTTTCCGACCACCATCTAGTTTTGTTTGTGTTTCTGTTCACTATTCTAGTCGTGCCGCAGCTTTTTTCTGCTGCCTCTAGTACTGTCTTTTTGAAGTTCTTCCATTTCTTTTCTATGTTTCCTTCTTTTTCTTTTGCTTTTTTCTTAAACTCTTCGTTGACGTTCTTTTGAAATTTTTCTTCTATCTCTTGTCTTCTAAGTTCATGGCATTTTATTTTCTTATTTACTATCTTTCTTTTGGTTTCGTTTTTTGTGATTACTTCTTGCTTTAGTATCATTGTTACAAGGAAATGGTCGCTTCCAATCTCTGGTCCTCTTTTTACTTTTATGTCTTTTACTCTATTCCAGCTGTCTTTGTTAATTAGGAAATAATCTATAATCGATTTTTCATTTCTGCTTATAACTTGTCTTGTTATTTTATGTATTTCTTTGTGCTTGAAGTGTGTATTTCCGATTTTGAACTCATTCTCTAGGCAAAACTCTATTATTCTTTTCCCGTTTGTATTCGTCACATTCTCTCCATTCCTTCCTAAGCACCACTCTATTCCATCATTCTTATTTCCTACCCTCCCGTTAAGGTCTCCCATTATTATTACTCTCTTTTCACTTCTGTCTACTATTTCTTGTAGTTCTTTAAAGAAGTTATCTTTTTCTTCTTTTCTTGCGTCCTCGTTCGGTCCATAGCCCACAATTAGCGTGTATTCTTCGTTTTCGTCTCCTTCCTTAACATTTATTGATAGTAATCTTTCATTCAATAGGTTTTCTTTCGAAACATATTTCATCTTATCCTCTTTAATTAAAATTGCCACCCCTGCCTTGGCGTTTTCTTTTTCCGATACTCCTACCCAGTACATCCAATATCCATTTTGTGTCTTTGTGATTCCTTTGCCTTTCCTCTTTGTTTCTGTTATACCCACGTAATCCATATTCATTTTTGCCAGTTCTTCTGTTAATTCATATTCTTTTCCTGTTAAACTTTTTACATTCCATGTTCCAAATTTTATTATTTTCCCTGGTTTATTTACTCTATTTTTTATTTTGCCCATCCCGTACTTAATTATATGTGTTTTGTTGTTCCTTATCGTATCCTTTTCCTTTGCTTGCGACGTCTTTCCTTTTTGTTGCAATTTTCCTCGTTTTTCCCTTAGTTTTTTGACGCAGTACCTCCTTCTTCTTTGACCTCTATCATCTTCTTTTGTGTTTTGTCCCATTTCCATTCCTTTCCATTTATTGTTATTTTCTGATAGCCTATCTTCAATATATCTCCTGCCTTTTTATTTTTCTCTGCTAACATTTTTATTTCCTTTTGTATTTCGCGCTCATTTCTTGTTAGTTCGTTGTTTATGAAGATTTTGTCCTTTAAGGTTCTTAGGTTCTTTTTATTCGCCATTACTTTTTGTTTATCTTGAAAATTTGCCATTTGTACCTTACATGTCTTCTCTCCTATCTTTATTGCTTCCTTCACTTGTACATTAACTCCAATTTTCTTGTGTATGAAGTCTTCCACGGTGTTTTTTAGGTCTTTTCTGCTGATTGAGTCTGTTCTTAGCCCTACAATCACGAAATTATTTTTGATTTTTTCTTTATCTAATCTCTCGATTCTCTCTTTCATGTCGTTCAATTCTTTTTTTATCTCTATGTTTTCTTCCTTCAGCTGTTCATTTATCTGTTTCATTCGTAGTAGTTCCTCTTTATATTCTTTCTGATCCTGTTTTATCTCTTTTGTATCGTTCTTTATTTGTAATATAATTTTCATTAAATCTCTTAATTCTATTTTATCACTTCCTTCTTTGTTACTTTTATCATCTCTATCCGATGACATATTTGCAAAACTTTCCTAAGTACGGGCCTGACTAAAATTTTTATCTTGGTATGCAGGTTCTAGCTTACCGCCGCTAAACTACGCTTGCTTACTGTTTATATGTACGTCCTTGGCTACTGTCTCACCGCTGTATACACTTTTTTACTCTAATTTAGAGCTTCTAGGTACTTCTCACTTCACTTTCTTTATTCACAACACTACCTTGTTTCACTAGAGTTTAATTATTTCATATGGTCCGCGAATTAAAGCGTGATATCTATCGTTTAACGAATTTGACTATCGCCGCACGTTCGCGCACAACCGTATTCTCTGCCTTTCACAACTCAACAACCCTATGCTCTATGTATTTTAATTAATTTTAAACCTAATAATAAAACTTGTTGTAAATTACGATAATGTAATACATATCTTTCTTTATTGTATAAAGTTGTCATTAATTTTTTAAATTTTGAATTTGGTGGTGTTCGGTGTTCTGAACATAAAGGAAAATCTTTATGAGAATCATGTAAATGTGTGGGATATTCTAAATCAACTTCTAAAAGATATCCAGTAAAACTATATTCACTTACACTCATTATGTCTAGTTTTAAAATATCTTCATCCGTTAACCATTCAAACCCACCATATGGTAAACATTGGGTCATTGCCCAACCATATAAATTACATGCATCATAATACATGAGATAGCTATCCGGTTCTTCTGGTTTGTGTGATGACATATAATGGTTGTTCGCAGAGGCATATCGATTGCTGCATTGACAGATACCACCACGCACCCCTCGTTCGAAAAAAAGAATCATATCTATGTCCGTCAATAATTCTAAATTTACTTTGGTAAATTTTAACATTGCATCCCAAGCATATCCTAAAAAAACATTTTTTATTTTTTTAATTACATAGTTAAAAAATTGTTTTACCTGGAGTTGTATAATAATGCACTGGATCAAGGTTATATGCATTAAAAGATACATTTCTAAAATTTTCAAATATGTCCGCCAAAAGCAAAACATCTGTTTCAAGGTATAATTCAACATAATCTCCAAAAGTTTCTAATTTAAAAATGTTCCAAACATTTTGTGCATGATTGTAATCCTCATTACTGATCTGTTCGTTTTTTAACTTGGAGAAAAATGCATCTTTTGGAGGTAATTTAATTTCCTCCATAGTTTCAAAGGATTTTAAATAATCATATGGAAATATTCCCTTCCTTAATAACAAATCTCTTTTGGTTTTGTTTGTATAAAATTTATTCATAATTTTAAACTCATTTTTATCCATATAACTCACTAATTTTTCAAGTGAACTATTCATAAATCTACAAAAAAAATAATTCAATACTAAATATTTATTTATATATTAATTAAAAAAACTTACAATAATGAATCCAAAAAAACGAAGCTCCATTCCACTCATTCTTATAGAAAATGATATATATTTTTCATTATTAGTGGGAATAATAGTTATGTTTTCCTCGTTAAATCCAAATTCTTTAATTAGTAAGTGGCTATCATATCCATTTAAATTATGGAAAAAAATGGGAATGAATTTTGGATTTTTGTATGCTAAATTACAACTGTTGTGGGCTGCTCCTCTATATTTGCTTATTAAATATATAAATATATAATTTAATGTTAAATATATAATAAAACATATACATACCTGAAAGATGGCAATGATCTTTTACTTTGTCATCCAAATTTTTAATTTCTTTTTCACAAATATGACAAATTTTTGCATTATTAAAATTATCCCAATCATCTTTTGTCATAATAATAGGAACAATATTTTCATAAAATGTTTTTATTATATCTATTAGCTGCTTCATTCGAGCAATAAACCATGTTGATGCTTCTGGTCCTCGATATGATTCGTAAAAGACAGCGAGTCATTATAAGAACATTTTAAATAATATGCAACAGCACATGGTATATGCTGTTGATATGCGTTTGTATATGATGTATTTGGGCTTGGATCACATGTTGTAATTGGCACTGTCAAACATTCAAAATCTGCATACACCACAAATGGGTGGCGTTCTTTCCTTGAATAATTTTTAAAAGAAATAAATATTTCATTTTCTGATGGTATTTCTATTTTAACTGCATCCATTAATGTACAATCTTTTTCATGTGTTTGTAATAAATTATTGGAGTCAAAATATTGTAAACATCGATCACATATATATTTTTTATGATCACGTTTTGAAATTTGTGATGACAATAGTCGAGATAGTGATTTGATCCAACAATAGTGTGACCGATTTTCTTTCGTTAAAAAAAGTAAATTAACATGTCGTTCCATTTTTCTTTTTGTATAATGTAGTGGTCCAACAACCACATGTTTTTTAATTTCTGCATTATATTCTATTCCATAAACATTTATGGATATATTATTATTTTTTTCAAATTTAGATACATCACATAATGGTGTAGGAAATCTAATATTCTTTAGATTAAAAATTTCTTCATAATTTTGTGGATATTTCGAGGGTCTTTGAGGATGATCATCTGCGGGATATATTGCCGCAAGGAGCGACCAGATAAAACACTTGTCATCATTATTTTGTATGTTTATAATTGCATATCTGTTTTTTATATTTTCAGGAAGATCAATATAAGATGACCCCCCAGAATTTGTTGCATCAAACTTATTAATATTTACCTATAAATTAAATATAATTTAATAATTAAAAAATATTAATTTATTTTAACTCACCTGTAAATATAAAATTTTATTTAATGCCTTTCCACTATCACGTTCTTGAAACTCGCTCATATTGTTTAATATGGGATCCATTACGTTCACATTAAACCATTCAGTAAAGTCGTCATTTAATGTAATTGGCATCATTCGTGAATTATGATATATTTGAAATGTTTGCAAGTTATCATTTTTTTGTAATAAATATTCACAACATAATTCACAATTAATTTTCACTGGTGATTTAAACTTAAAAATAAATTCACCCACTTTTGCTATTAAAATTAATGCACAGGCATTTAAAAATTTTGTGGGTTCCAAATAATTTTCATTATTTGAAATTTTTCCACTAAATACTCTTTTTTTAAAAGAAGAAGTAAGATCTTCCCAAAGAACCATTTTTAAAAACTTATAAAAGCAATGTGAGAAACAATGCAAGGAAAAGTTTTATAATAACTACACGTTATATGAATAAATGTGGTATATATACACGGCGTTATCGTTAAACACACATGCAGATTACAATATCACATTAACATCCTGTAAAAATTCTTAAAATAAATTTATCACCAACATTTTTTTAATATCGATACACATTACTTAGTTATCTGTAACAAAAAACTATCTCTTTATAAACTAATAATAAATTAATTTTATAAAATTATAGATTTATTGTAAAAAATAGATCCACCATCATATTCTATGTCTCCCCCGAATTAGTGGGAATAAACATCCCACTCAATACCCCTTTAAAAACGTCCTATTCAAAATAAATATTTCTTATCTATAGCAGTACAACCATCTTTAAAAAATATGTATATAAAAAACATTGTTATCTATAACAAAAAGGTGCTGCATTTTTTTATGTTAATAATATTACATTATTTGTAACATGCTAGTATGCACTCCTCAGTATTCTATTAATGAAAATTGCTATCGCAAATTCTAACAATGCAAAATGTATTACTTATGCAATTTCCCAACACATAGTCATATTGTTGCTCCAGTTAACAATGTACATAGGCGCCGAATAGAGCGGGGTTTTATGTTCGAGTGCAGTTTACTCTGAAATCTCCGCTAACTATACAACACCATTCACATAGCCACATATAAAATAAAAAACCCACTCGACGCCTATGTAATCAACTATTATTTTATAAAGAGAAAAAGATAACACTTTCCTGTTACAAGATAAGCTCATCTATTTCACACTATTAACTAAAATCCATTGTAAGTACTTACAAAATAAATATAACCAATTAATAATAATTAAATAAACAAATAACTAAACAACAACAACAACAATACTCATCTTTTTTCAATGTATCCATTTAAAAACGTCCTATTCAAAATAAATATTTCTTATCTCTAACAGGAAACGTTATATCTTTATGTAATAAAAATCAATTAATTTTATAAAAATATAGATTTATTGTAAAAATAACTGCACCATCGTATTGTACGTACCCAAATTAGTGGAAATAGACATCCAACTCAACACCTTTTAAGAAATAATAAAGAAAACGTAGCATGCAAAATAAATAAATCTTATCTCTAGCAGGAAATGCTATCTCTTCATGTAATAATAATTAATTAATTTTATAAAATTATAAATTTATTGTAAAAATAACACCACCATCGTATTCTACGACTCCGAATTAATGGGAAAAGACACCAAACTTAATACCCTTCAAAAAATAATAAGAAAACATCTTATAGAGAATCTTAAGAACTAATAAAAACGTCTTGAAGAAATCTTAAGAAATGATAACAACGTCTTGAAAAAATCTTACAAACTGATAAGAACGTCTTGAAGAAATCTTAAGAATTGATAACAACGTCTTAAAGAAATCTTAAGAACTGATAACAACGTCTTGGAAAAATCTTACAAACTGATAAGAACATCTTGAAGAAATCTTAAGAACTCTTGAGAACCATCTTCAAGATATTCTTAAAATCTCAAGGTTTGTGACGCCATCTCTTGTGACATCATCAATCCTTATCTGTGACATCATCACTCTTATCTGTGACGTCATCACTCTTATCTGTGACGTCATCACTCTTATCTGTGACGTCTCTTATCTGTGACGTCATCAATCCTTATCTTTACAATCTCTTATCTGTGACGACAATCTTAGATCGTTATCTGGTCCAGAACCGGCTTAACTCCCCTACTCACTTGCAACTGACATCTGTCAATTAAATTTTTTTGAATAATTATGTGAGTTGTTTCCATGATAAATAACAAAGCTGACTAATTTTTGAAAATTAATTTCTTTATAATGCTTTAAATTTACATCTATTGAATATGAAGGAAAATGTATAATTAAACCGTATAGAGAAGAGTATTTTCTTTAATATACATAATAACAAAATGTCAAAAAATAACATTTAACTGCGTTTTTTTAAGAAAAACTGTTAAAAACTTCAAATAAGGGTACTTCCGGTGGATCAAGTATAACCAAAATCTAATCAACTCTTCATATGGTTGTACAGAAGAGGAATACGAAAGAATTATAATTTTTAGAATTGTAGTATTGGAGTTATCGTCGGAGAAAAATTTGTCACACACGGACACACATACACACACACGCACACACGGACACACGCACACACACACACACACACATACATACAGACATCATCTTAAAAATAGTAAATTTGTACTGTAGGGACCCTAAAACGTGCTTAGTCATTAAAAACTCACCACCGAATTTTTTGACCAAAGACAATACCTTCCTTACCTAAAGGTGACGGAAGGTAAAAAATATAATCAAACGTCATTTTGCAAAAATTTACAAAATTTTACTTAATAATAATATATCCAAATATAATTATTTCTATTAAAGGTGTCAAATACATGATAATAATAAAAAAAACCAATAAAATACCGTTAATAAAATATATTTAAAAAAATAAAGAAAATTTCAAAAATCCCTAAACGATGACGTAAACCGCTTGATTCGCTGGATGGCCTATATCTGGGATAGTAATACCGTTCAAGGCGCGATAATCACCGCAAGGTCGCCATTCCCCGGCCTCTTTCTTTTTAACTAAATGTAAAGGTGAGGCCCAGTTGCTGGACGATGGACGGATCATTCCCATCTTTAACATTTTATCAAATTCCCTTTTTGCAATTTGTAACTTATCTGGTGCCAAACGTCTAGGGCGTGCAAATACAGGAGAACTATTAGTAATAATAGAATGTTTAACATTATGAGAAATTCTGCGTTGTGGATTGAACTGATTTGTCAAAGTAGGAAATTTCGATAAAAGTAGTGAAACATCATCTGACGTATAAGTTTTATTTGAGTTAACTGGAACAGAATTATTTTGTGTTGATTCAGAAATAATGATGTTAATTTGGGGATTTTGAATAACACGATTGGAACTTAAGTCAATTAATAATTTATAATGTTTAAGAAAATCAGCACCGATAATTGAATGTTTGACATTCGCTACAATAAATTTCCAACTAAATTTATTTTTCAAACCAAAATCTAAAGTCAAATTTTTTGTCCCATAGGTTTGGATTAAAGAATTATTAGCAGCTTGTAAAGTTAAATTTTGTTTTGATCGTCTTTCACATAATGAAACCCTGAGAACACTTACTTCTGCTCCGGAATCCACTAGGAAGCGATGAGATCTTGTCCGTCAAATAAAGAAGACGTGAAGATGAAGTAACGAAATTATTGCTGGAAATTGATGGTAATGATAGTTTTTTTTTTTCAAAAAACGAATTATTACAATATTGATTGCGAATCACCTTTGAATTATCAATAAATTTTCCTTGACAAGGGGGAACACATTTCTTCGCCTTGGCTCCGAAGTTGAGATGGTACCAACTGAGTGAAGACGATTTAGGTGCTAGAGCAGTAACTTGATGTTTAAGTTTTTTTAATTCCTGTGATAACTTTTGTAGAGTAACCAAGTCTTGATTGATTGAAGAAACCGAAGGTTGGTTAATGCTTGCAATCTTATCAGCAACTTCTGCCTTTTCTTCTAAAGAAGAGTTGACTAACGAAGAAAGAATAACCTGTGTATTGGTTGGCAACTTTTGGAGGAAAAGTTCTTCAAGCATTGTGTTATCCAGAGATTTAGTGCCAATTAGCTGCTTCATGAAACGTAGAATTTGTGTAGGTTTCATGTCTCCATCAAAAGTAAAATTTAATAATTGCTGTAATTTTTCTTTCTCAGACGAGCCGATTCGCTGAATTAAGGCATTCTTGATGGTTGTGTACGGAGTATCGTCTGGAGGTGCAACTATGATATCCCTAACTTCCTTAGCATATTGTGGACTTAAGGCACCAATGAGCTTGTGAAACTTCGAGAACTCACTAGTTATCCTTTGAGAAACGAATATGGCTTCTAGCTGTGAGAACCATAATTCGGGATCAGCGGGCCAGAATTCATGTATTTTAAACGAAGATGAAAGGGCGGATACTTCAACTGCACTGCCCTCCGTCGAAGTCCTGACTTCCGACAAAGGCATTTGTTAAAAAAGTAAGGTGCGAGTAGTTAGCTCGGGGTCACCAATGTAAAAATATATTAAACTTAAATTGTAGAACTATAAAATATGAAAAAGGCGGAAGAAATTTATTACTATATTGACATAACAAAAATCATTAATATAATATTTACAAAACATTTTCTTGACGACCAGCGCCAAGTATTTATATTAAAGAGTAACAATAAAGATATAGCGGCTAGATGCCGGGACATTACATATGTATGTATGTATGTATGTATGTATGTATGTATGTATGTAGAAATGTATAATAAAATAGGAATTGTTAACAATTTAATTTTGCATGTAACAATTTTAAAATTTAAATTATGTTAACAATTCCTATTTTATTATACATTTCTACATTGTAATATATATTTGCAGATCTTGATAATGATTAAAATTTAATCGAAACGTTGAGGAATTGAGAAATTGTTTTCGTTTTATTAATTCCCTGTTCAATATCCGACTATCAACTTCTAATTATAATAATAATATTTTGTCGGCTTTTCAACTCTTGCGAGTTATAGCCCTAATACTTTATTAATATCTTTAAAAATTTTGCTTTTGCCGGGATTGAACGCTGAGCCAGTTTGATAAGTGTTATCAGTAAACAATGATAAGGTGGTAAAAATGATAAGGTGTAAACTAGGTCACTTGTAACAAACATGATAAGGTGTAAACAAGGTCACTTGTTTTGAAATAATTTTGTAAACAAGATAATATGTAATAAACAAAGATTACCAATGTTAATTAGACTCCTATGATTTCCAATGTCAGTTGAAATTAGATTTGTTTTTAAAATAGATATTATATCTGACAAATATATCTATGGTAAATATTTTGAAAAATTCCTATAAGTTTCAAACATAAGATACAGTGTGTGTGTGTGTCATCTGTTTTTGAAAATAGATATTTGTTTGCAAGGTTCGATATGCGTGTAAATTTTAAAATAATATAATATACCTCATGCTCAAGGCATTGAACTCTGGTAACTAGAAATTTTCGGTTTTAATTATTCTAGAAAATAATATTTTTCACGTGATTAATATACATAAACCATACAGCAAGTGTGATCTAAATATTCAGTATTCCAACAACTTTCTTCGATTTGAAACTATCGACAATCGGGTAAGAATATTATTGTTATTATTATTGGTGTTTTGACAGCTTAAAAGACAACCAAATCATCGAGCTGCAGAAAACTGTTACAGAATGTTGTATTAAGTATACCGGAACCGATGAGTACAGTACAGGGAAACAAACAAATTTATTACAATTTGTAAAAAATATTTAATTGCATATTGTGTATTAACTGATCGTAAATAAAAATGAATGAAACCATTATGAAAATCTAATATGAAATACTAGCAGTATGACTTACCAGTAACGAACGTCAAATTTTGGACTAGCGTACAGAATGCAATAAGTTCTAGTTTGAAATAACATATGCATTGTAGATGAAGTCCTATGAATCATACTCAATAAAGGGCATTATGGAGTTTATGCTGCAAATAGATTACCGTATCGTGTGAATTATCCATGTACAATTATACTGACCCCGTTATGTACAATTATTGTTAATACTGACCCTGACCACAGATTAGTATATTAATAAAGATTATTAGCCATATGGCGCGATCCGTATGTGAAAATCTTGCTTTCCGCTTAGAGGCGCTACTGTCGGCCATCTAGTGACTGGCAAGGTAACTTAATTGAAAGAGGCACCTGGCGCTCTCTTTTGACGAATAGTAGAATTTACATGACTTGCCGGTTGGATGGTTTAATATTTCATTTTGCTTTAGTTGTCATAAACTATTATTCATTTTGTTTTTGTGTTAATATTTGTGGTTATTTATTTTCTAATTAGTTTTTCGAGGAACGCTACTTCTTTTCATACAAATTAAAAGTAAAAATATTTTGATTACTTTCATATGCTTTAGCAACTAGTTATAACATTTTTCTACTTGTTTCGTATAAGATTTTTTCGAACATTAATGTTACATATATACAGGGTGTTAAAAATAAGTGTAACAAATCATGAGGGCATACAATACTGACCAAAATGAGTAAAAAAAGCTTAATTAACATGAGTCCGATCTTTAACTGTTTTTGAGAAAGATAAAAAGCATTAAATTTTTATATGAAACTTTTTTCTCACTTTCTAATAATTCCGAAATTATTTGAAAACTATACAAAAGTGACTCCTGTGGTGCACTCTCCACACCAGCTATGAGTGCCCGTGAGGTGACGCCTGGTAAGCGCCCACACGGTAAAATATATCGTCATCATTACCGATGTCTACATTGTGTTGTAGATACTGGCACTCCCAGAAATGGGTAATATACCGTGATGATATATTTATTTACTTTTATTTATGTATATACCGGGTGTAACACGACAGGTTTGAAACAAGCAGACCCTTTTCAATTGCATATTAGAAACAATAATGATAGAAAGTAGAATAGTAAGAAATGTGATTATATACTACAAGAAAAATCAGTGCGTAGCCTTTGCGGACGATATAGCCTTGGTATTAAGATCAAAACATGAGTTGCACAAATTACTAGAAGATTAGCGGGGAGTGCAAGGAAATATGGACTGTCCATAAACGAACCTAAGACCAAATATATGGCAATATAGAAACCAAAGGCCGAAGGAAAAATGGATAAATGCTATAAAAAAGATCTATGGGAACAAAACGTGACGACCTGGACGGAGGCAGCTAAAGAATTGAAAGAAGTTGTGAAGAAAATTAAAGCCCAGGGCCTCGAAGGCCTGTAGCGCCAACATATATACTGGGTGTAACACGAAAACCGGGTCATAGGCGTTTAACATGGGATTCATTTTTTTTTTTTTCAGTGGCCTATTAATTTTAGACCAAAATGCTTCAAATAAATGCTGCAGAGAATTAAATTCTGCATCTATTTCTTCCTGTCTTTAGCTATCTTTGTTCAGGTCGTCACGTTTTGTTCCCGTAGATCTTTTTTATAGCATTTCTCCATTTTTCTTTGGTCTTCGGTTTATTTATTGCCATATATTTGGACTTAGGTTCGTTAAACAGACTTTAATTAATTTGACAATAGAAAATATTAATGTAGATTTTCCAAATTGGTTCACAACTACATGTGTGGAACATAGAATGTACATATTAAAACATTTATTAAATGTTAAAATTAAATATAGTTTAAAATGGGAGTCTCAAAGATTCCAATTTCCTAATAAAGGCAAATTAAAGATTCTTCAATATGTATAACATATGGTAAATATTTCAATCTTATTGTATTTTATCTCGTATTTTATAGTCGATTATTATTATTTTTCTGTTTATACGTGAGTTTTGTATAATTTATATATTTGTTAAAATTTATACAGGTACCTAATACATATAATGATACCGTGATATACAGTGAATACTTATTATTGATGCCTTACGATGCCATTTCAACTAAATTCCTGTAAAAAACTTCAAAATGTGCGTCCCTCGTATACCAGGTGTCCCCAAAAAGCGGGGCGCTCCTATTAACTTTTTTATTTATATCTAACTGAAAATTTATATGAGTAAAATTAATATACCTAGCATCATTCTTATAGAAAGATAAATGATAAACATATCATTCTGATTTAACCTGAAGTGGCACCAATTTTCTTATTTTAAATGGAACATCAGTATATTTTTACATTTTTGAATTTCCCGTTAATTTATAAAACAAGGCAAATTTTGCAGCAAACTAGAACAATGTTTTTTAAAATTTTGACAAAATAACATGAAAACTCACACCTAATTAAATATTGAATTGTACTATCTACATTAACATGGAATAATAAATAATTAAAATATAATGCTTGGAAATTACAACAATAAAAATATCTCGAAAAGTATGAAATCAGAAAAGATGTTAATAATGGCCACAACCAATTTTTTTTTTATTTCTTACTGCAAAATTTGTCTTTTCGCACATCACAGTATTCAGAATTTACCGAAGAATTCAAAAATGTTCAAATATACTGAGTTTTCCATTTAAAATAAGAAACTTGATACCACTTCGGGTTAAACCGGAAGTATTATGTTCATCTAAAATGAAAATTTATACCCGTAAACTTCAAATATGTGGTATTATTTTTATGTATAAATACTTGATTGAATTATTTGTGTAAACAAGATGTGTTAAATTTGATACCTATGTAACATAAAATGGAAATGATTAGCGGTAGTGTGCTGGTCACAACAGATTTTTTTATCATGCGAAACCTCTCATGTATAATGTACTATTACTATCCGCAACGGTAAAAATCTGTGATCAAGAATTTTTAATACGAGTATTATTAAAATTAATAATAATATACCCAATACAATTTTGATTTACATGAATAATTCAAGAATTTCTTTTTTTACTTAAATTTAATTTACAAAAAAATACGCTATGATCAAGTAGCAAACGAAAATATCAGAAAATATGCCGTATCGAAGTGTTGGAGCTCAGTGCGTGCGGACCCTAAATCTAGAATAACATCGTGAATTACCGAGTCTACTCGAATATATTCGGCCAGGTGGAGAAGGAGGAGCGGTGTACGTTTAACGCATCGTAGTTAATCTTTTCATCGCTTCATCTACTAAGCGCTAGTGCATAGACCGGTATCCCTTTCCCCCCGTACCTACCTCATCACCAAGTTTAAGCATAACAATTGTGTGCGCCGGGCTGCTTCTCTTTATTAATTTGTGCTCTGTGCCCTGACACTAAACCAAGATTTCATTGGGTAGCAATTTTTATTGACCGTAAGGGACAAGGAATATATTTCGATAGTTTCGGAAGATCACCACTCGTTAAGACACATTAAGAATTCATAAAACGAAACACGAAAACTTGGACCTATAATTCATACCATTTTTAAAATTATGTATCCTCGGTATTGTGTAATTTTCAATAATAAATACTACATGATTTTCAAAAACAACAATGTTTTATTTTCAAATATACACATATTTTTCCTTACCTCTAAATAATAAAAAATAACATAAATAATAAACTAATCTACTCTTAATCTTTTAAAGCCGTACGGATATGAATCAAAATTATCTACTAATCTCCGTTTCATAAAATTAATCCTAAATTTTTTTGTTTCTTTTTTTGTAATTACACTATGATTATCTGTACACCTAATATTAAATGAACTTATAACTGGGTTTCTATGACTATTTAACACTAAATCTTTAATACAATTGAAATTAATTTTTTTAGAATTTTGTAATTTAAAGTGAAACTTTTAACCTTGCATACTTCATTAGTTGTATCATTTACCGGACAATACGTCTTATAAGCGTAATTTGCCCGGTGAATGATAGTAAATAATGGCGTCGGTATCATAATATAGTACTCTATTTTCCAAAGGAAACAACTGTTCGTATAAATGGATCCTAGCCTGCGAAGTTGTGTAGGCCGCAATCACAACATTCACCGTTGGTAACTGCTCCACTGCTTCGTTCTCATATTGCCAGTTCACGTACACCAGCTGATCATTCGCCGGAATAATTTTATGAACAATAATAGCTGGATTAGCTAATAGCTCATAAAGCTCTCCCGGCGAAGACACGGTTGTTGTATGTGGACGGTTTTCTACTTGTGCAAATTTGCCTAAACACACCAATAAATTTATTATTCACTATATTAAAAAAACACAAATAATTTTCTTACCCCAGAATGAATTCAGAATTAATTTTGCCACTGATTGTTTACCAGCATTCTTCTGAAATTGCTGCGGATCTAGTTCTACACCATCATGAGCTAAATATTCTGTGATGTATGCTGATTTCAACTCGTTGATGATGCAATGTTCAGGGTATCCTGATGCCTCTTGTTTTATTTTCAAAAAGTGGTCCATGTATTCCACAAATAAACCCCCCGTCTTGGTTTGTGGGTTATACTGAACTATGTTATATTGCCAAATTTCCAACAGCTCGATAATTTTGTACCCGTGTGTAATAGCTAACCGTACTTCGTCAACTACCCATGTTCCGGTGAATTGTCTTTCGTTGTCAATATGAGTACAGTCATTTTGTTCCAGTTTGTCGCAACATATACGACATAAAATGAACATAAGTTTTCCATGAGCTTTTCGGGGTAACACTGGATGATACAAATTAGTAGGGGGTAAAACTGTACATTTTATTAATCCTTCAACCTGATCAATATTATTGTTAGGACATAGTGAATTACATTCTGTTCCTACAAAAATTTTTGGATGGCCTATCGGATATTTACCATACTTACAAATGTATGGATATAATGAACATACATCGGTATATTTTATTTTTTCATTATTTTTGACTTTTTTATATAAAGAAATATTCCCTGTTCGACCTCCATATAATGAATCGCGTGGCTCTAATTGTAGAGTATTTAAAAGCTGATGATTTTTTAATTCTTTTTCTAAATTTTTATCTTGTTTTAAATATTTTCTAAACTCACACTCTCAAATACTGATAACGGTATATCCTAAATTTTGAATTTTTTCTAATTTTGCCATTGTACTTTGATGCCTAAATTCCATTGTTTCTTTTGTAGTGTTATATATATTTTCATCGCGATTAGTTTTGTAACATGATGTACAACCGTGCCAAAAACATCCTAAAAATTCAAAAACCAGCTTGTCCTGGGCATAAAAACCATCAACTTTTAAATTTCTACCTACTACAGCCTCTGAACCATTTCCAGCATGCTGGATGCGTATTCCGCTCTCATTTTCCTGTGATATTAACTACTGTAAGGCTATCTTAGATTGGTTATCTTTCAACCTGTAACCTTTCAATGGTATAATACCAATCGTATTCGGCTTCAAAAATAACCGCCGAAATGCTTTATTACAAGCGGATGCTATGGTTACCGACTCCGAAAAGCAGCAAACTGCAATCTTTTGTAAAAGTTTTTCGAAAACTCGTACAGGCACGACGCAGAATATCAACGTCGGACACACAATACTCGATTAATTCTTTATTCATGTCAAAAATAACGCTGTTTTCTAATTGATTATTATACCAATCCAAAAAGTTTTGTCGAACCGAAGTATTCATATGAGCCACACCATAATATTTAGGATCAGGCAAAGGTCCTACATAATTTGCATTTTCCAGTGTATTAAATAAATGGGGGAAAAAACCTTTCTTAATTGAAGCTGCTAATCCCATGGCTTTAGGTAAAGAAGCTAAAGACATAGGCATATAGCTTATTGAATCAATAAATTTTATATTTTTAGCAGGTTCAATTAATAAGATTTTATTTCCATTTAATATTAATTTCATTTTGAATTTAGATTTTCTACCAAACATTTTAAAATAAATTGCGAATCAAAAGATTTAGCATTATGTATGTATGTATGATGTCACTGATGTAAATGATTTTCTAGGGGCCATAACATATAAAATAAAATTTTTCACGGGATCATCTCTAAATATTTGTTGCCGAAGACCACATGCATTACATAAAATATTTATATCGTCTATGTCATAACAAACTGAACAAGATTGTTAAGATACACATAAATTGACTTCGTGTTCTCTGTGTTCGTTTACTAATTTTTCTTGTCGTGTCTCAAAGTCATAATATATAAACAAATTTCTGTCTTTCATTTCGGTCGTGTCTACCTGAATGTAACATTTAAGTCCTGGGTCTCTATAGTAGTCACAAAATTTCCAATAAATTTCACCGCATACATGATTTTTATTTTTGTATACATTAAATGTCTTTAAACAATTTTTGCGACTTTTTAATATTTTGCAAATATTTTTCTTGTGGTTGTCGTAACAGTTATGTCCTCGAAATTTTATATTACAATCGTCACAAGTTGCAGCGTATAATTACACGAGGGAGATGATTTACAAAACGCACATGAATTTTTACAAATATGTCCTAATATATTATTATACGGTACATGACATTGCTCGCAGAAATATTTACATGAAAACGCAGGAGTTAAACTCTTTATAACAGAAAAGTGATTTTGATAATGCAAGAGATTCAACCTCGGAAGATTTTGATCTCTTGCACCTTCAAATATCACATCACCAGGAGCATTATATTCAAATACATATATATTGTATTGATTATAATATATCTGAAATTCCATTAATTCAGGAATACCTGCTCCGTTTTCATGTATTTTAACACCTGTTTCGTGTAACAACTCCTGTGTCCTTATACGTTGAATTCCGTCATTGTCTTTACATACCTTTTTGAAACATGGATCCTTTTTGACGAAAGATTCAGGTACTACGAGGCAGTGGCGGCTCGTCTAGGGTGGCAGAGGGGGCAGTGCCCCCTCAGATTATTTACATCAATATATTATAGATTAATTATTACAAAAGTATCAATTTGATCCTATAGTTAGCATTAAACAATGTACTGTTTAAATTGAAATTAGCGCTATGCCGCTCAACAGCGCAATATGCATCAAATTCTGCTTGAGGGGGCATGCCCCCTTCAGAGAAAAATTATGGCATTATACTCCGCGATACGTTCCAAACTTGTGCAATAACTAGTGCAGCGCTCAGCAGTGATGCACAAGTGAGACGTACGTCGGGTCACGCAGCACACAGAGGCGGCAAGCCCCCCCCCCCCCCCCCCCCCCTGGCCATCTATAATACTGATTTCTTTACTTATGTTCTACAACAAATTACCCGTGCTAATGGGTACACTATGTTTTCAGTATTCTTATTATTTTCTTATTCTTATGAAAATATGAAATCTATTTACCGGTTTGTTCGCATTTAAACATTGGATTTATTATTTAAATAATAAATATGTATATATTATATTTATAATAAATTCTATGATATTAATGATTAATATGGAGTTATACAGAATTAATTTGTATAAAACAAATTAATAATTTAAAGTTAAAGTAAATATTCTGTAAAACTGATATAACAACATACATAAAGTATTTTCAAAAAAATTTATTTACGAATTTTAATAAATAAATATGCATGTATTTAAAAAAATCATCGAAGAGTTTTTTTTAACAAAATTGATATTTTAATTTCCACATGAATGTTTTGCTTATTTTTCAAGCTTGTAAATTAATTCATAATAATAATCCCAATATGAGTGTGAGAGCCGCAGAGGTGGCAAGCCCACTTTGTGATTCGGAAAGAATCGCACGTACTCGGAGCACTTCGTACCTCGCGTTTCGCGTAGTAAGAGCACCTGTCTCAGATCTGTCGTATATAACTTGCGTTACTCAAAGCTTGAATATGTAGTACTGCAATATTCCAATTTTACTACTTATTCTTATCTTGTTACTTCTACTTCCTTCTATTGTAATATATTTTTGTATCGTTATCTCTTGTTTTTGGAGGTCTTCTTCTAGTTTTTTCTATTGTATTTATATTCTTGTTGATAAAAATAAATAGAACGATATTATATTAATATATTATAGCATATTCAGATATGTAATCCTCAATTTATAGTTTATATATATTTTTCTTTTAGAAATTATGTGTCCATATAAAATGTCTGTTTGAAATGAGTCTGAACTTGGTTCGTAACGTTGTGACGACAAAACATGGCTGGTTTTTGCAACTTTTTAAAAATATCATAATTTAAAACGATTTTATACAACAAAAAATATAAATAAAAAATAATTTAATCATACTGATCGATGAATTAGACTATCCTTTTTCGATTTAAACAGAAAAAAGGTACAATTATTTTTTTTTTGCATGACCTCATTCCGTATTTTCTACGACATAGTTCAGCATAACTCAAACCATGACCGTTCAAGTTCTTCTTTCCTCTTCCTTGAGGCGTTCTTACTTGGGTTAGCTCTACTGTAAACTGCCCATCAGAAAATAATTCTGCGTTGCTTTGCAGAATTTTTTCCAACGCATCCCACAATACATCTATGTGCATCTGGTCCACACGACGGAAGCTAACCCAAGCTGGTCCATCTACCAGACGAGGGGTGTGAAATGTGAAACCCACAAAATCACTTGCTTCCATATCCACAAGAGTATCATTTAATACCTAAACAAATTAAATTGTCAAAAATATGTCTAAAATGACTCTTCTAATGTATGAGTGAGTGCCTATACGATGATTTTTGACAACCTTTCTAACAGTCAAAACGTTATCATTATCATTAAAGATGTCTGCGTTTCATGCAGAGCTGGTAGGGTAAAAACCGTGATGATATATTTTTATTTAAAATAAGCATATTATATAAAAGTTGCACATCATACCTGTTGAACACTTTCATGAAACCAGTCAATAGAATTTTGACCCTCAGGAGGATCTACCAACTGGAATTTTAATCGCCTCCCTCGTATTCCAAATTTCTTTATAAATCTCTCTCTATCTTCGAAGATTTCATAGCGTCTAACACCAACACCAGCTCCTCCTCCATGTTGCACTTCTTCTTCTACTTCCATCTCGGCGTTGTTCTCCAACGCGGCATGAACAATATTGTTACAAATTTGATAGAAATTATCAAAATTCTCTTATGGATCCTCCAACGCGTCTTCAATAATTTCTTTGCAAGCGCTATAGAAATTATCGAAATTTTATTGAGAATTCATTTTCCCTTGCACTCGTACTTCAGAGACTGAATACACTATACACTAGTACGAAATATTTTTCTTCTTAGACCTTGATACCTCTTATCAACTGTTTATTTTATTTTTATTTTGTATGCGTATTGCGCTGCGCTGTCACACCCTTAAACCCATGTATTCACTAGTTCCAAAAGTAACCTTCTGTTCAGTCGTGAACTCAATTTTTTGGATAGTTTTAAAGAAATGTTTTCTTTACTCTTTCGAATTTCGCGCGTCGCTGTGAGTTACCATCATGTGACCTACGTAGCGGCCTGACGCGCGCGAAAGACTTGTATAAAACAGTGTTTAGCAGTGGCGGCTCGTGCTATAGGGCACAGCCCTACCAAATAAAAAGACAAGAAAAAAATAAATAAGCGAGTACATATACATTTTAAAAGTACATTAATTATTATTTATTTACTTTCATTATTATGCAATTCTTACTACACCGCCGATAGCTAGATAGCCTATATACTGACGTGTGCACGTACCGATATGCTGCTAGAAGCTAGGGCACAAATGTTTCTGCCCCGGTCTCCCACTACTTTTACTCGAATTTTGACCAATAGTAGCGAAGCGCGCGAAGCTGCATATGACTGCATTAAGCCTGTTCCGGGCAGCGCCCAATTTAAACGAAGATTTCCCAGTATGTCCGACATTTTCCGAGGTAATCTGTTATTGTTGAATTGTAATCGTCTAGTACCCAATTAATTACGAAGATGGCTTCTGTATCTTAAAGATTAAAATTTAATATACTCTATTTACTTTTTTAAATTTTTGTGCCCTACCATACAAAGATATCACCAGCCGCCACTGGTGTTTAGTCAACATTCAATACGTTTTCAGTGTGTAAAATTCGCACTTCGGCGAATTTACACTTTATAGATTGTTTAGCTAACATTCAATCGTGTCGTATTATTCGCACTTTGGTGAATAATAACTATTTAAAGTATTTAGTTCGCTGTCGGTTTAATAAGCCACAGGCAGTGGTTTTTAAATATAAGTTTTTGTGGGATCGCACTTCGACGATCCATGTGTAGCGTTAGACAAACTGGTATTCGTGACCACGCCGTCGATACGACATTGCATGCAGCCCCGTCAACCTGCTGGCCAGTCAACAACACCCAGGAGCGAACACCGTCTCCACAGGAGCTTAACCCATGCTTGACGTCTTTCCAGGCCAGTGATTCACTTTATGACGGTATTTATCAACTCACAGCTCTTGGCAAAACCATCCGGCTCCCCCCTTTTAATACAGTCCACTTTTATCGCTTCGTCTAAGTTGAAGGAGGAAACCTCGTCATTCGTTGACGAGGCCCTCGTACAAACACCACCAATATCAAATGGAAAATTTTTAAGGGAAATAAGTATTTATTGGTTGATAAGAATGAATGAATCATCAGGAGTTGTTGTTGTTCTCTGTTCGCTAAGACATAATGTTGAAAATATAAACTATTTACAGAAATAACGGCTAGTTCTTTTACAATAACATCGCCGTCACTGCATATATAATACCTAGATCTCATGAAGGAATAGTCTGTGCTACAAGAAACGTAAATCTTCTGAAAGAGTGGTTTATTAAGAATATCAACAATGAATGCGGTTCAGAAAGAGACAATATTTCACAAAAATTTTCCAAAATGCAGGGCATTATGGAGTTTATGCTGCAAATAGATTACCGTATCATGTGAATTATCCATGTACAATTATTGTTAACACCGATCCTGATACTAAACCAGGATTTCATTGGGACACAATTTTTATTGACCGTAAGGGACAAGGAATATATATTTCAATAGTTTCGGAAGACCACCAATCGTTAAGACACGGTTATGGAAAATTTAAAAGGGAATAAATATATATATATACAGTCCAACTTCAGTAAGTCGAACTTCGATAACTCGTATTTTTGATAACTCGAATCAAACAGGTTGGCAATAGCGCCAAGAGTGAGAATTATGGGTAATTTTTACTTGATAACTCGAACTTCGATTACTCGAATATCTTTATAATTCGAACAGAATATTTGGCGCCAGCTTCAATAAGTCGAATTCTGGGGGAATCCCCTAATTACGTGATTTTGTAACAGGTGTTTTTATAACATGATGACGGAGGCAGTTTGGTTTCTGCACTACTGAAGTTCAAACATATGCTTTGTTAATTATTATTAAGAGAAAAAAAAAAAAAAATACTGTGCCTACTTGATTTATCACGTTTAAGACATTTTTATTCCTGATGATATGCCATTGAAACGTACTTTAAAAACTTTATCTATTGATGAACATTGAAGCTTTTTTTTATTGAAAATCAAAATAAAAAATTCTCTCGTCAGTCACAAATAACTGACTTTTTTACACTAAAATAATGTTTATAACTTTGATCTGTATATGTATACCATAAGGTAAGTGATTTTTACTCGAATAAATACATAAATAATATCCATATGCATTTTATTTAATAACCCGAAGTCTTGATAAATCGAACTTTTTTTGTGGCAAGGCATGGTTTGACTTATCGAAGTTCGACTGTATATATACCGTGTGTCCCAAGCAAACCTTGACATAGGCATTTAACGTGGGAAAACAGTTTTTTGTACATAAAAAGTGTCCGGCAGAAAATTAAACCATTATATTGAACATGATAATAGTAGATTACCTCTTGTACGTTAATTATTATTCATTACTTTATAATCATTGCATAAATTAAAGAAAATTATAAATATTTGTAAAGAAATATTTGTTTCAATATTTTATACGGTGATATCAAATCGATTTTAAATTCTTATCATGGCCGAGTAGATAGCGTGCTTGCTTACGCAACGAGAGAACGCTTGTAGGTTGGGGTTCAAATCCCCGTCAAGCCTAACTTTTTATATTTATGAATTAATTACGAATTATAGTAAAAATATTATGAGATTATAATATGAAAGAATTTAAATTACAAATAAGTTTCAATGCATTATTTCTTATATCAATGTTTCGATTATTGTAATCAATTTTATCATTATTATAATCATGTACAAAAATTGAAATAATTTTCATCGGATTGATTATGTAGAATGTAGATGCCATTAAAATTAAAATATTCTATTAATATGCGAAAAGTTCTGCGCTATTTAGTTCTAGTATTTTCTTCAAATTTTGGCATTACAATGATTTAAAATACTTATCGGCTCATTTCATGTGGCAAAATCTCGGGCAAAATAGAATAACAAGTTTTTTATTATATTGTTAACGAATTAATAGTGTAATAAATCACTATGAACTAATTTATAGTTATATATTTTCTCTACTATTGTTTAAATACAAGTAAAATAAAAAAAGTTAAATACTGTGCAATCAAAAACTCATAATTATCTAAAGTTAAAATTGTTTTCTTTAATTTCTAAATTTGTTTCATTTAAAGGTAAAAGCGTGGATATCGTAAAAGAATAAACCACATCAAATCCAGCTAGAACTTAGTAATAAAGAAAATGGCGCGAAAATGTACTGGGGTGAATCGAGAAAATTTTAAGAAAATACTGGAACTAAATAGCACAAAACTTTTCGCAGATTAATAGAATATTTTAATTAATGACGTCCACATAATCAATCCGATGAAAATTATTTCATTTTTATACTTGAATATAACAATGACAATAGTATATTATACGCCAAGGTTGAGAAGATAATCATTATTGACCCAGCGCCTATTGTAACCCGAGGGCGAAGCCGAGGGATATAAGGCGCCTGGTCAATAATGATCTTCTCAACCGTGGTTTATATACTATTTTTTTCACTACTAGCACATAAATCCTATTTAACGAATTTTATATTAATAATAACATAAGAATTTTGACATTAATATTTATTAATATCTATAAAAACTAAGTAGGCAGAAATAAAATTCTTTTGTTTTTAATATTTGACATTTCATTTTGATAACAATTAGTAAACATGTTTGAAGAAAGTAATACGGAAAATTGTACTCCTCCGGAAATTTAAGAAGCGGCACAAAATGTGCAGTTTGATACATTGCTGCCAGAAAAGTCTAAACCGATATATATGAAAGTGTATACAAGTTTTAAAGAATGGTGTCTAACAAAAAAGGTGACTAAAATCTCGGAAAATGTACTCCTAGTATATTTCCAGGAGCAAGCACACAATAAAAAGGCTTCAAGTTTATGGGCCATATTTTCTATGCTGAAATCGACTATTTCATTAAAAGAAAATATAGACATTTCAAAATATTATAAGTTACTTGCATTTTTAAAGCGCCAAAATGCTACATATAAGCCAAAAAAGTAATCTGTATTTTCTAAAGAAGAAATTAATAAATTTCTCATAGAAGCTCCAGATGAAGTCTTCTTATCAACGAAGGTATCCTGTTGTGGTAATAAAATTCCAAAAACTTACTAATTCATACTTTCTTAGGCTATTTTTGTGATTGGAGTGGCTGGCGCTTGTAGAACCGATGAGCTTTGCAATATGCACATGAGAGATGTCGACGTTCGGGATGACATCATCGTCATAAATATAACGAAAAGCAAAAATGGATCCTCGAGAAAATTTGTCTTGGTAGAAACTTTCTGGGTTGAAATAGTTAAAAAATATCTAAGTAAGAGGCCCACTCCTGACATGGCAAAGGTGTTCATTACTTTCCGACACGGCAAACCTACGAGACAAAATATAGGACACAATACAATCAGCAAGGTGCCAAAAATAGTTGCAACATTCTTGAAATTAGAAAATTCTGAAACTTACACGGGGCATTAATTGAGACGTACTTCCGCTACCATTTTAGCTGAAAATGGTGGTGACATATTATCTCTAAAACGTCATGGCGGGTGGCGGTCTGCCACGGTAGCGGAAGGCTACATTGAAGAGTCCCTCGCTGATAAAATGAGGATTGCTGGAATGGTACAAGGGGCATCACTCCCTTCAGCCCCATCAGAACCGATTGTTCCTATAGCCAGTGAATGTGAGACTACGAGCCCTTCAACAACTTACTGTCCAAGCCCCATACCTCAATCAATGATGCCAGAAATTCAAAATGCGACAATAAATATAGGAAACACTCAAACCTCATTGAATACTGGTTCTGCAGCAATAAATTTGACTTGTCACAATTGCACTATCAATTTCAACTATAAATAGCAAATAAATGTTACCTGTTTTGTGTTTTTACATAGAAATGTAATTATAACCCTAAAAAATGTACAATGTAAGATAATTGAAATAATATTACAATACACACTTACCTTTTCATAGATTTAACAATAAATAAATACCTAAATTAACATTTCGCATTGTAAATATAATGTGAACGCATGAAAAATTTGATAAGAAATAAGATCATAGATTAAGATTTTTAATCTGAAATTTAACTATTGCCAACTTGAAATTAGGCGGCAAATTTAAATATAATGTTTTCTTTGCGTTTAATAAGTTAAATAAATTCAGAAGCTTGAATTTCTTTAAAAAGTGACAGTTCGCATAATTAACCATGGTCAATAATAATTCATTATTAACCGTTGTTAAGCGTTGCTAAGGAAGCGGTAGAGAAAAACAATTTCACAACTCAATAACAAGTCAATAATCGTATGTTTGTAGGCTAGTAGTGAAAAAAATTGATTACAATAATCAAAACACTGATGTAATCAAAAATGCGCTATATTTATTTTTGATCTTAAAAAAAGACATGATTAGCATAAAACGAATATGTGTATGTATTGTGTGTTTACTATGCTATATTTATAAAAAAAAATTATATAGCTTAAATTCTTGCTGAGTCATGGTCACTACTTCCATTGAAACTAGTATTATCTGTGTCATGATAAAAACTTATTTGTAATTTAAATACTTTCATATTATGATCTCATAATATTTTTTAATATAATTCGCAATTATTCCATAAATAAAAAAAAAATTATAAAAAGTTTGGCTTGACGGGGATTTGAACCCTAACCTACGAGCGTTTCTTCGTTCCGTAGCCAAGCACGCTATCCACTCGGCCATGACGAGAATTTAAAGTCCATTTGTTATCACAGTATAAAATATTGAAACAAATATTTCTTTACAAATATTTATAATTTTCTTTAATTTATGCAATGATTATAAAGTAATAAATAATGAATAACGTACAAGAGGTAATCTATTATTATCATGTTCAATATAATGGTTTAATTTTCTGCCGGACACTTTTTATTTACAAAAAACTGTTTTCCCATGTTAAACGCCTATGTCAAGGTTTACTTGGGACACACGGTATATATATATTTTTGATAAGAATGAATGAATCATCTGGAGTTGTTCTCTGACTGGTTTAGTCGAAAGGAACACTCAATCATTTGATAACTAATTAATCAAAAAGAAATGAAATGCGTGAATGTACAATGTAAAATATGCATTTAATCAATTTTTACAACTATATTATATATTTCTTTTGTTTTTCTATGAAATCATTAACATTTTTATAATCCCTATTTAACTTATTGTTATAGTAAATGTAAAATTCGATAAAAAAATCCTTTTGACTATTATTCACAGACAACATATATATATATAAACCTAAAATACCTAACTTAAATCTAAGCTCATGAACTTCCACATCCTGTAACATTTTTTTATAAATATTATTATAATTGTTATATTTTATTAAATAATTTTTAACAATATTCTTTAGGTCACTACTTATTACTTTAATTGTCCATATATTTAATTTATTTAAAACTATAAAGTTATTAAAACCTAACCTACACTCTACTATATTGTTTTTCACATTATAATCTACACCATCTATATTATAATACGTATTACTATCACTAAAATTAATATTGTTTATAAAATTTGCGAACGAATGAAAGTTATTTATATCGAAATACTGCTTCTTTCTTATCTCACTATATAGCCGCACTGTTATGTTTAAAGTATTCCCGCAAACACCTACCGCTATGTATCTTTTCAATGAGGGATCTATGGCACTTAAGTTTTGTGTGTCAGTTTTGTAGTTAACTGTGTTGTTACTGTTGATGTGGCACATTTCTAGAAATAGTCTTTTTACCTTCCGTCAAAAGGAAGGTATTGTTTTTGGTCAAAAAATTCGGTGGTGAGTTTTTAATGAATAAGCACGTTTTAGGGTCCCTACAATACGTATCTACTATTTTTAAGATGATGTCTGTATGTGTGTGTGTGTGTGTGTGTGTGTGTGTGTGTGTGTGTGTGTGTGTGTGTGTGTGTGTGTCTGTGTGTCCGTGTGTGTGTGTGTGTGTGACAAATTTTTCTCCGACGATAACTCCAAAACTACAATTCTAAAAATTATGATTCTTTCGTATTCCTCTTCCTTACAACCCTATGAAGAGCTAATTAGATTTTGGTTATAATTGGTCAACGGGAAGTACCCTTATTTGAAGTTCTTAACAGTTTTTCTTGAAAAATCGCAGTTAAATATCATTTTCGACATTTTATGTGATTATCAATAGAAAGAATATCTTATTCTCTATACGGTTCGATTATACATTTTCCTTCATATTCAATAGATATAGAGTTATAGAGAGATTAACTTTCGAAAATCAGTCAGCATTGCAAAAATTATGAAAACAACGTATATTAAAAAAAATCTAATTGACACATGTCAGTGGCAAGTGCAAAACCAAAGTGGAAAGTATATGATCTGAAAGTGATATAAGTGACAGAGTGTCCCTCGCCAGTGACTTGCATTTGCGGCCACGCCTCAAGATAGGAACTTATAATGCCAGAAGTACGAGAAAGGCAAAAGAGAAGATGGAAGGACTGTATAGCAGAAGATTTGAGAGAGGAAGAACTGTGTCACGAAGATGCTTTGGACAGGAATGAGTAGAAGAGAAGAGTAAGAAACAGCGGCTTCTAATAAAATAGGGTAAAGTTGAAGCAGGAGGAAGTGTTAAATGCAAAACATAATGTACGTTCGTATTCGTATTAAAATTTTATTAGATTTTAGAATCTTTTCAAAGGAACTTTCAGTATGGATATGTAAAAAATAGTGTGTTCTTGTTACAATTATACAGGATATATAGAATCTTTTTCAAGGAACTTTTGGTATAGGATATGTACAAAATACATCGAATTGATGGAAGGTTTTGTGCTGGCCACAACAGATTTTTTGTAGTTATTTTGAAATTCTAGGATACTAGTTTCGTCGTAATTTATGAAATGTTTGGTTTCTTGAGCATGTGCTGCTAGCGCACAAATATTTTTTGAATTTATCCTTTTCTCTCCTTGTTTGTGTTGGGACAATCTAGTACCTAGTTTTTGGGAAGTATGTCCAATATACGACCGGAAACAACCACCACACGGGATTTTGTAAATTAAATTTGTCTGATTATTAACATTTGTTTTATCTTTAATATTTGTATATAGATTGTTGACAGGTTTCAAATTTTTTGTAGCGAAAATTTGATGTTTGTCATCTTTAAACAAATTTATCAAGTCATTCGTTAAAGTAGGAATATTTGGAAAAGAAATATATGTTTTGAGTTCATTGTTATTCTCAACCTCCTCGTTAATATTAGCATTAGTGTTGTATATTAATCTTTTTAAAAGTGTTTTAGGGTATGCATTTTCGATCAAGATGTTCTGCAAGCGTTCAAGCGCAGGTTTTTTTAAAGTTGGATGACAAATCTTATTAATTCTGTTCTTTAAACCTAAGACTAGGACTAGGAAGAAAAATTATATACCGGTAACCATGGACGGGTTGAGAAATTCAGTTTTACGGCACTCTATTCGGTCAATAAAGTACCTCTGTGTAGCTAGTAATGAAAAAATAATTTTGTTTGCTGTTTAACATAAAATGTTATAAACAAAAACAATGATACCTATCTGTTAACTTTATGTACCTTGTGTAAAATGTAAAGTTTTTTGCGTTATAATTTTCTGCTCATTTTTTGCTAATATTTGCTGTATAAAACAATTTTTTTGCTGTTTACCAAAAAAAGTTATAAACAATAACAATAATGAATATATATATTAAAATAAAAAGGAAATTCAGTCATATAATGTAAATGTTTTATTTTCTTTGTCTTCGTTTCGGAAACTATTTTTCCTTCATCAGTATATACAGTCGTTTAAAAAATAATATATAAATAACAATAATACCTGCTAACTTCACGTAGCAGACCCCTTATGTAAAATGTAAAGTTTTTTGGGCTATAATTTTTTGCTCATTTATTGCTAATTTTTGCTGTATGAAACAAATTATTTTCTGTTTACCAAAAAAAGTTATAAACAAAAACAATAATACCTGCTAACTTTACATAGCAGACCCCCTATGTAAAATGTAAAGTTTTTTGGGCCATAATTTTTTGCTCATTTTTTGCTAATTTTTGCTGTATAAAACATACTTTTTGCTGTTTACCAAAAAAAAGTTATAAACAAAAGCAATAATACCTGCTAACTTTACGTAGCAGACCTCTTATGTCAAATGTAAAGTTTTTTTGCGTTATAAATTTTTGCTCATTTTTTGCTAATATTTGCTGTATAAAACAATTTTTTTGCTGTTTACCAAAAAAGTAATAAACAATAACGATAATTAAAAAAAAAAAATTCACAGGGAAACCGCTCATACCAGCTGTAGACACGTGTTTCGCTCTTATTAGAGCTCATCAGTACAGCATAGCATGTTAACAGATGGACATTAACTGGAAATAGTGAATATAAAATGAACAAATTAACAATTTATCTATAAATGGTGGAACTTATTTCAAAGCAACAAATGTGTATTTGGCTGCTTAAGGCCGTATCCCACGATGAAAAATACGAGCAACTTGAGTTGCCGATATCGGCAACATGACGATTATTCTATCCCACGGAATGTATGTTCCCTTAAAATCTAGGGAAATATGTTACTTAAAGTTTCTACCAGATATAGGGAAATTTTGATATTTGATCTTTAATATCCCATAAAGCTAGGTAACTTTTTATGAGGTAGATCAGTTCCTCTTCCACATGTTTATTATTTAAAATATCAGTTTTCAATTGTATGTACTTAATATGCGAGCACACGTATTGTTGACAATAAAAGTATGATTTTGACAAAAATGACGCCTGCGTGATCGTACGATGCTTCAAACATAAGTTATTTTTGGTTGCTGCATGCTGCATCTGTGATCTAACGCATGCGCTCAGACGAGTTGCTCCTAGAAAGTTGCCGTTATCGAAAAAGTTTAGCTGCATACATCTAAACTAATTGCAGCTAAAAAGTTGCCTAGCACACAGCGTTTTGTCACACATACGAGCAACTGTTGCAGTTAACTGCAATAAATTGCCGATACGTTGTATCGTGGGATACAGGCTTTACAGGTACTGTTACAATTTGTTCATTTTCTATTCACTATTTCCAGTTAATGTCCATCTGTTAACATGCTATGCTGTACTGATGAGCTCTAATAAGAGCGAAACACGTGTCTACAGCTGCTATGAGCGGTTTCCCTGTGAAATATTTTTTTTTTTTAATTTTGACAGCTTCAATCTCGTTTATATAAATCTTTCATTTATTTACTTTGGGGTCCAGGTAGCGGTGACTGGTGGGTGGTCGTGTATTGCCTCTGCTGCGATGTTATATTTATCTACAAATGGTGCAACTTATTTCAAAGCAACAAATGTGTATTTGGCTGCTTACAGGTACTGTTACAATTTGTTTATTTTGTATTCACTATTTCCAGTTAATGTTCATCTGTTAACATGCTATGCTGTACTGATGAGCTCTAATAAGAGCGAAACACGTGTCTACAGCTGCTATAAGTGGTTTCCCTGTGAAAATATTTTTTTTTTAAATTTTGACAGCTTCACGCTCGTTTATATAAATCTTTCAATAACAATAATACCTGCTAACTTCACGTAGCAGACCCCGTATGTAAAATGTTAAGTTTTTTTGGGCTATAATTTTTTGCTCATTTATTGCTAATTTTTGCTGTATGAAACAAATTATTTTCTGTTTACCAAAAAAAGTTATAAACAAAAACAATAATACCTGCTAACTTCACGTAGCAGACCCCTTATGTAAAATGAACAGTTTTTTGCGCTATGATTTCTTGCTCATTTTTTGCTGATTTTTGCCGTATAAAACAAATTTTTTGCTGTTTACTAAAATGTAAACTGTAAAGGTTTTTGCGCTATAAATTTTTGCTCATTTTTTTACTAATTTTTGCTGTTTACCAAAAGAATGTTATAAAAAAAAATATTACCTGCTAACTTCACGTAGCAGACCCCTTATTTAAAATGTAAAGATTTTAGCGCTATAATATCTTCCTTATTATTTGCTAATTTTAGTTGTATAAATCAATATTTTTGCTGTTTATCAAAAAAAGTTATAAACAAAAACAATAGTACTTGCTAAATTCACGTAGTAGACCCTTTTTGTGTCAAATGTAAAGTTTCAATTTCTATAACATTTCACGCGCTCTAACTAAATATTGAAAATTATAAAAAAAAATATTTGCTGGATAATTGCATGTTAAGTAATATTACTTACTTTTAATTGAATTCTTGAAGTGTACATTTTTAATGCCACTGGTCGGCACAAAATATTAAAAATAATTACTAATTAATTTGCTTCCTATTCAACGTCAGTTACCTTGATTATTCATTATTTTTAATATAAATTTCATGTCAGGAGTTGCGCTCGAAATAATAATAAAAAATAATTTTCCGATTATTGGAAAAGAAAAGTTTAATCGAAATGTATATACCTTCAAACAAAATTACTCTTTTGTAACCCCCTGTATAAGTAATGAAACTTAATAGTATTATTATTATTATTGATATTATTCATAATAATATTATTATTACGAGTATTGTCTACACAACTAATGTAAATTGAAAACTCAATTTGGCGTCATCTGGTGGCTTTTTGTGGTGCCGGCCCTGAATATATCTAGATTCTACAACTATTTACGTCGTGAATAGAGAGGGGGTAAGCCTGCGTGTGGTCTCGGAGGGCCGCGCGCCGCTGCGACCTTACATAGTTCGAAGTGATCAAAGCGTGATGCAAGTGAATTGTTTAAGTTGTCTTCATTTTTATTATATTCATATTGTTTTTATTTTTTTTTTTGTTAAAAACATGGCAGGGCGTAAGACAAAAGAAATTTCTCTTAAAATAAATGAAATTTTAAACCAATCGTCCGAAAAGTATATATGTAACAATAAAATTTTGCCTCCCTCGGCAAAAAATATGGGCTGAAATTATAAATGAAAATAATTAGGTATATCTTCTAAAAATTTATACACTAGGGCCTTAAAGTATTGGAAATCTATTGAGTCATCTGACGAAAGAATAAATGCGAACAAAGTGTGTGAAAATTTAGAAGGACAAATATCTGATGATGACAAATTAACAATTGAAGAAAGCTCGGAAGAAAGTTACCACAGTAGTAATTCAGAAGATGCAACCTTGAGCGAATTACATTTTAAAATATATATAAATGTAATAGAATGGAACAAAATAAAACCAACAAGTTTAACATATTATAGTAAAAAAACAGGAATATGTAAAAAAAACTGCAATTTACACCTAAATTATGGACAAATATATTTGCACAAGAAATTTGGAATTCATCAAAATTACCATGTGCCTGGATATTTAAATATCATACTATAAACGCAAATAATACAGGAAAAAATTATTTTAAAGCAAAAGCATATTGTGCTGAATGCCAAAGTGTAATTACTTGTTACACAAAATATGCAGAAAAAGACAATCCCGATATCAGTGACCTTTTTGTTAATTGTTATGTAATAGGAAAACCTAATAGTGTTTCGCATAGTAAAGAGCGACCGCTTATTGGTCACTCTAGAAGTGAATTAGGAATAAAAATGATCCGATACAAATTCGACAGCGTCTTTAACTCGGAAGAGGTTGTACGAGTCGTCGACAATATTATTTGATAAAAGACCCCCTACAGTTCCATCCCTGGAAATATTAAGAAAAATTAAGTCAAAGCTGCGTAATAGGGATCTCTTACATCAAGATCCAATAAAATCTTTGGAATTAATGGCACAAAAAAACCCAATGCAGTACGCTATTCATGAAATTGGCTGTTTAAATTTTTTTATGCAATACTGACACCCGATCAATTGCGTCTATATAATGCGTACTGCCAAAAAGAAATTTATACAAAAATTTGTATAGACGCAACAGGAGGAGTTGTGGGAAAATTAAAACGAATATATAATGAATTGTCTGGACATATATTTTTATATGTTATTGTTATTCATTTGCCTAATAAACATGAAAGACAAATATCAGTCTCAGATGTTATCTGAAAGACAAAATAGTAATGCTATACATTACTAACTATTCTGCATTTCACGTAAGAAAATAGTAGATGGCGCTTGAGAGCCGACCGTTTTTACATGAATTAAATAAATAATTTAAATTCATGAAATTCAACTTTGTCAATAAAGAAAAACTTCCTACATGGATACTTAGTTTAATTTACCCTTGTTTAGTTTACTCAACTATATTGTTTGTACTCGAATTAGGCAAAAATGATGTATGTTATATATGTATTTAGGTAAAAATAAACTCCATTTTTACTTCCCGCTACCCTTGGTAAGGGAGGTATAGGGATCGTACTAAAAATCTAATATCGAGATTTTAGTAAATGGCCACGTTTTAAGGTCCCTAGAATCCATTTTTAACATTTTCACGATGATGTCTAGTGCGCGCGCGCGCGCGCGTGTGTGTGTGTGTGTGTGTGTGTGTGTGTGTGTGTGTGTGTGTCTGTGTGTGTGTATGTGTACGAATTTTGTTTGCACTCTAACTCAAACAATATCATTCAGAAAATTCTGAAACCTTGTATTTTTACCCTATTCTAATAGGAATAGAAGCCATTAGATTTTGGTGTAAATGGGATAAACGGAAATGGTACTTGAAGCTCATAATGGTTTTTCTTCAAAAAATACCATTAAATGCCATTTTTTCGAATTTTATGTCTTATGAAAATTAAAGATTATTGAATTTTCTACAGGAATACATTAATACTTTTTCTATATACTTTACAGACAAATTTAAAAAGTAATTTTTTATTAGTCGCGAAGCCTAAGATAAAAACTATTCCCTTGTTACACAGTTCATTTTTCAAATGAATGTAACTGATAGTAAATGTCACT
The DNA here is from genome assembly GCA_943142095.1 of Ophonus ardosiacus. Taxonomy (NCBI): domain Eukaryota; kingdom Metazoa; phylum Arthropoda; class Insecta; order Coleoptera; family Carabidae; genus Ophonus; species Ophonus ardosiacus. The sequence continues at coordinate 18,670,091 of OW964829.1, read as the reverse complement.
GTCAGAAAACTTATTACTTCAAATTAATAATAGTGACATTTTAAAAAGAAAATAGTAAATAAAGCAATAGTTTTCTGCAATGGAACAGTTTGCAGCGTTAGTAAATACATAGGTAGGTATGTATTTAAATTAATAAAAATTAAATAGCGGGAGGTTTTGTGTTGGCCACATCAGATTTTTATATTTATATAAAATAAAGAAAACATTGCATTATTATTAAAGTATGTTAATTTATGCTAATAATAAAGACGGACGTAAGATCTGGCCACACCCAACCCTCCCATTATTCTTACAGCTAGCCATCGATTTAAATTTTTTATCTGGCAAAGGTAAGTAAATCTTACAACACTTTTGTCAAAATTTGCGATTCAATTTAGCTTTTCCCGCATCGATCTTTAAACTAATAGATGCAGCGTACGAGAAAAACGCTTGTCCCGCCATAACGGTGCAGACACAGTATCTCTATCCTTCAACTGTACGGAAGTTAAGAAAACGCGGCAAAATAAACAAATTGATTTGTCGCTAACTTGTTATACTTGGTGCATAATCGTTAAGAGTATAGATTTAATTTTTTTGTGCATAATTAGTTTTATTATATATTTTTAATACAAAATATTATATACATATTATATTATAGGGGATAAGTAATAATTAATAAGAACTTACATATGAAATGACACAATTGAACCGCGTACGTACTGCTCACTGTACGAAATACACCGTTTCCCCATTATTTTGTCGCAACACATATACGTATATATTGTCAGAAATAATTGTAAATGTTCTCCAAAAAAAGTAAATAATACACAAACAGTCACGAAACTTCAAATGTAGCTTTTGACAACTAATTACTGATCAGTGATAGAGAGCGATGTATAGAGGTTTACATATGGCTGAAAAAAATGTACAATGAGTACGAACGCATGCGCAGTATACTTTAACTGAGAATTTCCGTACTGTTGAAGGACAGAATATATATCTCTATCCTTTTATGTTGGAGCAATATTCTAACAATAAATGAATATGAGACACTTGGTCCATTAGTTTAAAGGTCGATGTTTTCCCGCTGTTGTATATCAGTGATGTGAGGTCACATCACTGATGTACGAGCTGTCACATACTGCATTTTAAGCTTTTTAACGATATTTAAAAACATGTTAAGGGATATTCTAAATTATTTAAATGGCCTGCAAATTCCAGAAAATTTCTATGAAAGGAAGGAAATATATTTTGGGCATATTTTTAGTTCAAAATTTGGGCACCAGATAGAGATTGCTTTTGAATCACGAATCAAAATTCCAAAAGCATTTTGCAGCACACTTTGCAACAAACGTCTACTTTCAACACTGAAAAATGTTTTCAAATCATGTAAGCTATGAAAGCAAAACTTAAGATAATGTGAAATTTGAATTAAATATTTTCTGAATTAAAGTTATATTCTCTTTTAAAAGTAGGATTAGAAAAAATGAGTATAGCCGGGTTTATGCAGCAATATCATAGTCATTGTTATAGTTGTAGTCTTAGTCTTAAGAATTAAAATATGTTTTTAAAATAGAGCTGTTTATGCAACATCGTCATAGTTATAGTCAGTATCATAAACATAAGCATAATCACAGAATTGGATTAATTTTAATCTTATGACTACGACTATGACGACTTACAAATTGCGCATGCCCGAGATCTGTCTGTATCAGAAAACATAACTTCTATTTTAATTGTACTGTTGTTTATTATGAACAAACTAGCAACAACTATTTTTTCTCTACTATATTTTAACGTATCCATATTTATTTATTCGGAAAATATAATATTTATAATAAGTAAAAATAAATGAGGTTAGAGAGTGACATATAAATGCTGCATAAACGAACACCTATCTTAAAACTGTTCTTATGGCTATAACTTAAGACTATGATTATGATAGTGACTATGTTATTGCTGCATAAACCCGGCTTAAAATGTAATGTGTTTAAATAACTTGTTTTTGCATAATTTGTGCACTATTTTTTTTGTAAAAACACTACATTTTACATAAGAAGTCTGTTAAGTTAGCAGGTATTATTGTTTTTGTTCATAACTTTTTTTGGTAAACAGCAAAAAAATTGTTTTATACAGCAAAAATTAGCAAAAAATGAGCATAAAATTATAGCGCAAAAAAACATTACATTTTACATAAGGGGTCTGCTACGTGAAGTTAGCAGGTATTATTGCTTTTGTTTATAACTTTTTTTGGTAAACAGCAAAAAATTTGTTTCATACAGCAAAAATTAGCATAAAATTATAGCGCAAAAAAACATTACATTTTACATAAAGGGTCTGCTACGTGAAGTTAGCAGGTATTATTGCTTTTGTTTATAACTTTTTTTGCTAATCAGCAAAAAAATTGCTTTATACATAAAAAATTAGCAAAAAAAACCATGGCGGCGTTTAATTGGTCACAAAACGCTGTATCTAACTTGGCCCCTGTAAGCTATCCAGATATGTATAGAGATCAGTGAGTTAACTTCAATCAAAGGCTGCTGCCGAACGGTTTGCCAAATTATCTTGAAATTAATGACAAATTAATATGACACACTCTGCAATGTTACTAAATTTATAGAGAAGCCTTTAATAGCCACACCTCGTAGGACTTTATTTTACAAGAGTCCATAAACAAAACTACAGTGTGCCCTGGAACAAAATGTGTTTGTGGGGTATTTCTGTGAAACTATAACATAGGCTAAAAAAAAAATACTGTTTCAGTTCGTACGTGTAAATATTATTCATAACTAACGTGTGACCTACGCTAAGGTATATTTTCCAAAGAAAAACAGTTTCTGAAGTGCTTTAGTGCGACATATAGCATTTGATGCGACGTATTTCTATAAAAGTCGAGTTTAATCTAAATGCGCGGCTAAACAATTTATTGCTGCAAGCCACAAGCGTTCAAATTATTCAGAACTTTTTATATGATCTGCATTAATGTATAATTTCCGTATAAAAACAGTTTTGGAAGTGTCTAGAGCGACAAACAGTTTTTGATGCAAAATATTTCTATAGAAGTCAAGTTTAAGCTAAATGTGCGGCTAAAATAATTTTTGTCCCAGCTCACACAAGTGCATATTGTTGAAAACTAACTAGCGACCTGCTAGAATATATCATTTTCGTATAAAAACAGTTTTTGAAAAGCCCTAAGGTGAAAGATAATTTTTGTTGCAAATTTTTTCTTTAAAAGTCGAGTTTAAGCCAAATGCGCAGCTAAAATAATTTATTGCTCCAGCTCACACGCGTGTATATTCTTGTAAACTATTTTGCGACCCGCGAGAAAATACAATTACCGTAGAAAAACAGTTTTTGAAAGGCTCTAGGACGACAGATAATTTTTTATGCGAAATATTTCCAAATTTCGAGTTTAAGCTAAATGCACGGCTAAAATAATTTATTGCTCCAACCCACACACGTGTAAATTGTTGTAACCTAATACGTGACCTGCGAGAAAGTATAGTTTCCATGGAAATACAGCTTTTGTAAAGCTCTAGGACGACAGATAATTTTTAATGCGAATTATTTCCAAATTTCTACTTTAAGCTAAATGCACGGCTAAAATAATTTATTGCTCCAACTCACACATGTGTAAATTTTTGTGACCTAATATGTGACCTGCGAGAAAGTATAATTTCTATGGAAAAACAGTGTTTGAAAGGCTCTAGGAAGACAGATAGTTTTTAATGCGAAATATTTCCAAATATATCTAGTTTAAGATAAATGCGCGGCTAAAATAATTTATTTCTCCAGCTCACACACGTATATATTGTTCTAAACAAATATATGACTTGCGAGAAATTATAATTTCCATACAAAAATCGTTTTTAAAAGGCGCTAGGACTACTAATAATTTTTAATGCGAAATATTTCTTAATTTTGAGTTTGAGCTAAATGCGCGTCTAAAATAATTTATTGCTCCAGCTCACACACGTAAAATTGTTGTAACGTAATATGTGACCTGCCAGAAAGTGTAATTTCCATAGAAAAACAGTTTTTGAAAGGCTCTAGGACGACAGATAATTTTTAACGCGAAATATTTTCAAATTTCTGGTTTAAGCTAAATGCGCGGCTAAAATAATTTATTGCTCTAGCTCACACACGTGTAAATTGTTGTTACCTAATATGTGACCTGCGAGAAAGTATAATCTCTATGGAAAAACAGTTTTTGAAAGGCTCTAGGAGGACAGATAATTTTTAATGCGAAATATTTCCAAATTTCTAGTTTAATATAAATGCGCGGCTAAAATAATTTATTGCTCCAGCTTATATATGTGAAAATTGTTGTAAACTAATATGTGACCTGCCAGAAAGTATAATTTCTATGGAAAAACAGTTTTTGAAAGGCTCTAGGACGACAGATAATTTTTAATGCGAAATATTTCCAAATATCTAGTGTAAGCTAAATGCTCGGCTAAAATAATTTATTGCTTCAGCTCACACACTTGAAAATTGTTGTAACCTAATATGTGACCGGCCAGAAAGTATAATTTTTATGGAAAAACAGTTTTTGAAGGGCTTTAGGACGACACATAATTTTTAATGCGAAATATTCCGAAATTTCTAGTTTAAGCTAAATTTCACGGCTAAAATAATTTATTGCTCCAGCTCACACACGTGAAAATTGTTGTAACCTAATATGTGACCTGCCATAAAGTATAATTTCCATGGAAAAACAGTTCTTGAAAGGCTCTAGGACGACAGAAAATTTTCAATGCTAAATATTTCCAAATTTCTAGTTTAAGCTAAATGCGCGGCTAAAATAATATATTGCTCTAGCTCACACAAGTGTAAATGGTTGTGACGTAATATGTGACCTGCCAGAAAATATAATTTTCATAGAAAAACAGTTTTTGATGGGCTCTAGGGGGACAGATAATTTTTAATGCGAAATATTTCCCAATATCGAGCTAAAAGCACGGCAAAAATAATTTATTGCTCCAGCTCAGACACGTGTAAATTGTTGTAACCTAATATGTGACCTGCGGACAGTATAATGGGGTATTCCACCATAACAACAAAATTAAGAAAATTTCAATTTAACATAAAGTATGGCTCAATAAATAATAGTTAAAACAATGAAAACATTTTTTAAAAAATTACTTTACGAGATATTTCACATTTGCTAAAAGGGAAAATTGACGTCATACAATTGTTATCCTTCTCTCGCAGCGTACTTAGAGCAGTGTGTGTGAGAAAGACAAGTATAGAGGAAATGTGACGTTACACTGATTTTTCGAAAATAAAATACTCTGAAACTAGGAACAATTAAGATTTTTTAATACTATGAATTGCTTCAAAACTGAATGAAGTTTTATTTAAAATAATAAAAAAAAATGAGCGGAATACCCCATTACCTTAGAGAAACTGTGTGTCCTCAGACGACTTGTATACATTGTATGTATCTAAAAACTTGATTAATTGCAAGCAATAAATTTTTAAGTAGAGCAATAAATTACATCCGATCGTATTCTGTCTTGTGACAGGTTTATTTTTTTAATTTTTGGTTGTGAGCTAGCTTGTCTTTAAGCTAGCTCACATCAATTTTCTCCGAAACGGCTAGAGCAATAAATTTTTAACATTAGCAATAAATGAGCTTTAAATATTAGAACAATGTTTATTGTTGTGAGATGAAAATGCTGAGCCAGCTTTATAGAGTTAAATAATTATTAAGTATTGTGTGGGCAACAAAATACTTTAGACCATATTTATACGGAACGAAATTCAAAATTCGTACCGATCATAGACCTTTAGTTTGGCTAATGTCACTTAAAGACCCCAATTCAAAATTGATGAGATGGAAAATCAAATTATATTAATTCAATTTCGATATTGAATATAAGCAAGGAAAATTAAACAGTAATGCAGATGCATTATCAAGAATAAAACAAAAATTCTAAATTATTGAAACTAATGACAATATATTTGACAAACATCACAATTTAGTACATTGCATATCAGCAGATAAAAAGATGAGTAAAGGTTTTGCTAAACAAATTGACGAAAAATTTCATTGTAAAAATTATTTAAATAATAAAGACAAAAATAAAACTGACATACCCAACCAATTTATAACAATAAAATTTTATTTCATTTAATAACAAAACAAAGTTATTTTGATAAACCAACAATCGAAAATATTAAGAAATGCTTAAATAAACTTAGAGACTTTTGCATTCAAAATATATAGAGAGAGGAAGTTGAAGTGAAGTGTCGTGCGAATATCTACTCCTGTGTTTTTTTTTTATCATTTTGGTGGTTAATTCTCATATTTTTTTAATTTTAATATATATTATTGGGTTTGTTTTTCTATGTAGTGTGCTGCGTTGTATTACTTTCACTGTTTTGGTCATCTACACGTGAGTTATTCTAGTTTCTCTGTACTATTTCAGATTTATTGTAAATCACATGGCTTAAACCATTTTTTACCTGTTGCTCTTCGTCGTGTTGTTTGGCCTCGATGGTTAGTTTTAACTAAACTTCCAGTGTTTCTCAAACTGTTTTTACTATCTCATCTGTTTTAATTTTACTACATTTATATATTTATTTAAAATTAATTGAATTCATTATATTTTATCTATGTACGAATATTACAATGTCAGATTGCGCAAAGTGTAGATTTAAAAGAAAGGATCAGGGTATTGTGAATTGTGAAGGTACGTGCGGTAAAGCTTTTCATGCATCATGTATTAATATTTTAGAAGATGAATTCAAAGTGTTTTAAAAATGCGGTATACTCTACCTCTGTGATACTTACCGAAGAACTTGCATAATTGTTAATAAATCAGAATCGGATAAAATAATGTCTACAATTACCGAACTTAATAATAGTGTTTCTAGTCTTGTACAAAATACCAGTAATGAACATTTTAATGTACTTCTGAATACAATGCAAGTACATTTCTCTGAAAAAGTTGAATTCATGCTAAATTCTTTTAAAAAATATCTGGAAAATTTGGTTGAAAACAAATTAAAAGATATCGCCAATCAAGTCACACCATCCACATGTTTTAATTCACAGTCCTTTGCTTCTGTAACAAAATTCAAAAACGTCGAGCCATCAGTTATAGTGAAGCCAAAAAATGTCACGCAAAATTCCTGCGCTACCAAGTCTGATATGCTTCGTTCTCTTAACCCGGCCAAATCGGATATTTCATTATCAAGCATGAAGAATGCAAAGAGTGGTAGTATTGTTATAAGTTGTGACAATGTTGAGAACTACTAAATTCAAACAATTGTTGAATCAGAAGCTAAGTGACAAATACAAAGTCAAGCAACTCCCAATCTTAAATCCGCGGCTTAAAATAGTGGGTATGTCAGATAATTTAGCACCTAACATTTTATTAAATCATTTAAAATAACAAAAATAAATCTTGTTTCTCTGAATCAAGTGTTTGTGAAATCATAAATATCAAACCTTTACGCAGTAATAAAAATCTGTTCCAGACAGTTATCCAAGTTAATCGTAATACTTATTATGAAGCATTAAAGTTAGGAAAATGATTTATTGCCTACGATTACTGTTCTGTTTACGACGCCATTGATCTACGAAGATGTTTCAATTGTTGCGGCGTTCATCATCTTGTTGAAAAATGCACTAAAAAAGGTCCAACATGTCCAAAATGTGCCGAATCGCATAAACTTAGTGAATGTACTGCGAAAACTCTTAAATGTATTCACTGTTTACAACTGAAAATATAACACAAACTTGATATAAACACCGAACATGCAGTTTGGGATAATGAATGAAATGTGTATAAAGAGACACTCAATAAATTTAAGAAAACAATACTTGGTAATAACATATAGCAATTAATGAATCCAACAGATTCCGGGCAATCTCAATTATCTGATACAAGCATTTCTAATAGTATTAAACAACATTGTTTTAACTGCTATTATCAAAATGTTAGAGGGTTAAGTTTTAAATACAATAATTTATTCAAACATTCACTCACTTCGTCTAATTATGATTTGTATGCCTTATCTGAAACTTGGTGCCACGAAGGCATCAATAACTCTGAGCTATGTGATTCTAACTATTTTATTGTACATAGAAAAGATCGCAATTTCTCAAAAGTAAGTACTCAACGCGGTGGAGGAGTTCGTCTTGCCTTGAAAACTCACTTCACTGTACCTGAAGTCAATATTTCCTCTTTCTGCGAAAAATTCAATGACATTCCCAATATAGATATATTATTAATCAAAATAATAATTAATTATCATACACTCTACGTTATGAACATTTATATTCCACTATCGTGCAAATTAAATGATTATGTTATCTTTTTTAATGCGCTCACTTCTTTATACTTTTTATTCAATGCAAACATTCTAATTTTCGGAGATTTTAATATTCCAAGTTACGTCCAAAGCTATAATAACATCTCCACTAATTGTTCTTACTATAATTCATTCGATAACTTTTTAAACTTTCTAAATATGGAACAATACAATTACATATTAAACTGTAATGGAAGAATTTTAGATTTTGTCGTTAGTAATAAATATTGTCAAGTAACACGTGCCATGGATGGCATCTTAAAAGAAGATAGCTACCATCCACCTCTAACAGTTATAGTAAATATTGATAATAGTTCGAGGAAATTAAAATCCATTAGCAACAAAGGTTTAAATTTTAAGAAAGCTAATTTTCCCTGTCTATATAAAGAACTTTCTCTGGCGAATTGGAACTTTTTAAGCCATTTCTCTGATAGTAACTCTGCCTTAGATGCATTCCACTCAGTAATCAATAATATTTTCCACAATAATATTCCACAGAAAACAAATTGCACTAAAACATATCCAACATGGTATACGAGTAATATTATTAAGAAAATAAAGCAAAAACAAAGCATGGCAAAGGTTTAAAAAATTTGGCGACCCAATGGACGGAGATACATTTCGTAAATTGCGCACTGAAATAAAAACTGAAGTTGATGCAGCCTACAAAAATTATTGTCTGCAAATGCAAAATGAAATAACTCGAGAACCTAAAAGATTCTGGTCCTTCGTTAACCACAAACGTAATGAAGCGGGAATTCCTTCTGTGTTACTTAATAATGACAAGGACATATCAATTACTGATCCACAATCGATTGTCGATTCTTTTGCCACATTTTTCACTTCATCATTTGACGACACAACCCAAGTATACTCTCCAACATATCAGAACATATTTAACTGTACCATTCTTCATATTAATTCAATATCGAATAGTGATGTTGCTACCAGCTTTTATCATAAAAGATTGTTATCCTACATTTATACCCCCTTTAACTATAATATTCAATTTAATTTTAAAAACTGCAACATTTCCCGATATATGGTAGATATCCAGAGTTAATCCAATATTTAAAAAAGGCGACAAGAATAACATCTGCAATTTTAGACCGGTTGCAATATTATCAAATTTCAGCAAAATTTTTGAGATCATCATCTTTGGATAATCAGGGTCAAGTTGATGTCATCTACATGGATTTCAGCAAAGCCTTCGACAAACTTGATCATTCTCTACTACTACATAAGCTAGAATCATATGGTTTTTCTTCCTCTCTCATTGAACTGCTAGCATCTTATTTATGTAATAGGTATCAGTTCGTAAGTGTTAACGGTTTCAGATCTATACAATTTCTGCAAAAATCTGGTGTACTTGGTCCTTTACTATTTAATTTATTTATTAATGATATTACCAAAAACATCAATGTCAACAACTATCTACTTTACGCAGATGATCTTAAGACATCTGTCTTTGATTGCGTTAATCTACAGAACAATTTGGTCACAATTCAAAACTGGTGCCGTGGAAACAAATTATATTTAAATATTAAGAAGTGTAATGTCATGACAAACACAAAAAAAATTACGCCAGTTTTATTTGATTATTCACTAGATAACTGTATGCTATCAAGACCTGAAACTTTACTCGATCTAGGCGTCATATTTGATTCTAAGTTAACTTTTACTTCACACATTGAAACAAAGGTGCCCACAGCTTTCAGATGTTTAGGATTCTTGGTCAGAAATTCTGAAATGTTCAATGACCCGAATTTATTGAGGCTTCTATATATCTCTCTAGTTAGACCACATTTAGAATATTGTTATATTATATGGAACCCAATGTCATCTTATTTAGTTCAATATATTGAAAAAGTTCAAAGACGATTTCTAAAATCTGCTACGTTCATTCTAGAAGGCACTTTTCCCCCCAGAGGTACATCGTAAAGTACATTGCTTCAATCGTTTAGTCTAAATTTTCTACACCAACGACGTGACATGTACGCGGCTGTATTACTGTATAAAATCATTAATAACACCATAGATTGTTCATCTATTCTAGGAAAAATTAATATCTGTGTTCCAAGACTGTCATCCAGGTGTAGTAATACATTTTATCTTCATACTGCGCGTACAAACATGTTATTGAGATCACCCATATACCAAATGGTCAGATCTTATCATTTTATAGAGAATCAAGAAGATATATTCTTCAATTCCATCAATGATGTTAAAATCTGTATAAATTCATTTTAATTAATTTAATTTTTTTCCCTTATCCTATAATTGGGCTCTTACCTGTAGGATATAGTACGCAATAATAATAATAATAATAATAATAATAATAATAATAAAAACGACATAACAGAATTAGATATGCCAAAAGTATGTTGTGGTTCAGATAAACAAAATTTTGAAGAAATAAAAAGTATAATAAATAAAATATTCCAGGAAACACATTTACAAATTTATATACATGTCATACCAGAAAAAATCAATTTGAACGACAATGAAAGTATTATAGCTCAAGTAGATGAATCAGATTTTGAAACTATTCATTCTGACGACGAAAACGAAATAAATGGAATTACTTATAAAGAAATAGCAATAAATTTAGGAAGAAATCAACTAGTAATTTCTACACATAATAATGAAACAAAAGTTACCCTGTATAGATTATTCGATACACAAAAACAACGTTTAGTCATTCAATTAAATGATCAAAATTTAGATTATGAAATAAATAAATTCATAAAAGAATATTTAGTACCAAACTGTAAATACTATTGTTTATTTGAAAAAGATTTACATTAAAAATTCAACGAAGTATTATCACGAAATTTTGTAAAGAATTCTTACCAGCTAATTAAATGTGAATATATATTAGAAGATATTGAAACAATTGACGATCAATTACAAGTAATAAATAATTATACTTTAGGGAGAACAAACCACAGAGGAATTTTAGAAACCTATCAAAAGCTTAAACAAAAATATTATTGGTCCAATATGTATCAAGATATTCAAAAATACATAAATAATTGTCAAATTTGCCAACTAAATAAGTATGAGAGAAATCCATATTAATTAAAGGACAATCTAACAAAAACTCCATATAAACCATTTCAAATAATTAATATTGACACATTAACTTTAGAAAAAGAAAAATATTTGGCAATAATTGATCAATTTTCAAAATTCGCCCAAATTTATCGTTTGAAAGATGTATATGCTACAACTATAGTAGAAAATAAGTTAACAATTATTCACAATACAGTTAAGGAAAATTTGCAAGCAGAAAACAACAAAAGATATAAGGAACAATATAACAGACTTGAAAATATACCTAATAAAGTATTTATAACAAAAGGTAAAAGACGCATTCAGAAAATTAAAAAGCCCTTATTCAAAATTCATAAAATTGAAGATTATAATCCCAGATTAGGCGTCATTACAATAAATAATAATAAGAAACACAAACTAGTCAAAATTAAAAAAACCTCGTCTGTTTGTTGCAAATGCACAAACGGATTAGACGAATTAGAGGAGATTAACAATAACCCTGGACTTAATATCCTAGACCTAGGTAAAGTTCACTTGTATGTAAATTCACAATATAATTATTACAGATATAATCTGACTAGTATAAATATAGAATATCATAAAATTATATCTCATAAGAATAATATATTTGATCATATTAAAAATAATGATTCATATCATAGAGAATTGGAAACGTATATGAAAATATTAGAATTCAACTGTAACAGATTAGAAGATAAATTAGAAACTATTTTCAATAAAAAACGAAACAAAAGAGTCTATTAGATGGCTTAGGTACCGTTATAAAATTAATTACTGGCAACGTTATGAACAATTATTCGATGAAATAAATAAAAATCAAGAAATATTACAAAAACAAAATCTAGAGACCATTAGAATAAATAAAATAATGATTTCAAAATTCAATACCCAGTTAGAAAATATAAGACATAATGAACTTCTTTTAAAATCTAGAATTATGCAAATAGAGGATATGCTAAAAATAAGTGTAAATTGGCAAAACTTATTAATAATCAAAGATGTTTTAAACCAGCTAATTTTATTAAGTGTAAACTTAATAGAGATCGTTTCTGAAATTGAAACCAGTTTAACGTTTTGTAATTTAAATCAGATTCATTAATTCTGGAAGATTTGAAGAAAATTACTAAAGAAGTTTCAAAATTAAACTTTTGGGATATATCCGCCCAAATAACAAGCCATTGTAAACTAGAAAATAATATGATAGAGTATTTATGGGAAATACCAATATATGAAAATAGGCCTAATAAATTATTATAAATTACACCAATTCCTATGTATATCAATAAGAAAATGTATATGTTAGATACTAATAAAGAATTGATAATAGAAAGAGAAAATAAATTATTTAAAGCAAATAGCTGCAAAAGAAACGAAAATACATATTTTTGTAAAACTAATTATTTAGAGGTAAATTTATGTTTATATGATATAATTAAAAATCAGAAAAACAAAAATTGCATGTATCATAAGATATATGATTCATTTGTTGTAATTAAAATTGAAAATTCAAATATAATAATTATAGCAGCTAACGAAGAACAATCTTTAGATATATATTGTCATAATTATGAAAAACAAAAATATAATTGGTATTTATAAATTTATAACTAATAAAAATTTTGCAATTAATAATTATGTCATGAAAAATTATGCATATTGTAATAAAGAAATAATATAAAATGTTAATTTCAAGCTAGATAATAAACAATTTAGCAATAAAACTCTAGAACTCAAACAAATTGATAAACAGGAAATAAAAATTAATGAAATACCAAAAATTGAAAATTTGGATATAAATAGTAATAATCATTCTGCTATCAATTCTACTTTTAGAAGCATTGTATCACTATTTGTTATATTTATAATTATAAGAATATGTATTCTTAAATTTAAGAAGAGAAAAATAATTCCTAAAGACGTATCTGTAGAAATATCAAATTTACAAGAAGATAAAGCTACGTTTTAACAGGGGAGGAGTTATATATATATATATATATATATATATATATATATATATATATATATATATATATCCTTGATACTATAAACTGCGCTTTATCATTATTTGAGTCATTCTTATTTATCCGCAGTATAAACATTTATGTATATCTTTACTAATATAAAACTTTTAAGGATTATTTATTTGGATGTCAATCATATTAATGTATTATGACGTATTAAATAGTATAAATTGCTGTGTAAAACAATTGGAGATACGATTCTCCGAGTAAACGTCTTAGAAGCAAGTCTTCTCTTCTGTATCAATCTTTGTATAAACTTCTTCGAACAAATAAATAAATTATAATTTTTAAAAACTCTAAATACGAGTTGCATTTTATAATTCCAGAGTGTGCCTTCCGCGTCAAGGCCAGGGGCACATATCGCTTGGTCGCACAATATTTGTTGAAAGAGGTATTCCAGTGCAATAGAAGAGGCTAATAAAGTAGACTTTTACTATAAATTATATTTTTATTATAATAATTCATACAATTGACAGCTCATCAAAAACATTATCAAGATATTTTATTTTTCTGTGTACTTGTTAATTACAATAAAATATTGCTTCTTTTGATTCCAAATTTATATTCTTTTAAAAATAATGGGTAGGGTCAGAGTGTACGAAAATACAAATATCACTTTATTCATATATCAACTTATAAAACATGGTAATGGATAAAAACCAAAAAATATAACATTGCCTTATTCAAATAACTGCTTATGCATTTTTTGAATTGTCAAATCTCAAAATATATTACAATGGTCTTATACAATTGATGAGAGCCAACAAAGTATCTGACATCTGGTGGCGAAATTAAAAATGCGAGTCGTGGGGAAAACATTGCGGCATGTGAATTGTACTAGCATTTATTTTATATATTACGTAGCAAAAGTGAGAGAAATATTGCTCTGTACCGCAGTGCAATAATTACGTTAGTTCACAAATGTGAATGTACTACTTCCCGAAGGACAAAGAAATACGAAAAAAATTGGTATTGTATTGGTAATTGGTATGTGTATTCTGCTCATTTTCTGCCTTCGGATTATTATCAATTATTATCATCATATAACTGTTTCAATATATATTTTTAATAATATAAAAAATATTTACAGGAAAAAATCCAAATAAAAGATCTCTTTTGAAAAAGAATGCCTGTCCTACTAAAAAAAATTATTTCTTTTTAAATTAAAGACGAATAATACACTTAAGGTAATAAGTGATTTTTAATTTACCATATTCAACTGCTAGAATATATTTTTGGGAAATGCTAGAAATACTTTATACAATTTTAAAACCAATTATTTTCATACCTGATAAGAGAACAACACATTTTAAATATTCCAAAATATTTTTTAAAAAATCAGAAATGTTAGAGTAGTGTTAGAGTGCACTGAAATTGATATTCAGAAATCAAAGTGTTTGAGTTGCAGGTTAAGATCATATTTTAATTATAAAAGAGACATACTTTAAAATATCTAATTGGAGTTACACCGACAGGCGTTATATGTTTCGTAAATTCTGCTTTGATGGCAGAACTTCTGATAAAGCAATCGTTAGAGAAGAAATTTTTTGGATCTCCTAGATCCATACATGGATGCATTTATATAATAAATGATTTTAAAACCAATAAATTAAAAGTGTCTTTCCAAATACAATATAAGTGCAACAATATGTTTGCACTTAGCACATACACTTCCACTGTTGTACATTGTTTTCAAGGCAAATGCGGATATTATGTCGAATCCCTTTTAAATTAAATATTTGCAAACAAAGACCGTGAAGTTCCACATTGTTTTCTTTATTAAATTGGAAACCACACATTATTATATGACCAGCTAAAATATTAGAAATTTTCAATGTTACCTTACAAACTTTTCTAATAACTACTTTATCTTTAAATGTTGCTTCTTCTTCCACTATTGGCCTTACTGCACCATTTAAATATATGTAGATATCTCCGAGTGAGATAAACATCTTATTTTAATTAATTATTTCACGTAAATAAAAAGAACTAAATCAAAAATTCGAGATTACTCCTATACCATCAATGTACAAAATACGTTTTCCCCACACGAAGATGACAATGCTGCCATCTATTTACGATGGTTACTGTAGTATTCATTATAATATGAATAATAAAATACTTCTAATTAAATATTTATTCAGTAAACGTCACATTCTACAAAACAAAACTTAACAACTGAACTCCCCGGTATCTATAATAATTGTAATACAAATTCCGAAATACACTACATTTACCCCTTCTTTTTAGTAAATAAATAATTTATCTAATCATATGAATATTAACATTGAACACAATATAAAAAAATAAATACAACTAATTAATTCAATTCATAATCTTTGAATTTCTGTGGCATTTTCCTTTCTCTTCTTGGCCGTATACTCCTATCTTCTGGTAATATTTCTGGAATAGTAGCAGGTTGTATAATTTCAGTTCCTTCTCCGTAATCTTCGTTGTTTTTTGGGTTTTGAATTAAGAATTTCTTCATAAATGATGAATTTCGCCGTCTAATCTTTCCTTCCGGTGATTTGATGGTGATGTCACTTCCATTTTTGTCAACTATTGTCCATGGATCTTTTTCAAAATTAGTTTGATGTTTGTTTTCTTTCGACTGTTTTACTAATACTTGATCCCCTACATTCAAATTTGATTCTCTTGCATGCCTCTTCGTATCTATATATTCCTTTCCTTTCATCTTCGCTAACCAATCCTTATCTCTTACTTCATCATCTGCTTTAAATCTTTTCTGATAATCTTCATCTTGAAATATTGGTAGTTTACATCGAATTGTTCTACCGAACATTAATTCAGTTGGAGTTCTTCCAGTTGTACCGTGTACCGTTGAACCGTTGTACGATACATTGCTAAATAGTCGTTTAAATCTTTCTTCCAATTATTTTGATCGAATTCATAAGATATTTGTAGTCGTTTTAAAAGAGATCTGTTTTGTCGTTCGACCTCCCCATTGGCTTGTGGCCATAAAGGTGTAGTTTTTCGGTGTTCTATATTATATTCTAAACAAAAATCAACAAATTCTTGGCTACAAAATTGTCTTCCATTGTCAGTTTTAAGCGTTTTTGGAAAACCAAATCGGGTAAATATTACAATTAATTCTTCTATAGTTTTTCTGCTTGTAATATTCTTCATTATTACTATTTCGTAGTATCGACTGTAATAATCTGTTACTACAAGAATATATTCACCTGGGTACCTATTCTATAACTTTTTCAACTTTACCAAGATCTTGGTCTTGGTATACGTCATCGTTTGATTTTCCCCCTCTCTAACGATAGATTTGTGAGTTATACTAGTAATTTAAGTGCCCCCATATTGTTGGTGTTTTGAGAATGGATTGTTAATACATTTAAATCAAATCTGAGATATACAAATTAATCTTATATAAGTTGTTATGATGAGATAATAAACAAAGATTTCAATGTATCAGTAATATATTATTCATATTAAATAATATCATTTAAAGTAAATATATATATATATATATATATATATATATATATATATATATATATATATATATATATATATATATATATATATATATATTGGGTACAATATGAATAAAAAAGGATTTTTATTAAGTGATTTTTTTTCAATTTCAATCAGAATGTGATGACTATATTTGATTTCTAATGAATCTAATTAATGATTCAGATATACACATAATTGCGTTCTGGCATAATTAATAATAATAATAATAATAATAATGTACAACTATTGTATATATTTATCGTTTGCTTTGAAACAGTGAAAAGAGAATGTAAGAAAATAAAAGAAAAACAAATTACATAAATGTATTCTTTATTTTTTAGAAATAGTTTCCATGGCGACAGCTCTACATTCCAAAAATTCATTTGTTTTCGCCAATTCACCTCGTAATTCATGCGCAGCTTGCACATTTCCCATCCCGACTTCTTTGAAATCCACTGCATGGCGTAGCATATTTCTTGATCATCCTATAACACACAAAACAAAATTAATGTATACCTAATATTTATGTACATTCTCTTTGTATTTATCTATCTTGTCATCTGTTTATATCTTTGATGATTTAAAATGAATTTGCAAACGAAATTGACTCGTAAAATTAGTACTTACTACTGGTACTGGGTGTAGCTCCACCTTTTGTGGCTGTGGCAATTGGCGTGTGGAGAATGGCAGCAGGTATCCTTATTTAATCTAAAATAGAAATTCAACATCGGACACGCTGAATAGATCCTGCATATCTCGAATGTGCCTTCGAAACAATCTATCTTGCTTTTCCAATTCCTCATCGTCCAGCACCAGCTCCAACTCTTCCTCCTCTAAAATTTCTAAACCAGCATATAGTAATGCCATTTTATCTGAAAAACAGTAACGGTAAATATTATTTCCAACAACAAAATATAATATAGGTAGGATTTTTAAACATCCATCATAGTATATTTAAGGATGAATGAATGCAACGCGATTTTTTACCAGAAATGAACAGAATGTCATTGGCACAATGATATTTATTTGAATTGAATTTGTATATTTTTTATATTTAGACTATTATAAAACTGATTCAAATATATTAAAATTGAACATACATATGTACTAATTGAATTTAATAATTTCTTCAGTAATAAATTTCAAATATTAGGTATTTATATTCTATAAGTATAAACAAATTCATGTTAAATGTTAAAATAAAATAATAGTACTATAGCTTCAACTCACATTAAGAAATTAAAATTAAAAACCACTTAAATTCAATACAAAAAAGTTGAAAGTCGAACGATTCAATAATGGCGCTGAAACAACTGACAGCTTCGATCTTGATAACTATATTCCAAGATCCTATGCGGTCTTGGAATCCCGTTTCGAATTCCCCGTTGAGTGTGACGTCATGTCTCGCATATCGGTTATGACCGCCGGTGTTCGACTATATCCGCTGGAAAATATACCAAGATTGATCGCGTATCAATATTGGTAAAAGTTATAGAATAGGCCTCCTGATATTAGTGGACCTTTAAAATCTGCATATAAATCTTCCCAAGGTTTCTCTGGTAATCTTGTTCTCTTTATTTCTTCTGGAGGATCTGGTTTACCCACCAGCTGGCAACCATGGCAATGTTTCACAAATTTCTCAGCCTCTTTATCTAAACCCGGCCACCATACTTTTGCTCGTAGCCTATTTTTCATCTGGACAATGCCTGGATGACCTTCGTGTGCTAATTTTAAAATATTATTCCTGAGTTTGGTTGGTATCACTATCCTGGTTCCTCTGAGAATAATTGAACCTATACAGCATAATCCGGTTTTCAAATATTCATATATTTTTAATTCTCTTCCCCAATAATTTGTATGAAGAGCTTTCTTCAATGCTATTAATTCTTTATCTGTCTCGCTAAGTTCTTTAATTACAGAAAGTGGTATTGCTTTGGGTCTGCTAAATTCAGCAATATTCCTGACATATTCTTCATTCTTCTTGTCGAATTCATTATTCTCATTTCCCTCACTCAACAATCTTGATAAACAGTCAGCTATACTCATTTTACCTTTACAATATTTAACTTCGTAATCATAGCTCTGAAGTCTCAAAACCCATCTTTCCAATCGTAAGTTAGGTTTCGATTTGGGTGTAAAAATATATTGTAAGCTTTTGTGATCTGTATATAAAATAAAATGTTTACCGTACAAGTATTGGTGCATTCTCTCACAAGCCCATACTAAAGCTAACGCTTCTTTTTCTGTCTGTGAGTATCTTCTTTCTACGTTAGTAAGACTCTTACTAGCGTATTCAATAACTTTATTGATTCCATTTATTTCTTGTACCAAGACGCAACCCAGACCCACTGGACTAGCATCTGCGATTATAATTGTTTTAGCATTCTGATCAAAATATGCTAAAGTTTTGTATTTTGATAATTCTAATTTTATCTTTTCAAAAGCTTTATTTTCCTTTCTTCCCCAATAAAATTTATCAGCTTTAATTATTTCTCGCAACGGACTTGATTTGGTCGATAAATTTAATATATATCTTCCTTCGTACGTTACTAAACCAAGTAAACTTCTTACTTCTTCCTTGTTTTCAGGTCTTCTGAACTCTTTTATTGCTTTCACTTTATTTTCGTCTGCTTTAATACCATTAGCCGTAAGGATATGTCCTAAATATTTTATCTTCTGAACGAAATATTCACATTTCTTGTCGTTTAATTTAATTCCTTTTTCTTCCAATCTTCTTAATACTTGTTTTAAACGTTCGTCATGTCCTGTTTTTGTTCTTCCGTATACAAGAATATCATCAATATAAACAAATATTCCCTCGCAATCATTTAAAATTTGTGTCATCGTTTTCTAAAAAAGTTCTGGGGCATTAGAAATCCCAAACATTAATCTTCTATACTGGTATAAACCATCTTGTGTTTGAAAAGTTGTTAACGGTCTTGAATCAGGATAAAGTTCTAATTGATGGAACGCACTTTTTATATCTAATTTAGAGAAATATTTACTACCTTGTAATCTAACTGTCAAGTCATCTATTGTAGGAACTGGGTGTCTTTCTCGTATAATAGATTCATTTATTCTGCGCATATCCAAACATATTCTGATATCGTCTTTTTGTGGAACAACAACTATTTGTGAACACCATCTCGTAGGCCCATCAACTTTTTCAATTATTCGTTGGTCTTGTAACTGCTTCAACTTCATTCTTAATTTATCTGGTAATGCAACTGGAATTCTTCTTTGAGGAATAATTACTGGTACTGCATCAGGTTTAACTGGTATTTTCAATTGAAAATCTTTCAATTTTGGAAACTCTTTTTCCTCTATTGTATTTATATTTAATCCGATCTTAAGCACATTTAGTTTCATTGACGTTTCCTTTCCCAATATTGATGTACCTCGACCACACAATACAAAGAATTTTGCATATGTACTTATTTCATTTTCTGTTTCAACTTTGGCTTTAAAGAATCCCTTGACTGGTAATGGTTTAGATTCTCCATATGGTATCAAGTTTTCTGAACATTTCTCATATTCGCATTGGATTCGATTCTGTTTTAAATATTCCCAAACATCTGCATCAACAACGTTACAACTTGAACCTGAATCTATGATTACACCAAGTTTAACTTTTCCAACAAAAATATTTAAATCTGATTTAAAGCCATTAAGTTCATTAACTTGGACTTGAAATGAATATTCATCTTCTGAATCTGATTTTTCTGTCAAATTACGTACTGATTTTTTTCTTTGCTTGTTTTTGTCTTCAGTTTCTTTTCCATTTCTCTGTTTTTCTTTATATTCTGACTTGTTCCAATGTCTTTGCTTTTCTTTCTTCGTTTTACAGTATTTTGAAAAGTGTCCCTTTATCCCACATTTATTGCAAGTTTTATTTAATGCAGGACATTCTTTTCTAAAACTTAGATGAGAAAAACTTCCACATCGGTAACATTTCTTATGTTTTTCTTTTCTTAACTTGTTTACTTCATTGTGACCTACTCTTCCTTCCATATTTCCTGCTTGAATTTCTGATGATTCTGATATTCTGCTTAACTCAAGTATTAAATCTAATGTCAATTCTGCTCCTTTTTTTAAAAATTTACGTCGTAATGCTGGATTTAAGCATTTTTCTACTACTTGATCTCGGATCTGCTCGTTCAAAGTGTCTTTGAAATCACAATATTGTGCTTGTTGTCTTAATTTTATAACAAATTGTGTAACTGTTTCATTTTCTAATTGACACATTTTTCTAAATATATGCCTCTCGTATGGCGTATTGGCTTTAGGTGTGAAATAATCTGTTAATATTTTAACTGTTTTTTTCATATTTATCTCCCACTGTCTTTGTTTCAAATGTTTCATTTGCTTCAGCTAGAGTGTAATAAATATCTTGCACTTCTATTCCGGCAGTAAGGAGTAATAGAGCGTTTTTTCTACCATCTTCAGTGATATTCCTGGCTTCTAATAATAAGTTAAATGCCCTTAACCAGCGAGACCATCTGGTTCCTACTTCTGCTGGCGTTCCTTGAACATTAAACTTTTCTAACTCTGATCTGTCCATTTCTTTTTCTCTTTCTCCTTCTCTTTTTCTTCCACCTCGTCGCCAAAATTGTAGTATTCTTTATAATATGAATAATAAAATACTTCTAATTAAATATTTATTCAGTAAACGTCACATTCTACAAAACAAAACTTAACAACTGAACTCCCCGGTATCTATGATAATTGTAATACAAATTGACTCCGAAAGTGATGACGTAAAAATCGACCGGGAATTACAAAACCTGAAAGTAGGCTTCCGGTTTCTTAACTGCATCTTGAAAGAGATTGTTGTGAACGAACCGTACTAGCGCCAAATTTAAATAGCTGTCATCAAAGCTGTTATCTTTAAAGTGTAAATAAAACTTTTTTAGAATAAAAAATTGTTTCTTATAAAGCTAATTTTATAACAATATTTTGCAATATAATCAATTAATAAAATAAATAATAATGTATATGAAAAGTATTGGACATGGAAAATAAAAGAAGTAGGTATCCAAAATTTGAAAAGTAGATTATCACATCATCATCTTTGGCACAACAGCCCTTGTAGGGCCAAGGCCTCAAGTACCGTAGGTACTAGATTATCACATAATAAAATATATTTGTCACATAGGTATAAATAACATAAAGAGTGTTAATGAATACGTGTTACAAATTTATAGGGTATGGAGGGGATGCAAAAAGTTAAAATAAACAAAATTAGTAACAGGTGAGAGATCGTAACAGCCAACAAAAATTAAGAAAGATAATTACCATTTTATGAGTTTATTGGTAAAAGTTAGTCTATTTCGCACCCTGTATATACTCTATAAATTTATAATACGTATTCATTAAAAGCCTTTGTACATATTTACAAAAATTCGATTACATACCTTGTTCATTGTAAAATACTTCGACTTCCTTATAAAAAGGTATTGGAAATTTGTCAACGCCCCAAAAACTTTAAGGATGAATGATGCATGGGGTATTAAAAAAAGCATTCATATGTAATATCTGAAAAGTTTTAATTCCTCCTACGGCCCTTTCTACTTGTATTTTTACCTTCGTAATATTTCTTGTTTTCTGAATTTGGTCCACTGTAAACTGTGGTATCATTAAAAATTAACGCCTGGTGGTAAAAGTTCGGCTATCAAAAAATCTTTCTCGGCCAGAATTAAATCACCGGCGAGAAAGTGACTCGCAACTTTACAATGATTAAAACCCACTGCTTTTCCAAATTTGGCTAATTCGTTTCTTAATACTTCAACATATTCGTTATAAACTGCGGAATCAGTGGATCTATGTGGTGTTGAAGGATATAGATGTTCAACTGTTTGCACTGTAGTAAGGTTGTTTTCTTCTTCGACCAGTGTTACTGTTACCAGATATTTAATCTTGAAAATTCCTGAATTAAACAAAAAAAATCCCTATTTATACCTAAACCGAACAAAAAAATCCCTAATAAATCCTTATGAATAAAAATTATTAAATAGATATTCGGAACATACAAATCATGAACTATGAAGTAAATAAATTAGGGTACATAATATAATGTATTTATCATTAGACCACAATTTCAAAGATCACTAATTCTTACACCTGAAATCATCACAAAATGAAGAAAAAAAGTTGAGATATTAAACATTTTAATATAAAATACTTTCATATACAACATAAGTACATTTATATGGCAAAGCTTATCAATAATACTACTTGTAGACGAGTAAGCCGATTTTATATTGTCATATACATATATAAATATTTACGTACGTATTACCACAGACAAACATGTCTGTCTGTGGCACAGACAAACATACACAGATGCACAGCCCAATGCTAAAGTCCGTGCTCAGTGTAAGTAACTACTTTTAAATACACGAGATGGTGCACCCTGCGCTGAAGGGCTGGGGACAGTAGTTTTGAGGAAAGCAGTGGGACTAGTGGAATCACTGCACTGTCAATAATTACTTCCTCTTTATGGAGGTGGTGGCAACAAGGTTAAACCCAAGCACAGACAAACACTACAAATGCCTAATGCCTTTGCAGATACTTTCAACTGTTGGAAAGATGCATTATACGAACCGTACACATTTTTTTTTTTTTAATGGTAACTAAATAAATATATGTATAATTTGTTCATATAAAATACATCTTGTCCTCCTCTGCCAATCCTAAAAATTTGTAAAACGAATTTTTGGACACCCAAATTGTACTATTGTGTTCATATGTGTACGGAATTATTCAATACAATGTAATAATTTTACACACCTCTTTATTTACATTATGTTATTTTATACCTACGCCTCCTACGGCTAAACGACCGAACAAAATATTTTCTGTTAATACATTTTGATAGAGAATTTTATGTTTTATGATGTTTTTTTTTTTCATATCACTCACAGATTTCGCAAAATTTTGAAAAAGTTATCATGTATCTTGACACCTTGTTATTTTATACGCTTCCTACGGCCTGTGCTACAGCTAAACGATCGAACATAAATATTTTCTGTTAGGGCACACACGTCACAAAGGTTAGTTCTCGTTTGATAAATACAACTTTAAGCGGATAACATGTCTATAAGTTTTTCTAAAGGATGTTTAATATAATTATTATTTGTGTACGTTAACAAGAAATGATGAGAAAAATATTAAGACTAAAATTCAGTTTCAAGTAATGGATAAGAATTTAATTATTTTAGATTTTAGAATTAGGAATTACACTGAGGACGACAGGTTTAAACTTTGATATCTATCGTAAACCAACTTATACAGATACTATTTCATTTTACGCAACGGATATAAGATATAAGAACCATTTACTTTAAGAATATATTACACAAAAACAATAATTACAATAGAATGCCTAAGTATGTTGGCTACCGTAATGATAGGATTAAAAATTAACATTATGGAAACTTTAGAAATAAATAAAGCCACAAATGACGGTAAACAGCTAATAAAACATGAAATGGATCTCATACCTTCTCGGCTTCTAAGATATATTTTTTAATCCTTTGATGATGGTATTACCCCAAATCTGTAATCTGGCTATAATACCGTTCGGCATTTGTTTTGTATTATGCATAGTACAAAATTTCAAACAAATATAGTTCTATATATTTTGAATAAAACAAAATGCATTTTTTTACCTCCCTCTACCCTTGGTAAAGGAGGTATAGATTGTGATATAAATCAGATAACCGGAAATGGTATTTTATTTGAAGCTCAAAATAGTTTTTCTCCGAAAAATACATTTCAATGTTATTTTTTAGATTTATGTTATTATAAAAATTAAAGATTATTAAATTTTCTATAGGCTTACATTAATACTTTTTCTATTTATTTTCTGGATAAATTTATAAAATTATCTATAATTTAAATCACGGAGATTACGTTTAAACTTTAACCAATAACAACACCTTGGTTATACTCAGTTCATATCTCAAATGTATGTAACTGATAGATAAATGTCACTGCCAAAGAACTAATTTCAAATTATACTTCGTTTCTCGTAAGAAAACAGCGTTGGCTTAGATAGGGATATAAATTCTGCTCTTTTATTGGTCATAATACAAACCTAGTTCACAAAAAGGAAAGAAAAAAATATCGCCTGTCAGTTGTCAATAATCAAATAAAATCTACAAAATTAAGTGATGTTTAACAATGTTTTGTTGTAATTTTTAATATTTAGGTATTTTACATTTTTATAGATAAAAATATTTACTCATATATTTATATTAATAAAAATTAAATGGCGGGAGGTATTGTGTTGGCCACATCAGATTTTTTAAATATTATATCTCCCCTCATTCAAATATTATCATTTCATACATAAGTATGCGCGCAGAGCAACCGATGCAACTTTCTTTCGTATATAACGGGATGAAATTTACTAACAGATTACCTACTTTTTTCACAAACGAATTTTTAATTTTACCAATAATATTATTTTACTTAATTGCTATTATAGACATTTTGCAATTCGTATAAAACGGAGAGATACTACATATACTTAATGTTCTAAGAGCGTAAAATTTGAATATATTGGGTGATAGTATGAACAAGTGATTAAGGGTGATTAGCTAGGAGATGACTGGAAGTGTGTTAGCGCTGTCAATCGTTTATGGATTATTTTAGAGAAAAATACTTCAAATAGCAGTTATAGAAAAATTAATTGTACACAAGTTTTATTTGAAGTATTTTTCTCTAAAATAATCCATAAACGATTGACAGCGCTAAAACACTGCTAGTCATCTCCTAGCTAATCACCCTTAGTCACTTGTTCATACTACCACTCAATATTTTTAATAGTTCCTGACATATTACAATGTAAACGCTTATAATTAATAAGAAAAAAAAAAACATGTTATTTCTTGATATATCCGGACAGAAATTTGTTTGCGTGATGGTGATGGTCAGAGTCTCAGAGTTCAGAGTTCATGGTTTACGTACGAACAACACCCCATGGTGTCCCGCCCCAGGCAAGTGAAAGTAAAAGTGTACAATTTGAGTGAGCCAGCTAAATACTGTCAATACGCAATAATTGTTTCGTCCAATGTGATCAGCACTCTACACTGCCGACATCTACCATAGTTGCAACAACTATACAAAAAAATTGAACACACGTTTGCCCGTAAGGCTGTGCATCTGTGTATGTTTGTCTGTGGTATTACCATTGATTATATATACTACGTACTCAGATTGACAGTTCTTATGGCGCTCATGGAAACGCGGACATTAATTCAAAAAGGTACGCTAGATGTCACTAACTTACATATTCTAGCATATATTTATAAATTTTATATTATCTTCGTTCCGGAGGACGGGAGCAGCCTATTTCAAGGGGAGTTCGTCATACCGCACTTGTAGGGACTAGCGAGTGGCGGGATAAATCGGAGAATCAGATAATTTTTCTAGCTCGCTTCTCGCTTCGCTTATTTTTTATTTACTCGACTTTTGGTTATGAAGTCGAAACACACATAATCTTATATGAAATTTTCCGACAAATTTAAATTCATATGAATTTACAATTTACCTCGTTTTATTTTTTTAGTTTATAAACATATAATAATTCTTTCGCATTTCGAATTCTACAAGTTTTCTGATTGTAACAATGTTTAATTGTAATTTTTTTTTTATGCAGGAGCCCTAACAACTATATGTTCGGACACTCGGTAATTTAATATAAATAACTGTTTATATTAATAAAGTCGTTATTCAATATAAATTGTTGTTACATATATCTAAATATAGATTTGTAATAAAGGTATTTTAGGACAGAAATGATAAATTTAGTAACACAATTAACTTGTAATCTAATTTAAACTTTTGGACACCAACGGTCATTCATTCATTATTTGTATACTATAATTAGATTATAATTAGAAACAGGGCCGGCTCGTGGTATTTTAGCACCCCTGTGCGAAATTTTATTATGCACCCCCCCCCCTCCCCCTCGCATTTAACAACCGAAAAAATGAAATTGTTTGAAACGTATTGCGAAAGCAAAATACAGCACAAATAAAATTGTATATAAATTTCAAGAAAAAAAAAAGAATGATTAAAGTTATACTCCACAAAAATAAAATATAGTCTATAACAATTTTTTTATTATATTGCGTATTACCACAAAAATAATAGTTATTTATGCAACAAGAGTAGAAAGTAGTCATATTTTTCGTCAAATCCTATAAGTGAAATAAGACACTTTTTAATCGAATTGCATAGGATTTTTTTTTACATCTGCAATAAAAGTGTGAAAAAAAGTGCCGCAACGCTTCATTATTTCATTCGTTGGCATTAAAAAAAAGTGCACTTTTTCACTGTTTTATGGGCGTATTCTGTAACTCAATAGTTAATTTTTAACAACTGGTTAAAAAAATTAACCCATGAAGTATGTTGATATATAACAAAAAATTGGATTTTTTGTTGTCAAACCATTACCTATTGCCTAAAATTTTTAAACAATTGGTAAAAATTAACCACTTAGTTGCAGAATAGGCCTGTTATTATGTTAAAAAAAACATATGTACCTACTTTATAAATTCATTTTCATAAAAAAAAAGTATTCTATCTAGAACATGAAAAATACAAGCAAAAACATAAAATTAATTTTTATTTTATTGTCATGTATAATGTTAACATTATTATTACTAAAATTGGTAAAATCTGTTCTGAAAATATAAAACTGTGTTAGGATAGCATTATAATAGCCGTCGTCGTTTTGCTTGCACCCCCGTGCTACGCACGGGTTGCACAGTCGCACGAGCCGGCCCTGATTAGAAATAATCTTGAATGTAAAAATTGTAGGGAGCATCGTATTACTTTACAGAGAAAATACCTTTTCCTGAAGTACCAGCTATTAGTGGCATCTTCACCGCAAGTCCCATAAAATTTTACAACAGGGAAACGGCTTATTTTGCAATGATATCAAATTACCGTTATACTTCTAAATCAGTGATGATCCTACTTATGCGTGTAAATACTCTTAAAACTTTAACAAAATAACTCTTTCTAAATTTACCTTTCACAGTTAATT
Source organism: Ophonus ardosiacus (assembly GCA_943142095.1). Lineage (NCBI taxonomy): Eukaryota > Metazoa > Arthropoda > Insecta > Coleoptera > Carabidae > Ophonus > Ophonus ardosiacus. The sequence goes on along the minus strand of OW964829.1, from coordinate 18,642,140 downwards.
GTGTTTTTAATTGTAATTTTATAAATCTCTCAATACTGCTTCGTGTGTGTGTGTGTGTGTGTGTGTGTGTGTGTGTGTGTGTGTGTGTGTGTGTGTGTGTGTGTGTGTGCGTGTGTGTGTGGATGTGTGTGTGTGTATGGATATGGCTTAACCACAGATTCCTGAGGCTAAAATAAGACGATTTAACTAAACTTGCTTCTACCGGAAAGTGTACCATTCGGCCAGAATTCTGCTTCAAAGTTCTTCTGCATCAAATAATTCCTTTATATGGTAGAAGCAGTATGTCCAGGTACAGGTAAATATTTAAGAAATTTTGAATTGATTTAAATATATAAAGATATGAAAATGGAAGAAACAATAATATGAATTACATCGTAATTTTAAATTATATTTCTAGCTAAATATAAATATTTAACAGTATAATAATAACTGAAATGTATTAGTAAATTTCTATTATTTATCAAGATTGGATGATTGGCCGATAATTCATAAAAATCGTCGTAATTTTTTATGGTGTCTTATTTCTAAACTCTGACAAACAAATGAAGTCAATTCTTTTCTAACTTCATTTGTTATTTTTTTTGCATTAATTAGATATTATTAGTATTACATTTTGCTTCATACTATACCCCCATTCTTCAAATCCAAGCTGTAAAGTAAAATGGAGCTCAAAATATACCTATTTATATAAAATAATCCAAATATGTAATTTATTTATTTTATATATTATCATATATTACAACCATTAGGTACACCAAACTTTATTTAATTTTATTTAAAAATTTCCTGTAAGAATGAGATCAATGTAAATAAACGCTATGAGGATTTGGATCTTTGACTAACAAGGAGAATAACATAAAGTAAATTTGCACAACAATGATATTTAAGATAAGATTTTTATTGCCATATATTATAAGATGAACACAGTTAAGGTAACTGAAAACACAAAAAATTAAAAAATCTAACATTTTATTATTTACAGTGGGGTGGTGAAATATATCACCAAAAACATAACATATAATTTATATTTTTGTGTACAGTATCAAAAAAAGAAATTATTTATGTTGTGTTATAAAATAAGGAATATGAATAAAGAATGGACATAATAACACTCATATTATTTAATTCGTAAATATATATATATATATATATATATATATATATATATATATGTATATGATAATAAACTGTCAATTTATACATATATCGACTCCACTATGTAAGTGACTTACATAATTAACATAAATGTTACCTAAACATCACAGTACATTTAAGAAAGTAATATAAAAACAATTCATCATCACAATGTTCATGACAGCTAATATAATGTAGAAAATATTCTTCATACAGATAAAGAGAGTAATATCTGATAAGATAATTACATTTATAATTGTACATATTTACACGGAAAATACGGGTGTCCCAGGACAAGCTTACGACATCTTTTTTTAAAACCTGTTCAATATCATTTCGCGAAATGTGGTATCTAACGGTGTACCGACATTTCTTTTCCAACTAAAATATTTTCAAAGCGACACCACTTCCGGTTTAACCTGAAGTAGTAAATGGAATACTATATTTTTTATGTTACCATTGGATTCAGCAGAAAATTGTATATATGAAACAATAAAAACATTTTAGCCATGACCAACCACTTCCGGTGTAATTCAACTTTCTTGATTTTTTTCTCTGAAAACGGCCACATTTATCAATCTATCTCGAGAATGGAATCGAATTTCTATAATCTGTAAAAACTGTTTTATAAAGTTTTTGTTTACACTAATAAAAGTTAATAATCGACAATTTTTGAAAAATAAAATTTCTACGTCAACCTATACTTAAAGTTCAAAAAATTCAAAAAACCCAAGATATTTAAATGGAACATCCCACTTTTTATTATTTAAATGAATTTTTCATTACAAAATAGGGTAAGTTTTTATACTGTAGCATGTCCTATGTTGAAAGTTGCTGCAAAAACTACTCATATTTTTAAAAAAAATATTTAAATAATAAAAAATGGGATAATCCAATTAAAAAATTTTAGTTTTTTGAACTTTAACTTTACGTTCATGTAGAACTTATATTTATCAAAAAATGTCGATATTAGTTGTAAACAAAAGCTTTCTTTATAAAACTGTCATTACAGAAATTCAATTCCATTCTCGAGATATAGAGTGATAAAGAAGTGGCCGTCTATAGACAAAAAATCAAAAAAGTTGAATTACAACGGAAATGGTTGATCAAGGGTAAAATGATTCTCTTGTTTCATGTGTTAAATTTTCTGCTGAAATAAAAAATATAGCATTTCATTTTAAAGTGCCACTGCTTTAAAAAAATTCTCGTTGAAAATGTCGGAAAACCCCTAGATACCAAATTTCGTAAAATAAGATTGAATAGTTTTTAAAATAAAGATAGCGTAAGTTCGTCCTGGGACTATGTATTTTATACAAATTTATCAGTTTAATTTCTGATAGTTTATTTATTTTGCAAAATTCTTAATTTAGGATTAGGTTTGTTTAAATTTTGTTTTATAGAAATTTCTGCACATATTATGATCTGTGCATATTTGTAGCCAGGCTTTTACACAACTGTTACTATAAATTTTTTCAAGTATGGTCCTTTTCACATTTGTTTTAAAATATATTTTTGTAAATATATTTTCAAATATCTCCAAAATTATGCTAGTTATATTTCGAAGTTCTTTCGAAGGGGCTTTCAGACCTTCACCTTCTATAATTTTTACATTTGGGTAAGTTTTATGTAATAAAAATATTTCGTGTTTATTTGTTAAATTTGATTGGACTATTAAAATATTTTTACATATTTCACAATGAAAATGGTCAATGCATATTTTTGCCAAGTATCCCGCAAAATAGGATACTGAACATTCTTCTAATGTTTCAGATACTGAAACCGTACTGTCCTGTATACTGCAGGAAGAACTACTTTCAGAATCTGATTCATATATTACTGTTTCGGGGCATTCCACACTTACATTTTCGCTCTGTGTAGAAGTTGTTTTTAAACTGCAAAGTATATCAGAATCCTCTTCACAATTAGATGATCCTGCAGGTCTCATTAGTGAGTGTATTGTATGGGATCTAAAAATAGTTCGAAATGTTCTGGCAGTAGGATTTTTATTATAACCACCTCTCTGTCTATAAACGGAAAATAAATTTTCGATGACGTCTTGATTTAATCTATTAGTAAGCAAGAATATATTTTGTTGATGTTGTTTTTCTTGTTCGAAGAGTTCTAAAACTGCTTTAACTGTTTGAATCAATCCATTAAAACATGGTGGTTTAGTAATTTTTTTATTTTTGTGATTTAATTTTGCAAGTTTATTTAATTCTTCTATTGCATAGATCAATGTATTTTTCACTAATACGTTTTTATCAGACAGAGCGGAATTATATGGATTTGCCGTAAACCTAGTTTTACTATTCAGACAATCAAATAAGTTATTTAAAAAACTTATGAAATTAGCTGTATGTTCTGCAGTATTCGATTTTATTTCTTTTCTCGGTACACAAGTTTTAATTGTTGCAGCCATTGTGTTACTTAATACTTGAATCGCCAATTTAACATTCATGCGTTGAAAAGAATTTGGAAAAATATGTGCATCAGTAATTTTTGATAATGTTCTACTTTTTTTATTTTTCTTATCAATTTGGTATACTTTTCTAATATCTGAAAAAGATATACGTTTGTCATCTAAAATATAGTCACCTGATAATAAATTATTTCTGAAACTTTTAAATAAATGGGGTGTGTCATATAAAGCAAAATTTTTTTTGTTATTTATTGTAAAATATGGTTTATTATTATTTACACCTAATTTCTTAAATGAACTTTGATTATTCGTACCTTGGTCGCAAACAATTGCTTTTGGTAACAAACCCGCATTAAATAATTTATCAATAATAATTTCAATTAATGCTACAAGTTCTGTAGATTTAGTACTAGTGTGCGTTAAAAAATACGCTACAGGTAATTTCCATGGACAATATAATCCTCTAATCATGAAAACCAAAGAGTAGCTGGCAACTAGAGGTTTCCGTCCTAAAGGTCCAAGATCTTGTAGTCCTTCAATTATATCCATATCGGGAGAATACTCTAACTTATTCATGATTGACATTTCGTCAAAACAAATTATACAGCATTTTTCTACTTCTGTCAGCATTGAAAACTTGTTTGATAATTGTTCAAATAATTTAGGACTAAACCCAGGTTTGAATTTTGACGTGCCAATCAACTTTCTAATTGTAGAGGGTGCAGGTAATATTAATTTTAAAGATCGTAAAAGTTTGTAAGTGGCCGGAGAACTGTAAAATATCATTAATGCAAAAATTTTTTCGGAAACAGTCCATGCTGAACGTTTTTTACGCAATTGCATTTTTACAAATGTTTTCGAATATTTTGAAGAAAATTGAAAAGAACTTAAAATACTGTCTATTGTATTCAATTTTTTGTGAACCTGGATTTTTTGTTTTAATTTTGATATTTGAGACTGCTTGTTTCGAATATTTTTTTTCTTAGAAATAATTTCTTGCCTCAACTTTTTCTTACGAGGAGTGTCATCGGCTTCTGTAAAATTTAATTTTCTTTTCGACGATTTAGTAGCTGGCATATCAGTCACATCCGTTAAAATTTTTGTATCCATGCTGTATTGCATAGGCGAGTAGGTGATGAGAGGGGATCGAGGTTCAATTTCTATAGAATATGTTTGTTGAGGGATTTTCATTTTTAAATCTGGTGATAACTGCACTTTTGTTGTAGATGAAAAATCTGGTGTGTCTTTAGAAGTTGATGGAACATTATATATATCGCGAACAGATGTAGTTAACTCTTTATATTTTTCCGGAACAGTAAATTTAGTAAGTCTGTGTTTCGTTTCATTTACAAATGCTTTAGCAGGAAAATGTAGTTCGCACAAACACTTATTTTTTAATTTTTCTTCTTCAATGTATAATAATTCTGAATTTCCTGAAAAATACAGAATGCTACATTTTATTAAAATTAAATATTGTTATAGTGTGGTTTGGTTTTCATTATTCAGATGATATTTTCTTTACTACTTTACTTTTAAATACTATAAGAAAAATTAAATACAACGCGAGAACCCACTTATCTCGACTAATCTGGAAGTGCTTGTGTGCGCTTGTCATTTTGACAAGGACGGAGTCACTTTGACAAGAACATTATTTTGATTCATTTTGATTTTGAATTGCGAAAAGTTATTATATTTAATTTCATGTGTAGTGGTGATTGAACATTCTAAAATAAAAACTTTTTAGTAGTTCAAAATCAAAATAAATCAAAACATCTTTCTTTTCAAACTGGCATTGTGGTTTTTGAAACAGGCGCACACAAATCAGCTGATTCCAAGCACTTCAAGTTCGTTCGAGGCACATGTCTGCTCACCCCGTATGCTATATTTTATTAAAATTAAATATTATTGATATAGTGTGGTTTAGTTTTCAATATTGAGATGATATTTTGCAAACTAATACAAATAAAAAAAATAAATTAATGTTATTCAATATTATTATTTGTGAATAAAGAAGCTTTCAGGGCTATAATAGATTTTAATGAAAAACTATATTACAATATAATCTAAAACATTTCAAATTTGGTATATAAGACTTTTATATCAATGGGAATAACATAATAGATTTTGGTTAAAATAGTCTAACCGGAAGTGATACTTTATTTGAAGCTGTTATCAGTTTTTCTTGAAAAAAATTTGTTGTGGCCAGTACAAGACCTCTCGCCATTTCCATATTAGCCTATATAAGTATTGTATTGCACTTCGCTTTCGAACCGTCGTTTTATAACAAAAAATTACATAACTTTACCCAAATATTGTTTTTTATTGTATGTAACATGTCTTCTGCACACAGAGCTGGGCAGTAACTAGTTACTTTAGGAACTTAGTTACTAACTAGTTACTTTTACGTAACTTGTAACGTAACTTAGTTACTTTTTAAAATACTGTAACTGTAACTGTAACTTAACTTGCTGCGGAAAAGTAGTTGGTAACTTTACGGTTTTTAGTTACTAGTTACTTGAGTAACTTAAGTTACTTAAAGTAACTCAGATATTAGAATGTAACTTAAGTTAGTCAAAGTAACTAAAAAACTGGAATGTAACTTAGTCATAAAAAGTAACGGGGGGGATTAAAATTTCTAAGAAATATTTTGTTGAGGCTGATGCCATTTTTAAAAACACTAACTAAAACTATTTTGTTTTAAATAAATGTCTGTCCAGAGTGGGAGTGCTGAGCGCAGCATCGCGCATACCCTCTGTAATGCGTAACTTTTATTTTAATACATAATTAAATTCAATATTATTGTTGATTGATTTCAAGCCATAATAGATAATAAAATAAGTAATTATATTCATTAATAATAGAGTTTTTTTACGGTAAACAGAAAAACTAAAAATAACACATTATTTTAACTTTTAATTCTAGAATTAAAAAGTCACTAAATGTTAAATTTGACTTATAAAATATATTTTTTTCAAATGTTGTCCACGCTTACAAATGATACGTTTTAATAAATTATAATTAAACTGCCACTAAATCATCAAAATTATTCCAATTTTCAGGTTATACAAAAAATATTATGAGGCGCTGGGCCTCAGATTGAAAATCGACGTCTGATCCGAGGTTTCCAATAAATTAATTATTATCCACTAATAAGTCTAGGAAATAATGTCTGCATGTTTTATACATTACCATGGTCATGTCATGTTAGAAAGAAAGTAGATTCTTTATATCTTGGTATAAGAAATCAAAATTGAAAAATAAATCGTGGGCCTAGGCGGTAATAAGGCCCTGTAGGTCCGTTAACATTAACAATAATAATCTGATTGGGAGTTGCCAAGCAATAACGTTAAAATTTAGGTTAACGTAGTTAGTGCAAAAACTCCCTGATATGTATACTACACAACAACTAAGTCAACAGTCTTAGTCTACACTTCACGCCATTAAAAGTAGTTAGAAAGTAACTCAGAGTCACTAAGTTACTTTTAATGAGTAACTAGTAAATAACTTAGTTCTTTCACCAAAGTAACTGGAACTTAAGTAACTTAAATACTTTTTTTTGGAGGTAACTGTAACTGTAACTAGTTACATTTTAAAAGTAACTTGCCCAGCTCTGTCTGCACACACATAATTCTAATTATATCTATTTTTCATTGTATGAGGAAGTTCCTAAATGTGAGAGATTCTTCCAATTCATTAACCAGATTGGCGGTATTTCTGATGGATATGTGCATTTTACCTATAATTTCAAATATTTAATTAATAAAACGATAAGAAAGATTAAATATACTTCCCAGAAAAAGCTATCAGAATGTTACTAAAACTATTGATTTTTGACACTGACATGTGTCATTTACAAACTATGTTATAAACATTGGAATTTGTCAACTGGTTTCCTTACTGCCTTTTCAGCACTTCTCAGGAATGTCAGGTTTTGGTAACAATTCAACAACCGGAAGTAATAGTTTCTTAGAAATATTCTTCTATATATAATATATTAGAAATTTTTATTATTAAATATTGAAGAACATAAAATTCTCCATCTAATACACTTAAAATTTTTATTATATATTGTATAGATTTAGAGATAAAGACACTATAATATATAGAGTAATCTAATCGCAGAGGCTAAGGCACTAAGGAACCATAATGTTGCCTTGTAAAATAAATTCTCTGTATAGCCTAATATGGAAATGGCGAGAGGTCTTGTGCTGGCCACAACAGATTTTTGGTTTCTGTAATTAAGTTTGATATGAATTAAGACAAAAAAAACCAAAAAAATTAAGAATTTAATGTCAATGTCAAATTAAGTCGAATACGTGCAATTTTATGATTGGGTCTGTTATAATATATATTTTAATTATTAAGAAAATATGCATAGTTTAACAGACGTACAAGGAAGTCATGTGGTGTCCACATCAGATATTTTTTTCTATTGTTATTACTTTAAGAAATATGATCTGAACACTAAACCACCCTGTGTTTAGGCCCGGTATTATAAAACTAATTATTAGACGATTGTTGCTAACTAAATTTAATTCCAAAGTTAATAAAATTTACTGCATAAATAAAAGCATATTTATTTATCCCGATTCTTAATCATTATCATAATATGTATACCAACGCCAAAGCTATTGATGAATGTAGATACATATTTGATGAAAATTTGGATGTAATATAACGTTTTTATTTATAAATGACCAGAAGTTTATTTAAACCTACATTTTTTGTAATTTCATAAATTCTTTTTTCGTGTTCATTTATGATATTTTACTCGTAATAATTTTATACAATAATATTTACTTACCTGAATTAATAATCCATTGTTTCAAACGTTCATTATCATTTACAGGAAATCTGTACATTCTCAGCCCTGGTGTCTCATGTTGCCTCCTCCCACAGTTAAAATATTCGCATATATTACCCGGCATTTTTATATATTTAGTATTAACGTAATAATTAATATTCAAACTGAACTTAAACACCTTCTTCGCAACACTGTTGATACAAAAATGAAGTATTTGCCAATGGACACGAAGTTTTAAAAGTAGGTAGTTTTTGCTAGGGTCTGTGTATGATTCAAGAAATTTATTAGATGCAATTGTAACCCCAGATGTGTTTACACAACATGACCGCCATAAAAATACTGTTAGTTTTATAATATTCCAAAAATGCTGTAAAAATTTGCAGCTGCCACCAATAATAAAATTTGTTTTCCGATGAGTAAATTTGAGAATTAATGAAAACTGAAAATGACGTCGATGGGCGTCGGTATCTTTCGACACCCGTCGTAATTGTTTCCCAATGATATAATGAAAACCTTAAAAACGACGCCCGGCGTCGCAACGTCTATAGGCGTAGGTATCTTCTGATAACCGTCGAAGTTGTTTTCAGATGAGTGGTTTTGAGAATTTATGAAAACTCAAAAACGACGCCTTGCGTCGCGACGTCTATGGGCGTCGGTATCTTCCTACACCCGTCGAAGTTGTATTCAGATGAGTGGTTTTAAGAATTTATGAAAACTCAAAAACGACGCCTTGCGTCGCGACATCTATGGGCGTCGGTATCTTCCTACACCCGTCGAAGTTGTTTTCAGATGAGTGGTTTTGAGAATTTATGAAAGCTCAAAAACGACGCCTAGCGTCGCGACGTCTATGGGCGTCGGTATCTTCGTACACCCGTCGAAGTTGTTTTCAGATGAGTGGTTTTGAGAATTTATGAAAACTCAAAAACGACGCCTTGCGTCGCGACGTCTTTGGGCGTCGGTATCTTCCTACACCCGTCGAAGTTGTATTCAGATGAGTGGTTTTGAGAATTTATGAAAACTCAAAAACGACGCCTTGCGTCGCGACGTCTATGGGCGTCGGTATCTTCCTACACCCGTCGAAGTTGTTTTCAGATGAGTGGTTTTGAGAATTTATGAAAACTCAAAAACGACGCCTTGCGTCGCGACGTCTTTGGGCGTCGGTATCTTCCGACACCCGTCGAAATTGTTTTTTGATGAGTGGTTTTGAGAATTATTGAAAAGTCAATAACGACGCCCGGCGTATGCACGCCAATTGGCGTCGATGTCTGTCGTCACGCGTCAAAGTTCATTCTCGAAAACGACACGTATAATAATAATAATAATAATAATAATTTGTTTTTTTTTCTTGTTGCTATAAAAATTTGTATTTTATTTTTTCAAATAAATTAACCACTTAGTTGAGAATGCATTTATTGTTTTCATGTTTATTTTTAATAGAAATACAAAGACATGTAGAATAATATTTCATTTTAAATTATGTAGAAAGGAAAAGATTGTTTGAATGCGGAGGTAGTGCCATCTGTCGATCTGCGACTTAACCGAAAATTCACTATTGCCATCTAGAAATGAGCGACTTTTGGGTGTTGCCTCATCTTCTGCAGTAAAAATTTATCTGAGTACGTAGTATATATAATCAATGGTATTACATACAAATCACAAATCAACAGGTACAAAAAAAATATATATATTAATTATTACTTTGTGTTACCATCACCATCAGTCTTCGCATATAAAGATTTTGAACTCATTAATTGAAAATGTTGATCAGTAACATTATAATTCGTGCAAGATACATTTTTGGCGCTAAAATTGGTGCGTATTACACACATTGAATTTAATGTATCCACACTTAATTTATTTCTTTTTTTATTTTTGATATCATTTACAATGGAAAACACTCTCTCTGCATCCGCATTTAAGTGGGGCAATGTTAAAACTAATTTTGCTAATGATGCAATATTTTTAAAACAATTTTGATCGTCAAAACATTTAATTTTTGAAATTTCGTGCCAAAATACATCAATTTCTAACGATATTAGGTCATTTTTAGTCTCAGCTTCTATTATAACGGGCATATTTCTCCACTCAGTTTCTACTTTATCTTTATCAACGTACTGATGAAAAACTAAAGAGACATTTTTTAAGCAACTCAAACTATTTCGTTTTTCAGCATACAATGCTATTTTCGGATCTAGAAACATTAAACTGTCGAAAAAAATATCGTTTATTGGTAACCTGTTTTTAATTTCGATACACGCTGTTATATAAAAAGATAAACATTTTTTTCTTATTTCTTCTTGTATATTTTCGGGCAAATCTTCAAGAAAATTTTCACAACTCGGGCCAAGATACACTGCTTCTAATGAAACATAATTTTTTGGATCTCCACAGTCTACCGTTTTACTAATTAATTCTGGTTTGATAAAATTTTGTTGAATTTGAAAATATAAACATTTTGATTGTTTTGATAATTTATGTATTAATATTGATTTAGATTGGAATAATGCGTTAAATGAATTAAAGTAATTCAGAGAATATTGTAAAAAAAGAAAGTATGCTTTAATAACTTTATCTTTTAATTGAGATAATGTAAAATCGGCTTGCTTTAATTTATCCTCAAATGAAGCAATGGTAAAAAACTGTATAAGGACTTCCCAGTTTTCAAGTACCCGCACGATGCATTGATGAAGGCAAAGCCATCTAGTACTTGACAACTTAAGCATTTTATGTGCTTCATTGTTTAAAAACTGTTGCATTTGCGTGAGCTCCGCACTTCGTTTTGAGCTTGATGTTATATACGTGGAAATTGCCCTAATTAAATCTTCAGGTCTTCGTGGTAAACGTAAGCAAGATTTACTTGCCACTAGTGCTCCTGAGTGGCAAATACACTTCAAATTAATCAGTATATCGGTATCATCAATAAGTCTACTTTTAAATGAATTATTCGCTCCAATCATTACATTTGCACCATCTGATGCATATCCTATAATGTTTTTAACAGAAATTTCAAATTCATTTAGACAGTTAATAAAACTTTCATAAATTTTTTCGGCAGTACAATCTGTTGAATCCAGTTCTATTACTTTTAGTAAATCTGTTTGCACAAACCCATTACGCGGATTTACATACTTAACCAAACAGCATAATATTTTTTTTACTGAGATATCAGTACTTTCGTCTACAAGTATGCTAAATTTAGTATTTTTAATAATGTTTACAGTTTCCGTAGTCTCAACAACACTAATCACATTTTTAATAATATTTATACACTTAGTTCTACCTAAAACCATATCTTGAGCGATTTTTGAATCGGTAAAATGTTTTTTAAAAGAGGAAGCGGCTAATATGTAGTATATGCTTCAAACTCAAAATGCTTTTAAATGATTACGTATTGGTACATTAGCCTTCTATTCCATAAAATAAACCAAAATTAGAGCGCGGAAGCAAGGATTTGTGATGATTTGATGAGTTTTTGTAGCCAAATGTGTTGTTAGTTGTCACACATGTCACACTGAAAAAAATAACAAATATTTCAAGGAATTTGTGATTATATAAACGTGCATGTTACCTGGTGTATTAACTGACTGTTCGCAATTATTTAAGTATCGAAATAACTATTAACTTTATTGTAATCAAATTAAATATAGTAAACTCGAGATCAAATGTCACATTACGTCTCGCAACTATCGTCACCATGGTCGCCATTGTAATACATCACATCTCCCGCCATTTGTGTACAATCATTCCTATTACTTAACATAAAAATTCAAATTTTTCGCTGCTAACATGAATAAGCAAGAAATTAATAAATATAAAATATATTCATAATTATTTATTATATTATAATTTATAATTATAATATAATTTTAATTATAGTGCCGCAACAATTGGTGACTGACATTGTTGCTAGGCAATCAGGTAACAAGTTGAAATTATTGACAAATTATAAATAAACAAGTTAATTTGTTTTGTATTTTGTGCATAACACGTTGTTCTTTATGTCTGCTTTGAACATAATATCTTTATATAAGTTGTGTGAGGACAAGTTTACTCTTCTGCTGAAGTTGCAAGAGTGGAATTTGATCCCGCGTAGCCTGCAGTGTCGCAAATGTACGCAAATGTGCGAGGACAATTGTCGCATCGACGGCTGGAGATGGAAATGTAAAAACTCGACTACCCAAAGGAAGCAAAAGTCGAAAAAGTGCGGTAATGTGGTTGGTTTTAGAGCGGGTACTTTTTTTGCCCGTTCTAAACTACCCGTTTTCAAGGTGCTAGCCTTCGTGAACCTTTGGGTAGGAAATGCGACGCTGCTCTTAATTCAAGAACAGCTGGAGCTCAATTATAGAACTTGTGTTGATTGGGCTTCTTTCTGTAGAGAGGTATTGCTAATGCATTTTATAGAGAAGAAAACGAAGCTAGGAGGACCAGGTACATCTCTTAATTAAATTATTTTATATAACCATTTTAATTTCTGCATAATATTTTAGGGAAAGTAGTCGAAATCGATGAATCGAAATTTGGTAAGCGTAAATACCACAGGGGTCGACGAGTCGATGGCCAGTGGGTATTTGGCGGTTACGAGCGAGGAACTGGTAAAATTTTCATGGTTCCGGTTGACGATCGGTAGATACATATTTTAGATTATAATCTACAAATATTTAATTCGCGAAAAATAAAATCGTATAAATAAAGTAGCGCTCGTGCCCGAAGGCGCGCGCCCTATAAAATATAATTCGTAAATAAAGTAGCGCTCGTGCCCGAAGGCGCGTGGCGCGCCTTCGGGCACGAGCGCGTCGCAAAAATTTTAAATCTTATAAAATATAATTCATAAATAAAGGAGCGCGTCGCAAAAATTTTAAATATTATAAAACATAATTCGTAAATAAAGTATCGAACCGGGCACCACAATAATTTCAGATTTCTGGAGAGTCTACAACTGTCTAGATAGACATGGATACATCCACCTGAAGGTGAATCATTCTATAAACTTTAAAGATCCCGTTACCGATGCTCATACCAACAGCATCGAATCAACATGGAGGGCTGCCAAAGCAATTACGACATCTTCGGGACGGAAGAAGGCACATATACCTGGCAATTTAGCCAGATATATGTTCTACAAGAAATGCGCAGAAATGGCATTAAACAGAACTGAAGAATTCTTTCGTTTAGCGGGAGCAATGTATGACCCTACTCTCCCTGTCCTGGAAGAAGAAAAAGAAAATGATACAGACATGGAAGACTTAGATTTCTAAGTTTGTCGTTTTCCTTTTCTGCATTCCTTTGTTTTTGTTGTACTACTTTATTGTGGATTAGGGCTCCTGGCGATACCACGTTAAAAAAACGCGCTCCTGTATTCTACCTCATGGGTAGTGTGGAAATGAATACAATTATCTATACCTAATTAAAAAATTATGACATTTATTTCAGTTTTTAATAAAATACATACATATAAATGAGTGATCTAAGTAGAACTCTAAGACCCCTCTGCGAAAATTTTTCTGCCCATCAGCCCTCCCCCCTTACAATATTCACAACGCTACAAAAAATAAAATAAAATAAAAAGCATAAAAATCCTAATTTTTACAGTTATTATATCTGACCATTTTTTGTGTTTTAGTCATTTTCATCGTTGTAATCAAGCACTTCTTTGTTGTAATCAAGCACTTCTTTGTTGTAATCAGTAATATTTTTAAAAAACCTTGTAGGGATATAATTAGTGCAACATATTTTCATTAAGTTAGCTTACTCTTGAAACTCTTAATACACATTCTTTACTTTAAACAATAATTTCATTGTTGTAATCAAATTTCGGGTTTTTGCTAACCCACTAAGTGGGAAACGCGTGATTTTATGTATGTATGTAATCAATTTTTTTTTATTTAAATCCCTGAAGGTAAATAACTAGTGGACATATTTTTATTAAATTATCTGTGGCATAATGCCCGGGTTGGAATAAAAATATAGAATAATAATTATAATAGTTATTTCGATTTTCTTTGTTGAAATCAAACTCTTTACTGTAATCAAGCATTTCTTTGTTGTAATCAACTCTTTTTGTTAACCGAATTATAGTAGTAAAAAATAACTTTTTGGCCTATATCTAAAATATTTCTCGGGTACCTATTCAGAATGTCAAAGACCCCCCTAGAATTTGGGCCCCTATGCGGCGACATACGTTGCATACACCTAATTAAACCATTGATCATTCTATTTTGTTTTACTCTTATGTTGTAGTATATACATTCACCCCAATTCTGTAAGGAAGTTGTTAAGTCTTAGCAACGCTGCTAAAAATTGTAACCAATAAAAACAAATGTAAAGCTTGTTATTTTAATGTTTTATTCAGTGTTCGCAATTATTATTGATTATTTGCTTTAACAACGTTGTTAAGACTTAACAACTTTCTTACAGAATTGAGGCGATTAATTGTTTAAATATTAATTGAAATGTAATTATAGGCTATATATGCGCGTCCTATGTTTTACACCACAATTCATACATCGTCCTGTTCATTTCTTGTTTCATTTTTCATTCACGTTCCTAACGTTCAAATCTTAACCATGAAATTAGCCCAGATGAATTTCGCGAGCTCACAATTTAAAAAGTACACTCCGCAGTATAAATTATAAATGAAAATACTATCAATAATTCAACGGATTGTGACGGATTCCTATTCCAATTCAATAAATTATTTTCATGTACGTACAATTTATACTCATGAGCAGGGTTGCCAGATTTTAAATTTTCAATGTCGCCAATAACCAAACGAAAAGTAGCCCAAAGTAGCGAGTTTTTTATTTTAAGGGAAAAATACCATATAATTATATAATGTATTTATATGATACGTACCAGGAACTTAACATGGATAATACTTAAAAAAAATAAAGTATACAAAAAGTTAAATATTAATGGCATGAAAAATAAATATGCATGTATTGCACGTATTAAATTAAATAACAAATTCATTAAATTAATCAGCAGAAAATATTCAGAAAGATCAATTATTAATTATTTCAACTAAACATTTTATTTCAGTCTCATCCTCGGTGTCAGTACTTGGTGCTTAAATTTAAATACATTCGTGATGTAAATAAATCAAACATTGTTTGCGTTATTTCTGGGCTTTGTTTTTATAAAATTAAGGACCGAAAGTACCCGTTCGATGGCTGCGTTACTAATAGGAACACAGTGAATTCAAAACATAACGAGAACAAGCTAGTGGTTCGAAACACATTTCCTTTACAGCATTTTTTATAATTTAACAATAAAAACACTAAAGACCGCATGTTCCTTCTTCCGCCCATCATGCTGTGCGCTAAACCATCAGCCATCGCCGCCATCGCACCCCATAAACGTTCTGAAGCCGCCAACACACAGCATCTGAATGCAGGCAGTGTTGATAACAGTGTGATAATTTACTACTTTCATGTTTCAGTACTGTCAAAAGTTGACAAAATTAAAAAATAACAAATAGCCATTAATTTTCTCTAGTAGCCCAAATCAGTAGCCGGGCGTTAGCTCTTAACTTTTAGTAGCGAATACAATAAAAAGATAGCCCAATTTGCGAAAAGTAGCCCAATCTGGCAACCCTGCTCATGAGTGTACTTTTTAAATTGTGAGCGCGCATTCATCTGCGCCAACTTCATTGTCAACATTTGAACGTTAGGAAACTGAACGAAACAGGAAATAAGTAGAACAATGTGTGGGCATTTTGACGATGCGTATGTTACTTTGTTATTTATTATATTGTATTGAATAATACATAATGTAATGTGATAATAACCTTGTTTTATTCAGACTTCAACATTTCTAAAATACAGTTTTACCAACCTAATCTAGTTACTATTTCGCTTCAATGACAAAATATTGGATTATTTCCTGGCCGTGTCAACTACATAGCATGACCTTGAAACTTTCGGTTAGTTATGTATTACGACACTTAGCGCTAGTAGTGCTTCGTTCGGATTAATTCGTTAAAATTCGTAAATGCTCGGATGTTCGGTGATTTTAAAATCGTAGCGGCTTGGCTGAAAATCATACTGACAATTCAAATTTGAAATTGTATTTTCGTGAAGTGTCATTCTTCATTATTGTGTTATTTTATATTGTGTTTATTTGCTTCTGTAAAATGGCAAGAAGTTTTGTGTGCCGGGTTGTGATGTTGAAAATACAACAAAACATTATTTTCCTATTCAGAAGAAATTTAAAAAATTTGGGTTGAACGAGTAGCTCATCCAAATACAAGGTAGAACAAGAAATGAAATGATTAGAGAACCATTATAATGTAAGTCTGTATTGGACATTGAGCAGCGAGAGTTAGCTTGGTGGAGCCATATGAACAGAATGAACGAAGCTAGACCGGTGAGACAAATATGGATGAGAAAATTGGTAGAAAAAACAGACCGAAAAACAACTGGGTTAAGCTAATATTGAAGATCTTGGAGAAGAAAAATACGACGATTCAAAACGCTAACAAGATGGCAAGAAATAAGAAGCAATGGGCGAAATTTGTACACAACTAAATGTATGTGTATAGGTACCCTACACCTTATAGTAATAGGATATCTGATTATATTTTTATATTTTCCTTATGTAATTTTAAGAAATAAATATGCGTTCTTGTTAAATATATATTTCGTTGTTTTCTGTTTATTACTATATCAATAAAAAAAGAATAAATATATTCTCAATAGTAATGCGGGATGCAGACTATCTCCGATACTACCCGCCATACTGATTTTAGTTATGTCTTACGACACCGAGCTCTAGTGTTGCAGGGCATAATGCCTACTACTTTATCATTGCAGTTGACTATCTTAATAGTATCTGTTGTCTGTGATTATTTCCATTCCTAAATTCAGTGTACCTATGTACTGTCAATGTTCTTTCTATCTTGTCAAGTTAGTGTTGTTTGTGGTGTGTGTATGATATATTATTTGCCTATAATATGATAAAACGGATTTTTAAACGTAAGTAACAGATTCAAGTTTATTTAATTTGCGAAACTTCGATTGTAATTTTCATGACAAAAACATCAAGGTTAATTTGTCAAGAACTCAATTTTATGTTAAAAAAAAAATATTAAATCATGTTTCCGCACTCTATTTTCATGTTTTTGTATGATATTTTACATAATAGAATACATACCATTAAAAAAAAAATACATTTTAAAGCCGAACCATATTCTCAATACCGCCCAATGATATAAAATAGATATAATTAGAATTATATGTGTGCAGAAGACATGTTAAATACAATAAAAAAACAATATTTGGATAAAGTTCTGTAATATTTTGTTATAAAACGACGGTTCGAAAGCGAAGTGCAATACAATACATATATAGCCTAATATGGAAATGGCGAGAGGTCTTGTGCTGGCCACAACAGATTTTTTAATTTAATATTAATATTATGTGGTGGACCCTTTCAATTAGAAGTTTGAAGACACAATCCTAACAATTCCTTCTCGTCGGTATCTTTCTTTAATCCACATAACATAATATGTCCAGCTATAAAATATTAATAAAATCATATTTACAGGTTATACTTTGCGTACCACAAACATTTACCTTTAAATACAGCTTCTCCTTCTACAATTGGCCGTATTTTTTCATTTAAATATGAAAGAATATCTGCTAATGATATTTCCATATCAGAAAATTTTAATAATAACAGATATTTACAAAAAATACAAAAATAACACTTAACAAGACGATACGTTCGTTTATTACAATGGTTATCTGAAGTTTGTTTTCCCCATTACGGTAAGCGATTTTGCTGCCATCTACATTTACATTTTTTCGCGGATAACATGTTCTTTAATATACCCACTATTATATGCTAATGTCAAAAAAGTATAAATTGTCCTACGCGATTTTATAAAGTATTTAATATATTTCATGTAGTCAATAGTGGTGGCCGGCTTTATGAATGTATTAATTTTTTACATGTTTATAGTTCTAAATTGATTCTTCTTTCTTTAAATTTTGAAAACCAATGTACCTACTACCTATGTTGTTATAATATAACAATAATGTTAAGGAAAAAAGCCTCGTGTTTATTACATGTAATTATCTGTCTACTACCTAAACACCCCCCCCCCCCCCCCCCCTTTGGCGCGGTACCTTTACTCTCCTTTCGAAATGCTGTTCCCGTCTGGCTTCGCTTGGATTGTTTGATTTCATTCTTCGTACAGCTCAACCTCGACTGATCTTAGGTGGCAGTCCTCGCTGGTGTGACTATCATTGTTTTAGCTCTGTCAATCGTTTATGGATTATTTTAGAGAAAAATACTTCAAATAAAAGATGCGTAAAATTAATTTTTGTATACTGTTAAGCCTCATCTACACGTTGGCCGAGGTTAGGCGAATGAAAGCCAACGCCGAGTTTACACCAACGTGTGGAAAGGCTTTTTGTCTAACTTTGTAGCGACTCGCATTGGCCACTCGCCATTTGCCGACGCTCGCCTCAGAGTCGGTTTTTGGTGCACGAGTCAAAGGAACGGGAAACGTCTGACACTGGCTTAATGGTCTGGGCCAAATACTTGCTGACGTGTGGACGCAAAATACTTGCGCCGACTCGCCTTGCTCTGCCTCGCCTGTATTTGGTTATATTGGTTTATTGGCGTTAGTTGACCCAACATGTAGATGAGGCTTTATTTGAAGTATTTTTCTGTAAAATAACCCAGAAACGATTGACAGAACTAAAACAATGCTAGTCACAACCTCAAGGACTGTCACGTTAGACTGGTTGGGCTGTACGTTGAACATTACTTAATTCGCGGCCTAGGTATATAACTATTTTCTAAATGACAACAAATATATGACATTTAGAATGTCTATATGCCATTATTTTTCGCACTACTGCGTTTATCTTTTCCTTTTTAAATCGTCACTTTTAATTCTAGTACAAAAACACAATACTTTTGCAACTAGCTAAGCTACTGTATTCTGCCGTATCATAATGCCATAATAAACTTCAATTTGAGTACTTTAATGTCATGAACAAAAGAACTGAATACTATAATGGATTAAGTAATTATTACGTATTTAGAAATAAACCAAAAACAGCATACTTACCTGAATTTTAGCAGTATGAAGGAATTTAGCGTGGTTTACGCAATTTCTTTAAATACATTTTAACATTATCTAACCTAACACAAAAAACTAATGCTTGGAAAACGAAGGCTAAGTTTTGTGCGTTAGGTATAGGTTTTTGTTGTTATTTTTAGAGAAATACACCAAACAAAATAAGATGTTCAACTGTCCCGCGTTACGAAATCATGCCTTATCGTGATTTAATTGGTCCGCCACACTTCTTCGGTATTTTAATTTTTTTGACACGGTCCCGCGGTCGGAACTCTAGCCACGTCCAATATTTAAATTAAATCATAATTTATATCAAATAATTTGTTTTAAATAATAGTAGACTCATACGAGTATCACAATAAATATAATAATATAATATAATAAAAAGGGGATCTCCATAGAAAATGAACTCTACTATTTAATATAAATAAATCAATATCTAGAAACATAAAATACGAAGTATTTAATATATTATTGTTTATAATATTAGTTTACAATTTTGACTGTTCAGAGTCTATTTCTTTACATTAGACTAGGCCAGTTTTGTAGCAAGCGGTAATAACCATATACATATTAACTAATATATTGCGGATCCTTTACTTTTCTTCATGGAGGAATGAAACAAATATGGAGGGAGCGTAAAGCGATACTAAGGGCGAGGGAAGTGAAGCCTAGTGGGGACGGACGGACGCATACATGTCTTGGTCCCGAGCTAGAGTGGGGATCTCGCGGTATTTTTGAAGTACGAAATGCGAAAAACGTAACTGAAACAATATCATTACTTTTTTTTTTAAAAAAAGGGATTGACTGATAATTATATTTCTTATGAAAATAAATTTAAGACTATTTGGAAATATTAAATAGTAAACAGTTACTTCAAATATAAGCTAGACATTAAATTACAGTAGTAAATAATTACTAATCTTTTATTCACTACAATTTGTAAAAATTAAGCTACATAAAATATGTTGCATCTAAATAAAATGGAAAACGTACAAGAGTACATTAAAAAATAAACAATTGATTTAGACCATTTTTGTTATAAAAAACAGTATTTTAGTAGCCTGTAAACAATGTCATTTTGTTAATTCAAATTCTAATATTTTGGGATTTATCAATATTTGATTTTGTAAAAAAATGCAACCTAACTTTAAAATAATTATGACATATAGATTTAATTAAATGAACTATGTGATTTTCCAGGGGCCCATGTTCAGAACAATGTTCATGCAAAGTAAAATAAATGTCTGTATTTATAAAAAAATTTAAAACATTTAAAGACATGAAATATAGCATTTTTGTATGATATATTTTCCTATCGTCTTCTTGGCGTAATGTAATATCACATTTTGTGTACACGTTAATAACATCCTTATTATCTTATTATAGAGTTTTTTGTAAACACCTTTTTAATAAAGAAGTAACAATAATAAAAATAGTCCACAATATATTACTTCGCACAACACACCAGAAAATTAAATCTCAACAAAACTTTGTACTGTACACGACAGAAAATGACAGATGGTCCCGACTGGTAGTGGGGAACAGTTGGCTTCATTTGAGTTCGCATAAGCTACCTCCATATTTGTTTCATACCTCCATGCTTTTCTTGAAGGAAACACTGTGAAATGGAAATATCATTTCTGCATAAGTCTATCTCACACAAACACCCAACCGCGAATTATGCGCATGCATGGAAACTTTGACTACTATTGGCTAACAAGGAAATCATGATCACTTTTTGCGAATCACAGAGTTCTGTTTATTAACGACTAGCGCGAGAAATTTTAAATTTAAATTTGAGAGATTAAAGAAACAATGTACCTACTATTTATTTTTTCTACAGTCACTATAGAAAGTAGCCATTTGCGCTCTCTTTTGTCAACGCAAAATGTCACTTTGCCGCTCATGCGCGACAAAGTAGAAAAAACGCTCGCTGTCCAAATTTCTAAGTATACAATGTTGAGAAATGTCACTTGTCTGCATTCTTAATGAAAATGTTTAGTTAGGAACTAATGGCACTGTAATTACACATTTATCACGTTCACAAGTCAATTTGACATATGTTCTGTCGGTATTTAACATAACCTAACAAAATGCCACACTGCTGTGAAAATGAAATAGGGCATTCATTTACAAAAACGAAAGTATAAAATGCTTAGATTAGATTGAATAAAAACTCAAGAAGAATGGAAAATAACGATAAAATAAAATTAAATATAAAATAAATTGTGTGAACAGTTATGATTAGTAATAGGAATGATTGTACACAGATGGCGGTAGGATAGTTGCGAGTCGTACTGACATCTGATCTCTAGTTAACTATTTATTTTGATTACAATAAAGTTATTAGTTATTTCGTTACTTAAATAATTGCGAGAAGTCAGTCAATGCACATACATGTCTATATAATCACAAATTCCTTGAAATATTTGTTAATTTTTTCAGTGTGACAGGCGTGACAACTAACCACACATTTTCCTACAAAAACTAATCAAATCATCACAAATCCTTGTTTCCACGCTCTAATTTTGTTTTTTTTTTTTATGGAATAGATGGCTAATGTAACGATATAATCATTTAAAAGCCTTTTTAAGTTTAAACCGTATCTTTTGTATTAGCCAATCGCTATTTATTGAGCAGTACTGTAAGTATAAAGTGTACATTTTATTATTTTTTATGGTGGAGGACCCGATTTCGAGAGAATGCCGCGCGACGAATCAATCGACAATGTCGCATTTTGCGCTCTTAATACGCAAATAGCTATTATATGTAAATTCTTGAATATAAATATTAGTAATAATAAAAAACATTGACATATTCTAGTGCTCAATTTGAATTAAATAATTTACTTTGTTGTACTGTAAAAATAATAGGAATACAATCTGGTCAGGATTAATTTATTTAGGTGACAATAAATTACTGTATGAAACACAAAGCAAATGCTTTCGAAGTGCAACTACAAACAGAAATGAAATCAAACGTCAAAGTCAAACCACGTGCTGGCTGCATCACCAGGGCAGCGTTCCAAAACCAAGAATACCGAGTTTTGGCGTAGAGTATGATGTGTTGTGTTTTAGAACGAATGAGAGTTTTGTTGAAGTAAAAAATTGAAACTAAATTAAAAATAATTTTATAAAACTAACAAAACTACTTATAATTACAACATTAATATATAATGTAAAATAAGATTTAATAGAAAATCTGATGGTTTTATGAAATAAGGATTAGTTTATTTTCATAAAAAAAAGTTTTATTATTGGCAATCGATTTCGTCGCAACGGACATCATCAGGCCACAGCTCTAATACAATATATTTCTTGAAGAAAAAACATATAAAATTTTTACATATGAAAAGTTATATAGAATTATTTAAATGGTTAGGATAAATTTAGAAAATATTTTAGTTTGTATTATAAAAATATAAATGTAGATAAATATATGGTTATTAATAATAATGAATGATAAAATGTTAGAAAATAGAAGACAGGTTTATGAGATGATTAAAATGGATTTCAAAAAAGTTTTTGTAAGGTTAGGTGAGTGAAACAATCATAAACTTTAAATGTATTTATATAAAATTGAATAAACTTACCGTCAATTAAGTAATTAAACAGAAGTATATAGTATTTTCATTTTTGAAAATTTTTAAAAATTTAAAAAATATGAAAAAATATGAAAGGTGTTGAAAACGTGTGTTTTCACAACCAGAGGAACAAGATTTATGAACAGCTGAGCGGAAACCGGAATTAGATTTTAGTGTTATTTATTGTGTTAAATAGTTTTTAATTTATTTAAATGGCGCGAGATTTTTGAAAATATATTGTTCTGGAAAATCTATGACTTCGTTTAAGAGCGGTTTGTTGTCTTTAATATGTTTTAAGATTTCGTATTTTTCGAGTATAATTAATTTATGAAAGTCTGTTTCTGAATGTAATAGTTTTATGTTATTAAGAGTGATAGTATGGTTTGTATTGAATATGTGAGTGTTAACTGCCGAAGGAGGATTATGTTTTATATGTTCTTGGAATCTAGTTTTTAAATTTCTGGTTGTAAGACCTATGTATGAAAATTCACAGTTACTGCATTCTATTTTGTATATTCCACTTTTTTCTAAATAGTTGGTTTTCGGTGTGTTATTTTTAAGGATATTGTATAGATTTGGTTGTGATTTAGAAGTAAGTGTTATGTTATTTTGTTCGATTGGTTGTTTTAAAGAAGTATGTAGTTTTTTGTGGTATGGGAGAGATATGTAGTTTCTTTTTTGTGTAATATGTTTGTAAATTTTGTTATTTATTAACTGTTTATGTTTTATGTTACGGAAAATTTTTGTTATGTATGTTATTGGGAAGTTGTTGTTTAATCCTATTGTTGTAATTGTATTAAATTCTTTTTGAAAATCTGGTTTTGATAGTGGTGTATGTAAAAGTCTATTAAAAAGAAAATTGAAAGCTGTATTTTTAATTTGAGGATTATGGTATGAATTGTATGGTATGATTATATCTGTAGAGGTGGGTTTTCTATATATATTGTATGTTATACTGTTATTGTTATGTTTGTTTAAAGTTAAGTCAAGGAAATTAAGATGATTTTGTTGTTCTATTTCAAGTGTGAATTTTATATTAGATAATGTATTGAGTGTGTTGTGGAAGTTGTGTAATTCTTCGAGAGTACCTGTCCAAAGTATGATAATGTCATCAACATATCTTTTCCAGAACAATATATTTTCTTTATGTGAAGTTTGCATAATTTTTGATTCTAAATTATCGATATAAATATTTGCTAGTAAACCACTGATTGGGCTGCCCATGGGAAGACCGTTGTTTAATTTATATGTTTTGTTATTGAAATTGAAAAAATTTTGTTGTGTTACTATATTGAATAGTTCGACTAAATTATTGATATCTGTGTCAG
Source organism: Ophonus ardosiacus (assembly GCA_943142095.1). Classification (NCBI taxonomy): domain Eukaryota; kingdom Metazoa; phylum Arthropoda; class Insecta; order Coleoptera; family Carabidae; genus Ophonus; species Ophonus ardosiacus. The sequence continues at coordinate 18,617,780 of OW964829.1, read as the reverse complement.
TGAGGTTATGGTTATCGTTTAAATGAAGGTTATTTTGTAAGTGGGTTTTAAGTAGGTCAAGGGTTTCGGAAGTTGGTATATTGGTATATAGATTTACGATGTCGAATGAGGCTATTATAAATTTTTTGTTATTATTTATTAAAGTGTTATTTAAATTTGTAATTAAATCTTCTGAATTTTGTATTGAAAATTCGGATGAGTATTTTAGTTCTTTAATAAGAATATTGTTTAGTGATTTAGCTAGTTTATGGGCGGGTGATTGGATAGATGATGTGATTGGACGTATAGATTTGTCTGGTTTATGGAGTTTTATTAAACTATATAGGATTGGGGTGTGTGGATTTGGTTCAAGAATTTGGTATGGTTTTGTATTGAATTTTTGAAGGGTTTCCGTGCAGCTGTTCACAATCTTGCGGATTGATTTATTATAATTATTTAATGGATTTTTTTGAAGAGGAGTAATGTTATTTTCTGTAAAAAATTGTTCAGTTTTTTGTATGTATTGGGTGGAATCTAATATAACAATACCGGCATTTTTATCTGCTTTTGTGAGAGTTAAATTCTTGTTTGTAATTTTTTGTTTTATAGATTTTATAGTTTTTGAAAAATGTTTTTGTTTCTTATTTTGTTTATGATTGTTGCATTCACCTACCTTGTAATTTTGTAGTATTTGTGTGATGTTGTTTTTAAGTTCTTGTTTTTTGGGGTGATATTTGATTTGGGCTTCTATTGAAATGGCGGTTGTAGGGATATCTTCTGGTTTTTGCGGGGTTGGTGCAAATTTGTATCCTAGGTTAAGAATTCGTTCTTCTGCTGGTGTGAATGTTGTTGTTGATAGGTTGGTTATTCTTGGTGGAAAAATATGTCGGTCTGTCGGTTGTGTATTGTTATTGATATTTGACTGTGGTTGTTGTGTAGTTACTCTATTTCTATTTGTTTGAGCGATTAGTTGGTCTAGTTTACATTTTCGTTTTTTGTCTGATTCTAAATTTTTGTAGTATATTTCTTCTTGTAGGTTTTCTATTAGATTTTCGTATTCTAATGTGTGTAAAAATTGTAGTAAATGTCTATGTAGAAATTTTAGTTTTGTGTCGATGGTTGTAGCTATTTTTTCCTGTCTTCTAATTTCTATATTAAGTACTTTTTGATAAATCTTGTCCCTCTGGTTGTGTTCAATATTGTGTTTCATTTTAAATTTTAGAAATTTCGGAATAGCTTTATGTTTTTTGGCGGTGTGTAGAAAATTTATATGTTCTTGGCTATTGTGTCTCTTCTGTAGTGTGTACTTAAGCTGTTGGAGTTTGTTGGATATCTCCATGTCTTCTATGATTCGTATAAATGACTCCATTTTCAGACTTTAATTATATATAATGTAAAATAAGATTTAATAGAAAATCTGATGGTTTTATGAAATAAGGATTAGTTTATTTTCATAAAAAAAGTTTTATTATTGGCAATCGATTTCGTCGCAACGGACATCATCAGGCCACAGCTGTAATACAATATATTTCTTGAAGAAAAAACATATAAAATTTTTACATATGAAAAGTTATATAGAATTATTTAAATGGTTAGGATAAATTTAGAAAATATTTTAGTTTGTATTATAAAAATATAAATGTAGATAAATATATGGTTATTAATAATAATGAATGATAAAATGTTAGAAAATAGAAGACAGGTTTATGAGATGATTAAAATGGATTTCAAAAAAGTTTTTGTAAGGTTAGGTGAGTGAAACAATCATAAACTTTAAATTTATTTATATAAAATTGAATAAACTTACCGTCAATTAAGTAATTAAACAGAAGTATATAGTATTTTCATTTTTGAAAATTTTTAAAAATTTAAAAAATATGAAAAAATATGAAAGGTGTTGAAAACGTGTGTTTTCACAACCAGAGGAACAAGATTTATGAACAGCTGAGCGGAAACCGGAATTAGATTTTAGTGTTATTTATTGTGTTAAATAGTTTTTAATTTATTTAAATGGCGCGAGATTTTTGAAAATATATTGTTCTGGAAATTCTATGACTTCGTTTAAGAGCGGTTTGTTGTCTGTAATATGTTTTAAGATTTCGTATTTTTCGATTATAATTAATTTATGAAAGTCTGTTTCTGAATGTAATAGTTTTATGTTATTAAGAGTGATAGTATAGTTTGTATTGAATATGTGAGTGTTAACTGCCGAAGGAGGATTATGTTTTATATGTTCTTGGAATCTAGTTTTTAAATTTCTGGTTGTAAGACCTATGTATGAAAATTCACAGTTACTGCATTCTATTTTGTATATTCCACTTTTTTCTAAATAGTTGGTTTTCGGTGTGTTATTTTTAAGGATATTGTATAGATTTGGTTGTGATTTAGAAGTAAGTGTTATGTTATTTTGTTCGATTGGTTGTTTTAAAGAAGTATGTAGTTTTTTGTGGTATGGGAGAGATATGTAGTTTCTTTTTTGTGTAATATGTTTGTAAATTTTGTTATTTATTAACTGTTTATGTTTTATGTTACGGAAAATTTTTGTTATGTATGTTATTGGGAAGTTGTTGTTTAATCCTATTGTTGTAATTGTATTAAATTCTTTTTGAAAATCTGGTTTTGATAGTGGTGTATGTAAAAGTCTATTAAAAAGAAAATTGAAAGCTGTATTTTTAATTTGAGGATTATGGTATGAATTGTATGGTATGATTATATCTGTAGAGGTGGGTTTTCTATATATATTGTATGTTATACTGTTATTGTTATGTTTGTTTAAAGTTAAGTCAAGGAAATTAAGATGATTTTGTTGTTCTATTTCAAGTGTGAATTTTATATTAGATAATGTATTGAGTGTGTTGTGGAAGTTGTGTAATTCTTCGAGAGTACCTGTCCAAAGTATGATAATGTCATCAACATATCTTTTCCAGAACAATATATTTTCTTTATGTGAAGTTTGCATAATTTTTGATTCTAAATTATCGATATAAATATTTGCTAGTAAACCACTGATTGGGCTGCCCATGGGAAGACCGTTGTTTAATTTATATGTTTTGTTATTGAAATTGAAAATTTTTTGTTGTGTTACTATATTGAATAGTTCGACTAAATTATTGATATCTGTGTCAGTGAGGTTATGGTTATCGTTTAAATGAAGGTTATTTTGTAAGTGGGTTTTAAGTAGGTCAAGGGTTTCGGAAGTTGGTATATTGGTATATAGATTTACGATGTCGAATGAGGCTATTATAAAATTTTTGTTATTATTTATTAAAGTGTTATTTAAATTTGTAATTAAATCTTTTGAATTTTGTATTGAAAATTCGGATGAGTATTTTAGTTCTTTAATAAGAATATTGTTTAGTGATTTAGCTAGTTTATGGGCGGGTGATTGGATAGATGATGTGATTGGACGTATAGATTTGTCTGGTTTATGGAGTTTTATTAAACTATATAGGATTGGGGTGTGTGGATTTGGTTCAAGAATTTGGTATGGTTTTGTATTGAATTTTTGAAGGGTTTCCGTGCAGCTGTTCACAACCTTGCGGATTGATTTATTATAATTATTTAATGGATTTTTTTGAAGAGGAGTAATGTTATTTTCTGTAAAAAATTGTTCAGTTTTTTGTATGTATTGGGTGGAATCTAATATAACAATACCGGCATTTTTATCTGCTTTTGTGAGAGTTAAATTCTTGTTTGTAATTTTTTGTTTTATAGATTTTATAGTTTTTGAAAAATGTTTTTGTTTCTTATTTTGTTTATGATTGTTGCATTCACCTACCTTGTAATTTTGTAGTATTTGTGTGATGTTGTTTTTAAGTTCTTGTTTTTTGGGGTGATATTTGATTTGGGCTTCTATTGAAATGGCGGTTGTAGGGATATCTTCTGGTTTTTGCGGGGTTGGTGCAAATTTGTATCCTAGGTTAAGAATTCGTTCTTCTGCTGGTGTGAATGTTGTTGTTGATAGGTTGGTTATTCTTGGTGGAAAAATATGTCGGTCTGTCGGTTGTGTATTGTTATTGATATTTGACTGTGGTTGTTGTGTAGTTACTCTATTTCTATTTGTTTGAGCGATTAGTTGGTCTAGTTTACATTTTCGTTTTTTGTCTGATTCTAAATTTTTGTAGTATATTTCTTCTTGTAGGTTTTCTATTAGATTTTCGTATTCTAATGTGTGTAAAAATTGTAGTAAATGTCTATGTAGAAATTTTAGTTTTGTGTCGATGGTTGTAGCTATTTTTTCCTGTCTTCTAATTTCTATATTAAGTACTTTTTGATAAATCTTGTCCCTCTGGTTGTGTTCAATATTGTGTTTCATTTTAAATTTTAGAAATTTCGGAATAGCTTTATGTTTTTTGGCGGTGTGTAGAAAATTTATATGTTCTTGGCTGTTGTGTCTCTTCTGTAGTGTGTACTTAAGCTGTTGGAGTTTGTTGGATATCTCCATGTCTTCTATGATTCGTATAAATGACTCCATTTTCAGACTTTAATTATATATAATGTAAAATAAGATTTAATAGAAAATCTGATGGTTTTATGAAATAAGGATTAGTTTATTTTCATAAAAAAAGTTTTATTATTGGCAATCGATTTCGTCGCAACGGACATCATCAGGCCACAGCTGTAATACAATATATTTCTTGAAGAAAAAACATATAAAATTTTTACATATGAAAAGTTATATAGAATTATTTAAATGGTTAGGATAAATTTAGAAAATATTTTAGTTTGTATTATAAAAATATAAATGTAGATAAATATATGGTTATTAATAATAATGAATGATAAAATGTTAGAAAATAGAAGACAGGTTTATGAGATGATTAAAATGGATTTCAAAAAAGTTTTTGTAAGGTTAGGTGAGTGAAACAATCATAAACTTTAAATGTATTTATATAAAATTGAATAAACTTACCGTCAATTAAGTAATTAAACAGAAGTATATAGTATTTTCATTTTTGAAAATTTTTAAAAATTTAAAAAATATGAAAAATATGAAAGGTGTTGAAAACGTGTGTTTTCACAACCAGAGGAACAAGATTTATGAACAGCTGAGCGGAAACCGGAATTAGATTTTAGTGTTATTTATTGTGTTAAATAGTTTTTAATTTATTTAAATGGCGCGAGATTTTTTGAAAATATATTGTTCTGGAAAATCTATGACTTCGTTTAAGAGCGGTTTGTTGTCTTTAATATGTTTTAAGATTTCGTATTTTTCGAGTATAATTAATTTATGAAAGTCTGTTTCTGAATGTAATAGTTTTATGTTATTAAGAGTGATAGTATGGTTTGTATTGAATATGTGAGTGTTAACTGCCGAAGGAGGATTATGTTTTATATGTTCTTGGAATCTAGTTTTTAAATTTCTGGTTGTAAGACCTATGTATGAAAATTCACAGTTACTACATTCTATTTTGTATATTCCACTTTTTTCTAAATAGTTGGTTTTCGGTGTGTTATTTTTAAGGATATTGTATAGATTTGGTTGTGATTTAGAAGTAAGTGTTATGTTATTTTGTTCGATTGGTTGTTTTAACTTAAAAACAACATCACACAAATACTACAAAATTACAAGGTAGGTGAATGCAACAATCATAAACAAAATAAGAAACAAAAACATTTTTCAAAAACTATAAAATCTATAAAACAAAAAATTACAAACAACAATTTAACTCTCACAAAAGCAGATAAAAATGCCGGTATTGTTATATTAGATTCCACCCAATACATACAAAAAACTGAACAATTTTTTACAGAAAATAACATTACTCCTCTTCAAAAATATCCATTAAATAATTATAATAAATCAATCCGCAAGATTGTGAACAGCTGCACGGAAACCCTTCAAAAATTCAATACAAAACCATACCAAATTCTTGAACCAAATCCACACACCCCAATCCTATATAGTTTAATAAAACTCCATAAACCAGACAAATCTATACGTCCAATCACATCATCTATCCAATCACCCGCCCATAAACTAGCTAAATCACTAAACAATATTCTTATTAAAGAACTAAAATACTCATCCGAATTTTCAATACAAAATTCAAAAGATTTAATTACAAATTTAAATAACACTTTAATAAATAATAACAAAAATTTTATAATAGCCTCATTCGACATCGTAAATCTATATACCAATATACCAACTTCCGAAACCCTTGACCTACTTAAAACCCACTTACAAAATAACCTTCATTTAAACGATAACCATAACCTCACTGACACAGATATCAATAATTTAGTCGAACTATTCAATATAGTAACACAACAAAAAATTTTCAATTTCAATAACAAAACATATAAATTAAACAACGGTCTTCCCATGGGCAGCCCAATCAGTGGTTTACTAGCAAATATTTATATCGATAATTTAGAATCAAAAATTATGCAAACTTCACATAAAGAAAATATATTGTTCTGGAAAAGATATGTTGATGACATTATCATACTTTTGGACAGGTACTCTCGAAGAATTACACAACTTCCACAACACACTCAATACATTATCTAATATAAAATTCACACTTGAAATAGAACAACAAAATCATCTTAATTTCCTTGACTTAACTTTAAACAAACATAAACAATAACAGTATAACATACAATATATATAGAAAACCCACCTCTACAGATATAATCATACCATACAATTCATACCATAATCCTCAAATTAAAAATACAGCTTTCAATTTTCTTTTTAATAGACTTTTACATACACCACTATCAAAACCAGATTTTCAAAAAGAATTTAATACAATTACAACAATAGGATTAAACAACAACTTCCCAATAACATACATAACAAAAATTTTCCGTAACATAAAACATAAACAGTTAATAAATAACAAAATTTACAAACATATTACACAAAAAAGAAACTACATATCTCTCCCATACCACAAAAAACTACATACTTCTTTAAAACAACCAATCGAACAAAATAACATAACACTTACTTCTAAATCACAACCAAATCTATACAATATCCTTAAAAAATAACACACCGAAAACCAACTATTTAGAAAAAAGTGGAATATACAAAATAGAATGCAGTAACTGTGAATTTTTCATACATAGGTCTTACAACCAGAAATTTAAAAACTAGATTCCAAGAACATATAAAACATAATCCTCCTTCGACAGTTAACACTCACATATTCAATACAAACCATACTATCACTCTTAATAACATAAAACTATTACATTCAGAAACAGACTTTCATAAATTAATTATACTCGAAAATACGAAATCTTAAAACATATTAAAGACAACAAACCGCTCTTAAACGAAGTCATAAGATTTTCCAGAACAATATATTTTCAAAAATCTCGCGCCATTTAAATAAATTAAAAACTATTTAACACAATAAATAACACTAAAATCTAATTCCGGTTTCCGCTCAGCTGTTCATAAATCTTGTTCCTCTGGTTGTGAAAACACACGTTTTCAACACCTTTCATATTTTTTCATATTTTTTAAATTTTTAAAAATTTTCAAAAATGAAAATACTATATACTTCTGTTTAATTACTTAATTGACGGTAAGTTTATTCAATTTTATATAAATACATTTAAAGTTTATGATTGTTTCACTCACCTAACCTTACAAAAACTTTTTTGAAATCCATTTTAATCATCTCATAAACCCTGTCTTCTATTTTCTAACATTTTATCATTCATTATTATTAATAACCATATATTTATCTACATTTATATTTTTATAATACAAACTAAAATATTTCTAAATTTATCCTAACCATTTAAATAATTCTATATAACTTTTCATATGTAAAAATTTTATATGTTTTTTCTTCAAGAAATATATTGTATTACAGCTGTGGCCTGATGATGTCCGTTGCGACGAAATCGATTGCCAATAATAAAACTTTTTTTATGAAAATAAACTAATCCTTATTTCATAAAACCATCAGATTTTCTATTAAATCTTATTTTACATTATATATAATTAAAGTCTGAAAATGGAGTCATTTATACGAATCATAGAAGACATGGAGATATCCAACAAACTCCAACCAGCTTAAGTACACACTACAGAAGAGACACAACAGCCAAGAACATATAAATTTTCTACACACCGCCAAAAAACATAAAGCTATTCCGAAATTTCTAAAATTTAAAATGAAACACAATATTGAACACAACCAGAGGGACAAGATTTATCAAAAAGTACTTAATATAGAAATTAGAAGACAGGAAAAAATAGCTACAACCATCGACACAAAACTAAAATTTCTACATAGACATTTACTACAATTTTTACACACATTAGAATACGAAAATCTAATAGAAAACCTACAAGAAGAAATATACTACAAAAATTTAGAATCAGACAAAAAACGAAAATGTAAACTAGACCAACTAATCGCTCAAACAAATAGAAATAGAGTAACTACACAACAACCACAGTCAAATATCAATAACAATACACAACCGACAGACCGACATATTTTTCCACCAAGAATAACCAACCTATCAACAACAACATTCACACCAGCAGAAGAACGAATTCTTAACCTAGGATACAAAGTTGCACCAACCCCGCAAAAACCAGAAGATATCCCTACAACCCGCCATTTCAATAGAAGCCCAAATCAAATATCACCCCAAAAAACAAGAACTTAAAAACAACATCACACAAATACTACAAAATTACAAGGTAGGTGAATGCAACAATCATAAACAAAATAAGAAACAAAAACATTTTTCAAAAACTATAAAATCTATAAAACAAAAATTACAAACAACAATTTAACTCTCACAAAAGCAGATAAAAATGCCGGTATTGTTATATTAGATTCCACCCAATACATACAAAAAAACTGAACAATTTTTTACAGAAAATAACATTACTCCTCTTCAAAAAAATCCATTAAATAATTATAATAAATCAATCCGCAAGATTGTGAACAGTTGCACGGAAACCCTTCAAAAATTCAATACAAAACCATATCAAATTCTTGAACCAAATCCACACACCCCAATCCTATATAGTTTAATAAAACTCCATAAACCAGACAAATCTATACGTCCAATCACATCATCTAACCAATCACCCGCCCATAAACTAGCTAAATCACTAAACAATATTCTTATTAAAGAACTAAAATACTCATCCGAATTTCAATACAAAATTCAAAAGATTTAATTACAAATTTAAATAACACTTTAATAAATAATAACAAAAATTTTATAATAGCCTCATTCGACATCGTAAATCTATATACCAATATAACCAACTTCCGAAACCCTTGACCTACTTAAAACCCACTTACAAAATAACCTTCATTTAAACGATAACCATAACCTCACTGACACAGATATCAATAATTTAGTCGAACTATTCAATATAGTAACACAACAAAATTTTTTTCAATTTCAATAACAAAACATATAAATTAAACAACGGTCTTCCCATGGGCAGCCCAATCAGTGGTTTACTAGCAAATATTTATATCGATAATTTAGAATCAAAAATTATGCAAACTTCACATAAAGAAAATATATTGTTCTGGAAAAGATATGTTGATGACATTATCATACTTTGGACAGGTACTCTCGAAGAATTACACAACTTCCACAACACACTCAATACATTATCTAATATAAAATTCACACTTGAAATAGAACAACAAAATCATCTTAATTTCCTTGACTTAACTTTAAAACAAACATAACAATAACAGTATAACATACAATATATATAGAAAACCCACCTCTACAGATATAATCATACCATACAATTCATACCATAATCCTCAAATTAAAAATACAGCTTTCAATTTTCTTTTTAATAGACTTTTACATACACCACTATCAAAACCAGATTTTCAAAAAGAATTTAATACAATTACAACAATAGGATTAAACAACAACTTCCCAATAACATACATAACAAAAATTTTCCGTAACATAAAACATAAACAGTTAATAAATAACAAAATTTACAAACATATTACACAAAAAAGAAACTACATATCTCTCCCATACCACAAAAAACTACATACTTCTTTAAAACAACCAATCGAACAAAATAACATAACACTTACTTCTAAATCACAACCAAATCTATACAATATCCTTAAAAAATAACACACCGAAAACCAACTATTTAGAAAAAAGTGGAATATACAAAATAGAATGCAGTAACTGTGAATTTTCATACATAGGTCTTACAACCAGAAATTTAAAAACTAGATTCCAAGAACATATAAAACATAATCCTCCTTCGGCAGTTAACACTCACATATTCAATACAAACTATACTATCACTCTTAATAACATAAAACTATTACATTCAGAAACAGACTTTCATAAATTAATTATAATCGAAAAATACGAAATCTTAAAACATATTACAGACCAACAAACCGCTCTTAAACGAAGTCATAGAATTTCCAGAACAATATATTTTCAAAAATCTCGCGCCATTTAAATAAATTAAAAACTATTTAACACAATAAATAACACTAAAATCTAATTCCGGTTTCCGCTCAGCTGTTCATAAATCTTGTTCCTCTGGTTGTGAAAACACACGTTTTCAACACCTTTCATATTTTTTCATATTTTTTAAATTTTTAAAAATTTTCAAAAATGAAAATACTATATACTTCTGTTTAATTACTTAATTGACGGTAAGTTTATTCAATTTTATATAAATACATTTAAAGTTTATGATTGTTTCACTCACCTAACCTTACAAAAACTTTTTTGAAATCCATTTTAATCATCTCATAAAACCTGTCTTCTATTTTCTAACATTTTATCATTCATTATTATTAATAACCATATATTTATCTACATTTATATTTTTATAATACAAACTAAAATATTTTCTAAATTTATCCTAACCATTTAAATAATTCTATATAACTTTTCATATGTAAAAATTTTATATGTTTTTTCTTCAAGAAATATATTGTATTACAGCTGTGGCCTGATGATGTCCGTTGCGACGAAATCGATTGCCAATAATAAAACTTTTTTTTATGAAAATAAACTAATCCTTATTTCATAAAACCATCAGATTTTCTATTAAATCTTATTTTACATTATATATAATTAAAGTCTGAAAATGGAGTCATTTATACGAATCATAGAAGACATGGAGATATCCAACAAACTCCAACAGCTTAAGTACACACTACAGAAGAGACACAATAGCCAAGAACATATAAATTTTCTACACACCGCCAAAAAACATAAAGCTATTCCGAAATTTCTAAAATTTAAAATGAAACACAATATTGAACACAACCAGAGGGACAAGATTTATCAAAAAGTACTTAATATAGAAATTAGAAGACAGGAAAAAATAGCTACAACCATCGACACAAAACTAAAATTTCTACATAGACATTTACTACAATTTTTACACACATTAGAATACGAAAATCTAATAGAAAACCTACAAGAAGAAATATACTACAAAAATTTAGAATCAGACAAAAAACGAAAATGTAAACTAGACCAACTAATCGCTCAAACAAATAGAAATAGAGTAACTACACAACAACCACAGTCAAATATCAATAACAATACACAACCGACAGACCGACATATTTTTCCACCAAGAATAACCAACCTATCAACAACAACATTCACACCAGCAGAAGAACGAATTCTTAACCTAGGATACAAATTTGCACCAACCCCGCAAAAACCAGAAGATATCCCTACAACCGCCATTTCAATAGAAGCCCAAATCAAATATCACCCCAAAAAACAAGAACTTAAAAACATCACACAAATACTACAAAATTACAAGGTAGGTGAATGCAACAATCATAAACAAAATAAGAAACAAAAACATTTTTCAAAAACTATAAAATCTATAAAACAAAAAATTACAAACAAGAATTTAACTCTCACAAAAGCAGATAAAAATGCCGGTATTGTTATATTAGATTCCACCCAATACATACAAAAAACTGAACAATTTTTTACAGAAAATAACATTACTCCTCTTCAAAAAAATCCATTAAATAATTATAATAAATCAATCCGCAAGATTGTGAACAGCTGCACGGAAACCCTTCAAAAATTCAATACAAAACCATACCAAATTCTTGAACCAAATCCACACACCCCAATCCTATATAGTTTAATAAAACTCCATAAACCAGACAAATCTATACGTCCAATCACATCATCTATCCAATCACCCGCCCATAAACTAGCTAAATCACTAAACAATATTCTTATTAAAGAACTAAAATACTCATCCGAATTTTCAATACAAAATTCAGAAGATTTAATTACAAATTTAAATAACACTTTAATAAATAATAACAAAAAATTTATAATAGCCTCATTCGACATCGTAAATCTATATACCAATATACCAACTTCCGAAACCCTTGACCTACTTAAAACCCACTTACAAAATAACCTTCATTTAAACGATAACCATAACCTCACTGACACAGATATCAATAATTTAGTCGAACTATTCAATATAGTAACACAACAAAATTTTTTCAATTTCAATAACAAAACATATAAATTAAACAACGGTCTTCCCATGGGCAGCCCAATCAGTGGTTTACTAGCAAATATTTATATCGATAATTTAGAATCAAAAATTATGCAAACTTCACATAAAGAAAATATATTGTTCTGGAAAAGATATGTTGATGACATTATCATACTTTGGACAGGTACTCTCGAAGAATTACACAACTTCCACAACACACTCAATACATTATCTAATATAAAATTCACACTTGAAATAGAACAACAAAATCATCTTAATTTCCTTGACTTAACTTTAAACAAACATAACAATAACAGTATAACATACAATATATATAGAAAACCCACCTCTACAGATATAATCATACCATACAATTCATACCATAATCCTCAAATTAAAAATACAGCTTTCAATTTTCTTTTTAATAGACTTTTACATACACCACTATCAAAACCAGATTTTCAAAAAGAATTTAATACAATTACAACAATAGGATTAAACAACAACTTCCCAATAACATACATAACAAAAATTTTCCGTAACATAAAACATAAACAGTTAATAAATAACAAAATTTACAAACATATTACACAAAAAAGAAACTACATATCTCTCCCATACCACAAAAAACTACATACTTCTTTAAAACAACCAATCGAACAAAATAACATAACACTTACTTCTAAATCACAACCAAATCTATACAATATCCTTAAAAATAACACACCGAAAACCAACTATTTAGAAAAAAGTGGAATATACAAAATAGAATGCAGTAACTGTGAATTTTCATACATAGGTCTTACAACCAGAAATTTAAAAACTAGATTCCAAGAACATATAAAACATAATCCTCCTTCGGCAGTTAACACTCACATATTCAATACAAACCATACTATCACTCTTAATAACATAAAACTATTACATTCAGAAACAGACTTTCATAAATTAATTATACTCGAAAAATACGAAATCTTAAAACATATTAAAGACAACAAACCGCTCTTAAACGAAGTCATAGATTTTCCAGAACAATATATTTTCAAAAATCTCGCGCCATTTAAATAAATTAAAAACTATTTAACACAATAAATAACACTAAAATCTAATTCCGGTTTCCGCTCAGCTGTTCATAAATCTTGTTCCTCTGGTTGTGAAAACACACGTTTTCAACACCTTTCATATTTTTTCATATTTTTTAAATTTTTAAAAATTTTCAAAAATGAAAATACTATATACTTCTGTTTAATTACTTAATTGACGGTAAGTTTATTCAATTTTATATAAATACATTTAAAGTTTATGATTGTTTCACTCACCTAACCTTACAAAAACTTTTTTGAAATCCATTTTAATCATCTCATAAACCTGTCTTCTATTTTCTAACATTTTATCATTCATTATTATTAATAACCATATATTTATCTACATTTATATTTTTATAATACAAACTAAAATATTTTCTAAATTTATCCTAACCATTTAAATAATTCTATATAACTTTTCATATGTAAAAATTTTATATGTTTTTTCTTCAAGAAATATATTGTATTACAGCTGTGGCCTGATGATGTCCGTTGCGACGAAATCGATTGCCAATAATAAAACTTTTTTTATGAAAATAAACTAATCCTTATTTCATAAAACCATCAGATTTTCTATTAAATCTTATTTTACATTATATATAATTAAAGTCTGAAAATGGAGTCATTTATACGAATCATACAACATTAATGTCAAGCCCGTAATAAAAGCGCTTTTATGGAGCACTCTCCTCAATATAATGTGAAAGTACGCTCCATAAAAGCGCATAAAAGTATGCTCGTAATACACGCCAACGTATTTACTTATGTTTATTTTCAACCAAAAGCATGTTTTCTTCCTCAAGAAGGCAAATTACTTTCATATGTTGAGAATCGTGAGCATCTACGTTTGAAAATATTGTGGAGTAATTTCCTATACCCTCCTCGTTAGTAGAGTAAGTAGAACATCACTTTGGAGTAAACTCTGGCTGTTTTGGGAACAGGTTGAGTAAATTCTGAGAGTAAGGTTATTAGTTTTGAGACGACTTTGAATAATTTCGTACTCTAAGAGTAGGATTTTGGAACGCAGCCCAGCCAGCGACGCTATCAGCGTTAGCCAATAGTAGTCAAGATTTCCGACCATGCGCATTATTGCCGGTTGGGTGTTTGTGAGAGATAGACTTATGCAGAAATGATATTTCCATTTCACAGTGTTTCCTTCACCTACTCTTATGGGAAAGATACGAGCATTAGCAATATATTAGTTAATAAGTATATGGTAATAACCAAGCTCTTACTATACAGAAGGCCGGCATACTATCCCCTCCACTTTTCAGAACGTCACAGAACTAGGCTGGAGTACATTATGCTTCAAACAGAAACTCTCGGCTAAAAGTTATAAATTACAATGGGGTCCTATACCATTTTTCTTTTATTTTTTTTTTCTGTAAGAACAGGATAAAACAAGAATTTTAGTGCAAACGCGACTTAAAAATTTTACGTAATAAGCGAGATATGAATTTTTAAAGTATAAGAATTTGTGCGTGACGTAGCAGGTACTAACAAGTGATCGACAAACAATGGGACAAACTGTTAGTTATAAAGGGAACCATTTTTTTTCATGTTTGCATAGCTGAAATGTTTGTAAATAAAAACTTATACGTTATATTCATGAAGAAATTATTATTAAGTATAAATAACGTAAATAATAACCTTTTTTTCCTAATAAATTATAGAACATTGAAACAGTTTGACAATATTATTACACAAAGCATGACGACGGATGGCGCCAGTGTTGGCCTGTTTTGAAGTTTCAATATTAATTTAACTAATATTATTATTAATTTAATTAATATTACAAATTGATTTAATTATAAATATATTATTATTGTTAATATTACTAGATGTTATAAGTAAACAAATTCATCAAACACAAACTTGTTAAATGTTTTTGTTAAGTTATGGAACAACATGACATTTCATATTCTTTTAAAGGTGACCGCTACAGACGCGCGAATCTCCTTTTTAAAATCAGGCGACCAATCAAATTCTTAGTACCTAACGCGTCATACTCAATTAGTAATCATCTTCAATCGCTTATAGTTTGTAACCTACTTAATATTTAAAGAAAATTTTTTCACTAATACTCATTAATTTATGTATATTTTCGTCTTCTTATTTAAGATAGTTAAAATATGACTATGGTATAGGACCCCATTAAATCGTTGCAAAAATGCCTTGTTTTTTTTTATAGGAATAATTATTTAATTGCCTAGCCCCATAATATAAATAAGGATCAAAGTCCAGATTCGTTTTTTTTATCGTTCTTATAGATGTTCATCTTGTGGTATTATAAAATTGTATATTATGCAACAAGTTCGAGAAACTGAGTTTTTTACACTCTGGTGGTTGCATCACTCTTGTGCAAAAGTGAGATTCACGCAATTGTTGTACAATATACTATTTTGTACAAACTGTTGAACATTTTAATAATTTTATTTATGATACATGATACATTTATTTCGTATTTTTCATTCTGGCTTCAATAGCACAATTCCTTTGTTACACAATTCATATTTCAAATGTATGCAATTGACAGGTAAATGTCACTTCAATCACTTCAAATTAATAATGGTGACATTTTAAAAAGAAAGTAGTAAATAAAGCAATGGAACATAATATATTTTGCAGGAATAGTAAATATGTAGGTATGTATTTAAATTAATAAAAAATAAATAACTGGAGGTTTTGTGTTGGCCACATCAGATTTTTTAATGTTATAGTTCCATTTTCTCTTTTTTCTAAACATATTTTGTTTTTAAATTTCAAGTTATCGACTGCTTCTTCAAATCCAATACTTTTCGTAGCCAATGAATAAAGACATTTAACTTCAATTATTGTTGTGTCATCAATTATGTCTGTATACAGTAATGGTCCATAAAATTATTATTTTTGTTTTTAATTAAATGATATTGAAAATTGTACCGTCAGGAGAAGCACCCAGATAACATATGGGCCATCCAGCGAATCAAGCGGTTTACGTCATAAATTCAATATCACTAGAAACAATGACGTCATATGTTAAAAAGTTTAGATGAGCATGTAAAACGGATTAAAATATGATCTGTGGGCTGTCTTCATAAATCCAAATCTTTCTTAAAAAGGTAACACGTCTGGTATCATTTTTTTCCAGCGAAATCCAATTTTATTTAAAATATTCTGAACGATACTGCTTACGCCGTTATAAATACTTCATTCTTGTAGTATATGAACAAACATCTAGTATTATGTGAGATCCTTAAAAAAATACAGAATAATGCATACCATACAATTTCTCACTGTTCTGTACATTGCGTATAGCGTTTGCCACACGCTGTACATATAGATTTAATTTTCAAATTATTACTGACAAATAGAACGAAATATTACCTCAATATTACAATTCAGTGAAAGTAAGAGCCCACCAATCTATTTTTCATTTTCAAAATAAGTCAATAAATCAACTACAAGCCCTTGAATTTGACATGACAGAGCATTTGACATTTTGTCAATGAACAACGAATCCAAAAACAAAATGAAATCACAATACAGGTTGAAAAGTATAATGTAGACATATAATATTTAGTAATATACATGTTCAGAATTACCAATATTAAGAAAATATAATCAAACGTCATTTTGCAAAAATT
Organism: Ophonus ardosiacus; assembly: GCA_943142095.1. NCBI lineage: Eukaryota > Metazoa > Arthropoda > Insecta > Coleoptera > Carabidae > Ophonus > Ophonus ardosiacus. The sequence goes on along the minus strand of OW964829.1, from coordinate 18,600,591 downwards.
TACAAAATTTTACTTAATAATAATATATCCAAATATAATTATTACTATTAAACGTGTCAAATACGTAATAATAATGAAAAAAAAACCAATAAAATACCGTTAATAAAATATATTTAAAAAAATAAAGAAAATTTCAAAAATCCCTAAACGATGACGTAAACCGCTTGATTCGCTGGATAGGCCCATAAATGTTCATCAATGAACAACCCAGATTTTTTAACTTGAACATATTGTTTTTCAAATTTACGAATTGCTGTTATTTCATATCTTTTGCTAAATTTTCATGGCTTCAGTTCCTTCACCGTGGCGAACTTTTAAAATTTGTTTTCACCAATGAACTACATGGTGTATACTCTTTTCTTTTTATAATTACACCAAAATTAGATGCTGTTACTCTATTTTGTTTGTAATATAAGTATTCAGGATTAACAAACTGTCCAACTGTTCGCTGAGAAATTGATAATCTTTCTTCATTAGTAATCTACATTTATAAAAACAACATTAAAATTTGTAAAAATAATTTTAAAAACTACATATTTCCTTTTAGTTCCTCGAGTTTTCTTTTATACTCTGATTGAATTGTTTCTAACAAAGAAATTGTAAATTCGAGCAGCATACAAATGCCGAGACCGCTTGTATAAGAATAATTTGTTGCACCCTTCTATTTTATCCCTCAAATATTTTGCGCTAGACATGCGCACGTCCCAAAGTTTAAGTTATTAGCTAAGACCCAAACCTGCAGACACAGAGCCATCTGTGAAACACTTTTGTATTTAAGAAATAGTTCCCAATTAACCCTTAAGACTTATGAGGCAAGACAATTTTTTGACATGAGCGAAACGTCAACCAATCTTTCAAATTATACAAGGAACATCGCTAGAATTATTGCGATTAAGACTCATGGTTTATATTTTTTAGAATTTTATTAAATATGTTAAATTACCAAGTATGGCCCTGGTGAATTTTTATAATTTAATTTATGTAAAATTATAGTATTACATATTTATTATCAGTATTATTGCTTATAGACTGCATCGCGATCAAAAGTAACATATACTTTACCCATTATTAGCAAGCTGCCGTTTCGAAATATTTGTGTCCTTCCCATAGCTTTGCGGAATGGAAGCTGCGCCAATAAATTCTCTTTTGGACTGTAATTATATATTACATATACACCCTACAATCAAAATTATTAGTTATTTATTTATAACATGGTTTTTACATTTTATTTTCGTGTCACACTATAAATAATACTGGAGATTTTTTCTCCATTTTATATCTCATCTTCTGTATATTATTATGAACTCTAATCAATAATATTAAAGAAGACAAAAATAATTCATTTTATATACAATCGGTAAATAATGTTAACTTTATTTTTATCAAAATCATAACTTAATCTGCTTCATTATTTATCGAGGGAAATAAAGTACTCCCTAGGGAAATAAAGTGATTCAACTCCTTTGTTAATTGATACTGATTAACAAATAAGGAATATTAATAATTATATTTATTTTGGAAAAAATATAATGATTTTCGTAAAATTAAATTTAAAATAAATAGTTTTCTTATTCAAAATGAGCTTCATTCATACCAATTTCGCATGCCCTCGATATATAATAGTTATTTATGTATTAAGAGCGTAAGGAGGCTTTCATGGCCTGCGGTGGGATTTTGAGCCCGAGGCGTAAATCGAGGGATAAAAACACGTCAAAGGCCATAAAAGCAAGTTACGCTCGTGGTACTCGTACGTAAAAAACTTCAAATTATGAGTGTTAGAAAAATTGTATCGAAAAGAATTTGTCCTCGTATATCCAGTATCTAGTGTTGCTATGAAAGCGGAAAACAACAGTTTATTGTTTGTTTATTAGTTATGTCATTTGAGTTTTATTTTGTGTATCTCCGTGGTTTCCATATAAATATCACAATAATAATTTTCATTTTTCATTAAAGAATATAAAAATTTTCGATTTGCAATAAAGACTTTTCATGTTGCGCCTGTTTAAATTGCGGCTATAATGAGGCCCGCGGGCTATAAAATGACGTTTATGTCAAAAAAATTGTGTATAATTGTCAAATTGTGATACGTCCGTGCATAAACTATTATTTTCAATCGTTTGCGTTAAGTGCACTTTTTTCTGGCTTTTATTGTTTAAAAAAATATATACTTTTGAACCTATTTTAATGAAAAAAGTGAACTTTTTACCTTCAGTCACCTTTAGGTAGGGAAGGTATTGTCTTTAGTCAAAAAATTCGGTGGTGAGTTTTTAAAGAATATGATTTTCCTAGTTTTACGATGATGTCTGTATGTGTGTGTGTCCGTGTGTGATAAATTTTTCTCGGACGATGATGATTCTTTCGTATTCCTCTTCCTCACATCTATATGAAGAGCTGATTAGATTTTTGTTATAATTAGTCAGCCGGAAGTTCCATTATCTGAAGTTCTTAATAGTTTTTCTTGAAAAAATGCAGTTAAAATAATTTTTTGATATTTTATGTGATTATCAATGTGAAAGAACATCTTATTGTCTATAGGGTTAGTTTATACATTTTCCGTCATATTCAATAGATATAGAGTTATAGAATTATAAAGATATTTACTTTAAAAAATCAGTCAGCTTTGCTAATATAAAGGAAACAGCTGATATATTCAAAAATTCTAATTAACAACTGTCAGTGTCAAGTGCAACACCAAAGATGGGAAGTATAGGATCAGAAAGTGGTATAAGTGATAGAGTGTCCTCGCAAGTGACTTGCAATTGCAGCCTCGTCTCTAAGTTGGATCTTTCAATGCCGGGAGTACGAGGAAGGCCAAAGAGAAGATGGAAGTACTGTATAGCAGAAGATTTGAGAGAGAAAGAACTGTGTGAAGAAGATGCGTTGGACAGAAGTGAGTAGAAGCGACCCTAATAAAATAGGGCAAAGCTGAAGAAGGAGGAAGTGTCAAGTGCAATTTACATAGTGTACGCTGTTGTTATAATTTTATTGAATTTATAGAATCTTTTCAAAGGACCTTTCGGTATAAAATTTGTAAAAAATAGTGTGTTCGTGTCATAATTTTATAGGATATATAAAATGTTTTTCAATGAACTTTTGGTATGAATTTGTATAAAATACATAGAATTAACGTAAGGTACTGTCCTAGCCACTTCGGATTTTTAAAATTTTGAATGGACATGAATATTGCCATTTTGTCAGTACCAATTTTATTTATAGTGCGACATGGCTATTAATAAATAACCTTTTTAAGAGGACAACGAGGAGGAAGAAAATAGTTTGTATCTCTACCCCAAAACATATTAAAGTCAGCTCCAATAAAATCACACAATACTTTTCGATATCGTACGGCAAAAGGCCTATATTCATTACTAAGAAATTCATATCCTCGAATATCAATCTAAAATTAGAAAATCTGATATTATACTGATGTTAGTGACAAAATCCATAAACCTTAACTAAAAACGCTAAAATTAGGTACGTATTTCGGCAACTAAGTTGCCATCAACAGTTTTGGTCCTCTCGTATGGTTGACATACTGAGTAATCTAAATCTGCTCTGTTTTTCAGATTTGTTTTTGGACCTCTGGCATGGTTGACATGTTGACTTATCTAAAACTGATCTGATTAGAATTAGATTTTAGGGTTTTGCCGGAGCACAATATTGCCTTGAAGTTGACGCGCACTAATTAAACAAATCATGTTCGTTGCTATAATTTGTGCAAAACGCCAAATTTACTCTCAAAGAATAGCTTGTTACCTTATATTTTATGAAATATAACATTACATTTACTTTACTCTTAAGTATCAAATTAAATTGAAATATGTAATTCATTTTTGTTGTTCTAACGTGTTGCCATAGAAACCAATGGATATCACTAATGTGCCATTCGGAGTTGTATTTATGTGAAGAAGGCCTAAATCCTAAATACTTAATGCCGAAATGCGCCATCAGACACATTCTTAGTATTTAGGTCTTTTTCACATAAATACAACTCCGAATGGCACCTAGTGATATCCATTAGTTTGTATGGCAACACTTTAGAACAACAAAAATTAATTACATATTTCAATTTAATTTCATACTTAAGAGTAAATGTTAATGTTATATTTTATAAAATATAAGGTAACAAGCTATTCTTTGACAGTAAATTTGGCGTTTTGCACAAATTATAGCAACGAACATGATTTGCTTAATTAGTGCGCGTCAACTTCAAGGCATAGTGTGCTTCTGCAAAACCCTAAAATCTAATTCCTAAAATCCTAAATAATCACTAGATTTAGGGCATATACATTTAGGATTTAGATATTAGGGTGATAAAAGTGCAACATCGGACATAGCCTTAGACCACTAGACGTAAGTTTACTGATGATGGTAACTTGGTTGTCGAAATACTTATCTATTTTTAGCGTTTTTAAGGTTTAGCGATTTTTTTAACTATTAACTATTTATTCTTAGACTCCAATTAAGTTTTATTATACTCATATATCAAAAAAAAAAAGAAAAAAATGCTCATAAAAATGTCCAAACACTTACAATATCCTTGGTGCTATACACTATATCATTATATATGTATAACGATATATTTGCCGCTCTTGTAGTTCTGTTGAAATGAAACAGACTATATTCTAAATTCACATCACCGGATTTGTTAACAAATGCTTCTACACGTTCTATATACATTTTAATTTGACCCTAAAATGAAGTTGTTAATGCAAGGGTAAATTAAAAAGCGGGCTATAAGTGTTTAACATGGGAAATCAGTTTTTCCTTGCGCAAAACTTCCCATTTAAGACTAAAATGTTTCAAATAAATTTTTTGAAGAATTAAATTCTACACCTTAATTAGTGTTGCCACAAGACCAAGACTGGTCTTGGTCTTGGTCTCGTCTCGTCTTGGTCTTGTCGAGACGAGACCAGCATCAAGTCTTGTCGAGAAAGTCTTCGACTTCAGATCAAAGGTATTTTTTTAAACATATATGTATTCTAAAAGTGCTTCAAAAACTGAGAGTATTGCTGTAAATACTGTTTGAAATTTCGAATAAATAAGAAAGATATTAATTTTTCAAATTTTGTAATTTTCTACTTTCATAGTTGTGTTCCAGAAACATTAATTTAAGTAAATATGATGTATTCCTTATTCTTCTAAATAATCCAAATGTAAGTTTTAAATGAATTTAAATTACATGCAATATATGTGGGATGAAATGAAAGAAGTATAAATTTAGAATTCTTATGTTATTTTAATGCATCAATATTTTAATTAAATAAAATTAACCTTTATTTTATAATATACATGTTTTGTACGTATAAATATGGTGATTTTAATTTAATTTTTGTTTAATTATCAATTAATATATTGGTACGACTGGGTATATGAAATACTGACTACATCTTAAAAAATATTTCCAATTTTCAAATAGCATACAAAAATTACATCTGTGGTGCATTCTCAACGTTAGCAATTAATTCATTATAACAAAAGTAACGTTCCCTGCAAATATACAGTATTTTTCTTTTATTTTTAAAGAATTTATTGTGATTCTTAGAATTTTACGATAATGCAGACAAAGATTTTAGGATTTTAGGGAAATTCCCGGTTTAAAACAACCATATTCTACATTTTCAACAGATGTACTTCCTATTTTTGGGCGTAGCCAGGATTTTTTCTCAGGGGGGGGGGGGGGGGGGGCGAATAAAAATATAGTTAGTCATACATTTATATGTTATTTATTTGCCAAAAAAATGCACTTATTCCAAAAACTTAAATAAATTATAATAAACGTATTTAGAATAATAATGGTATATTTTCAAAGAATCATATCAGCGAATGAATGTTTGGCGGAAATTTAATGGTAAGAAAACATTATCCAATATAATTGAAATCAGATGGTCTAGCAAGCATACGGCCTTGGAAAAAATTTTCGGAAAATTTGCCGCCAATGTGGAAAATGTCTTATATGTTTCATTAATTGAAGCACTCCTGGAATTAGAAAATAGCAGTCACTTTTCACCCGATGTTCGTTTCAAAGCACGCAATTTTAAAGAGAGTTTACTTAAATTCGAAACAATTCTAACAGCTCATGTATATTTACGAATTTTTGAAATCTCTGCTCCACTCTCAAAATATCTTCAAAATTCTGGATTGGATTTTATGAAATGTAACGATTTTGTAAATCATTTCAAAAACAAAGTCACGGACTTCTCCAGAGACTTTCAAAAAGTAAAAAGTGTCACTGAACACTTCATCAATAGTATAATTTCTATTTTGGAGGAGAAAAATATAGATGCTGTCTTGGAGACTGAATTACCTGTCAAACGAAATAGAAAAAGAAAAAGAATGCCTGATGAAGTGCCTTCCCATCCAGATGATAATATACTGCTCAATGGAAACAGGCATTATGAAATCAATGTTTATAATGACATTATGGACACTGTTGTAACCAGCGTAAACCAACGTTTTAATGGGGACATGTATCGCACCTTTGCATTTTTAGATCCGAAAAATTTCCACGAAATAAATGATGAAACTTTATCACTCAATACTTTCGAAAAGTTGAGCAATTTGCTAATGAAATTTGATGATGAAGCTACGCCTGAAAATTTGAGACGAGAACTTCTTCATTTCTCAAACAATTGGAATAATTTAAAGAAAAGTTTAACGGATTCAGTCAACAAAGGGGCCAATACCGAATGGGAAAATGACTTGGAGGACGCGGAAGACAATGAGCCATTTACTTCCTATCTCAAGTGTAATTCATCTTCATACTGCAAAAATTGTATTATCTGCTGTCTTTTTGTACTAGAAAAATATAACATGATATCCACGGCATACTCGGTAATAGGCCTTGCGTATAAATACTTGGCGACGCAGTCGGTTTCCCAGGTAGCTTGTGAACGGAGTTTCTCTAAACTCCGCTACGTGAAAAACCGACTACGGACTACTATTTCACATGAGCTTTTTTCAAGTTTTATGCTCATGTCAATCGAAAAGGATATTCTTAAAAATATAGACAACAATGATATTATAGATTTAGTAGCGAGGAATTCTATACTCCTTACAAAACATTTAATTTTTTAATTATGTATATACATACCAATAATAAACTTCTAGGTATTTTTAAGTTTATTAATACAGTATTTAAAAACTGGTTTTGTTTGCATTATTTAAAAATATATCTTTCAAACGTTTTATCTTACTATGATTTTTTTTTGTTACACATATAAAAATACAGTGACGTAGCTAGGGGGGGGGGGGGTTGGTGTTCACCCCCCCCCCCCCACCTTAAAAATTCTTGTTCTGTGATCTGGCAATTTATTTTTGTACATGAAAGGGGAAAAATATGCCGCTTTTCCCATCCCTAGAAAAAATATAACCTTGAATTATAAGGTATTTGACCTTGAATGAAAAAAATTTCGCCTGCGGCGCTTTTTTTCACGTGAGTTCAAAAATCTTAAATTGGCGCCGGTTTATGCCCGGTAAATTTTAAAGTTCCCATCCGCCCCTGACTGTACTCATCGGTTCCGGTATACTTGATACACCATTCTGTAACAGTTTAAAAGGTAAATGATAAAAATTTCTGTCTCAGCTGTTATCTTCCTTCCAAACCGTGTCTTGACAGCATTAATGTTAATTAATCTGTATGCCTTATTCATTTCCATATCTGAAATTTTCTTGCAAGGCTTTATATTCTATAAAGATCCTATTTCATTCAGCTTGTTGAAATCCATTTCTAAACAAAAATGAAAATAACTGTTGTTATTCTTTGGAATAAATTTAACACCAATAATAATAACAATAATATTCTTACCCGATTGTCGATAGTTTCAAATCGAAGAAAGTTGTTGGAATACTGAATATTTAGATCACACTTGCTGTATGTTTTATGTATATTAATCACGTGAAAAATAATATTTTCTAGAATAATTAAAACCGAAAATTTCTAGTTACCAGAGTTCAATGCCTTGCGCATGAGGTATATTATATTATTTTAAAATTTACACGCATATCGAACCTTGCAAACAAATATCTATTTTCAAAAACAGATGACACACACACACTGTATCTTATGTTTGAAACTTATAGGAATTTTTCAAAATATTTACCATAGATATATTTGTCAGATATAATATCTATTTTAAAAACAAATCTAATTTCAACTGACTTGACAACAGATGACGGAAATTATTTCAAAACAAGTAATCTTGCTAACAAACGTGACAAACACTTATCTAATTGCTTTACAGGCATTGTTTGGAATTCATAGGAATATTTTTGTCATTCTAAATACAGATAACGGACATTGGAAATCATAGGAGTCTAATTAACATTGGTAATCTTTGTTTATTACATATTATCTTGTTTACAAAATTATTTCAAAACAAGTGACCTTGTTTACACCTTATCATGTTTGTTACAAGTGACCTTGTTTACACCTTATCATGTTTACCACCTTATCATTGTTTACTGATAATACTTATCAAACTGGCGCCGGGGCGATAAGGCTCAACGTTCAATCCCGGTTCCCCACTACTATAATATTTATTTAAGTATTAAAGACACACACAAACATCCAAGCCCCTGCTGGGAATCGAACCCACGACCGCAGGACCGAGAGGTGAAGATTGGTTTGAGCACTGCCGGAGACTCTGCCTCAACATGCTCGGCCACCGAGGCGGTAACAGCCATAATAAAAATTTAATAAACATGTAATTTATTTTCAGTTGTCCATACATCTGATGCTACTATTTTTGAAGTAGTATCGAACCGTCCATTTTATCGATATTCATTCGACAATAATGCTGGCCCTTCAAATGTCCCTGACATGGATATGGGTGATATACGTGCCGGTAATTATTTCTTTGTTTTACTTTTTGTTATACATCCCGTTTATATATTATACAATATTAATAAAAAGTGGATCTTAGGCGTTTAATACAGGATATCAGTTTTTTCTGGCGCAAATTTTCCCATTCAATTTTAGACAAAAATATTTCAAATAAATGTTATAGTAATGTAGTGAATTAAATTCTACACCCAAAATACTGCACAGATTTTATTTATTTTCATTTTTTACCCTGCAAAATCAAAAATTGTTAAATGGTTATATATATCATCACGGCATATTACCCATTTCTGAGTGTGCCACAATCTGCTTTATCGCAGATGTCGGTAATGATGTTAAATGGTTGAGATAGAAATGTATCAATTTTTTTTTTTTTTCATAACTTTGAAATTAATAGTTACATATTTGATATGTGCAAATTTGAATTCAGCAGTCTTTTCTCTATATGTAGGTAGTCAAAGTTTCAAAGATGTTTAACGGTTGATAATTATTTAATAAGAAAATATTAATTTCATTACCTAAAACTTCGATCTTTGAAATTGTAATGCGATAGTGAACCGTTAGCTTCCCACAAAAGTATTATCGTCTTGGGAAAAAGTTTTTCTTTAATAATTCTGAAACTAAATAAGGTAAAGACTTACGGTTTGAAAATTTAACTTAACAACGTATGGCGCTATAAGTGTTCAAAGTTTCAAAAATTTTAAACGATTGAAGAAGAAATTGTGTATAAATTCTTCATAACTTTGAAATTAATAGTTATATATTTGTTATTTGCAAATTTGATATCAACAGTCATTTTTCAATATGTAACCAAAATTTCTAACTGTTGATAATGATTTAAATAAAAAGTGAACCATTAGCTTCCCACAAAAAGTATTACCGTCTTGGGAAAGTTTTTCTTTAATAATTCTCAAGCTAAATAAGATAGAGACTTGCGATTTAAAAATTTAACTTTACAGCGTATTGCGCAATATGTGTACAAAGTTTCAAAAAATTTTTACGGCTAAGAAATAATAAAGTTACATATTTGTTATGTGAAAATTTGAATTCAGTAGTTGTTACTCTATTTGTAATCAAAGTTTCAAAAATTTCTAACGGTTGGTAATAATTTCATGAACTTCCCATAAAAGGTGTTATATTCTCGGGAAAAAGTTTTTCTTTAATAATTCTGAAAGCATATAAGATAGACACGTCACGTGAGATTTGAAAATTTAACTTTATAATGCATTACGCTATATGTGTACAAAGTTTCAAGAAATTTTTTTTTCTTTATAACTTTGAAACTAATAAACTTACATATTTGTTATGTACAAATTGGAATTTAGTAGACGTTATTCTATATGTAACCAAAGTTTCGTAAATTTGTAGCGGTTGATAGTGATTTAAATATGAAAAAATGCAAATTTAAAATTCTAAGATTCTGATGATTCGAACGATATGCATTTTTTTGTAATTTTATTTCAATTTAATGGCTATCACTACAAAAGAGCAATATTTATAAAATTACAAATGACATATTACGACGTAATAAATATGGAAAATAATATCTAATTAATGATTTGGATATAGAATTTAATTCTCTACAACATTTATTTGAAACATTTGTGTCTAATAATAAATGGAAAATTTTGTGCAAGGAAAAATTGATTTTCCATGTTAAACACCCATGGCCCGTTTTTTTAATTAACACCCTGTATAGACATTATGATTTTTTTAAATGATTAACTATTAAAGTCAAGTGTTTTTTGCAGAATCACCTGATCTGTTCAATGATTCAATGGATAATGAACTGGCTGATGTAAAAATTTAATATACACTCCAGTAAGTATTATTGAGAATGAAGTAACGTTACCTCCTCATAGAGGTCCAATTCGAAGAGCAGCTATCGCAAATGGGATTATCAATGAAAATTCTTTTGTTCCTTTTACGCTCCCATTACTTCGTTCTTCTAATATTTGCCGTTTTTGTGAAGCTTTTTATTTTAATCAAGAACGAGGTAGTAGAACTCACGATTCTTCTTTAAATAAAAATGATGACGACGGCAGGCATTATCAAGAAAATATACGTTTTTATAAATCAACATTATGTTTCGCGTCCACGGTCGGCAACTACCAACAAATGGGCATTGGACCTCAAGTTGTGAAAGTAACTCCTGGGCTTGATACACCGGCAAAATTTGGATAGTTATATTATTTAGATCAAGAAGATTGTCATAACGTACGGGAAAGTCATTCTACCCAATGTCGTTCTAGAATTTTACCGCTTGACGAAATGTTGCGAGCTATTTACGACGAACAAGTCAACATTGTACATCAGGACAATATTGATGTTCCAGAGGTTATTTTGGCCATAGCCCCTAATATTCAAGATCGTTTCGTTCAAGAGGGTTTAGACCCAAATCGTTACAATGTATCTACTTGTAATGAAATGCAGCTATTTTCGTGGGAGATGAACCTCCATATCCTGTTGATATAAAGTTATATCCTTTAGGAGGAGCGCCTCAAATTATCAGGGATATAAGCCCGTATATTGATTCTTTATCTTATCCGTTATTATTTCCTCATGGCGAACTGGGATGGAATATTAATTTACGTCATACTGGGCCAAATGTGACAGCTTTTTGTAATAAAGTAACTACGTGAACATGCGACGTATCGTCTTGTCATCCGCAATCAGTTGTCTTCTTCATTCTAGCCGAAAATTATTTCAACAATGGCTTGTAGATACTTGGTGTCGTAAAGAGGGTTTACAGTTACATTATATAAGGGAACATCAGCGACAAATTCATATAGAAAATTATCAATATTTATTGGATTACATTCAAAGACAGGCTCATCAACGGCAAGAACGTATTGACAAAATTTTTGTTCTACCGCCTACATTCATTGGAAGTCCTCGTTACATGCAACAAAATATTTGGATGCTATGGCAATTGTTGCAGCATTTGGGAAACCAGATCTCTTTATTACTTTCACATGTAATCCTATGTGGCAGGAAATTATTAACAATTTAAAACCTAGACAAGACACAATTCATAGACCTGATCTTGTTTGTCGAATTTTTCATATTAAATTACATCTTATGAGTTTAATCATTTCTTTGGGGTAGTTAAATCCCTGTTATATTCAGTAGAATTTCAAAAACGTGGTTTGCGTCATGCTCATTTTCTTATTATTTTGGAAGGGGCAGATAAAATAACTACAGCTGAACAGGTAGATGATTTTATAAGGGCAGAAATCCCTGATGAAAACGAAGAACCCAGATTATACGAGTTAGTGAAAAAACTCATTATTCATAAAAAATGTGGTGCAGGAAGACCAGGTGTGAAACAACACTTTTATTAGGAGACTCGACTTGCGCTAAATATTGTCGGGATAATGGACGTACATGTGTTTTAGGGGGTACTATTTATGACAACCGAGACGTTATGCCATATTGTCCGGCTCTTTTATTAATTTTCGAGGCACATATTAATGTGGAAATTTGTGCCAGCATTACGGCAACAAAATATTTATATAAATATATTCATAAAGGTCATGACGGCATTGTTGTGAATATGCAAGAAGGGACCAGATCTAATACTGGAGTTTTTAACTAGGATGAAATAAATCATTACCAAGAATGTCGTTATGTAAGTTCGCATGAGGCGTGTTGGCGACTTCTTGGCTTCGAGTTATCATTTTCCAACATTTCTATTTTTCTCTTACAATTGCATTTACCATCAATGCAAAATGTCTTATTTGACCCCAACAATATTTTACAAGCTTTAAATAGGTCAAAAGATAGTCATCTGTTAGCTTGGTTTAAATTAAATCAAGTCGATGTAAATGCACATCAATATTTATACGTGGACATTGTTAAACACTATACTTGGCAGCATAATACTCATTGTTGGACACGCCGTAAATCTAGTTTTAATGTCATTGGTCGTTTACCTGACATATCGCCCCGTTGTGGGGATTTATTTTATTTACGGATGCTCGTAAATTATGTTCGGGGAGCAACATCTTCGATGACTTAAAACGAGTTCATGGGTTGGTTTATGGCAGTTTTCGTGAGGCTTGCCTAGCACGTAATATTATTGAAAATGATTTTGAATATGATCTATGTTTGCAAAAAGCTTCATACAGATTGCTTCCATCTCGATTACGCCAGTTATTTGCCCACATTATTCTTTGGTGTGATCCTGAGAGTCCTTTAAAGTTATGGGATCGTTTTTCTTTACTTTCATTTGAAGATTTTTCGGCAAATTTAACTGTTGACGAAGCAAAAATTATAGCACTCGATGAAATACAAAAAATATTTCAAGAACATAATAAGACACTTTCTTTTTGTGGAATACTTATTCCTGACCCTTATGTGCTTAACGATATTAGATATCGTATGAATTTTAATAATATTGATAATGAAGAACATCGTCTTCTTGGCCTTGAAATGCGCGACAATTTAAATGTGCCACAATGCCGTGCTTTCGACTACATTATACATTTAACTTGGAGTTACACGAATGGAGATCGTCCGTGTAAACTTATTTTCATTGATGGTCCTGCCGGAACTGGTAAAACATATTTTTATAATAGTTTATTACATTCAATAAAAGGTATGGGTGGCAATACTGTCGCTGTTGCATTTACCGGCATTGCTACCATTCTTTTATTAGACGGTATAACCAACCTTTCTCAATTTGGTATTCCTATACCTTGCAATTCAACTTCACGTAGTAATTTAAAATTCAATGATTATAGAATTGAACAACTACAGTTTATTGACATTATTATCTAGGATGACTTGTAGATATAGTTTAGAAAGTGTCGATTTATTACTACGTGATATTATGAGAGTTCTGCACGTACCATTTGGCGGGAAAGTTTTAGTTATGGGTGGAGACTTCCGGCAACTTTTGCCAGTTAAACGTAGAGGAGGTAAACAGGACGTATTAAACATTTGCATTAAAAGTAATCCATTATTTGCGCAGTTCACAACCTTTCATTTTTCAGAAAATATGCGCGCAGATCCAGTTGAACGAGACTTTGCAAATCAACTACTTTTGATTGGTAATGGACAACACGAACGTGTCGATGGGTTGCCGGAAGAATATTTAAAAATTTCGTCTGAGCTTTTAATTCCGGCAAATGAGTTAATTTCAGAAATTTTTAAAAACGATTCTTTAAATAATATCCATGAGAATCGTGCGATTTTAACACCAGCTAATGAGAACGCATTTCGTTTCAATGAGAAAATTTTAAAACTCCTTCATTTTCCGAAAAAACAATTCATATCAGTGGACAAAAATTTAAATCATAACCAATCAACATTTTATGTGCCTTTGGACATTGTCTATAAACAGAGGCCAATGGGTTGTCCACAACATGTATTGATTTTGAAAGAAAATGCCATCGTAATGATAATGCGTAACATTAATGTTAGCGAGGGTTTGTGTAGTGGGACCAGATTGAAAATCCTTAGGATGGAGGATCGTGTACTAACGACGGAAATTTTAATGTGTCAAGAAATGTCGCATTTATTCCTCGAATGCGTTTTATTTGTGAAAGGAAAGATAGTGGTTTACCGTTTGAATTTAGTCGTCTGCATTTTCCCGTACGTTTAGCATACGCCATGACAACAAATCTCAAAGGCAAACCCTCCATATAGCAGGCACTTTAAAACAAAAGCACAAATTTTATGGACAAGTGCAATTAGGAATGGCTGGATTAAATGTAACAAAAACAGATTTTGTAATATATTCGTCCTTTGCCGATTCTATTTATAAAGTAGAGGTGATTTTTGATAAAAAAAAATTCACATATAATATGTTAAATTGCGTAAAACATATTTATTTTGAAAAAATGATATTTGTTACTTGTTGTAAATAAAAAAAAAATACGTATATATATTTATTTGTGTTTTATTAATGTTGAAAACCATTTATTCCAATAATAGGTGCGCTTAAATTTACAATTCCAAAAACTACTATAAAAATATCGTCATAATATTGTGCTAGATTCCAGGGGAGTTTATTTTTAAATATTTTTATCCGAGCATTGCTTCTTTCAATATGAACTCGAGCAGGAGCTATAGATTTATTTTCTGTAGCTTCTTTGGTGAATTGTTTATTATGTAAAAAAGGTGGTCGGATTAATTTTATTTTATGTAAACTTAATAAATTGTCAATCATAAACCCTTTATCTGTCATAATTGCATCTCCCGGAGAAACCTGTTCAATGACAGATGATTTTTCAAAAATTACCTTATCACTTATTCTTCCACCATATATGCTGCTAACGAATACGATCATTCCTGAAGGTGAAACTCCAGTCATTACTTTTACAGTATGCATTGATTTATAATGTGAATATGTTTTGATTTGACAACATAAACACGATGGCTTTTAAAATGGAATTTCGGTGCAGTCAACTATTAGTCTGACATGGTATATAATTAACAAATCTCAAAGGCAAACCCTCCATATAGCAGGATTTTTTAACTATTCCAGTGTATTCACACATGGTCAGTTTTATGTTGCGTTATCACGTTCATGGCGTCCTTCTGATATTAAAATATCTGTGTTAGAGCGCGAAAATCAAGGCAGATAAAAACGTGATTCAAATACACTGCTAGGCAAAAAAAATCGAACACTTGGTTTCTTAAATGTGTATTTTTGTTATCTCGAGAACTATAAGAGATATTAAGTGGGTTTAAATAGACGAAAGTTATCCTAGATTAGGATACCATTGTAGCAATGTATTGTTTATTCAGAAGAAACGCATGGGTCTCTAGATACAGACGTATATGTAAATTTTGTAGTTTTTGTTGTTTTTGAAAAATTTCTAAGTAGGAAATGTTTCCAGATTTTGATTTGCACTTCTTTAGGACACGTTTTTAAGCTCTTTCAAATGGCGATTCTCATTTCTTGTCACTAATGTATTTCACTCTACACTACTAAACAAAGAGGCGTGAACGCATTCCAAGGGTTAAGACAAAGCTGAACGGGTAACGGTTAACTGTCAAATGTCAGCTATCAACTGCCAACGGTAAACGTATTCCAAGGGTTAACGGTAAAGGTCAAACAGTTAACGTTTAACTGTCAAATGTCAACTGTAAACGGTTTTTTCCACGCCGCTTTATTTGGTAGTGTAGAGTGAGATACAGTAGTGACAAAAAAATGAGAATCGCCATTCGAAAGAGCTTAAAAACGTATCCTAAAGAAGTGCAAATTAAAATCTGGAAACATTTCCTACTTAGAAATTTTTTAAAAACAACAAAAACTACAAAATTTACATATATGTTTGTATCTAGTGACTCATGCATTTCTTCTGAATAAACAGTACATTGGGAGTTTCAACCGAAATT
This sequence comes from Ophonus ardosiacus, assembly GCA_943142095.1. NCBI lineage: Eukaryota > Metazoa > Arthropoda > Insecta > Coleoptera > Carabidae > Ophonus > Ophonus ardosiacus. Next base: position 18,584,399 of record OW964829.1, on the reverse strand, counting down.
TGAATGTGAACTTAGTGACATAGTCAGAGATCTGGCTTTTTCACGAATTAAAGCAAATCTATAATAATAATACATTACGTTGGTCTTCCTATTTTTAAGTTTCAAATTCAAGTATGAAGATATATTTATAGAAATAATTTCTAAGTTGAGATAAATATATTTATATTATTTTTTTTTTTCGTTTACAAGTTTCAAAAACCTCCGGGTGTCTACTTTGATGGGAAAAATATGCCCACGCAAGAACTAAGACATAAATTGCAATTTTTAAATAAAGACGGCAGTTTAAAACAAAAGCACAAATTTTATGGACAAGTGCAATTAGGAATGGCTGGATTAAATGTAACAAAAACAGGTTTTGTAATATATTCGTCCTTTGCCGATTCTATTTATAAAGTAGAGGTGATTTTTGATAAAAAAAATTCACATATAATATGTTAAATTGCGTAAAACATATTTATTTTGAAAAAATGATATTTGTTACTTGTTGTAAATAAAAAAAATACGTATATATATTTATTTGTGTTTTATTAATGTTGAAAACCATTTATTCCAATAATAGGTGCGCTTAAATTTACAATTCCAAAAACTACTATAAAAATATCGTCATAATATTGAGCTAGATTCCAGGGGAGTTTATTTTTAAATATTTTTATCCGAGCATTGCTTCTTTCAATATGAACTCGAGCAGGAGCTATAGATTTATTTTCTGTAGCTTCTTTGGTGAATTGTTTATTATGTAAAAAAGGTGGTCGGATTAATTTTATTTTATGTAAACTTAATAAATTGTCAATCATAAACCCTTTATCTGTCATAATTGCATCTCCTGGAGAAACCTGTTCAATGACAGATGATTTTTCAAAAATTACCTTATCACTTATTCTTCCACCATATATGCTGCTAACGAATACGATCATTCCTGAAGGTGAAACTCCAGTCATTACTTTTACAGTATGCATTGATTTATAATGTGAATATGTTTTGATTTGACAACATAAACACGATGGCTTTTAAAATGGAATTTCGGTGTAGTCAACTATTAGTTTGACATGGTATATAAATAGTTCGTTTGAAAATAGTTGACAGATCTTGAATTATTTGTAAAAATATTCTTCTGCAAGTAACAGGACTTATATTTTCTTCTAACAAGGCAAGCATGCTATATGACAGATCATGTTTGAGTTTGATTAAAGTTAAGATAATTTCATCTTTTAATGACAATTTATGCGACTGCCTCCGATTAGTGTAAGAAGCCGATAAAATTTTGACTAAACTATTTAATACTTCTAAGTTTGGTAGACCAGTCGCAATATTTATTTTAGAATTTGTATTAAATTTCTCACTTATTGTTACTAAAATCACCAGTTCCAATTTGTACACCTTTGTCCAATTTGTTCCTTATTACTTCCGAATTAATTTATGAAAGCAATATTTGAGCAGCTTCTTTGTCTTCATCATAACTGATTCGAGTACATCTTCATTTGTAACGTTTTCTTCTGAAACATTTCTTGAGGTTTCACATTCTTCCTGTACAGATTTCCGTACCAGTACTCGACGTTGTGCTCGCTCTTTGTTTTTCAGTTGGATTTCCAAGCTTTTCTTTGGTAAATTTAATGATGGTACAGCATTTTTTCTTAAAGTTTTTCGACGTTGAGTATCTACAAATAGCTTCATTTATAGGTTACAATTTTTACGATTAGAAAATACTATACTTCCATTTTTAACACTTACCTGGAAAGATAATATTATCTTTCTTAAAATGAAGGGAACATACTTTCATATTATTTGTTATTTTCTTCCCACTCCTAATAACATATTCCCATGCTTGGCGTCTGTCCATTCGTTGTTCAACGCCTTGATTTGTTGTTATTACAACAAAAATATCGTCTCTTTTGGGGAAACTATAAAATCCTATACTTCTGTCTGTCTCTCCGTGAGTGACATCCAAAAACACAGCAATTTGTGCGAGATTTATTTGCTTTTTTAAAAGATTTATTTAAATCGCTCATGTTGACACATGTAAACACAAACAAAGAGTATTCTTCCGAGAAGTTCTGATTTTCCCCGCTAGTTGCCGTGTCGCATCTTGTCAGTTCTCAATAGGTTCTTGTCATGAGATAAATATAATAGATATTTACACACCAAGTGAGCTAAGGTAATGTTTATTCATGAGAAGAAACTTTAGCGCACGAGCCCGTAAGGGCGAGTGAGTTAATTTCTTCGAGTGAATAAACATTCTTAGCTCACGTGGTTTGTACAATATTTTATTCAATTTTGACGAAATAATAATAAAAAAAACCATTATAATATTTAATTTTGACAAAATAAAAACTGATCAGTTAGTAGGCTGAGCATGACAATCATCGCTGATAGACGTCAAGTCATGTATTTAAAATGCTTTACTGTCTATCATTTGTGCCGTGAAAAATAATGAAAATGGCTAATAATATCTGATAAATATGGTAAGTGTTATTTTCGTACCTGATGTTATTTTAAATGCATTATTTGTTGCAGAGTGAGTTAAAATTTTGTGAGAGTGATTTAAAAAATTTTTAATTCACATGTGAAAAAAGTGTTACTTGTAGTTGTTGCTATGGAGTTAATAATGACAGTTTAAAACGTCAAAATTGAATAAAATAAAATATCCTTTTTTAAGCTATAAGCGGATTACATCATCGTTTAGGGATTTTTGAAATTTTTTATATATTTTTAATTATATTTTATTAACGATATTTTATTGCTTTTTTACCTCTCGCTAAAAGAGGTATTGGAATTGTAGTATTTATTTCTATATTTCAAGATTACATTCATATATATTCAGCCTTATTCTAGTTAGCCTTGTTAAGCGAATAACAATTGTTATATGTAACAATTTTGTTAATATTACAATACAATGATGAATTTGTATTCACGTAATCTTTGATGTTTGTTAGCAATTGTCTGCTGAGCAATATTGTTACGCTTGATATTAATATTGTTATTTTGGCAATCTCCTAATTCTTGTGACCTCTATTACCTTGTTATTACAACAAGAATTGTTATTTCTGATTGTTAGACAGGCGAGAACTAAAACTTGTCTCCTGAGTGCAACATTCAACATTGTTATATTTTAAAGTTAAGTATATTTTGAATAAATATGGCAAATATAGATTTTGTTTTACTTTTGGAAGCAATTGAGACCGAAGAACAGAAGTAAAATAATAATCAATATTTTTCTTGTAATTTAAATATTGGAACTTAAAAATTTCAGATACAATTTAAGGTTAGAACGACAACAACTTCGTGATTCAAGCAATCCGTTAACGAAGTAACGCTATTTCGATTTTTTACTTCCTTGTACGAAGTAAAGGAAGTATTGTAATCGCGAAAAATTTCGGTTTCCAGATTTCAACGGAAATATACATTTTGACCATCCCTGAATCCATTTTGACTAATTTCGTCGTGACGTCTGTTTGTACGTACGTACGTATCTCGCATAACTGAAAAACGGGAAGCCGTAGTAAGTTAGAATTTTGTATTTATGACTGTTATAACATCTAGTTGTGCACCTCCCTTTTTGGTCATTACCTAACTTTTGGAAGTGGTACTTTACTTGAAGCCTATAGTAGATTTTAATGCAAAACTGTATTAAAATATAATCTAACACTTTTCAAATTTGGTATATAAGACTTTTATATCAATGGGAATAACATAATAGATTTTAGTTAAAATGGTCTACCCGGAAGTGGTGCTTTACTTGAAGCCTATAATAGATTTTCATGAAAAACTATATTAAAATATAATCCAAAACTTTTGAAATTTAGTATATAATACTCTTATGCCAATGGAAATAACATAGTAGATTTTACTTAAAATGGTCTGCCCGGAAGTAGTACTTTACTTGAAGCCTATAATAGATTTTAATGAAAAACTATATTAAAATATAATCCAAAACTTTTTATATTTCGTATATAATACTTTTATATCACTGGAAATAACATAATAGATTTTGGTTAAAATAGTCTAACCGGAAGTGATACTTTACTTGAAGCTGTTATTAGTTTTTCTTGAAAAAAATAGTGTTATTTTGATTTTAATAATAAATGCTTCAAATAAAACTTTTAGAGAATTGAATTCTGCGCCGAAAACATCAAGTATGATTAAATTAGCTCTTTGTATAAGCGAGATATGTAAATTTAAACATGATGTACTTTTTGGTTTCTGTAATTAAGTTTGCTATGAATTAGGACAAAAAATGCGGGCAATTTTATGATTGAGCCTGTTATAATACATATTTTAATTATTAACAAAATATGTATAGTGTAACAGGCGTACAAAGAAGTCATGTGGTGTCCACATCAAATATTTTAAATTTTATTTTATTTTATGAATAGACAAGAATAGGTTTCATATTTTTGTAATTGAAACCGAGTGCATACTCAACGCCTGAATATTCAAAACTAGAATATTAAAAATCAGAATATTCAGAAGCAGAATATGCACACCCAAATGCTTCAAATCCCGAATATTCAAACAGAGAATCGCGCATTGCCCGAAAGCGTATCAGCAGAACCATCGCTAACCAACGTAAACATAATCTAACGTATACTCCTCCTGGCCCCGCCCACATATTCGGTTTATGAATCATTCGGGCAAAGCGCGATGCACGATTCAGTTCTTGAATATTCGGAATTTAAATGATTCTGTGCGTGCATATTCTGGTGTTAAATATTCTGATTTTGAATATTCGGATGTTAAAGGCTTTCCCAATGAAACCTATAATATTTAAAATAAGTGGCATTTATAATTTAATTTATTTTTATTTCTTTTATTTTTAATATTAAAGTTCATATGTGACAGTTGAAGTAGCGATTTTTCGGAAGTAGCGCTATTTCAAGATGTTAGAATACGGGCCATAACCACTATATTAAAAGTCCTAAACGTCAAATGATTAATATATTCAGTCAACTTCTCAATGTCCCTAGATTTCATCAAAAATTTCCCTAAATTCATTGCCAAGTTATAACAATATACTTATAAAACTACTATATACTGCTGGTGGGAGTGAGATTTGTGAGACCAACATTGGACGAGAGTAGAGATATATATCTGCACTTGTCTGTAAGAATACCTCTGCGCAAGTGCACGAATTTACTTTGATCTTATTGGCGTAGAACGTTCTAGCGGGAGGAAAATAAAATTTCATTCTTTGATGTATGAATTGAAGTTTGTGGGGAAAAGACTTTAAAATTGACGAATTTGACGACAATTTAAAATCAATGTGGAATTTAAATCCTTATATTGAAAACACAATAGAATACATTTCTGGGTATGTAGTGAAAAAAGTTATATCTTTGAAATTTTGTACTTTTTGTGCGCAATATTTAAAAAGTGAAAGTACATGTAATGCTTTAATAAAACTAAAAATAGAGGGAAATATTTATTTCCATCAAAAGACATTTTCATTTTAAGACAGCTGAGATAATATTTAGACAATGCATTAATGAAATGAGTACTAAAAATTTTACGAAAATTCTGTGCAATGATATTTTTTCTAAATGTATCCACAATGTATTTAATAAGCCTGAAATATTAAAACATATAATGGGTCAAAATATTTTTGATAATCATTTAACCCAAATGGTGAAAATTATAATACCACTTTATATTAAGATAAGACTTCACCATGAATGTAAATTACTTTCAGAAAAAGACAACTTCGAAATAAATACAATACGTTAATTATTTTTTAAAATCAAAAGTATTAAGTTTTAAAATGTAATATTAGAATATTTGTAGAATGAATGTTTTTTTTAAGTCTAAATAAAATTATTTAACAAAATTGCTGTTTTATTCTCTACAACCTTGTCCAAATTTCTACAATTTTACTATCGATTACTGTTTTACTTCACAAGTTTGGCAAAAATAAAAAATTGTGCATATCATAAGAAAATGGTTAAATAAAATTTGAAAATCCTTCTTGAGAATTTTTAAACTTTATGAAAATGACAATTTAATTAAATGTGGAGTAGTTATATTTAATCCGATTTGCTCAATGACATCTTAATATTAAGCGGGCATTCCCCTTCTTAATTTGCTGTGGAATTTTAATATTTAATCGTTCATTTAAAATGTGATGAATACTTTTCTAATTTGAAAAGGTATTTTCTTTTTCAAAATTTTAAACTTTAATTCTTTCTTTGTAATATATTCTTAATCTTTTCCAGGTATACCTTTTTTCTAACTAATAATAATAACATTCAATTCTCACAGCAAACTGTAATTGTAATCTTGAACAGGTCATTTATTTTTCGAAATTTTTTTCTTGAACTTATAAATTTTCAATTTAATGAAGGTATTTTATGTATACTTATTTTATTTTTAAAATTGCAAATATTTATCAAAATATTCTAGCATATATAAAATTCTGATTATAAATCATATTTTCTTACTTTTCAAATTTTGCGCGCTAGCTTTAATTCTTACACCAACTGACAAGGATAGACAATAATGTTTGTAGCAGACTTTTCTTAAGTGAGAGATAGGGCATCAGCAGTATATAGTAGTTTTGTAGGTTTATTGTTATAACAGTTGTTATGATACTGAAAATGTTGAACGTCAATAACAAGGGTGCCACCTGATACAAAATCAAAGCAATATTGCTAACAGCCTTGTTAGGAAAATTGTTATTTTAGCCATCTTGCTAAAATTACAATAGTCACAAGAATAAGCCTTATTATTTATTTATTTACAATTCATTTCTAAATAACTATGGCAATTACATATTACGTAATTAGTAAGCTATGAAATACTGCAGCTCTCTTCGGGTCGAAGTTTTTCTGTTCGAATTAGTAGTCGAAGTTTCCCTTATTTTGAACTCTCAGCAGTCGGAGTGAATTTACGAAGACGTGAAGAATTTCTTGTGAAGTATCTTCCTTCTTGTTCTACTTCCACTTCTGTGTCTCTTGTTTTTATCACTGTTGCTGGCTCTGGATCGAAGTTCGGAGACAATTTATTTTCTTTGTTCATTTTCACTAGTACCTGTTGTCCTGGCTGAAAATCTGAAGAGCTAGAATTTCTTTTTGTATTAGCATATGATTGTCCTTTAAATTTCCTTAAATTATCGCAATCTCTTATATCTTCATCTAACTGAATCTTTTTGTTTAAACTTGGTATTTTATCCTGTGGTTTGTATTTAAATATCATTTCGGAAGGGCTCACTCCTGTTGTAGTATGCGAAGTATTTCTTTGCATGGACAAAAACTTTAGTAATTCTATTTTCCAGTCTTTCTTTTCTATTTGAGCGATCTTCAGAATTTTTAAGATACTTCGATTTTGACGTTCCACTTCTCCATTCAGTTGTGGCCAATAAGGTGTAGTGAAATATAATTTAATTCCGTATTCTTCGCAGAATTCCTTTAGTTCGTAACCTTTATGTTGAGGAGCATTATCACACCTAAGAATTTGGGGAAATCCAAATCTTATGAAAGTTTTCAGTAGACAATTTATGATTCCTTTGGCAGTAATTGTCCTTAAGACTTCAGTTTCGTAAAAACGTGAATAATCAATTATTACTATAATATTATATGATGTAAAGGATTTTATTATCTTTTCTGCATCTTTATGTATATTTGGCCACTATACTTTAGTTCGTAAACGGTTTTTCATGTTAACAACCCCTGGATGTCCTTCATGGGCTATTTTTAACACGATTTATAAGATTTGTTGGTATTACAATTTTCTCCCCTCGAAGTAAAATACCATTCCACATGCAAAGTTCATCACGAAGTACTCGAAAAGAAATAGGAGCATCTTCCCATTTTCTATCCTTTGCTTTATCTCAAGAATTTCTTTATCTTGCTGAGATTCTTCTTTTACTTGATCTAACGTTAACGATTTTGGTACGGTAGAAGATATTAAAAGAATTAATTGTTTTTCCTCCCTATTATCTTGCCATTGTTTCATAACGCATAGTCTTGATAATGGATCAGCTAAATTATTTTTTCGTGGCCTATATATCAATTGAAAATCGTATGAATGTAATCTTAAACTCCATCTTTGAATTTTCATACTTTGTTTTGTAGAAGAAGTTACTAACAATTTCACTGGCTTATTATCAGTTATCAAAATAAATTTAGCTCCGTATATGTAGTAATAAAATTTCTCTACTCCCTATACCAATGTATAGACTTTTTTTTCTAATTGCGAATATTTCTTTTCTGTATCTGTTAAACTTTTGCTTGCACATTCTATTAATTTTGGACCTTCTGAAGTAATCTGTACCAAAATTGCGCCTAATACGTATGGGCTCGCATCGCAGTATATATATGAGTTTCGAATTTTCTGTTGTAATGACCAAGAATTAGTTCGGAATAAATTTTAATTTCTCAAAATTTTTAGTTTGTTCTGTGTTCCACACAAATGTTGCATTTTTCTTTAAAAGTTCTCGTAATGAATATGTAATAGTACTAAAATTAGGGATAAACTTTCCTATAAAATTTACAAGTGCAAGAAAACTTTGTAATTCTTATTTATTTTCTAGTTGACGAAATTGTTTAATTTCTGTTAATTTTGTTGGAGATGGACTTATTTATGGAACGCTTTTTTAATATTTATTCTATATTTAAAGATATGTTAAATTATATAAAGACGTCATTAAATGAAATAAAGACGTGTTTAATTCATTTTTGGATGTTCTTATAATATTTTTTGATATCCAAAATTGTTTTAAAGATGTTTTAAATTCAAATATTCATAAATATCAAAAAATCTTTTTTAGATATCAAGAATTGAATTAAGGATATCAAGAATTAAATTAAGGATATCAAAAATTGAATTAAAGATATCAAAAATTGAATTTTGGATATCAAAAATTCAATTCTGGATATCACATCTCCATAAATAACATGTCCAAAATTCGAATTTTTGACGTCTTAAATTAATTTTTGATATCAAGAATTGAATTATGGATATCACATCTCCATAAATAACAAGTCCAAAATTCGAATTTTTGACGTCCTAAATTAATTTTTGATATCAAGAATTGAATTATGGATATCACATCTCCGTAAATAACATGTCCAGAATTCGAATTTTTGACGTCCTAAATTCATTTTTGATATCAAGAATTGAATTATGGATATCACATCTCCGTAAATAACATGTCCAAAATTCGAATTATTGATATCAAGAATTCGGTGCGCCATCTAGTTTAAAATATATCGTCATCATTACCGATGTCTATATGTGTTGTAGATCCTGGCACATCCAGAAATGGGTAATATGCCATGATGATATATTATTATTATCTAGTTTAAAGTGACTGAATTACTTTGTGTCGGTAAATGAGATTTCCTCAGCGTTGGTTTAGATTCTACCTTAGGATTAGTCAGAATGCAAACCTATTTCATAAAAACGAAAAGAATCACCAGTTTGTTGGCCTTTATCAAATAAAATCTACAGAACTAATGATGTATACATTTAGTCATGATTTCGCTAAGGAAATCTGACTTACCGACACAAAGTAATTTAGTCATTTTAAACTAGATGGCGCACCAAATTCTTGATATCAAAAATTCGAATTCTGGACATGTTATTTACGGAGATGTGATATCCATAATTCAATTCTTGATATCAAAAATGAATTTAGGACGTCAAAAATTCGAATCCTGGACATGTTATTTACGGAGATGTGATATCCATAATTTAATTCTTGATATTAAAAATTAATTTAGGATGTCTAAAATTCGAATTCTGGACATGTTATTTACGGAGATCTGATATCCATAATTCAATTCTTGATGTCAAAAATTGAATTCTTGATATCCAAAATTAATTTAAGACATCAAAAATTCGAATTCTGGACATGTTATTTATGGAGATGTGATATCCATAATTCAATTCTTGATATCCAAAATTAATTTAAGATGTCAAAAATTCAAATTCTTGATATCAAGAATTCATTTAGGGATATCAAGAATTGAATTAAGGATATCAAAAATGGAATTAAAGATATCAAAAATTCAAATACAGATATCCAAAATTGAATTCTGGACATGTTAAATTTACTTTTTGATTAAATTTTTTTTTCTATAATGTATTTTTGATGTATTTTTGATATCCTTTATTCAATTCTGGATATCTAATATTCAATTTTTGATATCATAAATTATTTAAGGATATCTGAAATTAAATTAAAACTTGTAACAAACGCGCCCCTTCCAAAGTCCGCCGCCCATGCCCAGGAATGTAGGGTGTGGCTCTGCAAACAGGCACAAGGCAGCTGCATGTACAACGGCCAGTGCCAGTGACGAGGTGGTGACGAGCCAGCTACGTACGGGAGAAGATGCATATGCTCGGACTTATTCATTTGTATTTTTGATGTAAACCCACTATATTTGTTAATTTTTTTGTGTTTTAATAAACCATATTCTAAAGAGTTACACTGGCGCTCCAACTAGTGGCCAAAAAACAAGTGATTAGTGAAGTTTGAGTGTTGTTTGTGTAAGTTCGTTATCTCCTACGCAACGCCAGACGGCTGACGTCATTCCGTGTTCGTGCCGTGTGCAACGACTGGTAGTGTTCAAAAGTGTGCGACGAGTGCGTAGTATTCTGCTAGAGTTTTCGTAAATTTCATTGTGCTCAATTTCCACAATACCGCGTAAACGAAACAGTACTGCAAGCGATGCAAGCACTTCGAGTGAAGCACCAATAACACTAACAAAAGAACAATTCCGCGAATTTCTCAAGGAAATACGGGAAACATTCGGACAAACAAGGGAACAGACAGTAACTCTCCCAAGAGTTAGTGAACAACAAACACACACGAGTGGGAATTTCGTAAACTGTACCGCGCGTTTTGCCGGTAGTGATTCGGCTTGTGTTGACGCGTTCATTGACAATATACTTACGTATAAAGACTGCACAGGTGTTACAAATGAGAATGCACTGCGTGGACTGTCTATGCTGCTGCAAGGTCAAACTGCTACATGGTGGCAGGGTGTCAAATCGAGTATCGTAACATGGGATAGTGCAATAACAACACTACGTGACGTTTATTCGCGTAAACTCCCTCCGCACCTCGTATATCGTGATTTATTCGCGCATGAACAGAAAGATGATGAAAATACCGAACATTTTGTGTGCCAATTTCGCGCGCTTATTACATAGCTACCGTATACGTTACAAGAACGAATACAACTCGACATGATCTATGGGCTACTCTCGCGCAAAATTCGGAAACGAATTTCCAGAGATGACGTCACCAGTTTTAAAGAGTTATTGCAAAAATCAAGAGTGGTTGAACAATCTCTAAGAGAACATGAGGATCGACGGGAGACAACACACTCTGAGGTAAAAGGAAAACTTAAGAAACTGAACAAAGAGCGACCAAAATGTGAATACTGTCGTCGGTTTGGTCATAAAACAACTGAATGTCGAACTAAAGCTGCAGATGAGAAGAAAGAACCAAACGCAACAGGTGATCAGAAAATTGAGCAAAAAGTAGAAAGAACAATCATTAGATGCTACGGTTGCAACGCACCCGGTGTTATCAGAGCTGAATGTCCAGCGTGTACGCCAGGAAAGAAGAATGTAACTGCAAATTCTATTACGTTCTATGGGGCAGAAGTACAAGTACATGAAGAAGATATTGCTGCTGCCAGGCCTATACTACCTATTCAAATATTACGTATGCGAGGAACGGCTGTTGCAGACACTGGTGCTTCACGCAGCATCGCTGGAAGGAATATATTTGAGCTCATTAAGTCGAAATGCAATGTCAAGCAAGAACAAATGAAACTGACATTAGCTGATGGCAGTACAAGGGATCAAGAGGTGTCTTGCGTTGAAGTTGATCTCGAAATACGACATAAGAAGATACCATTATCAATTATAGTGCTTCCAGGTGACCACGATAACAGAACACTATTAGGCTGTGATTTAATTACGCAAGCAAACATTGTTCTAAATACACCGTCACAGCTATGGTATTTCCAAGAAGAAGCAGATAAACAGTTCCCATTCGAAAACGAAACGTCTATTTCAATTCCAATTTATGAAGTTCTTACAGAAGATACGAGTCTACGTTTAGATGAAGGTGTCAAGCTGCAACAAGAACAGAGAATTGAATTGAATGCACTACTGAAAGAATACGAAGACGTGTTTCAACCAGGGGGAGAGCCAACTCCGTTTGCTGAGCATGCCATCAACATTGAACCAAGGCAAGCACCAGTAGCTGTACCTCCATATAAACTTAGTAAACCGAGAAAAGAACAATTGCAGGACGAAATTGAGAAAATGTTGAAACAAGGAGTGATAGAAGAGTGTGAATCTCCGTGGGCAGCACCGGTCGTGCTAGTACCTAAAAAGGACGGGAATGTCAGAGTATGCATAGATTATCGTAAGTTAAATGCTATAACTATCAACGACAAGTATCCAATGCCACGGATTGAAGACATCCTACATGCTGCAAAGAAGACATCATACATGTCAACGATTGATTTAAAATCAGGCTACCACCAAATTCAAGTACGACAAGAAGATCGAGACAAAACAGCATTTGTCACTTCTTCAGGAATCTACCGTTTCACCAGAATGCCGTTCGGGTTAAAGAACGCGCCAGCGACATTCTGCAGACTCATTGACAGGTTTCGTGCTGGACTAGTAGTAGAGTTGTTTGCATACCTTGACGATTTGATAATATTATCTGATTCATTCCAAGGACATCTGCAAGATTTACGAAAGGTGTTTGATCGACTACGTCAGTTCCAGTTGATAGCAAACCGAAGAAAATGTCATTTTTCTTGCCAATAAATCAAGTACCTCGGTCACGTGCTAACTACAGATGGAATCCAAGTGGATCCAGATAAAGTTGCTGCAATAGTCAACATGTCGCCACCCCGCAACATAAAGCAAGTTAAAAGTTTTCCCCAAACTTGCTCCTGGTACCGGAAATTCATAAGAAACTTCTCAGATATCTCAAGACCACTGAGCAAATTAACAAGAAAGAATGTTAAATGGAAATGGATGAAACCATAGCAAAATTCATTTGAACAATTAAAGCAAGCTCTGAGTACGGCCCCAGTGTTAGCCCAAGCTGATGAAAATCTACCCTACACACTGAGGACAGATGCCAGCGGGTATGCTATTGGCGCGGTGTTACTTCAAGGCGAAGGCAACGAAGAACGGCCTATTGAATATGCAAGTAGGTTGTTGAATGATGCAGAGAAGAACTACAGCACCACCGAAAGGGAAGCCTTGGCCATTGTGTGGGCAGTACAAAAGTATCGTGGATACATAGAGTGCTCAGAAGTTACCGTGAAATCGGACCATCAACCCCTCAAATGGTTGATGACAATTAAGTCACCTGCTGGACGACTTGCGAGATGGGCGCTGTTACTACAAGCATACAATTTGAAAATTGATTATACGCCTGGTAAAGTAAATGTAGTAGCTGACGCATTATCCCGACCAAACTGTGAACATGATGACGACGCATGCGAAATATGCACCGTTACAGTAGAAATGCCACGCGAAAATGCAATAGATGTACGACGAGAACAGCTAACTGACCCCGACTTAAAGAAAATCATGGATGCCTTTGAAGATACTACAACCCCGGACGAAGCACATCGTTGGGCCGATCGAGGTTATCTTGTTGATAAAGGTATATATATATCGCTTAGCGCATGATTCGGATGCTGAAGAACCACAACGAGTCATTCCTGAGTGTGCAAAAGAGAGAATCCTGAAAGAATATCACGATTCAACATTAGTATACCACGATGGAGTAGAACGGACACTACATCGCATTAAGCAAAATTATTATTGGACTGGAATGAGGAAAGATGTCGCTAACTATATTAGGAAGTGTCCAGACTGTCAAAAGTTTAAGCCGAGTAATCAAAAACCCTCCGGTTTGCTACAAACTCCTTCGCATGCCATGCGGTTTGAAGTATTGGCGATCGACTTTTTTGGCCCGTTGCCAGAAACTAAAAATGGGAATCGTTGGATTCTAGTCGTGGAGGATTTTGTCTCCAGGTGGATTGAGCTCTTCACCATGACCCAAGCTACCGCAATAGACACCGCCAAAGTGCTAGTAGAAGAGGTGTTTCTTAGGTATGGCGTACCACGAAAAATCGTCAGCGATAACGGCGTGCAGTTTGTGAGCGATGTTATGCAGCAGGTCTGCTACTGTTTGAATATTAAGCAGTCACTCATTCCTTTATACCACGCAGAAGCGAACCCTGTAGAAAGACGTAATAGGGACTTAAAACCAAAGTTGGCCAGTCTCGTGGGAACAGATCACAGAATTTGGGATGAAAAACTAGCAACAATACGTTTTACACTAAATACAGGAATGTGTAGTAGTACAGGATATACTCCTGCTTTCTTAACTTTTGGACGTGAGGTCCGAAATACGTATGAGGTCCAAAGTGATCTACGGGCTATTGTGGCAGAAGAAACTTTCGTGCCAGACATCACCCCCTATTTGAAAAGGCTTGCCTACTATATACAAGACGCAAAGGAGCGGAATGAAGCAGCGCAGGATCGTCAGAAAAGGTACCAAGACGAACGCCGCCAACCCTCACCGTTATAACAAATTGGAGATCAGGTGTTGGTCAAGACACGTCTACTTAGTCAATCCGCACAAGGGCTTACGACTAAGTTAATGCCTTTACAAGACGGACCGTATATCATCCATATAATAAAATCACCTACAACTTACGAAGTCTCTGAACTTCATAATCCGGACAATGTCATTGGTAAGTACCATGCTAGCGAACTAACTCCTTTTGTGAGCGCAGAGGATGAGCTCCCTGCAAAACCAATCTTCTCGAAAAGAAAACAAGGGCGTCCAAGGAAGCAGCCCGTTGACAACCCTGTTCCTGATTCCTCCGCGAGACGCCAAGTCGAAACCAGAGAGGGAGTATGTAACAAACGCGCCCCTTTAAAAGTCCGCCGCCCATGCCCAGGAATGTAGGGTGTGGCTCTGCAAGCAGGCACAAGGCAGCTGCATGTACAACGGCCAGTGACAAGCCAGCTACGTACGGGAGAAGACGCATATTCTCGGACTTATTCATTTGTATTTTTGATGTAAACCCACTATATTTGTTAATTTCTTTGTGTTTTAATAAACCATATTCTAAAGAGTTACAAACTTTAAATAATTGAAGATGTCTTTAAATGTATAAAAAATGCATTTGTCAAAATTTAATGTCATTCCTGATTTTTCTAAAGTTTCTAATACATTTTTAAGTCTCTCCTGTAGTTCATTTTTGGATTTTGCATAACAATATCATCGGCATAATTTATCGTTCCTTTTTCATTTTTCAGTATATGTTCTAGCGTACTTTGAAAAATACCCGGATCACATTTGACTCCAAACATTAACCGTTTATAACGAAATAAACTTTTATGAGTTATAGAAGTGGTAATTTCTCTAGATTCAGGATGTAATTCTAACTGATCTAATATCTAAATTAGCGAAAAATTTTGCACCTGTTACAGCTGTCCGAATTTTTTCTAATGTCGAGAAAGGAAAAAATATTCTTACTTTATTATTTCGTAATGAAACAACTACATTTGAAATCCATTTAGAGGGTTCCCTAACTGGTTCTATTATGTCATCTTTTACTAAATTTTCAAGTTCTGCATCGATTTTATTATGAAGGTTAAGCGAAATAGAACGTAATTTTTGTTTAAATGGTTGTACTGTATTGTCAATTTGTAGACGAACTTAGAAATATTTTAATTTTCCTATACCATTGAATAATTTGCGTGATTTTGAAATGTTATTTTCACGTATCGTGCACAAATTTAAACCGATTTTTAAAACTTTCAAATCTATTGAAGTTTGTCGACATAATAATTCCGGACCTTTACCTTCTACCACTACAAAATTTGCCCAGGAAGCATCATTTCCTGCTGATATTGTCGTATCGAAGGTACCTACTTCTTTTAATGGCTTACTGGACCCTTACGCGTAAAGTCTTTGATTGAAAACTTGAATTTTGTTTATTTTTAAATTATGACAATCGTGTAAGGATATGACATTACGATCAGCTCCTGAGTCTATAATAAAATTTTGTTTCACGCCACCGTGCAAGTTAATTCATGTTCCCGAATTTTTGAAGTAATTTAGAAAGTGTAGTTATTTTCTTTAGATTCTGGAAGCAATGCACGAACGGATTGTTTATTTTTGTATGATTTATATGATTTATTTTCATTTTGTAATGAGCTTTTTTTTTGTATTTATTCGCACCACATATTAATGCAAAATGACTTCTTTTATCGCATTGTCTACACTCTTTGTTGATAGCTGGACAATTTTCATCATTTGCTTTGTGATATTTACTTCCGCATCGATAACAAATTATTTGAGAATTTTCTTTTTTACTTACAAACTTTTTGGTTACTTGACTTATTGACTCGTAATTATTTTTAGACGTTACATTGGCTTGGAATATAAAATTCGAAATGCATAAATATCACTCTGTACATTTCTGGCCATGTTCATTTTTCGAAACATACATTTATCGCCTTGTACTTTTTTCTAATTTATATATTTCCTCCTTGAAAATATATTGCCCTGTTCATTTCTCTCCATGTATATTTTTTCGAAAGTATAAATCTCCTCCTTGAAGTTATATTGCCCTGTACATTTGTCACCTGATTCATTTTGCGAAATGTATACCATGAAGTAGAAGCGAATTTGAAATTGGTGCGTTCGCATATCGAAGTACACTCGGAAAACAAAATATATTTTATTTAATTTATAGTTTGCAGACTAATATTTAGTTCTTCTACAGGTAGGTGAAGTTGGCCCCCCCAAGTCGGAATTAATAATAACAAATTAATGTGATCAATTGCGCCCCTTATGCGCTTGTGTGCACCACCTTTATTTTTTTATGCGCTCTTATAGTTTCTATTTTTTTTTTATTTTTTCAATGGGGCGGCCAACTTATTGGGTAGCCCCCCCAAATTGATAAATAGGTATTTTATTGTTATGTAGGGCTTAATAAACATATGCGCTACTATGCGCCAGTGCAAAATATTAATGCGCCAACTGCGTTCAGGATATAAATATTATTGAATCTCGGGGGGGCTAAATTAATACTGATTTTTTTTTTAATTTAAATTTTTTAAAAAAGCTATTGTATTTGAATACGTATGCGCTCTTATGCGCTACCACAAGTTTTCATTGCGCTTTTTCAATTGAACAAATAGAATTATGAGGGGTCAAGGAGAAGTTGCCAAAGTCGGAATTAATAAACACAAATTAATGTGACCAATTGCGCCCTTTATGCGCTTGTATGCACCTGCACCTTTACTTTTTTTGCGCTCTTATAGTTTTTATTTTTTTTTATTTTTTCAATGGGGCGGCCAACTTAATGGGTAGCCCCCCAAATTGATAAATAGGTATTTTATTGTTATGTAGGGCTTGATAAACATATGCGCTACTATGCGCCAGTGCAAAATATTAATGCGCCAACTGCGTTCAGGATATAAATATTATTGAATCTCGGGGGGGCTAAATTAATACTGATTTTTTTTTTAAATTTAAAATTTTTAAAAAAGCTATTGTATTTGAATACGTATGCGCTCTTATGCGCTACCACAAGTTTTCATTGCGCTTTTTCAATTGAACAAATAGAATTATGAGGGTTCAAGGAGAAGTTACATTTAGAAACCGGAAGCCTACTTTCAGGTTTTGTAATTCCCGCTCAGTTTTGACATCACCACTTAAGCTAGCTTTGACTAAGTTTATTCTAACACCGCAAAGTGGCGTTGTAATAGAAAGTTTTTAAAAATTTATTATTTGTAGTACTAGTTTGTGATCTTTTTTGTAATTCTTATTCTTATAATTATCCAATATAAAATTTAAAACATACTATTAATTTATTATATTATGCACTGTTTATTTAATATAAATTCAGTAGACATTATTTACAAACAAATATCATGCTTTATACTTGCTTCTTTAGTTACTACCAGCAGCACCAGAAACAAAATTAAAGAAAATAACAAATATCTTGATTTTGTAGTGAAAGTGAGAGCGATATTCTTTGTGTTATATTTTGTTTATTTATTTCATGTAAGTACAACAATATGAAAAATAAATAGCAGTTGCGAATAATTTAATTTTTAGCTTTTACCTGGTTGTCAAAAAAGAGGTTATATTTATTTTCTCTCAAATTCATTTATTGTTGGAGGAAAGTAAAGTACAATCTTCTAACATAACCAAAGAGCTCGTATGAAATAGTTACCAACGTTTTTTAAAATGAAGGCACGAATAAGAAAAAATGAAGAATTTATTAAAAGGATTCAAGATATTATTAAAAAGTATAAGGGCAGTTTATTCACATCGGATGGTAAAGTTATAGGGAAGAAAAACCAAATTTGGCATGAAATATCTCGTGAACTAAATGGCTTTATTACACCAAATGGTTTATATACGGCAACTGTAAAAAATTATTATGGTTTACGTAATATTTGTGAATATCCTCAAAAAACTATTAATTCGGATTCATCTGATCTTTCAGAAGTATCGGAAACAGAAACAGCAGTATCAGGGAGTAACTCTACTTCATGTAACGAAAATATTATCGCACATAAAATAGTTAATAAATATGATCAGTTAGAATTTATTATTCAGCTTGATTCACAAGAATACAGATCAATAGAACCAAATTACGTAGAATATCAGTGCAATGATAAGTACGAAAGAAAACACTATGGCAATAGAAAATATAGGAACTATTTAGTTTTTTCAAAAAGAAACTGGACACATTTAATTAATAAAAAAATTATAGAGCAAACTAATATTCATTGTTTACTTAGTTTTAAAAGAGCAAAAGTGTCTGAAAATGGTTCTACATATGCCAAATTTCAAGCAAAGTGCCAAGAATGTGGTTCGCAATTGAAGGGATATATAGATAAAAAACCAGATTCTAATACGGAAAATGTACTGATTAATTTTATTTACTTGGGGAATTTCCGAGTAAAACATGTCTCCAACAAAAAACGACACTTATCTGGAAAAAGAAGATTAGAAATAGCTTCTAAGCTATGTGATACAAATATTTCTGCAAGCCAGTATAGGAAAAATTACTCGCATGATAATATGAAATTTGGGGAAAAGGAACCTGTAGAATTGCCTAACATGAATACCATACGCGTAGCCAAATGCGAGTTCAAAAGAAAGAAGAGACTTCATTCTGATCCTATTTATGCAATATTACTTGCTAAAATGGATCAACGATATAATGGATCTATAAGAAATATTAGTTTGAGTCCTTTCTTTGTTTTATATTGGACAAATACCCAAATTCATGTGTACAACAAATACTGTGCTCAAAGTCATTCTAAATTATGTATTGATGCTACGGGTGGACTTGTCCATAAAATTAATAGAACAACTGGAGAAAAAGCGCATCATATATTTTTATATGATGCAGCAATTAATGATCGATTTTGCAAAAAGCAATATTCTGTGTCAAATATGCTGAGTGAGGCCCAAGATACTCTAACAATTACATTTTGGCTCTCAAACTGGTTAAAATCTGGAGCTCAGAAACCAAATGAAATTGTTACAGACATGTCTCTTGCACTACAATATTCTTGTGTTATGTCGTTTACTAAATTTAAATCTCTTGGCTTTTATATTCAACATTGTTGGGAAGTGCTATTCGAAAATAAAGTAAATGAAGAAGAATGTTATATAAGAAGTGACATATCACATGTTATGAAGATGATTACACAGTTTTCCAGTCTACAGGGGCACCATCGACTGACGAGAAAATTTTATTTTACTGCAATGGGGCAGTTAATCCAATGCTCTGAGATTAATGATTGTAAAAGCATAATTAAAGCTTTATGTTTTGTTGCATATAGTGACACGGAAGGAATAAATGAAACAACAAATCAAACAACAACATGTGAAAAACTAAAAAAAATTTTAATTAGGCGTTGTGGCACAAGTACTGTTGAATCTATTCCAGATTTTGACAATAATATGGACCAATTCATAAATGATTATGCAATTGATGCGCAAACTTTAAACGTTTTTCAAAAATGGGTTACTGAAATCGCAAATGAATGCCTAGAAATCGTTAATAAAAACGAAGAAATTGGAAATCGTGGTAATCAGCAGTGTGTACCTGAATTTGTAAAAGAATTCACACAGCTGGCAAAAACATTGCCTCTTTGGACAGGTATTATGTCACCACATTTTCCTAATTCAGCTGTAACTTCAAGTTCAGCAATTGTTGAGAGCAATATAAAGGATATTAAAAAAAATATTTTTAAGAATATATCTCTGCCTATCCGTGTAGATGAGTTTTTGTGTCATCATATTAATTCGACTGATGGTGCAGTAAAATTAGTCCAGGCTGCTAAAAATATCTGTCAAGCAAAAAATAATATTGAAACTGAGGTATTAATTCTATTTATATTTTATTTTATCAGACAATTAAATTTATTTTATATTTTTTTAAAACAACATTACCCCAAATCAATTAAATGTAGAAGACATACCAACGACAGGTGTGCTACCTGTGTTTTTTGTGGGTATTCAAAATATTTATATTATTTACTTCTAGGTCAAACATCGCATCAAACAGAATACTGTTCATCTTGTCAGTTAGGTTTACATCCTGATCAATTTAAATGTTATCTTTGTACCTGTTACGTACACATAAATGATAACTGTTCCGTTTTAATTCAGAATACGAGATTATGCTTAACATGTGCCCAAAAGGGTAATGTTTATAACATAATAAAAAAAGATGCATCAGAAATTTCTGTAGGTAGCTCTCAAAACAATATCAATAATTTTGATGATAATGAGGATACAATTAATATGACTAAGACTGAGGTAAAAAATATTTTTCATATACCTAGTACATATTTGACAATTTAAGTTTGTTTCAAACTCTTTCAGAATATTATTCCAAATAATGACATAAATTTAGACGATATAATCATGAAAAGTACGTTTACATTTAAATATTATATATTTTGATGTAATTAAACTACCTTTAATTAATTTTTTCAAGGTGAAATATCAAACCTACAAACAGAATACTGCTCGTCTTGTCAGTTAGAACTAAGTTTTGGCAAATTTACATGTTCTCTTTGCACTTGCTATGTACACGTAAATTGTTCAGTTTTAATTCAGAACAAAAGATTATGTGTCACGTGTGCCCAAAAAGATTATATTCATAATGACATGTTGGAAAAAAATGCAACAGAAATTTGGATGAGTCGTAGTCAGAAGAAAAGCAAAAAGTTACTATCTGCATCGGCTAAAACCAGAGTCCGAAAAACTTACTTAAATCCTGCTGCTGAATTTCTTAGTGTGGATTTTTCTTCTATACGGAAAGTGCTACCAATTGCATTGTTAAAAAATGGCCACCGTGATCACTTAAAGCCGATTAAAATTAAAAACCAGAGTATCACTGTCAACAATACTTGCGCATTTGATTCTGTAATCCAATTATTGCTGAGTGCCTTTTGCGATAGTGACACTTTTAAACAGTTAATTATTTTGAATGCTGATAAATTCAAATTTTGTGAATTAGTAGTATATATTATGAAAATGGGAGTTAATTTAAAAGTATACAAATGTCGCACTGACATACTGATGACCATTTTTTCTACAAAGCAACATCCTGAAGGAATTATAAATATTGATTGCGTCACCACAATTACAAATATAGTTTCGAATTTATTTACATCAATCCATTGCGCAATCCAAAAATATATCTGTAATTCTTGTTTCTCCGTTTCTGAAAAATATTTACCATTTTTGTCGATAGAAATAAATGACCATATCAGTGAATTGCAAGAAGCATTTACGAATGGTTTATCAGATAATATATTAAAACAGAAATGTAAAAAGAGAAATATAACATCAAACAGATTATGTGGAAACACTTTAGAACTAAAATATGATCTTAATTTAGTTCATTTATTCATAGAACTAGTAAATATTAAAAACCGGACTTTATAAATTTCATGTGTTCTTAAAGATATCCCAGTCACAATAGTACATAATGAATTTAATTATATTCTTCGTGGTGTTGTTGGGTATATCGGAGAGTCACAATCTGTGGGTCACTTTGTATGTTTTTCCCGACGACACAATAATTTGTGGGAAGAATATAATGATTTATTAAATAGTTGCGTACCTTGTGCCGCAACTCGTGTAGTTAATATCTTTATATTATTGTACACGTCATAAATACTTAAGTACATATTTATATGTAGAATAAAATTTATGTTTTATTTTATTTCTTATTTCAAAAAATCTATTAAATAGGTTTGTGTTACGATTACTTTTATTTTTAAAATTCATTTTATTATTTAAATATATGTATATTTGTGTTATCATTGATTTATACCAATAAAATATATAAGTAGATTAAAAATGTTCATTTATTACATGGAATGTATATTTTGCACGTTCGTATTATAATTTGACAAAATAATAATTTCTTAAATTAGTTATATAATTCGAATTATTTATCAACGTTTGTAAAGCTTCATTTCCACCTATTGTCCTAATGCGTAAGAGCTATAATTAATGCTTAAGAATTAAGAGCAATACGTAAGAACAAAAGATTGCAAACTTCTAACCTGAACTGTCAACTGTCAATCTATTTTATAATTATTAAATTTTTAGTTTTTCG
This sequence comes from Ophonus ardosiacus, assembly GCA_943142095.1. NCBI lineage: Eukaryota > Metazoa > Arthropoda > Insecta > Coleoptera > Carabidae > Ophonus > Ophonus ardosiacus. Next base: position 18,561,729 of record OW964829.1, on the reverse strand, counting down.
GGATGGATATAGATACATAAATTATGTGTATCACAAATTTAAAAAAAGAAGAATTGCTGCTGCAATTGCAGTCTGCTAGACAACATGTAATAAGAGAAAATATTGTGACAATTCTGTTGAATTAGTCACTAAACAAAATAGCTGGAAACGGTAAATTGTCATATGCATTAAGTCTTATGCACTAATCATTATGCATTAAGCAATAAAACATTCGGTGGAAATGAGGCTTAACAGTCCAACAATTTAATTATTTTTTATTATGTTGGTGAATTTTCTGATTCTGTATAATAAAATTTAAGCAAATTAAATTAATAAAGGAAATCTTTGATCGTGCATAAAACTATGTACTATGTCACGAGCATAACATAGAGATTATAAACATGGCTCGTAATATGATCACGGTCACGGTTTTAACTAAAACACTATTTTTAGAAAAGTCAAATTCAAATTGAAATATTTAATTTCACTCGTATGTTTAAAGAACGATTTTTTAAAAATATTTATTTGCATATAAACTATGTTCTGCTTTAAAATCACATTTTGTTAAATTTGAAATTATTATTGTTATTAAATAATGAAATTTGACATTTCTTAAAACAGCGTTTTAGTTAAAACCGTGATCAAACTACGAGCCATTATGTCTTGCTAATATAATAAGTTAATAGTATGTTTCAAATTTAGTATTGGATAATCATAAGAATAAGAATCGTAGAATACATCACAAACGAGAACTACAAATGAGCATGATACAATCATTAATTTTTCAAAACTTTCTATTACAACGCCACGTTGCGGTGTTAGAATAAACTTAGTCAAAGCTAGCTTAAGTGGTGATGTCAAAACTGAGCGGGAATTACAAAACCTGAAAGTAGGCTTCCGGTTTCTCAAATGCAGTTTATTGTGGACGAATCGTAATGCGCCAAATTTAAAGAGCTGTCATCTGTCACGCATAAATACAAAACTTCGTTAAAATTAAAAATTGATTCGAATAAAGCTAATTTTATAGCACTATTATAATGTTTCACATTGTACTCTATTAATAAAATTAAAAATGCATTAGGAATGGAAAATTTGAAAAGTAAAATATCACTTAAAAATATATTTGTCAAATAAAATATAAACAATATACAGAATATTACTGAATTACAATTTGTTCATTGTTGTAGAATATTTCTTCTTCTCCTATTAACGGATATTGAAAATTTGTCAATGCCCCACAAACTATAACTAAACTATATTATTGATGCATAAGGCATTAAAAATGATGGAATCATATTCAATATTTGATATTCTTCCTATGACCCTTTCTAGATGAATTCTAGGCTCTTGCAATATTTCTGGATTTTTAAATTTGTTCCACCGTAAAATGTAGTGTCGTCAAAAATGGTGGTATATTTAAATTAACACCTGGTGGCAAAAGTTCGGCTTTTAAAAAACCTTTGTCGACCAATATTAAATCACAAGCGAGAAAGTGACTAATGACAACTCCACAGTAGATAAATATTTTTTTGTCGGAGATAGATCCCGGATACAAATTACCTAAAAAAGTGACTACGTCGTTAGCAGCAACTCCTACTAGCCCTTTTAACGTCTGCTTATGTTTATAAGAACTATACGAACGCAGAGGAAATTTGTTATAGTGCATAAAAGCGCATCCAAATATATGACCATTACTGTATCCAATTTAAAAAAATAAAAATGTATTAATTAATGGCAACCCCCCAATTTATAGTGTTATTTTATAGAAAACTAAATCAGCGCATAAAAACAGTTAATTGGTGCATACTAGCGAATAATATTTACAATAAAATTCATAATTTTCAATTTTTAATATATCATTATCTTGACCCCCCATATTTTCTTCAATTGAAAATGCACAATGAAAATTTGTGGTAGCGCATAAGTGCGCATACGTATTCGAATACAATAGTATTTTCAAAAATTAAAAAAAAATCAGCATTAATGTAGCCCCCTCGAAATTCAATAATATATATATATATATATATATATATATATATATATATATATATATATATATATATATATATATATATCCTTAACGTGATTGGCGCATTAATATTTTGCACTGGCGCATAATAGCGCATATGTTTATTAAGCCATACATAACAATAAAATACATATTTATCAATTTGGGGGGGCTACCCATTAAGTTCGCCGCCCCATTGAAAAAATAAAAACTATAAGAGCGTAAAAAAAGTAAAGGTGCAGGTGCATACAAGCGCATAAAGGGCGCAATTGGTCACATTAATTTGTGTTTATTAATTCCGACTTTGGCAACTTCTCCTTGACCCCTCATAATTCTATTTGTTCAATTGAAAAAGCGCAATGAAAACTTGTGGTAGCGCATAAGAGCGCATACGTATTCAAATACAATAGCTTTTTTAAAAAATTTAAATTAAAAAAAAAATCAGTATTAATTTAGCCCCCCCGAGATTCAATAATATTTATATCCTGAACGCAGTTGGCGCATTAATATTTTGCACTGGCGCATAGTAGCGCATATGTTTATTAAGCCCTACATAACAATAAAATACCTATTTATCAATTTGGGGGGGCTACCCATTAAGTTGGCCGCCCCATTGAAAAAATAAAAAAAAATAGAAACTATAAGAGCGCATAAAAAAATAAAGGTGGTGCACACAAGCGCATAAAGGGCGCAATTGATCACATTAATTTGTTATTATTAATTCCGACTTGGGGGGGCCAACTTCACCTACCTTTCTTCTACTTATTTTTAGATGGCATATTTGAAAGACATGAATTTTAAATTCAAATTATTACCGATTTGGTATTTTCATATTCCTGGAGTATATATATATATATATATATATATATATATATATATATATATATATATATATATATATATATATATATATATATATATTTTATAGTATTATTCTAATATTTCTTTGGACTTTAATCTGACAGTTAATATATATTTATAATAAAATAGTATATTATATTTTTATATATTTATATTAATTAATCATAAAAGTATATTTAATAAGATTAAGAAATACAAGAAATGACAAAAGACTCCGTAGGAAGAAAATTTAAATGTGCTAAAACAAAACTTCACAAATGTTTTCTATTTCTGACAGTTACATATTTATGTAATCATCGCATAGAACACAAGTGAATTAATTAAAAGGTAAATAAATATAACGCACGTGTAATTTAAATATATACTATTTACTTTCATTTAATTATACATTTATAATATTCTTTTTATCACAATCTTCTGAAGGTAGGGAAATATATCATTCTAATCGCAATTCTTTTGGGCGGTAAATAACGGGAATATTTGAGAGAACAATTAGCGACCTTAAACAGAACAAAGCGATGAAATATACATAAAAAACTAAGTAGAAAATGAGGTCTGCCACAATTTTTTATTTTTACCTTTAATCGATAGAAAGATGAAAATTATTAGACATGTATTTTTTATTTTTGCTCATATTGACCGTTAATTATAAAAAATCTGTGTTTAAAAGTAGTGTCATCCAAAAAACGGCAGAATTACCCCACTTTTTCTCTGGCATAATGTCGAAGTGTCAGAGCAAAATAACCTCAAATTTACAAAAATAAATAAATTAGTTGAATAGTCTAAATCAGTATAACACCTTATTAATTTACTAAATTGAAGAATAAAACAATATTCTGAGATATTCCATTTTATGTTTAACTGAAATGGATCATAGATGGTACTATGCAGTGAACTTCAAGTGAAAATTATGGAAATATATATAATAAAACTGTTTTATAATAATATATTATACCATTCAAATACACATATATACACATTTCATATTCAATTTATTTTCTTTTTCATTGTAGATGGTCTGTGGTTTACAGAACCCAATCTGACGTTATCATATAGCAACTTTTTAAAAATATTGTAAATGAAAACGATAAACAATAAATGCAAATAAAAAAGAAAATTAGGAACTTTCATTTTATAGATTGGCATATTTTGAAACTAGATGTTGGTACTTTGGAGAACGAAAAACCCGGTAAAATTTTCACGATTTAAAATTCAAATTATTCAAATCTTCGGCATCGCTCTTTTCAAACGTTGGATAACTGATTTATCTATGTTGAGCATTCTTCAAGCTATTTGTTATTATCAATAATTGCTAAAAATAATTTCTAATATGAATAAGAATAATTTCCTGCCAATTTCGCATTTAATTCTACAGAAGAAATCTTTCTGTGAATGATTTGTAACCAAAATGAATCAATTTTTCCTATACATATTTTATCATGAAAATTTTTATGCACGGACGTATCATAATTTGACAATTATACACGAATCTTTGTGACATAAACGTCATTTTATAGCCCGCGAGCCAATTTAAACAGGCAAAATGAAAAGTTTTTATTACAAATCGAAAATTTTTATATTCTTTAATGAAAAATGAAAATTAATTTTGTGATATTTATATGGAAAGCACGGAGATACACAAAATAAAACTCAAATGACATAACTAATAAACAAATAATAACCTGTTGTTCTCCGCTTTCATGGCAACACTAGATACTGGATGTACGAGGACAAATTCTTTTCGATACAATTTTTCTAACACTCATAATTTGAAAATTTTCGTCCGTGCATAAAGTTTTGTATGTACCATGAGCGTAACTTGCTTTTATGGCATTTGACGTGTTTTTATCCCTATTAATTAAAATTAATGTTACATTTGGTTTCTAGGGACCTTAAAACGTGGTCATTTACTAAAATTTCGATATGTGATTTTTAGCACGATCCCTATACCTCCCTTACTAAGGGTAGCGAGAGGTAAAAATCGGTTGTGGCCAGCACAAAACCTCCCGAAAATTTAGTTCTTATTTATACATATAACTTTTAAAAATACTGATAAATATATTATTTTTTCATATCTTAGTTTTAATTTAATCAAATATATTACTAATACATTCTCCTTAACACTATTTCATTATTAATTTTAAAGAATTTACTTTAAGGCAGTGACATTTATTTGAATACGTCAAACAGTCACTCATCTGTCACTAAAGTGTTGTTCATTTTTTAGGCACAGGCAAGATGATGTATGAAAATAAATTATTTTATAAATTTAGATATCAAATTAGTTAAAAGTATTTAGTAAATGCTACTATCGCAGAATTGAAGATTATCCATTCATATTCAATAAGTACTTCCGGTTATCCGATGTACACCAAAAACTAATGGTCTCTTTCCATATTGTTGAAGAGTACTAGTAAAAAGTTTCAAAATTTTCTAACTGATAGTTTTTGAGTAATCGTTTCCACAGGATCCAAATACACACACTTCACACACATCATCGTAAAAATGTTAAAATCTAATTCTAGGGACCTCAAAACGTGCTTATTTACTAAAATCCCTATATGCACGATCCCTATACCTCCCTTACCAAGGGTAGTGGGAGGTAAAAATAGATTATGCTGCATCGCTCATGGGGGAGGTGAACGAAATGAGATCGTCTCACTTAGGAAGCTGTCATATTGAACTGGAGCTGAGATATGGTGCAAATGGAACGCACAACAAGCACAGCGACGTGTCCATACGGATGAGTAAGAAATATACATTTTGGATCAATATGTAACACCCAACAATCAAAGGAATTAACATTTGAAAAGGCGTTAACCGTAGCCCAAGCTATTGCTTCGATAAAACGCCATTTCGATTTGGATTCTGTGACGACAGTGGGGTCAACATCAAGTGACATCAAGACGGAACCAGTATACAAAATCGGGCAGCGGCAATCCAGGAGTTTCGGACAGCAGCAGCAGCGCGAGCGCCAGACTTCAGGGTTCAGCGGTGGCACGCATGGAGCTAGCAGTAGCAGCAGCAGCGGGTGCAGCGTATGCGGTAAGAAAAACCACCCAGCCGCACGGTGTCGTTATCGTACGTATAAGTGTTACGCGTGTGGTGTATATGGTCATTTGAGTAGTGTTTGTGGTAAAGGCAAAGGGGATAGAAAGGAGCAAACTAGTGAAAGACGTCATCATTATGTGGAAATTGAAGAAAATGTACCAATGTTTAATTTAAATGTAGTTGGTAATGAACCTATTTTGTTAGATGTTATTGTACAAAATAAATTGTTTAAAATGGAATTAGATACGGGTGCGGCTGTATCTGTTATGTCAAAAAATATTTGGGTTGAAAAATTTAAAAATGTACCGTTAACTAGTACCAATACTAATTTATTAAATTATACTGGCAGTAAAGTTAAGCCAGTAGGGAAAATTAAAATACTAGTTAAATATAAGAACAAAGAGGAGAATTTAGATTTTTATGTAGTAAATGGAGGTGGTCATCCCTTACTTGGGAGAGATTTTATGGCAAAATTTTCATTAGGTGTAAAGGAAATTAATTCATTGTCAATAAATGACCCAATTATTGACAAATTGTTTAATAAATATCAGTATGTTTTCTCTGATGGTATTGGCACATTTAATAAATGTAAAATTGATATTAATATTAAATCGGATGTGCAACCAAAATTTTATAAGCCAAGGCCCTTGCCTTATGTACTTAAAGAGAAGGTCGAAGATGAACTTTCAAAATTAGTAAATTTAGAAATATTAAGTCCTGTAACGTATAGCGATTGGGGAACGCCCATTGTACCAGTAATGAAAGCAGATGGCTCAATTCGAATTTGTGGTGACTACAAAATTAGTGTAAACCCATATTTAGAAGTTGATCGATATCCTCTTCCGCGAATCGAAGATTTGTTCGCGCAGCTACAAGGCGGGAAACAATTTTCAAAGATTGACTTATCGTTTGCGTATCAGCAAATTTTATTAAAGGAACAATCAAAAAAATTCACAACGATTAGCACGCACAAAGGTTTGTTCGTTTATAATAGTTTACCATTCGGTTTGTCATCGGCTCCCGCTACGTTTCAGCGAATCATGGAGCGTGTCTTGCAAGGAATCAGTGGCGTAGTCTGTTTTCTTGATGATATTTTAGTAACCGGGCGCAATACAATGGAACATATTCAAAGACTAGAAGAAGTTTTAAAACGATTACAAAATTCGGGCTTAAAAATAAAAAAAGAAAAGTGTAAATTTTTCCAAAACTCTGTCTCATATTTGGGATACATTATTGATGAATTTGGATTACATAAGTCACCAGAAAAAGTCAAGGCAATTGTAGAGGCACCAGCGCCAACAAATGTAACTCAATTAAAATCTTTTCTAGGTCTTGTAAATTATTATCGGAAATTTGTTCCAAAAATGTCAATAATTTTACATCCGTTATATGAATTGTTAAAAAGTGATAAAAACTGGTCGTGGTCTAGTAAATGTAATGAAAGTTTTAATGAAATTAAAAACAAAATAATTTCTAAAGATGTTTTAACGCATTATAATCCAGAATTAAAAGTTAAACTTTATGTGGATGCTTCACAATATGGTTTAGGGGCTATAATTGTTCATGTTTATGAAAATAATATTGAACGTCCAATTGCTTTTGCATCTAGAACATTAAACAATGCAGAACAGAAATACTCACAAATTGAAAGAGAAACTCGAGTAAAGAAATTTGATCAATATTTATTGGGGAAAAAGTTTACCTTAGTTACTGACCACAAACCATTATTAGCGATTTTCGGAAAGAAAAACGGTATTCCAGTAATGTCTGCAAATAGACTGCAAAGATATGCATGGCTTTTATCATGTTATAATTATGATATAGAATTTGTTTCATCAGATAAAAATATTTCAGATTGTTTTTCAAGGTTACCAATACCGGATAAATTAAATGAAACTGTAGACAAAGAATTCACATTTTTAAATTATTTTGAATCGAGTGATATAGCTATAAATCAAGATGTTATCAAATCGGAAATTAATAACGATAAATTACTATCCAAAATCAGAGAATACCTAAAATCAGAATGGCCAGAATCATGTAAAAATGATATAGAATTAAAACCGTACTGGAATAAACGAAATGAATTACACGTAAAAGATGACATTATTTTATGGGGTTATCGTACTGTAATACCATTGTCCTTACATAAAAATGTATTAAATGAACTTCATAAGTCGCATTTAGGTATTGTAAAAACCAAATCTATTGTAAGATCTTATGTATGGTGGCCAAAAATGGACAAGGATTTAGAAAAATTAATTGCAACTTGTGAGAAATGTCATAAAAATAGAATATCTCCTGAAAAATGTCAATTAACACCTTGGCCATTTACAAGTCAACCATAGGAAAGAATTCATTTAGATTTTTTAGGGCCGCTCAATGGTAAAACCTATTTGATTGTAGTTGATTCACATAGTAAATGGGTTGAAGTATTTTATACAAAAAACCCTAATTCTCACACAGTTATAGAGAATTTACATGAATGTTTTGCGAGATTTGGTTTACCAAAAATCATAGTAACGGACAACGGTACTCAATTTACAAGCGAAATATTTAAAACATTATGTAAAATGAACGGAATTTCTCATATAACTAGCAGTCCTTATCATCCAGCCACTAATGGAGCTGCAGAAAATACTGTTAAAACAATTAAAAGTTTTTTAATTAAGTCACAAAATGGTAATACAAATATTTTAGATAAATTAAATATTTTTTTGTTCGATTACAGAAATTCTGTTCACTGTACGACGGGACAAACACCCGCAGCATTATTGTTTAATAGAAAATTAAGAACACGATTTGATTTATTAAATCCTACTACTAAAATAAATAATAAAGTAAATACAAACGCTCAAAATAAAGTTGAAAAAATTCAAGAACGGCAAATAATAAATGCGGGAGGGAAGAGAGAGGTAAGATTTGAAGTAAATCAGATTGTGTTAGCTCGAAATTATCAAGTACCAAATAAACCAACTTGGATAAAGAGCAAAATTATTAAATGTGTTAGTAGGAGGACGTATATTGTTCAACCATTTTTGAATTATAGCACAGAAGTTTTCTGGAAACGCCATTTAAATCAAATCCTGGAGTATAAAGGCGATGAAAATAATTTTGAAAATCATATTGATATTCTATTTCCAAATAAAGTAATGGATACTCCAGTAAAATGCTGTGCTGAGATAAATAATGGTACAAATAATATTAATACAGAAAATCATGATCTAAATAATGTTGAAAGTAATTCACTAATAATTAGTACTGATAATGTAAACGAACAAAACAGTAATAGTAGGCCAAAAAGAAATAGAGCACCGCCCCAGCGACTTGCTTATTAAAGTTACAATATAAAGGGGAAGGGGTGACGTATTTAGTTAGTTCTAACGGGTATAATTAATATTTGGTAGATTGTACTTGTATGAGGGTCAGTGAGAGTTAGTCAAGTGCTCAACGAAGTAGTGTGTACGTCTTGGGATTTAAATAAATTAATAAATGTAGTGAATCTTTTATTTAAACGTCCCTATCCCTTTAAATATCCAGATATATTACACATACCTACACTTCGTTTCCCCCAGATGATCTCCACGTCACTAGTTTCTACTACTAGAATTATTGAACTTTTATCTAGGCATCCTTGTTGTATATGTGTGACTTAGATCTTCTGTCTCACTACAAAAAAAAAGCGGACCAGCCATTTTTAACAAAGTGAGGCAGTACAGACTTGGAATCTGCATTGCCCTTTTGATATTTTGTAATATGCTATGTAAAAGAAACTTCAAATCATCTCCAGAAGACCACTTTACTCTTGATGAATTTTGCGGACCAGCCATTTCTAATAAAGTGAAACGGTACAGTCTTGGAATCTTCATTGCTCTTAAGATCCTTTATAATATGCTATATCAATGAAACTTTAAATCATTTCTAGACGGTCAAATAGCTTGATCAATGCTCAACACAGATAAATTTGTTATCCAACGTTTGAAAAGAGCGATGCCGAAGATTTGAATAATTTGAATTTTAAATCGTGAAAATTTTACCGGTTTTTTCGTTCTCCAAAGTACCAACATCTAGTTTCAAAATATGCCAATCTATAAAATGAAAGTTCCTAATTGAATGACATTTGTAAAGGACATATTCAAATTGATTGCTCTGTTTAATTAATTTTCTTTTTTATTTGCATTTATTGTTTATCCTTTTCAATTACGATATTTTTAAAAAGTTGCTATATGATAACGTCAGATTGGGTTCTGTAAATCACAGACCATATACAATGAAAAAGAAAATAAATGTGCTAAAAATTGAATATGAAATGTGTATATATGTGCATTTGAATGGTATAATATATTAATATAAAACAGTTTTATTATATACATATATATATTTCCATAATTTTCACTTGAAGTTAAAGTCACTAGATATATAAAGTACCGCAATTGGCCGCCATATTGTGTCTGGCTTAGGCGCCAAATTTAAAATGGACTATCTTGAAACGAGTGCGTTATTACAAAGAAAAATAATCGGCAGTGAAATAAATCCATGAAGGTAATTAATTAATTGATTTTATGTTCATAATTTTTATAATATACATACATATAAATACAAACATAACTGATCAAAATTATAAAGAAAACAATAAAAAATAAGTACAATTGAGGTTAATTTTCTTCAGTTCGTTTGACACAATGACAGCATTGACGTTAAAGTCACCAGATATAGTGACTTTTCTAGGCACAGCCAACTACAACTAGACCCGATTGGCCTGATTCCGCCATATTGTGTCCAAAAAACATTCTTCTCTCTCTAACATATTGGTACAATGAATTGCGGTACTTTATATATTTAGTGACTTTACTTGAAGTTAAAGTCACTAGATATATAAAGTACCGCAATTGGCCACCATATTGTGTCGAGCTTCGGCGCCAAATTTAAAATGGATTATCTTGAAACGAGTGCGTTATTACAAAAAAAATAATCGGCAGTGAATAAATCTATGAAGGCAAGTAATTAATATTGAATTTATGTTCATAATTTTTATAATATGCATACATATAAGTACAAAACATAACTGATCAAAATTGTAAAGAAAATAAAAAATAAATACAATTAAGGTTAATTTTCTTCAGGTCGTTTGTCATGACAGCATTGACGCTAAAGTCCCCAGAGATAGTGACTTTTATAGGCACAGCCAACTACAACTAGATCCTGATGTGACCCTGATTGGTCTGATTCCGCCATATTGTGTCTAAAAAACGTTCTTCTCTCTCTAACACATTGGTACAATGAATTGCGGTACTTTATATATCTAGTGACTTTACTTGAAGTTACTGCATAGCACCATCTATGATCCATTTCAGTTAAACATAAAATGGAATATGTCAGAATATTGTTTTATTCTTCAATTTAGTAAATTAATAAGGTGTTATACTGATTTAGAGTATTCAACTAATTATTCATGGAGGTAAGAATAAATAAGGAGAGAGCAAGTGGCTGTAAAAGTGAAGCCATTTCCCCCATTCCAGGCCGGGCCTATCTGTCAACCTTCTTTGACCTTAAAGCCATTTTGTTTAGCTTGTTTACGTTTGTGTTGTATCGTTTTAGAGTGCATTTCAATTCGTTTTATTAATTAAATAAAAATATTATATTAAAACACGTGCTTTTTGAATCTTACAAAATTTAATTAATTAAATTCAATAAATAAAATGTATGTAAAAACACATTAATATCATTTTTCAATAAATATATATGTACAACACATTTATTTCAGTATTTAAAGTTTTATAAAATTTTAATTGAACGAATAAAGCAATTTTGTTTAAAAATTGCTGCGCTTATCCCCTCTCTAAGACGGTCCAACAGCTGTGTTCGTCCGTCCCCACTAGGCTTCATTCCCCTGGCCATCAATATAATCTCATGCTCTCTCCTTTGTATTCCTACCTCCATGAATTTATTTATTTTTGTAAATTTGAGGTTATATTGCTCTGTCACTCCGACATTAGGCTACAGAAAAAGTAGAGTAATTCAGCCGTTTTTTGGAGGACACTACTTTTAAACACAGATTTTTTATAAAGTCAATATGAGCAAAAATAAAAAATACATGCCTAATAATTTTCATCTTTCTATCGATTAAAGGTAAAAATAAAAAATTGTGGCAGACCTCATTTTCTACTTAGTTTTTTATGTATATTTCATCGCTTGTTCCATTTGTTCTGTTTAAGATCGCAAATCGTTCATTATTTGTTCTCTCAAATATTCCCGTTATTTACCACCCAAAAGAATTGCGATTAGAATGATATATTTCCCTACCTTCAGAAGATTTTATTATAAATATATATTAACTGTCAGATTAAAGTCCAAAGAAATATTAGAATAATACTATAAGGCCCGGTTGTACAAATGCTGGTTCATCCTGCGCTCAGCTGAACTTAGGCTTTGTTGAATCTGAGTTCAAATGTTCCATCTGTTGTACAAAGTAAAATGAAAGTGAGTTCAGCTGAACTTCAGTTGAGCTTTGTAATCAATATAAATACTTTAAGTTGGTAACGGTTTTTTTTTGTCAAATGTCAAAATATATTTTGTGATAACTGTCAGTAGGTAGTAATCAATTTTCGGGGCAGCTTATGCCAATTATTTGAAAGTGAGTAAAGGTAAAGTTTGTTTAAGTTGAAATTTTAATAAAATACTATTTAATATATTTGTTATTTAAGATGCGATCAGCGAATTTCTCGAATTCGGAAGAGTCCAAACTTATTTTATTAGTTAAAAAATGTGTATCTGTATTAGAATGCAAGCAATCTGATACAAATATAAATAAAAAGAAAATAGAATGCTGGGTACATGGAGGCTCACGCCGATCCTCCCCAATGTCACAAATTTTAATTTTTCATCCCAATCTAGACCCAAACAACAAATGTTAAAATCGTTTCTTTCCCACCTTTTGCAAGGCAAAGGTATTTTTTGATCCCCATTGACTGGATTATTACCTCTGGGTTGGTCAACATATTTCATCTCTAATTTGGCCTATAACATATACAACAGCAGCTTTAGATAGCCGAAATCTGGCAATAAATTCCAATCATTCCATTTAGTGAAATTATTTTCTCGTTTCTTGTAATGTTTCGCTGCTCTTCACGGTTCTAACATATTTATTAAATCTAGCATATCCTCATTGTCAGTTAAAATACCGACTAATTCATACATTTTCAAAAAATGTTAATGCACTTGTCAAGAAAATTTGACAGATGATGTTATTTTGTTACTTAAGCCGCAGTTGAACCATAAAATTCGGCGGCTCAGCTGAACCGCACTTTGAGCCAAGCTTATCACTTGAACCTGATTTGTACAACGCAACCTGTCATCAAATTTCAAGCTCAAAGTTGAACTTACACTGAACTTATATTGTACAACCGGGCCTAAAACATATATTTATAATACTCCAGGAATATGAAAATGTCAAATCGGTAATAATTTGAATTTGAAATTCGTGTCTTTCAAATGAGCCATCTAAAAATAAGTAGAAGAACTAAATATTAGTCTGCAAACTATAAATTAAATATATTTTGTTTTCTGAGTGTACTTCGATATGCGAACGCGCCAATTTAAAATGTGTGTGTGGGTGTGTGGGTGTGTGTGTGTGTGTGTGGGTGGGTGTGGGTGTGTGTGTGTGTGTGTGTGTGCGTGCGTGTGTGTGTGCGTGTGCGCGTGCGCGTAACCTAAAAGTTACACTTTGTTTAATTTATTATTTGTAAAAAAATCCTAGTTACTTACACATGAAACGAAATATCCTTACTTTCTTTGTTTTTTTCATTACAATTTGATATACTCACAAACTACACGCAAAAAATAAGGTTTGGTTACAGTAAAATGACAAGTAGTGACACATAACACAACAAAACACCGCCCGCAATTCACCATGACTTATAGCCCCCCGATCACAACATCCTATGCACTGGTATAGACAAATTCAAATGTTTATAACATAGTTTGTAAATGATAGATGTCAGTGTCAAAAATCAACAGATTTAGTGACATTCCGAAAAGCTTTTTCTACGAAGTACATTTAATCATTCTTTTTGTTTTATTAATTAAATATTTAAAATTGTAGGTAAAATGCATATATTCATCAGAAATACCGCCAATCTCTGACATTTAGGAACTTCCTTATACAATGAAAAAAAGATATAGTTAGAACTATATGTGTGCAGAAGATAAGTTAAATACAATAAAAACAATATTTGAGTAAAGTTCTGTAATTTTTTTTTTTTTTGTTATAAAACGACGTTTTGATAGCGAAGTGCAATACAATACTTATATTGCCTAATATGGAAATGGCGAGAGGTCTTGTGCTGGCCACAACAGGTTTTTTTTTATTATTATTTAATATTATAAGTCTATATTATACTTTTCAATCTGTATTATGATTTCATTTTGTTTTTTGTTTCGTTGTACATTGACAAAATGTCACGATATTATGAATATTATAGAAAAAGAAGAAAGGTATGTGAATTTAGAAGATGATGACTATGACGAGGATGACAAACTAAATATTACAGTTGCAGACGAGGCATCACTTGAAGACTGTTCAGTAGCGTATTTTTGAAGATGGGAGAATATTCAAAATATTAAAGAAATTTAATTGTTCTTTTTGTAAATAAACCCTTAGTAAAACTACAAATCTGAATAATCCTGTAGATGAGCTAATTAAGCAAAAATGTTACACGCATGAAATTAATTTGATATGTCCAACAGAAATTTCATATAATGTAAAATTTCAGCTAGAAATATTTTGTAAACATTTTGAAAAAAATTGAAAGTTTACCGCAATATTAAACGAGTTTAATTAGATATAGCGAAATTGGAAACAGAAAAAAAATTACTGACTGGTTTTTAACTTGTAAAATTCATAAGAGGTATATATTAGAAATAATTTATAAAGTTAAATTATTTAAAGAATGCATGTGGACAAGCGATGCAATGAAAAACAAAACTAAAATATTGGACAAGATAAAGGCAGTGTATCACAAAAATTGAAAAATTAATTAGCTACACGTTATTATTTTTAAAAAAATATACCTAGTCTCAATATCTTGATGAAAATTTGTGAATGTTAGCAATAGAAAAATAACAGATGTAATTATTTTGCTTTCAACTGAAGTTCATGTTATGTATTTTGTTATTCATAAATTGTATTAATTCATTCTTTAAGCTTTAAATACAACATTTCTTTATCATAATTTTATTTTATCGTTTGTGACACGGGTTTCTTCATTTTTACTTACGTGAAAAAGATAATGGCTGGTAGCACAAGCCCTGTTTTAACTAAAACGCTGTTTTAAGAAATGTCAGATTTCATTATTTAATAACAAAAATAAATAGTATCAAATTTATCAAAATATGATTTTAAAGCAGAACATAGTTTGTATTCAAATAAATATTTTTTAAAAAATCGTTCTTTAAACATAAAGGTGAAATTAAATATTGAAATTTGAATTTGACATTTCTTAAAACAGTGTTTTAGTTAAAACAGGGCTTGTGCTACCAGCCATTGTTAACAGTCAGTGGCGTAGCGTGACTTTTTTGGTAGGGTGTGCAGAAATCAAATAAGACACATTTTTATTAACATTTGATTAGAGACAGTTTTAAAAACTATTTGAATATATAGACCCATATAAAATAAAAATAAGAAATGTGGGGTGTAATAATAACAAAGAAAATAAATTAAATCAAAACACCCAAATAAATTATAGAGTTGCAACTTTAAATACTTTCGTGCGTAGCAGAATGCATAAGTTAACACTTTAATATCTTCCCCCATTCTAGGGTTGCAGTTTGATCGTCGCTTAGCTAAGTGTCACTTATGCCCGATAGTATAAACATAGTTCAGTTTTTTAACTTAGTTTAATTAATATTGAACTAGGTTCAAATAAAATTTCTGTAGTATAAAGCAAAATCAGCTTTTGACTTGAGTTTAAACTACGCTTAACTTGAGCGGCCGATTTCATCCGTTCAAATTGAGTTTAAATAATAATTGACGTTTTTATATTCTAAATAACATTCAGAATTATAAGTGTCCACGTTGTAAATAAGTATGTACGAAAGTTTATTGATTATAATTAATATTTTGGTAAGTTTAGTGCTTTAGCAAATATTTTATAATTCATTTAAATTATATGCTGTTTTAAATTCTAGATTAAAAATTATGTTGTTCGATTCAAGCCATCGAATATTTCTGGAAAGAAGAAATCCTTTCGAAACGATATTGAATTTAAATTGCGGTTTGTTTCGAAAAACGAACGGTTTTAGAATTTCTATATATTTTGAGACCTCTGCTAGAACCTGCCACGAATAGGAACAAATCAAAATTTAATAAACTTAAGAATTGTAGATCTAGAAAAATGACGAATGACTGTTTTCTTTCTTCATCGAAATTCTTAGATCTCTGCTTTTTGTTCATTTTATATTCGTAGGTCAACAAGTCCGAGAACATTCATTCAAAAAAATTGACAAATACAATGACATGAAGTGAGTTGTATTAAATATTACCGACTGAGTAAGGCATAAACTACGTTCAGTTGACCCCAGTTCATTTTAGTGTTATACCATCCAAATATAATTAACTTAAGTTCACTAAATAAACTCCGTTTGCTTAACTGCAGTTCAACACATTTTTAACTGACCTTTATACTATCGGCCATTAGAAGAACTTCTAGTGTTTTTTTTTACTTTGCATATTGCATAAATGTAGTGACTTATACGTCAAATGTGACATGACATGTATATATTTCAGTGTTCTGAATTATTTGAGTTGTTTTCAATATCTGTAACCGTCCACCATGTCCATCAGGATGTCCATAAGAGAACGAGCACCGAATTATACTGAGGAAGAAAAAATGTTGATCCTAAATATTATTAATGAATATAAACACATAATTGAGTGTAATAAAACTGTCACAATAGCTTGGAATGACAAAGAACCCGCATGGACTCAAATAACAAATAAACTTAATTCGTCAAATTATATCAAAAGAACTAAAAGCTCTCTTCAGAAATTTTACGAAAACAAAAAAAAGCAAGTAAGAAAATCTATTGCAAAAGAGAGATGTGAATTCATAAAATTCTTTTCGAGATTTTATTATTTATCTCTTGTTGTTGGCATTTTGGTAAATTGGTGGTTAGCTACAGCTGTACAACAAATCGGCTTGCTGTAGAAGTATGCATCCCAATAAAAACCGGCAACGCTAAATGACTTCCTGCTGCGTAATATCGTAGTCATCAGTTTTTGATTAATTGGTGACACACAATTATTCCTGAAGAAAGTTATTTTAGAAATAATTTTATGAGGAACATAAAATACGTTCAAATTATAAGGGAATTCCAATTCATGTTCAATGCTTCTTATTAAGTCTAGTACGATATTTTTGTTAGACGAAAACGTTTAAAAAAAATTAGTTTGTCAAATGAGTAAAAATAATTAGCTCTCTCATAAATTTGTCACGGAATTCGATTTTCCACAAATTCTAACATCTCTAACTCTAAAATATCATCATCTATAATATTTAGCTCTAATTCCATTTTATAAATTAATATCAACCAGCTATCAAAAACACAAATGTCAAGTGACATTTGTAGAATAATTGCGATCAAGTGCATCTTTGAATTAAGGGGTCCTTAAGGGGAAGAAAAATTTGCGCTTAACTTAAGGGTACCTATTTGTAAGTTAAGGTACCCTTAACAATTGGTGCAACGAATTTTTATTCTTAAGGTGTACTTAATATTTAAGGGAAACTGGTGCAAACGGTCATTAGAAAGTCAAATATCTGAACAATACTTAGCTTCATTTTCAAGAAACACAAGCAAAATTGTATCATATGATAGTGACAGATTGTACACCTACCGTCATGCATCCGCCATATTGGCTTGCAGCGCCTCTATCGGTCATTTCAGTTGAGAATAGTTATATGGTCGAAGGTCCTAATGTTAGCTAGACTCAGAGGATTTCAAGTCTAATGGATAAAATGGCAGCATAAATTTAGTTCATCCATATGACCCTGCAGCGCTATATTCGTTGGGACGTTCTGACAGTTGATTTGAAAGATGTAAACAAAAACAAATTCATATGAGTTGTCAAAAGTCAAAAATTGTAAGTTTGCTACTAAATTTAAATTATGCCACTGTAATTAAAAGTTTTCATTTTCTAATTGAAATTGAGAGATGTAAATGTGTGACATGTGAAGCTAATAACTGTAAGTACATTCAAATTCGTTTTTTTTTTTTTATAAAACATGTTTTAATTTTACTTTTTAGTCCGTGAAAATATATCACTGCCAAAACCCCTGGACTTGAAAATTTTGTGATAAATAAAATATACAATATTAATATTAATGACTCGCCATGCTAATGACAACACTAACACGTTTATTAGAAGTTTTATTATAAAACTGCATGTAATACTTCATCATTTTTGGATCGGAAAAGCAGTTTTGTATGTGTAAAACTTCGATAGGATATGAAAAAGTAAGTTAAGAATATAAGCAAAGTGAAAACATATTTATTTAGCTAATCATTTTATTAGTGAGCTATCAGGTGATACCAATGAAACTATCATCCATCATCTGTCCTCGAAATAATGAAGAATATTTGTTAACTATTTAACATGAATGTATATTTATGAGACGAATTTATATCAAAATATATTTTTATAAACTATCAATTCTTTCTTATTATTGTGTATTAATTTATATGTACCGCTGTCATTCATTTATATCGTACGTTTCCTATATATCCCACAAGAAAATATAGTTCCGCCATATAACACGACAGCGCTGCTTGCAGAATTTGTTTCCATTTTTTTGCTGGCAGCTGGTTCTCTATTGGTGTTAGCGCTTTGTGAGCTAGACTGGTCGTCAGAATTTCTTTTTGAACCTAGCTTTGCGTTTGGTATAGCATAAAATGCATATAGATAAAACAATTTAAGATCGCTGCGCCATTAGCGTACATTCTGTGAACTATTGAGTACGGGACTATTGGTTAAGATTACGGGAAGTATATACTGAACTTTTATCTAAATATACATTTTCCTCTGCCTTATTTACACAAATAATTTATTTTTTAGTAACAGAAACGACATAATATTACGAGTAATATATTAGTATAAGTGAAATATTGAATAAACAATAAATATCGTTATATTGTTACTTTCAAATTTAAGAAGCTATTCGTTTTCCATTGATATATTTTGTAAATTACATTTATGGAAATAAGAGACCGCGATGTATTTATCAAGGAGAGGAGGTTTGTAATGCTGATTCCATTATTTTTTTGTTGTTTCACCAAAAAACAAAAGCACAGTTTGAAAAACTTTATTGTATCTGTAAACAAACGCCTTATAATCATCACACAAAATTGAAGGAGATTTTTTGATTGAAAATACAAAAGCCAGGTTAAAAAATGCTTTGTACATATAAAGCGGGTAATAGTGGTCGCTGAAAACATGTATATCAACCACATTAATTCATTGAACCAGAAGTAAAATGTTCTTATTAGGTTATTATCTTCGAGCATATACTGACTAGAGGCCGCATTACGGTGTTTGTTATGATCAGGACCCGTGTCAGGACACATGCGGAAGCCGTGGTGTATTGCGGACTGCATATTGAAGCCGTGGTGTATTGCAGACTGCGTATTATCTTAATATTTGTACTACTTTTTACCTCCCGCTACCCTTGGTAAGGGAGGTATAGGGATCGTGCTAAAAATCTCATATCGAGATTTTAGTAAATGACCACGTTTTAAGATCCTTAGAATCCATTTTTAACATTTTCACGATGATGTCTGTATGTGTGTATGTGTGTGTGTGTGTGTGTGTATGTGTGTATGTGTGTATGTGTGTATGTGTAAGAATTTTGTTTGCACTCTAACTCAAATACTATCATTCAGAAAATTCTGAAACCTTGTATTTTTACCCTATTCTAATAGGAATAGAAGCCATTAGATTTTGGTGTAAATCGGATAAACGGAAATCGTACTTTACTTGAAGCTCATAATGGTTTTTCTTCAAAAAATTCCATTAAATGTAATTTTTTCGAATTTTATGTCTTATGAAAATTAAAGATTATTGAATTTTCTACAGGAATACATTAATACTTTTTCTATATATTTTACAGATAAATTTAAAAATAATTTTTTTTATTAGTCGCGAAGCCTAAGATAAAAACTTTTTCTTTGTTACACAGTTCATTTTTTAAATGAATGTAACTGACAGTAAATGTCACTGTCAGATAACTTATCACTTCAAATTAATAATAGTGACATTTTAAAAAGAAAATAGTAAATAAAGCAATAGTTTTCTGCAATGGAACAGTTTGCAGCGTTAGTCAATAAGTAGGTAGGTATGTATTTAAATTAATAAAAATTAAATAGCGGGAGGTTTTGTGTTGGCCACATCAGATTTTTTTACAAAGTAATGACTAATTGCTGCTTTTGAAATATGTAAATCACCTTTATTTTCAATAAATTTGTCTCGTTATTCTTACGCCATTATTAGTAGGGAACCTAAAAGTTACACTTTGTTTAATACATTATTTATAAAAAAAAATCCCAGTTACTTACGCATGAAACGAAATACCTATCCTTACTTTCTTTGTATTTTTCATTACAATTTGATATAGGTACTCCGAGATATACTCACAAAATACACAGTAATCTACAGTAAAATGACAAGTAGTGACATATAACACAACAAAACACTGCCCGCATTTCACCATGGCTTCCGATCACAAACATCCTATGCACTGGTATAGGGATTACTTCTCTAGTCAGTATATGTTCGAAGGTTATTATGATATGGCCCTAATTTAACTATTTTGGTGCTTCTGCTTTTGTCTTAGGTTTTAGGATTGCGTTGGATAAATTGATGTTCAAATTCCAAACAAAATGTACAGATCATCGTAAAAAAACAACTAACGATACTAAGTTTTTGGGAAACCAACGCAACGGCCACTATTAACCACTTTTAATTTTTTTTTAAATTGTGCTTTTAATTTTCAATTCAAAATACTCTTTTCAGTTTTGCGTGGTGGTGCTGGTGATTGTAACGCATTTGTCTCAAGAACAGATGGAACAATTTTTAAACTATCCTATAGTTTTTCAGTTAAAACACTTAAAAATGCGACCAGCACTATAAACTTCTTTTACTTGACAAACACATCAAGGGAATTTATAAAATATATCAATGAAAAACGAATAGCTTCCTGTACCTAGAAATTTTAAAGTAAAAATATAATTATATGTATTCTTTATTCAATGTCTCACTTATGCTAACTAATTATCCCTAGTACTATGTCATCTCTCTTACTAAAAAACAAACAATTTGCATTAATAAAGTAGTAAAATATGTATGTATATTAAGATAAAATTCATATATGTACTTATCGTAACCTTCACAAATAATCCCAGAGTGGATAGTTCTGAAAATGTCCGCCAGGTGGTGTAGCGCTTATCTGGAGTGTCCTATAAATAGAAAATATTTTAAATTTATTTTTTATTTTCCTTACTTCTGGGTGAGCGGAGAGCACCTTGAACACTATGACGCTACGCCACTGTTAACAGTCGTTAATTCGTCGAACTGGTACTAGCTGACGCATGCGTACTTCTCACTATTAGAAAGAGATAGCCACCCCACCATGACAGTTGAGTGGATACAACTCGCGCCGTTGTATAGAGTTAGGAGCATATACCTATTAGCTAATATATTGCGGATCCTTTGCTTTTTTTGAAGGAAACACTGTGAAATGGAAATATCATTTCTGCATAAGTCTATCTCACACAAACACCCAACCGCGAATTATGCGCATGCTTGGAAACCTTGACTACTACTGGCGGCTAACGAGGAAATCATTATCACTTTTTGCGAATCACAGAGTTCTGTTTATTAATGACTAGCGCGAGAAATTTTAAATTTAAATTTGAGAAATTAAACAATGTACCTACTATTTATTTTGTATGTAAATTCTTGAATATAAATATTAGTAATTGACTCCGAAAGTGATGACGTCAAAATCGACCGGGAATTACAAAACCTGAAAGTAGGCTTCCGGTTTCATAACTGCATCTTGAAAGAGTTTGTTGTGAACGAACCGTACTTAGCGCCAAATTAAAATAGCTGTCATCAAAGCTGTTATCTGTAAAGTGTAAATAAAACTTTTTTAGAATTAAAAATTGTTTCTTATAAAGCTAATGTTATAACAATATTTTGCAATGTAATCAATTAATAAAATGAATAATGTATATGAAAAATATTGGACATGGAAAATAAAAGAAGTAGGTATGCAAAATTTGAAAAGTAGATTATCATATAATAAAATATATGTCACATACGTATAAATAATATAGTGTTAATGAATACGTGTTACAAATTTATAGGGTATGTAGGGGAAACAAAATTTAAAATAAACAAAATTAGTAACTGTGAGTAGTGAGAGATCGTAAAAGCCAACGAAAATTAAAAAAGATAATTACCATTTTATGAGTTTATTGGTAAAAGTTAGTCTATTTTGTATCCCATACATACCCTATAAATTTGTAACACGTATTCATTAATAGCCTTTGTACATATTTACAAAAATTCGATTACATACTTTGTTCATTATAAAATATTTCGACTTCCTTATAAGCGGGTATTGAAAATTTTTTCAAAGCCCCACAAACTTTAAGGATGAATGATGCATGGGGCATTAAAAAAAAGCAATCATATGTAATATCTGAAAAGTTTTAATTCCTCCTATGGCCCTTTCTACTTGTATTTTTACCCTCGTAATATTTCTTGTTTTCTAAATTTGTTCCACCGTAAACTATGGTATCTTTAAAAATTAACGCCTGTTGGTAAAAGTTTGGCTATTAAAAAACCTTTCTCGGCCAGAATTAAATCACCGGTGAGAAAGTGACTCGCAACTTTACAATGATTAAAACCCACAGCTTTTCCAAATTTGACTAATTCGTTTCTTAATACTTCAACATATTCCCCAGAAACTGCGCGATCAGTGGGTCTATATGGTGTTGAAAGATATAGATCTTGAACTGTTTGCACTGTAGTATCAGTTGTTTTCTTCTTCGACCAGGAACAAGCCGTATCCGTTACGGAAATGTAGTGTGCATGAATAGCTAACGCAGCCATGTGATAGCAATGAAGGACATGCACACGAATCACTTAAAATGGATTTGTCTTCATTTTAACAAATCTGTAAAATTTAATTTATTAGAAATACGATAAAATATATGTTTCAAACATGAACTTACCCCAACATTATAATATTTCTCTTTAAAACTAGTATGCACTTTTTCCTTTATAATATTGAGGTCTGCGTCATAAACCATTTCATAAACAATAGACATCACAGACCAAATGAACATGGTTTGATTCGACTGCATTTTCACCACGAACAATAAGTCTCTTCATCCACAAAAAAAAAAAAAAACAGTATACGTTAAAGCTTTGCGTGTTGCGAATTTGTTAGGCGATGCAAAAAATATAAAAAAAATAACATATTAAAATATGAAACTGCTAAACCTTAAGGTTAAGAGATTATCAGCAGTTCCAAAAATAATCAATAAATAAATTATTAAAATAATGCTTATAAATAAATTAATAAATAAAATAGTTTTAGAGTAAACGACAGAATATTTTTTACGCAACAATGCAATGCAACAATAGAGTGCAACAATTGAAAAAACAATGGACGCAACAATGGAATACAGCACTAGAATGCAACAATGGATGAAACAGTGGAATGCAAAAATGGTCACAACAATAGGGTGCAACATTGAAATGCAACAAAGCAATGAAACAATGGAATGCAACAAAGAGAGATTTCAAAGGTAAAAACTTTTGGATCTTAACTTTTGGTTCTCAACTTTTAAGAGAATAAGATTAAGAATAAAGATTAAGATTAAAAAAGAAAAAAATCAAAGTCTGAATCAAGTCCCCAATCACCACGACGTCCGTTGCTATGTTATTATCAAAACATCCAAGGCCTAAACTCTAAACTAAATCACTTTCAGTCCATAAACTCATCTGTCGATTTTGATGTCATCGCACTCACAGAAACATGGCTCACTGACAGTGTTTACGATGCAGAACTTGGTTCTAACGTGTTTAGTGTATACAGAAGTGACCGTGATTTCGCTGCATGCAAACTATCCAGAGGCGGCGGTGCTCTTTTACTTATAAAAAAACAATATCTCCTCATCGCTAGTGGATCTCAGTGAATTCAAAGACATTTTACCTTCTAACATTGATATTGTGTGTTCCAAAATTTCTCGTAACAATACTCATTTTTATATATTTGTTTTGTACATACCACCAGCGCAACCTGTATGTTCTTATGCTTCAGTATGTGACTTTTTTGAAACTTTACCATTTCTCAACAACAGTAATTTTTTAATAACGGGTGATTTTAACATCCACGAATATGCTTCTAGCCTTGAGTCCCCTAAAGTTGACAAACTCACTAGTATGCTGGAATTTTTGATGCTACACAATTTAATAACATTGTTAACTTGATCAATAAACTATTAGATTTGATTATTTCTAATCATAAATGTACAGTATCACGTTCCTCAGAATTATTATTTGATGTTGAATATCCACGCCATCACCCAGCTCTTAATATTGCTTTTGAATTTAGTGATTCATTTATCTCTAAGTCACATACTGCTTCATTTCGCAATTATAATTTCAGAAAAGCTAATTATGTAAGATTATACCAACTTATAGAGCAATTTGATTGGTCGTGTTTGAGTAATTTTTCCGACGTTAATCTTGCTTGTAAGTTCTTTTATAGTACCATTTACTCGTTTTTTGATCAGTGTGTTCCTCTTTCTAATGTCTCTACTAAAAAATTTCCTCCTTGGTTTAATAAAGCTATTATTAAGAAACTACATGCTAAGATTCGCGTCAGAAAACTGCTCTCTCGGTTTCAACATAATGAAACATATGTTACTAAATTCCATACCTTAAGATCTGAACTTAAAACTTTAATCAAAAGATCATATGCTGAATATGTGGAGACGTGTGAGAACTCTATCTCAACCGAACCTAAAAAGTTTTGGAATTATATTAATTCCAAGCGAAATATGTCTAAATATCCTAGTACTATGCAATATAATGATAACACATATACGGCTCCTAAAGGCCTAAAGCCATTTCTAATGCTTTTGCTTCTTTCTTCCAATCAGCTTATTCATCTTCTAATAGTCCTCTTTCTTCTCCTTCTACACCTACACCACTTTCTCACGACTCTGTTAACCTTACTCATATTTCCATAAAGGACATCGAATCAGCTATTAATACACTAAAATCTTCTCTTTGCAGCGGCCCTGACCGTATACCCAGTTTGCTGATTAAAGATTGTGCATTTCCTCTGTCAAAGGCACTATTTTATATTTTTAATCTTAGTATTAAATCTTGTACTTTTCCCCAAGTTTGGAAAACCACCAGAATAACCCCACTCTTTAAGTCAGGAGAAGTTTCCAATGTTGCTAATTATCGACCTATAACCATGTTGTCAAATTTCAGTAAAATATTTGAAAAAATTATTTACAACAGCGTATATGATAAAATTAAACATCAGTTTTCTCCTTGTCAACATGGCTTCATCAGTAAGCGGTCTGCAGTGACCAACTTAATGTACTTCACGCAAAAAATTTCAACTGTACTCGACTCCAATGGCCAACTTGACTGCATTTTTACAGATTTTGCTAAGACCTTTGACCGTATAGATCACAATATTTTGGTCCGCAAACTGTGTACCTTTTCTTTTTCTACTCCCCTTATTACTCTCATCTCTTCCTACTTACAGAATCGTCAACTCTTCGTTCAGTATCTCAATACTAATTCTTCTCATTTTCTCGCCACTTCCGGTGTCCCTCAAGGCTCTAACCTTGGACCACTACTTTTTCTAATTTTCATAAATGATGTTACGAGTGCGTTGCATTGTGATAAACTACTCTTTGCCGATGATATGATAATTTTTTATACCATTTCTTCCCCAGCTGATTGCCTTCTGCTTCAGTATGATCTGAATAGCCTATTTAATTGGTGTTCTTTAAATAACCTCCATCTTAATATAAAGAAATGTACAGTTATGACATTCACTAGGAAAATGGCACCTTTTTCATTTAAATATTCACTGAATAATATAACCTTGCAAAGATCTACAATAGTTAAAGATCTAGGTGTCAAATTTGACCCTACTCTATCATTTGTGCCTCATATTCGTGATGTTTACAATTTAGCTATGCGTATGTTGGGTTTCGTAATCAGGAATACTCGAGATTTCAATAATATTTCTGCTGTTTTTACACTATTTTACTCATTTATTAGATCCAAATTGGAATATTGCAGCATAATTTGGAATCCTGTTTACGAGACTCACCAAGATTTGCTGGAATCAGTTCAAAAAAAATTTCTTAAATTTATTTATTTTAAAATTAATAAATCTTACCCAGAAAGAAATATGCCTTATGCAGCCTTATTAAGCATGTTTGGTGTAAAGAGCCTTTTGGAACGCCGGGAAAACACTCTTATTCTTCACCTATTTAGTCTAATTAATAATAGAATCGATGATCCCTGCTGTCTTGCTCTACTAAATTTCCACGCCCCCTCTATCTCTACTCGCTTCTCCTCCACTTTTTATCTCCCTTTCTCCCGTACCAATCTGCTCATGTCTTCCCCACTCTTCCGTATGTGTGCTCTTTACAATAAGAAATTCTCTGATTTAGACATATTTCGCTTGAATTACAAACTTTTGCGCAATACTTTAAATTCATAATGTTTTTTTTATCTTGTTTCGTATTTTTTGTACCACTATCCGTTTTGGGCTTGTCCTGTAGGATAGTTTTTCTTAAATAAATAAATAAATAAATATTAAAATTAAAATTGTGATTAAAATTATGCCCAATGCGCATGTTTAATATAATTTAGTTGTCAAAATAAAAATTTAATATTTAAAATATATAAAGCCCCAATATCTTTGGAACTATAAGGAATTTTAAAAAATAAACGAAAAATTACCCCAGCCACCTCTATTGTTTTTAAGCCTAAACATTAACATATTAAAATTTAAAACTGCTAACGCATACACAAAATAATTTTTTTGGTTTTACTGAAATTCTGTTAAAATATATGTAAAGCTCCAATATATCTGGAACTATAAGGAATTTCGAAAAAATAAATGAAAAATTACCCTCTGCAACCTCTGTTGTTTTTTAGCCTAAACATTAACATATTAAAATTTAAAACTGCTAACGCACACAGAAAATAAATTTTTGGTTTTACTAAAACTCTGTTAAAATATATGTAAATCCCCAATATCTCTGAAACTATAAGGAATTTCGAAAAAATAAATGAAAAATTACCCCAGGCACCTCCGTTGTTTTCTAGCTTAACCATTAACATATTAAAATTTAAAACTGCTAACCCCCTCTATACACGAAATAAATTTTTGGTTTCGCTGAAACTTTGTTAAAATATATGTAAAGCCCTAATATCTTTGGAACTATAAGAAATTTCGAAAAATAAATAAAAAATTACCCCTAGCACCCTCTATCGTTTTCTAGCCTAAACCTTAGCATATTAAAATTTAAAACTGCTAACCCCCTTTATACACTAAATATATTTTTGGTGCAACAAAAAAAATAAAACAGGCATTTAAGAATAAGATTAAAATAAAAAATTATTCAAATTTATTATGAGATTAAAATGATAAAGTAAAAAATATTAAAATAAAATTAATTAAAATATGTTAAAATGGAAGGATTTATGCAAAACAAATAATTTTTAATTTGTTAGATTATACGTAAAACCAACAATGACGCCTCTCGGGCGCAAAAACGTCTTTCGGGCAACACATCAGCGGGTTTTGGAGGCTCGTCTTACGGGTGTGTTAAAATTTGTAAAAATTCACTAATATTGTCTGCAACACACGTCTAATCACTTTAAGTTTTAATTGAAGACTGATAACATAAAACACGATACTTTATTAGAAACAAAGAAATAAAAACTTCCGGGTAGCAACAAAAAATCGTACAACTGTGTAATATCACCGTTTACCAGCAAAAATCAAACGACTAGTTTCACGAATTTATAAAAAGATAAGAGATATTAAAACAAATGTATATATCCTGTAATGACGCAATATTATCTCCTTTCTGTTTAGTGTGTGATTATTACATTTTTATAATAAACTGCAAAATAAATTGTGTTTCAATTTACATGTATTTAAATGGGAAAATGTAACAGATGATAAATAAATGCAAATTAACATTAATCCTTATGTAAAGCAGGTCCAAATTTAGCTTATTAGCACCGTGCACACAGCATCGTTATCTCTATTCCGTTCGAGCAGCAGTTTCCGATAGTTAAATACTGATAGCAGATCAAAACTTTTCATTCCTTATTAAATTATTGAAGGATATACGTGTATCTGCTTATTATCTCTTTTTAAAATGGAAAAATTTAATCTAATTAAAGATTACACAAAAACTGTAAAAAGATTTAATTTGCGTGGGAGAAGGGTTGAATTTTAAATTAAACCCGTTCCACAAAACGAAGATCCTGTTAAGTGGATTAAAAATGCCGTTAACGGTATAATATTGCACGCGACGGCCGATGTTGCTCCTACCGATCAAGTAGGATTTACATTTACATTTACAGATTTTAAAAGGGGGCAAGGTTGGAAAAATTTTTAGCTTGCTGCCAGTGTTACTGTGGATGATGTTTGTAATGTACTTTCCGGTATATTTCAATCTAACTCTACAGGGCTAAACACCGACACGTTTTGCTTGAGTATGTTATACTTTTATTTTAAACTTTTGTTTTTATTAACGTATTTGTATATTTTTATGC
Source organism: Ophonus ardosiacus (assembly GCA_943142095.1). Taxonomy (NCBI): domain Eukaryota; kingdom Metazoa; phylum Arthropoda; class Insecta; order Coleoptera; family Carabidae; genus Ophonus; species Ophonus ardosiacus. The sequence goes on along the minus strand of OW964829.1, from coordinate 18,532,933 downwards.
GTAACAACAGTGCGCATGCCTGTAGGAACAGGAAACAGGCGAAACAAATACAGTACATTTAACGAGGAATGTGCCCAACGTACGGGAATAATGAGCATAAAAAACAAAGACTACTTATGCTTACCCCGCGCACTAGTTCTAGCTATTGCAATGGTAGAGAAAGACCCTGATTTTGACATGGTGCGACGGGATATTAGTAAGCTACAATTAAAACGAGCAATTACTTTAATGGAAAACGCTACTGTGTCTATTAGTGAAAAAGGAGCTGGAATTTCCGATTTACATCTGTTTCAACGTTACTTTGCTGGTAAATACAAAATATGCGTTTACCAGTATGGTAGTAAGGGCCGTGACGTAATGTTTGAAGGACCAGAAGCAAATTGTACCCTGAACTTACTATTTCATCAAGGCCACTACAACGTTATTACATCGCTAACCGCAGCCTTTTGCTGTGGTTACTATTGCCAACAATGTCATGTATCCTACAATACTAAAAACGATCATAGATGCGGAGGCAGTTGCTCATCGTGTCAGCAATCTCTGCATGTCCGCAAGGTGTAAAAATAAAATGCAGTGATTGTAATCGCTGGTTTAAAGGAGATCAGTGTTTCAAAAATCATCTGGAGCAAAATTCAATGGGGCGGAATAGTGTCTGTAGCGAAATTGTTTGTTGCAGCATATGCCTAAAAAGTACTAAAAGAAGCAGAGTACATGTTTGTGGAGAAGTGTGATGCAAAATTTGTAGAAAACATGTGTCGCAAGATCACTTGTGCTACATGCAACCCAACACTGGTTCTCCTAAAACCAAAGACTTTTTGTTTGTGTTTTACGATCTTGAGACAAGGCAGGAAAAAATTATTAATAACCACACAGTGGAGCACGAGCCTAATTTGTACGTATTTAAACAGTGTTATGATGTATGTATAAAGGAAGATAAATTGTACATGTGCCAAAATTGTGGTATAAGGGTGCATATTTTAAAAAATAAAGTAATCGAACGGTTTATACAACATTTATTAACATTGCGCAGAAAAATTAAAAATATTATAGTTATAGCGCATAACGGACAGGCGTTTGACCATCAGTTTGTCTTAAATTATATTTTAACGCGAACAGATTTACTCCAGAGCTGATTATGCGTGGCACAAAAATTATTTCTATGGTTGTTGGATATATAAAATTTTTGGACTCGCTAAACTATTTTCCGATGGCACTGGCCAAGCTACCAAAAGCATTCGGCCTTGGGGTCGGGTCTAAAAAGGGTTATTTTCCTCACCTATTTAACACGTTAGAAAACGCAAATTATGTAGGCTCACTACCCGCTTTAAAGTATTATACACCAGACGCGATGAAGGATGACGAAAGAAAAAAGTTTTTAGAATGGTATGACCTGCATAAGAACGATGAGTTTAATATGCAGCGAGACATTGTTGAATATTGTGTTTCTGACGTCGAGATTTTAACACAAACATGCTTAAAATTTAGAGAACTATTAATTGCCACGGGAAATGTATACCCTTTTACAGAGGCATGTACTATTGCGTCTGCGTGTAACAAGGTGTTTCGACGCAATTTTTAAAAAAAGATACTATTGGTATAATACCTAAGGGAGGATACAGGTTTTGCGATAACCACTCTAAAATCGCAACTCAGTATAAATATTTTACACGCGGCAAAACAAAAAGAGGTGAGATTGTGCGGTTTAAAGGTCGACAAATATTGTGAGCAGAAAATCAAGTGTTTGAATTTCATGGCTGCTATTATTACGGGCACCCCGAGTGTCAAAAATTTAATTGAGACAAACCGGTGGACAACCCTATTGAAACATTAAATTTACGATACGAGAATACTCTGGCTAAAACCGAAAGACTAAAATCACACGGTTACAATGTAATAGAAATATGAGAATGTGAATTTAATCGGCTGCTTAATTCAAATATAAATATAAACGAGTATACAGAAAAACCCTAGAGATACATTTTATGGAGGTCGAACGGGTAATACAAAAATTTACTATAAATGTAAAAATGGGGAAAAAAATATCCTGTTGGACACCCCACAGTTTATGCTGGTTCGGAATGTCCTAAAGAAATTAACAATATTAGCAAGATTAATAATAAATTAATGTTTTCGTTATGTCAGCTGTGTGCTATGTCTCATAATAGCGAAGACTGTGCACACGATGATAAAAATAGGGCTATAACAGGCACGTGGGCTATAAACGAAGTAATAAAATCAATAGAAAAAGGATATAAACTGATTGAAGTTCAAAATATTTGGAAATTTGATATAGAGCAGTATAGCCCTGATAATCAGTGTGGTGGTTTATTCACAGAAATGATGAACAAATTTATTAAAATTAAACAACAGGCTTCGGGCTGGCCATAGAATTGTGCTACGAAAGAGAAAAAAATGCCTATATAGAAAAATTTTTAGAACAGGAGGGTATAAAACTAGAATTTGAAGAAATTTTGGAAAATTCAGGGTTAAGAGCACTGGCAAACTTAGTGCTTAATTTCTTTTGGGGAAAATTGGGGCAGCGAGAAAATCAGCCTAAAACAAAAATTATTAATAAACCTGAAGAATTTTTTAATATGATGGTGCACTCCACAATTATAGTTAATACTGTACTTCCTATTAATTAAAACACACTTATCATTAATTATGAGCTTACCGAAGAAGGTAGTGATATTTTATCGTCTGTGAATGTTTGTTTAGCTGGTTATACAACAGCGCAAGCCCGCTTAAAATTATATAGCTATATTGAACTGCTAGAAGAAAGGGTTTTATATTATGATACGGACTCAGTTATCTTTGTTTCAAAACCCGGTGACGAAGAACCGTTACTGGGGAACTGTGTTGGCGATATGACGGATGAACTATCGGGTTACGGCCCCGGAAGCTATATTACAGAATTTGCGTCAGGTGGCCCAAAAACATATGCCTATACAGTATATTCTCCAAAATTAGACAAATATTTTAATGAGTGTAAAGTGAAAGGTATAAATATATCATAGGAAGTGGGTAAAGATGTTACTTTAAGCACCTTGAAAGGTATGTTAATGGAAGGCGCAGAACCAAAAAATAGCGTACAAAGCTATACGCAGAACAAAATTGCATGAAGTTGTTACAGGAGACGAGGAAAAAATATTTAAACCGGTCTTATGTAAACGAAAATTTGAAAACTATGATTCTGTACCGTACGGTTATAAAAAACGCGCATGCACTCAGCTATAATGTTAGCGCTAGCACCTATATAATTTGCAGTACTGCATTATTTTTTCAGTAGTATTAATACTATAAAACAGCTTATATTAAAATAATTATTTATTTTAGACTGAATATTAATTATATATTAAAATTTACACATCTATTTATTATTGTAAAATAATATATTTTATATACAACTGGCAAATAATGTTAACTTTAATAAAATTAAACAATATTTGGGTATAGTTCTGTATAAATTTATTAAATACAACAACGTTTCGACAGCTAGGTGCTGTCTTCTTCAGGTTTTTATAATAATAACATAAATAAATATGTAGTCAAGACCACAAGTATATAAAATCATAGATACATTGATAAATGGTAAAACATTAAACATACAAATGATTAAGAAAAAATTACGAACGAATAACAGGGTACCATGATTTATTAAGTTCATAGCCTGTATTAAGATTGATATTATTAGGTGATTTCTTGATTTCAATAGCTTCTCTTATCAATCTTCTAATCCAGTGGTTTTCCTTAGCTAAAATTTTTGTATTTTCAAAATCAACTCCGTGTAGTTCCTTTATGGCATGTTCAGCTACCGCTGATTTATCAGGCTGATTAAGTCTTATATGGCGCTTGTGTTCCTTTATTCTTGTAGCTACTGTTCTGCCAGTTTGTCCAATATACACTTTTCCACAATGACAAGGAATCTTGTATATACCAGAACATTGTAGAGGAACTTTATCTTTAACGTTACCAAGAAGATCACGGATTTTTATACTTGATTTATAAGATGTTTTTATGTCATATTTCTTTAAAATTCTGCCAATTTTGTCAGTAACATTGGCAATAAATGGTAAGGTGGCATATAATTTTCTATCTGTAATTACTTGTTGTAGTTGATTATTCTTCGTCTTTAAGGCTCTTTTAATTTGAGCTTTACTGTAACCATTTTTTAGGAACACATCATCCAAAAAATTAATTTCTTCTTGAAGTTTACTGGGATGACATAAAGTAGTTGCTCTCTGATACAATGTTTTTATGGTACAAGCTTTTTGTGCAGGATGGTGGTTAGAGGTCTCATGTAGATATTGATTAGTATGCGTTGGTTTTCTATATACTGAGTGAATGAGTTTACCATCATCTTGTTTTTCTAAAAGAACATCCAAAAAAGGTAGGCGATTATTATCTTCAATTTCAATTAAGAATTGGATATTCTTGTGTTGCATATTTATATGATTTAAAAATTCATTCAGTTCATCTCTTCCATGTGGCCATATTGCAAAAACATCATCAACATAACGGAGCCAGACAGTTGGTACCTTTCTAGCTGTATTTAGTGCTTTTTCTTCAAATTTTTCCATATAGAAATTTGCAATGGAGGGAGAAATTAGAGATCCCATGGCAACACCATCCACTTGTTTGTAGTAATTACCATTGAATAGGAAAAAGCACGATGTCAAACAATGTTTGAATAGTTTAATAATGTCAACAGGAAAATGTTCTTCTAATAATTTTAAAGTTTCTTGAATCGGTACTTTCGTAAATAATGACGCAACGTCAAAACTGACAAGTAAATCATTATCTGTTAAAATCATGTCACCAGTTAATTCCACAAAATGTTTAGAATCTTTCACGTAAGAAGGTGAATGACCAATTAAAGGTTTCAATAAACCGTCCAAATATCTTGCTAATTCATAAGTTGTAGAACCAATAGAATTAACAATAGGTCTTAACGGGACATCTTTCTTATGAATTTTTGGCAGACCGTAAAATCTTGAAATTACAGGGTCCTGGGGAACAAGTTTTTTCAAATCTTCTGGTGGTAACGAAGAAGATTTCAATAGTTTCGTTGTTTGGCATTTTGATGAACCTAGCGGATTACTCTTGACTTTAACATACGCTGGATCATCTAACAATGCGTTAGCCTTATTAATGTAATCTTCTTTGTCCATGATAACTGTAGCTTTTCCCTTGTCTGCTGGTAAAACAACAATATCCTTATTGTTCTTTATTTCTTTTAAACATTATAATTCTTTTTTTGATAAGTTTGGTTTAATAGACGTAGCCTTCTTCAGTATGCGCGCAGTTTCCTAGCCGTATACCAACTGAAGAGATAATTACAAGTGTTGAAGCGGCCATCCAGACACTGCCTGCAGAGAAGTCCCAAGAGATTCGTCATGAAACTGCGCGCATACTGAAGAAGGCTACGTCTATTAAATCAAACTTATCAAAAAAAGAATTATAATGTTTAAAAGAAATAAAGAACAATAAGGATATTGTTGTTTTACCAGCAGACAAGGGAAAAGCTACAGTTATCATGGACAAAGAAGATTACATTAATAAGGCTAACGCATTGTTAGATGATCCAGCGTATGTTAAAGTCAAGAGTAATCCGCTAGGTTCATCAAAATGCCAAACAACGAAACTATTGAAATCTTCTTCGTTACCACCAGAAGATTTGAAAAAACTTGTTCCCCAGGACCCTGTAATTTCAAGATTTTACGGTCTGCCAAAAATTCATAAGAAAGATGTCCCGTTAAGACCTATTGTTAATTCTATTGGTTCTACAACTTATGAATTAGCAAGATATTTGGACGGTTTATTGAAACCTTTAATTGGTCATTCACCTTCTTACGTGAAAGATTCTAAACATTTTGTGGAATTAACTGGTGACATGATTTTAACAGATAATGATTTACTTGTCAGTTTTGACGTTGCGTCATTATTTACGAAAGTACCGATTCAAGAAACTTTAAAATTATTAGAAGAACATTTTCCTGTTGACATTATTAAACTATTCAAACATTGTTTGACATCGTGCTTTTTCCTATTCAATGGTAATTACTACAAACAAGTGGATGGTGTTGCCATGGGATCTCTAATTTCTCCCTCCATTGCAAATTTCTATATGGAAAAATTTGAAGAAAAAGCACTGAATACAGCTAGAAAGGTACCAACTGTCTGGCTCCGTTATGTTGATGATGTTTTTGCAATATGGCCACATGGAAGAGATGAACTGAATGAATTTTTAAATCATATAAATATGCAACACAAGAATATCCAATTCTTAATTGAAATTGAAGATAATAATCGCCTACCTTTTTTGGATGTTCTTTTAGAAAAACAAGATGATGGTAAACTCATTCACTCAGTATATAGAAAACCAACGCATACTAATCAATATCTACATGAGACCTCTAACCACCATCCTGCACAAAAAGCTTGTACCATAAAAACATTGTATCAGAGAGCAACTACTTTATGTCATCCCAGTAAACTTCAAGAAGAAATTAATTTTTTGGATGATGTGTTCCTAAAAAATGGTTACAGTAAAGCTCAAATTAAAAGAGCCTTAAAGACGAAGAATAATCAACTACAACAAGTAATTACAGATAGAAAATTATATGCCACCTTACCATTTATTGCCAATGTTACTGACAAAATTGGCAGAATTTTAAAGAAATATGACATAAAAACATCTTATAAATCAAGTATAAAAATCCGTGATCTTCTTGGTAACGTTAAAGATAAAGTTCCTCTACAATGTTCTGGTATATACAAGATTCCTTGTCATTGTGGAAAAGTGTATATTGGACAAACTGGCAGAACAGTAGCTACAAGAATAAAGGAACACAAGCGCCATATAAGACTTAATCAGCCTGATAAATCAGCGGTAGCTGAACATGCCATAAACGAACTACACGGAGTTGATTTTGAAAATACAAAAATTTTAGCTAAGGAAAACCACTGGATTAGAAGATTGATAAGAGAAGCTATTGAAATCAAGAAATCACCTAATAATATCAATCTTAACACAGGCTATGAACTTAATAAATCATGGTACCCTGTTATTCGTTCGTAATTTTTTCTTAATCATTTGTATGTTTAATGTTTTACCATTTATCAATGTATCTATGATTTTATATACTTGTGGTCTTAACTACATATTTATTTATGTTATTATTATAAAAACCTGAAGAAGACAGCACCTAGCTGTCGAAACGTTGTTGTATTTAATAAATTTATACAGAACTATACCCAAATATTGTTTAATTTTATTAATAATGAGTTCTGAAAACATTTCAAAATGTTAACTTTATTCTTATTAAAATAATGACTTAATGTGCTTCATTATTTATCGAGGGAAATAAAATACTCCCTAAGAAAAAATTATTCAATTCATTTGTTAATTGATATTCATTATATTTATATGGAAAAAAATATAATGATTTTTGTAAAATTAAATTTAAAATAAATGGTTTTTCTTCGTTTATAGAAATGTGCTTCATTCTTACTAATTTCGCATGCTCTGCGCAGCGACTGCATCCCTCGGGCTACGCCCTCAGGATTCAATCTTCGCTCTCGACAAATAATGACTAACTTTACTTCCTTGATATATAAACTACTATTATATTACTGTGTATTTGTTGTAAAAATGTTTATATATGTACTCATATTTTAATAAGTACGTGTATACATATTAGAGTATTTGTATTCATTAAAAGTATTTTAAGTTTTTAAAATACTTAAATTTAACTGAATGAGTGCTTAAATAGTTAATATTCCTTAAATGTGTAAGTTATGATTGCCGACGAAATAAACTACTTTTAATTATAGTTCTTATATACCATGACAATAAGATTCACTTTGAATAAAAGATTAAGAATAAGATTAAGTTTAAGACGGAGAAATTAAGACAAGAGATTAACAATAAATTAAAACCGGACACCGTTTTAAAACAAATATTTGTTGCCATATTTGAGCAGCTGCTTTCCTAACTAATTTTATTTAGGGAAAACTATACATCGTTTCGTGGTGGGAGTGTATTACTGTGTTCTACATAATTAAATTTAAATAATTTCGCAGTGTTTAGAAGCATGGTGGATTTGTATTATGTACTGATATGATGCGAAACTTTTTAATAAAATACGTATGAATCTAAATAATATTTATTGCCGTCGACAATCACTGTTAGCCATATAAAAGAAAACACAAAATATATTATATCTTGCTTATTTTTATATTTTTAATACAAATAAATAACAGAGTCTAAATGGTAGGTAAGGGAAAGAAAATTATTTCGCCTGGCAGCAACGCTCTGGCTAGCCGATAAGAAAATAAACTAAAGCCGAGACTCTTACATTTGAGCAATTATAGCTTTTGTGAAAACTTATTTTGACAGCATTCAGTACAAAAATTGATAAAATAATTTAAATGGCATATAAGTATATTTTACATTTTAAATCGAAGAAATCTTAAGACAGGGACCTGAAACTGAATCCGAACCTGAACCGAAAACCCTATTTAACCCGAATTTTTGATTAACCTGAACCCGAACCAAACCTTAACTTGTCAATGTCAATAAACCTGAACCTTATTAAACCATTTTAAATTTAGATTCGATTCAGAACTGCTAAATATAAAATTAAAATTGTAAATTCAAATTAAATTATTAATATGATTTTAAAAATAATCACCATCTTTTTGTGCTTTGCTCTGAACCGAAATTCGAATCCGAACCGAACACCGATGAACCGTTATAATTTACTTTTTCTTGAACCGAAATTGAACCTGAACCGGTATTTAGTTCCTGAATCTGATCCGACCCTGAACCATAAATACTTTTCGGTTCAGATCCCTGTCTTAAGAACTCTTGACAGCCTACTTCAAGATGTTCTTAAAATCTCAAGGTTCCATAAGAACGTTATGACATCACCATCGTGTATTACGCCACAAGGCATACTTATTTTAGGATTTTTTAAATTTTCATTTGTTAAACCTGGCAAAATTATTTTTATTAAAACAGGTGTAATTTTTAAAATTAATTATATGTAATAAAACTATTGTAAATTTAAACAAAATTGTTTTTAATATATTAAAATTTGTTATGATAAAATACATTTCAAAAAAGTTTTATTTATTGGCTGGAACATTTTTTAATTAAAATTTAATTTTAAAAAATATATATTTTAATAAACTTATAAAAACAAAAAAGAACACTTTCGTTAAAAACAGATAAAAAACATTAATTTGAATTTTTTATTTATATTAAGGTTAATTAGGTACCTTACATTACTTACTGAGGTACATTTACGGTACACTGAGGTACATTTACGGCTCACTGAGGAATATTTACGTTGCTCGCTAAATAAAAATGTATAATAATATTACTCATTTATCTGTAGCAGGAAATGTTATCTCTTTTAAATTAATCTTCAAGCAAACTTCAACATATTCTAATAAAAATATAGTATAACACTTATTTATGTAACATCCGTTCTAAAGTTATATTGTTTTAAATAGTCAAAAGTAATTATTGTGCAAAAATAACAAAATATCATAAATTTGAGGGACATTTGCTATTAAATTATCTATACAGAATAAAAGCATCCTTTATAAGCCGCTTAAAAACACTTTTTGTATGGAAAATGGTTTCTATTAAATAAAATAATGTATGTGTAATTATTTTTAAAACAATTTATTTTAGCATACATTTTTGTACATTTGAAAAACATAATATACAATAATATTTATTACATTCTATGCATTTCCATATACTTCTAGGCGCGCATTTTTGTGCTTTTTGTCTCCCAAATTCGCTAAAAATATTCGTATAACATACAATGCAGCGCCCTCTTGTTTTATTTTTACTCAATATAATAATAATAATAATAATAATAATAATAATAATAATAATAATACTTTATTTGTTAAAGCATACAGCTTTATACAAAAGGCTGGTAACATTATACATGATTATGAAATGTACCCCAAGAGTATCATGCAAGTTATATATTACAAACGTAAACATAAAACATTTATGATAAAAAAATATATATATTACAAATAATTTTCTAGATATCGAAAAATATATATGTATTCGACATTTTATATGTATATCAAAATTGTATTGTAAAATGTTTATATCTATATGAAGAATATATTTCAAATTTTAAATCAAATAACAATCAAAAATATGTTTTAAATATATTACGAATTACGTAACATGAATAAAATACAAACAAATAGTTATCTAGAAATCAAAATATACATACACACGCATACATACATTCGACATTTATATGAATATCAAAAATATATATTGTAAAATGTTTATATCTATATGAAGAATATATTACAAATTTTAAATCAATTAACTGTCAAAAATATGTTGTAAACATATTACGAAATACATAACAAGAATAAAAATATATTGCGAGTAATATAAAATATACCTTACAAATTATAAATCAAAGGTATATTATGAATTATACAGTAAATACATGTATGTTGCGAATAATAATAATTACATAATTATATAAAGAATATGAAATGTTCACACATGTGATCATATGAAGAATATATCACAAATATTTGATCAAAATTAAATTACTGATAACATAATATTGCAAATAACTGTATATCAAAATATGTTGTAAATAAATTGCGAATGACAAAACAAGAATAAAAGTATATTGCAAGTAATTATATGTAAGGAGTAGAATACCTTACAAATTTTAAATCAAAAGTATGATTTGAAATGTACACATCTTTACTTGGACAATTCAAATACAATAATTTTTACTCAATATATGATTTTGTAAAAAAATTGTGGGTGATTCATCTGCGTTGGTATTTTTATTTGTTTCATTTGTGTTATGAGGTTAATGTGCAAAAACATTAGAATACACAGGCTCCGCCCATGTTTGATTTTGTATTTTCTTCATATTAAATAAATTATAATTTTGATTATTAATACTTTCAAAGTATATACCCATTTTAATTGAACAGTTACAATTTTGATTCTTATAACTTTCAAAGTAAATACCTATTTTAATTGAACAATGTAGGTAACTCTAAAAGGCTTGCTAACTAGGCAACGGTAAAACATTCCCAGGAAACACACACATACATGATATGTAACTATCAAGGATAAATCACATCACAATGTTATATTCCACTGTTTCATAAATGTTAAATCATACATCTCTTATTTTATATATTTCGTATATATTACGTTATGAAACTTATCATTTATATATTTTTATATTAATTTTATGAAATTAAGTAATATTATTTATATAAGTTTGCAGTTATAATAATGTCATATTACAAAAGTAATACTATATAAATGTTTTCAAATTTATATTGTTTTTATGTAATAATCACAACAAAAATACTATGTTTGAATAGAACGTATCATTTATATATGTATTAATACATTAATTTTATGAAACTAGTATTGTCAACCACAGTTATATAAATTTTACAGTACACGAGTAATATTTTGCTCTTATAGCAGTGGCGTGCGGTGCGTTTCTGTGTTGGGTGTGCAGATTTTTAAAGAAAAAGTATTGTGTAGGTAGAGTCTTAGGTTAACAATTCAGAATTAATTTATTTTTTTATACTACGTCCCTTCTAGAAAATGGTTTCTTCAGTAAATCCGCAATTAGTAATTCACTTGCAATTTCCATTATATTATTTCATTATATCTTATAAATTTTCATAAATACAAATATGAGTTAAATAAATAACATATAAATTATATACCAAATACCTAAAATTATTAATTAATTGTTTGTCTGAACTTGTTTATGCTTGTGAATACTACCAAAAGTAATTTTACGGCGATACGTGCACAAAATATGCTGCACGCTGGAGAGTGCGATGGGGCGATACGTATTTCTAATATTTTATCCTTGTCTGCGCAAATACACTGTTCCTATACCCTCCCTGTGTAAAAACATGCGCACCGAGTGCAGTGCGTAGACCTGCACTTGCCCGGCAATGCACACATTCGCTGATGCTGATAGGCAACCAAAGACGATACTGTTCGTTATTGTCCCATAATGCCATAATTGTATTAATATTTTTATATTTTGTATATCATATATTAAGATCAAATCAATTAAATAATTTACATTTTAATGCAAAAATTTTGAAATTATTCGCAGGGTGTGCAGTGCACACCTTGCACATATGGACTGCACGCCACTGTCTTATAGGGTCTATATGAATTCTATAACATCAGTATTATGTTTGACAGTACGTCATATTATTATATTGTTCTATATGAAAAACTTAACGTTAGTATTATGTTTGTAAAATACATTTTCAATTACTAAAATTACTTGAAAAGAGAAATAAACCTCTTCATTTGATTTTAATTACATTGTTTTTATATACATAATACTCAGCCACAACTTAAGATATTTGGAATTTTGATTTATTTTACTGTTAGGTACATAATGTATAATGCTATTACATGGCATTTTATTTGATAGTGTTTTGTAGGTATTTTGCGTAAAATAATACTAATTAGGTAGTTACTCATTTTTATTTGTTGTCACATTTTCCGTAAGAAAAACAATATAATATTTATTCGTAGCTAGCATTATATACAATATTTACAGTAAATTGTAATCTAAACTTTCAAATATATTACAAAGTAACATTTCCGACTTTTAATTTTAATATTGTGTATACTGGTGCTCTGCGCATGCTCTTGGGTGCTCTACAGAGGATTACAGCCATTGCTTGTGTTATGTGTGTTCATTAGAATATTTATAGTGGAAGAAAGGAGTTCAATAAGGTAAATTAAATAACATAATTTATTATATTGTATTAATAAGGGCCGATTTTTCAATATGTGGTTAAAATTTGTAGTTAAGTAAACAATATTGTATCATATTGTTGTCACGAATAACAAATCTGTCATTTGACAGTTCATTTCGTTTCAATTTTGTTTATTATTATCTCTTAGTTAAAATTTTAACGAGATATTGAAAAACCGACCTTAAGTAATATCTATGATAGTATCACTTATCAGCTTATTTTGTTCTGTTGTGAGTCTTATTGATAAATATAATTTTTAGATTTGTCATGTAGTGGTTTATTTTCTAAAAGATGGAAACCTACATGAAATACCCACAAACCAAATAACAGCATACAGAAAATCCTGTATTTGACTAAAATCAAAAAAATGTTCGACACCTAATTGACTCCGAAAGTGATGACGTCAAAATCGACCGGGAATTACAAAACCTGAAAGTAGGCTTCCGGTTTCTTAACTGCATCTTGAAACAGTTTATTGTGAACGAACCGTACTAGCGCCAAATTTAAATAGCTGTCATCAAAGCCGTTATCTGTAAAGTGTAAATAAAACTTTTTTGGAATTAAAAATTGTTTCTTATAAAGCTAATTTTATAACAATATCTTACCATATAATCAATTAATAAAAATAATAATGCATATGAAAAATATTGTACATGGAAAAGAAAAAAGTAGGTATGCAAAATTTGAAAAGTAGATTATCATTATAATAAAATATATTTGTCACATATGTATAAATAATATAGAGTGTTAATGAATACGTGTTACAAATTTATAGAGTATGTATGGGAGGCAAAAAGTTAAAATAAACAAAATTAGTAAGTGTAGTGAGAAATCGTAACAGCAACAGCCAACGAAAATTAAGAAAGTACCATTTTATGAGTTTATTGGTAAAAGTTACTCTATTTTACATACCCTATAAAACTATGGTATCATTAAAAATTAACGCCTGGTGGTAAAAGTTCGGCTATTAAAAAACCTTTCTTGGCCAGAATTAAATCACCGGCGAGAAAGTGACTCGCAACTTTACAATGATTAAAACCCACTGCTTATCCAAATTTGGCTAATTCGTTTCTTAATACTTCAACATATTCCTCAGAAACTGCGCGATCAGTGGATCTATGTGGTGTTGAAGGATATAGATCTTCAACTGTTTGCACTCTAGTATCAGTTGTTTTCTTCTTCGACCAGGAACAAGCCGTATCCGTTACGGAAATATTGTAGTGTGCATGAATAGCTAACGCAGCCATGTGATGGCAATGAAGGACATGCACACGAATCACTTAAAATGGATTTGTCTTCATTTTAACAAATCTGTAAAATTTAATATATTACAAATACGATAAAATTTGTGTTTCAAACATGAACTTACCCCAACATTATAATATTTCTCTTTAAAACTAGTAAACACTTTTCCTTTTATAATATTAAAGTCTGTGTTATAAACCATTTCATGGACAATGGACATCACAGACCAAATGAACATGGTTTCATTCCACTGCATTTTCACCACGAACAAAGGTCTCTCTTCATCCACAAAAAAAACTTATTATTGCAGTAAAACGAATCACTTGTTCTTGTTTCTTGTGCCACTGTAATTTGCAAAAGTTCAAAATCGTATCAGATGAGATAACAAGCGCGACTAAAACACTACGAACTGAATTGAAAGTAAGAACCTCGAGAATAAGTGATCAATTGCAGAATACCAATCCTTTGAACAATAGCCTAGGTCTATAACTATAGATTCAGAGGAAAATCTTTTCGTTCCCGCTGAAGAATGACAGAGACACAAATAACATTATTTCTTGGAATTTATTAAAATTTACTTCAATATAAGGTTTCTTAAAACAAATTACGCATATATTTTAATTTATTTTTTAAATTTAAATACATAAAACAGGAATATGTAACAAAATCACATCATTAAATTTTCTAGTTTTCAAATAAGACAAATGACAGCTACTTAAATTTAGCGCTAGTCCGGTTCGTTCACAATAAACTCTTTCAAGATACAGTTAAGAAACCGGAAGCCTACTTTCAGGTTTTGTAATTCCCGGTCGATTTTGACGTCACGCTTTCGGAGTCAATAACAAAATTTGTGCCAAATATGGAACAAGTATGAAATTAAAATTGATTGTTACTGTAGTAAGTATAGGTAAAACAATATTTTTTGTATTATTTTGTAACATAATTTATTTTCAAAGATTCTTTAGAGAAAACATGGAAAAAAAGCAGAAGAGGCAGATTAAAACATTTGTTCTAAAAGCTGTATAGTGAAAACAAATCATTATCCACAAATATACGCACTTGACACAAACGAAAGCGGTGAAGGTAGTATGTGTTATGAATTTCAAGTAATAATTCTAATTCAGTAATTAATGATTTTATTTTAGTTGAAACAGGTAAGTTATTGTAATAATATACAGGTGTTAAAAACAAGGGTAAATACATTTCAATGTACTGATGCTCAGTCAGATACATAAATACACAAAAATTCAGCAAATTACTTCTTACTGTTTACCTTGGCCGACAAATTTAATAATAAGGAATTATCTAATCACGTAACTGACGTTGAATGGTTGAATAGATAAATAAATTAATTCGTAATTATTTTAATAAAAATTGGCTAGTGGTACAAAGGAATGTTAACTTTAAGAATTAAATAAAAAATAATTAAATTTTTCTGAATTTTAGAAAAATTATTTTCGATTGCGAATCAACATATCGCAATACATACCCAAAAAATGTTTACTCTTCTTTTTAACGCATTGTATATTACAATAACTTACCTGTTTCCATGTTTGTTTCTATTTATAAGGTAAATACCAGTCACTATTTTATAAGAATGTATGTATGAATTGTAGTCCAGATGTTGTTTATACAAGTTTATAAAAAATGACATATAATCATGTGGTATACATTAATGTAGAGCTATTTTTGTTGTTTTTTTTTTTAATATAATTTTAAATTTGTAAATGATGTCCTTCAATAATTTTAGCCATCCTGTACATACCGTTGCTTTGTTTGTTTTTAATATTGTCATAAAGTATGTGACATCCATCTACAAACTGACTTAGTTTATGGCATCGCATAATCTATATTATGTATATTGTTTATTATTATTGTGAATTTTCTTGTAAGTAACTAAAGTATTCTTAAAATGTTACACATATCCTTTATTATGTTTATTGTGAATAAAGTATATTTTAAATGTTACACATTTTACAAAAACCCATCCTACCCTTTTAGATGTAGTGTGATCATTACTGAATTATGTAATTTTAATATAACACCGCATTGCAATACCAATTATTAAATTATATTACATGTGTATAACAGAGCATAGAACATTTATATAAAAAATAAATAAAATAAGTATCTTTCAATCTTTTACGTAAACATAAATGAAATATATTTGCTATTAGCACTAGTTTATATGTAAGTAACATAGCGTACATAAGCTTTGTGGCGGACATCCCGTTGTACAAGTAAATAACATGTAACAAACAAATAATATTACAAGTCGTGTTAAAGTAACAGCTGTTACAAAACTCTAATATAAATAATATATATCTGTGTTTCCTGGGTAACTGACTAAATTTTTATAAGCTTTTATTTATATTCAAGTTAACATTAAACTAAGCGAGCAACGTAAATGTACCTCAGTGACCCGTAAATGTACGTCAGTGTGCCGTAAATGTACCTCAGTGCGCAACGCAAGGTACCTAATTAACCTTAATATAAATAAAAAAATTAGGATAATGTTTTATCTCTTTTTAACAAAAGTGTTCTTTTTTGTTTTTATAATTTTTAAAACATTATTGTGTAAAGAGATAACATATCCTGTTACAGATAAAAATGTATCTATTTTACATGTTTAAAACTAAAATTCACAATAAGTGCAACAAGGATAGAGAAAAAAATAACACAACTTTTTAATAAAAACATTATAAATAAAAATTTATATTACAGTTAAATTTAATATGTTTATTAAACTATATATTTTTAAAATTAAATTTTAATTAAAAATGTTACAGCTAGCAAAAAAACTTTTTGAAATGTATTTTATCATAACAAATTTTAATATATTAAAAACAATTTTGCTTAAATTTACAATAGTTTTTATTACATATAATTAATTAAAAAATACACTTGTTTTAATAAAAATAATTTTACCAGGTTTAATCTATAAATTATAACAAAAAACTGTACTGGATGTATACTTTTCTTGTTACATTGATAACACTCTATATAAATATTACATTTGTTCGTATAAGGTGTAGTTAAAATAAAACTGTTCAACTAACTTGATAGTTGTTTCACTTGTTTTTATAAAAATGGGTTTGTGGGGGAATGCAACACATCTTTTTTAAAAACGTATATTTGTGGGGAAAATAACAAATAACGAGGATATAATAGATCCTAAAATAATTTTGGACGCATGCCTTTTAATATTATTTAAAAAGTTGGGGACTTTATTTTTAAGTTTAAAAGTTTAGTGAAGGTGAATTGTGAACTAGCATGTGAATATATAATTAAAAAGAGTGGCGAATCAGTATGTACTAATATTTATCACCAATCTAAACTAAATTTATAATTTTATAAAATTAATTCGTCATTATTGCGTAAAGAGATAACATATTCTGTTACAGATAAAAATGTATCTAATTTACATGTTTTAAAAACTAAAAATTTATAATAAGTGCAACAAGTCTAGACAAAAAATTACATTACTTTTTAATAAAAAACATTATAAATTTAACTGTAATATAAATTTATAATGTTTTTTATTAAAAAGTAATGTAATTTTTTGTCTAGACTTGTTGCACTTATTATAAATTTTTAGTTTTTAAAACATGTAAATTAGATACATTTTTATCTGTAACAGAATATGTTATCTCTTTACGCAATAATGACGAATTAATTTTATAAAATTATAAATTTAGTTTAGATTGGTGATAAATATTAGTACATACTGATTCGCCACTCTTTTTAATTATATATTCACATGCTAGTTCACAATTCACCTTCACTAAACTTTTAAACTTAAAAATAAAGTCCCCAACTTTTTAAATAATATTAAAAGGCATGCGTCCAAAATTATTTTAGGATCTATTATATCCTCGTTATTTGTTATTTTCCCCACAAATATACGTTTTTAAAAAAGATGTGTTGCATTCCCCCACAAACCCATTTTTATAAAAACAAGTGAAACAACTATCAAGTTAGTTGAACAGTTTTATTTTAACTACACCTTATACGAACAAATGTAATATTTATATAGAGTGTTATCAATGTAACAAGAAAAGTATACATCCAGTACAGTTTTTTGTTATAATTTATAGATTAAACCTGGTAAAATTATTTTTATTAAAACAAGTGTATTTTTTAATTAATTATATGTAATAAAAACTATTGTAAATTTAAGCAAAATTGTTTTTAATATATTAAAATTTGTTATGATAAAATACATTTCAAAAAGTTTTTTTGCTAGCTGTAACATTTTTAATTAAAATTTAATTTTAAAAATATATAGTTTAATAAACATATTAAATTTAACTGTAATATAAATTTTTATTTATAATGTTTTTATTAAAAAGTTGTGTTATTTTTTTCTCTATCCTTGTTGCACTTATTGTGAATTTTAGTTTTAAACATGTAAAATAGATACATTTTTATCTGTAACAGGATATGTTATCTCTTTACACAATAATGTTTTAAAAATTATAAAAAAAAAAAGAACACTTTTGTTAAAAAGAGATAAAACATTATCCTAATTTTTTTATTTATATTAAGGTTAATTAGGTACCTTGCGTTGCTCACTGAGGTACATTTACGGCACACTGACGTACATTTACGGGTCACTGAGGTACATTTACGTTGCTCGCTTAGTTTAATGTTAACTTGAATATAAATAAAAGCTTATAAAAATTTAGTCAGTTAACCCAGGAAACACAGATATATATTATTTATATTAGAGTTTTGTAACAGCTGTTACTTTAACACGACTTGTAATATTATTTGTTTGTTACATGTTATTTACTTGTACAACGGGATGTCCGCCACAAAGCTTATGTACGCTATGTTACTTACATATAAACTAGTGCTAATAGCAAATATATTTCATTTATGTTTACGTAAAAGATTGAAAGATACTTATTTTATTTATTTTTTATATAAATGTTCTATGCTCTGTTATACACATGTAATATAATTTAATAATTGGTATTGCAATGCGGTGTTATATTAAAATTACATAATTCAGTAATGATCACACTACATCTAAAAGGGTAGGATGGGTTTTTGTAAAATGTGTAACATTTAAAATATACTTTATTCACAATAAACATAATAAAGGATATGTGTAACATTTTAAGAATACTTTAGTTACTTACAAGAAAATTCACAATAATAATAAACAATATACATAATATAGATTATGCGATGCCATAAACTAAGTCAGTTTGTAGATGGATGTCACATACTTTATGACAATATTAAAAACAAACAAAGCAACGGTATGTACAGGATGGCTAAAATTATTGAAGGACATCATTTACAAATTTAAAATTATATTAAAAAAAAAAACAACAAAAATAGCTCTACATTAATGTATACCACATGATTATATGTCATTTTTTATAAACTTGTATAAACAACATCTGGACTACAATTCATACATACATTCTTATAAAATAGTGACTGGTATTTACCTTATAAATAGAAACAAACATGGAAACAGGTAAGTTATTGTAATATACAATGCGTTAAAAAGAAGAGTAAACATTTTTTGGGTATGTATTGCGATATGTTGATTCGCAATCGAAAATAATTTTTCTAAAATTCAGAAAAATTTAATTATTTTTTATTTAATTCTTAAAGTTAACATTCCTTTGTACCACTAGCCAATTTTTATTAAAATAATTACGAATTAATTTATTTATCTATTCAACCATTCAACGTCAGTTACGTGATTAGATAATTCCTTATTATTAAATTTGTCGGCCAAGGTAAACAGTAAGAAGTAATTTGCTGAATTTTTGTGTATTTATGTATCTGACTGAGCATCAGTACATTGAAATGTATTTACCCTTGTTTTTAACACCTGTATATTATTACAATAACTTACCTGTTTCAACTAAAATAAAATCATTAATTACTGAATTAGAATTATTACTTGAAATTCATAACACATACTACCTTCACCGCTTTCGTTTGTGTCAAGTGCGTATATTTGTGGATAATGATTTGTTTTCACTATACAGCTTTTAGAACAAATGTTTTAATCTGCCTCTTCTGCTTTTTTTCCATGTTTTCTCTAAAGAATCTTTGAAAATAAATTATGTTACAAAATAATACAAAAAATATTGTTTTACCTATACTTACTACAGTAACAATCAATTTTAATTTCATACTTGTTCCATATTTGGCACAAATTTTGTTATTAGGTGTCGAACATTTTTTTGATTTTAGTCAAATACAGGATTTTCTGTATGCTGTTATTTGGTTTGTGGGTATTTCATGTAGGTTTCCATCTTTTAGAAAATAAACCACTACATGACAAATCTAAAAATTATATTTATCAATAAGACTCACAACAGAACAAAATAAGCTGATAAGTGATACTATCATAGATATTACTTAAGGTCGGTTTTTCAATATCTCGTTAAAATTTTAACTAAGAGATAATAATAAACAAAATTGAAACGAAATGAACTGTCAAATGACAGATTTGTTATTCGTGACAACAATATGATACAATATTGTTTACTTAACTACAAATTTTAACCACATATTGAAAAATCGGCCCTTATTAATACAATATAATAAATTATGTTATTTAACTTACCTTATTGAACTCCTTTCTTCCACTATAAATATTCTAATGAACACACATAACACAAGCAATGGCTGTAATCCTCTGTAGAGCACCCAAGAGCATGCGCAGAGCACCAGTATACACAATATTAAAATTAAAAGTCGGAAATGTTACTTTGTAATATATTTGAAAGTTTAGATTACAATTTACTGTAAATATTGTATATAATGCTAGCTACGAATAAATATTATATTGTTTTTCTTACGGAAAATGTGACAACAAATAAAAATGAGTAACTACCTAATTAGTATTATTTTACGCAAAATACCTACAAAACACTATCAAATAAAATGCCATGTAATAGCATTATACATTATGTACCTAACAGTAAAATAAATCAAAATTCCAAATATCTTAAGTTGTGGCTGAGTATTATGTATATAAAAACAATGTAATTAAAATCAAATGAAGAGGTTTATTTCTCTTTTCAAGTAATTTTAGTAATTGAAAATGTATTTTACAAACATAATACTAACGTTAAGTTTTTCATATAGAACAATATAATAATATGACGTACTGTCAAACATAATACTGATGTTATAGAATTCATATAGACCCTATAAGACAGTGGCGTGCAGTCCATATGTGCAAGGTGTGCACTGCACACCCTGCGAATAATTTCAAAATTTTTGCATTAAAATGTAAATTATTTAATTGATTTGATCTTAATATATGATATACAAAATATAAAAATATTAATACAATTATGGCATTATGGGACAATAACGAACAGTATCGTCTTTGGTTGCCTATCAGTTAACAGTTAAATTTAATAATTTTATTAATATATATATATATATATATATATATATATATATAATTAAAATTAAATTCTAATTAAAAATGTTGCAGCTAACCAATAAACGTATTTCATCATAACAATTTTTAAATACATTAAAAACATTTTCTTAAATTTACTACAGTTTTTATTACATATAATTAATTAAAAAAATACCCTTGTTCTAAATAAAAATAATTTACCAGATTTAACCTATAAATTAACAAAACAAAATTAAAAAGTGTTGGGTATCTATTTTCACTAATTCGGAGATTTAGAATACGATGGTGGGGTTATTTTTTACAATAAATTTATTATTAATGCATAAAGAGATAAAATTTCCTGTTACAGATATATGAGTAATATTTTTATACATTTTTATTTGAATACGTTAAAGTTTGCCTGAAGATTAATTTCAAAGAGATAACATTTACTGTTTACAGATGAATGAGTAATATTTTTTACATTTTTATTTGAATATGTTGTATAAATACCTTAAGAAAATAGACCAGCCATTCGTTATTTAGCCTTTAAAGAAGACAGTTACTAGTAAAAATGGTGTTAACAAAAATTGATAAAGCTAAACTTTCTACTTTAAGCGGGATAATTTCACAGGCGCTAATAGATGAAAACTATTATGGGGCATGTTTACCAGCAGCATTAATATTTTGTGACGAAGCAAGAAAATTGGGGTACTCACCAGAAATTATTATGGGTCAGCAGAAGTACTGTTTTCAACCATTTTCTGTACTTCATTTTCGTGCAAAAGTTAATGAAGAACTATTCGACCCAAGTTTGCGAGTATTGCAAAAATATACTGGTGTGAACCCCGAAGATTTTCTATTTTACACAGATGAAATAAGTCCAAGGAACGAGGATGAGTTTCTTATGGTTAAATATTATAATAGTTACATACAATCACAGTGTTCCGACAATTATTTCGGTGCCTGCGATGTACCGCAAATTTTACTCAAAATAAGGAATAATATACAGTGTAGAGTTAAAAATGTTCTGAAGCAGCAGGCGTGAGAAAATGAAAACTGCTGTAAGTATATACGAATATTTTTTATTTTTTAAAGAATAATTTTTGTCTCTCTACCCACAGATGACACTCCCCCACCCCTCGAATTAACACACCAATACCACCACCCCTAAAAAATTATTATCTAAAAGATATTGGATAAACTTTTACTCATTTAATGCATGTAGATGTACTTATAAAATATATGCCCTACGAAGAATAGAAAAACATGAAGTTATTATGCGTAATGAGGAAAAACATTGAAGCTTACATCATGCAAAAGAAAATTTAAAAAATATGATGCTGTTTTGTTTGGCTATAAAAATTAAAAACGTTGAACAAAAAAATAATATTGTAAATATTTTAGTATAACTTTACTAACAATGTATAATTTTTAAAAATATATATTATGTACCTTATTTTTATAAAAATGTTAATAGTTACTTATATGACGTATTTATATTTAAAATTATTTTTAGTTTATTAGCATTTTAAAAAACCTGTAAATTTTTATGTTAAGAATATTTTATTTTTGTAAAATATATATAAGCGTATTAATAAAAATGTTTTATAAAATTAGTGTTTTTTTTTAATTATTTTTTAAAGCATAGCAAATGTTAGTAGTTCGATTTCTACGGTTAGCAGGTAATTGTTTGCACCTGTTGATTAACTCTTAATCTGTTGGTGGAGGGACAATCACTTACCAATCTAGTTCAGTACATATGAGGCTATAGGGCACCTGCACCTACGTCACAACATGGCGGATGATCAGCTGATCTCGGGCAACCAAGCTTCAGTTTAACATTGCGTCTTATGCAGCGAATGTGTTTTCTGTACAAGAAATTCAGTTTTTCCTAAATTTATACATGCTATTTTAAAATGTAATTAGCCATAATTAAAGATAAGTGTATGACTTATTTACTAATAAAATAAAGCAGTCCTATTTATTAATATATTTTAAAAAATATTATATTGAAATAAGTAGCTTGTAGCATAAGGTTGTACAGGGTGGGGCAGAAAAACCTATCCGATTTCAAATCCCTTTTGCTCAAAAGAGGGAGCAGGTAGAGTAGTGGGGTAAAAACCGTTAGAAAGCCGGTTTTATGCCATTTGTCAGTAGTCAACATGCCTTGGTCTGGTGAACATCGTGCTTTTGTTATTGAGCGGTTTATCGAATGCGGCGGTTCGATAATTGCTACACAACGTGCTTTTCGAATTCATTTCGATATTGGAGTGACGAAAATCCTCGAGAAATCCATCAGGAACCCCTCCATAGCCCAAAAGTGACTGTGTGGTGTGCTCTTTCCCGCCTAGGCGTCTGGGGGCCTTACTTTTTTGAAGAAAATGGGCAAACCGTAACGGTCAACAGCGAGCGCTATTGTTTCATGCTGGAAAATTTTCTTAGACCCAAAATGGAAGAAAATGGCGTGGAAAATGTGTGGTTTCAACAGGATGGGGCAACCGCCCACACATCGCGACGATCAATGGACATTCTCAGGGAACTGTTTCCCGGTCGCCTCATTTCCCTGAGAGGTGATCTTGGCTGGCCGCCGCGCTCACCGGATCTCACTCCATGTGACATCTTCCTTTGGGGTTACCTCAAATCGAAGGTTACCAGCATCGACCAAGGACCCTTCTTGCTTTACGAAGGGAAATTGCTCGGGCAATTGAAGAAATTCCTGTGGAAATGACGGTGAAAGTCATGGAAAGCTACCGCGAGCGCCTAAATCAGTGTATCCGCTCCCAAGGACGACATTTGAGTGATGTGCTTCTCAAAACTTAAATTTAAAAATGGCATAAAATTTGCGATATGTTAATAAAAAATTTTTTTGACAAGTTGAGTGGTTTTAATTTTATAACGTTTTGAAATCGGATAGGTTTTTCTGCCCCACCCTGTATTATATTCATTTGAGTTTGTATAAGTTTTTTTTATGTGTATTTTTAAATGAAAACATGAATATTAAAATTAAAATAAATTGAATTATTAGATTTATAAAGAAAATTAAATTTGATATATATATATATATATATATACAGTGTGTCCCATTTAGAGGTGCCACCATTGGGATCTCGAGAACTATAAGAGATACGATGTCGGTTAAATGGAACTTTTTGTGCACCTTTTGTGCAGGTAATCTCCGATGTGCTTTTGTTTTTCCAAAAATTCTCATAGGACACTAGATATTGACGAAAAACTGAATATTGTTGATTTTTTCTTTCTCAAATAACTTCTAAACTATTAGTAATTGAGAAAAATGTTTCAAATATAAAAGATAGATATTTTTATTAACTAACCAGTGGCGTACGAAATAAATTTTCATATCCGTAAATTTTCGAGATATAACACAAACTTATATTTTTTTAAATGGAACCCATATCTGATTTTAGATTCAAAAAAATTAATATTTTTTTCTCTTTTCAATGGTGTAAGGGTTATTATGTTTTATATTTATTTTGCTCCTAAAATTTAATTTTTCTCTTTATTTTCCTGAATTTTCTAATTATTTCCCAGAAAAACATTATTATTTTTATTAATTATATTGTATTTGATCAAAATAATTTGTTTTATGCCTTTATTACTTAATATTTTCATTCTAGACTCATAATTACAAATTACACTATGATGTGCCAAGGGCGACCTGATACAAAATATAAAAATTAATTTGATACGAATTTTGAGCAAATATTTTTAAGGAAATAAATTATTTAAATACAAGGAGTATTTCCAAATAGAAGTCTACCAATATTTTCAAAATAATTGTAAATTTAATACAAAATAAGGAAAAAATAATAATTTTTGAAGGCAAAACAAATATAAAACATAATAACCCTTACATCTTTGAAAACAGAAAAAAATATTTATTTTTTTGAGACTAAAATCAGATATGGGTTCTATTTAAAAAAATATAAGTTTGTGTTATATCTCAAAAATTTACAGATATAAAAATTTATTTCGCACGCCACTGGTTAGCTAATAAAAATATCTATCTTTTATATTTGAAACTTTTTTCTCAATTATTAATAGTTTAGAAGTTATTTGAAAAAGAAAAATCAACAATATTCAGTTTTTCGTCATTATCTAGTGCCCTATGAGAATTTTTGGAAAAATAAAAGCACATCTGAGATGGCCTCCCAAAGGCGCATAAAAAGTTCCATTTAACCGACATCGTATCTCTTACAGTTTTCGAGATCCCAATGGTGGCACCTCTAAATGGGACACACTGTATATTTAATTTCGAGTTCATTTTTCTTATTGTCATATTGTGTATTTTTATTGTATATAAATGAGCTTATTGAGTTTATACGTTAAAAATTTATCTTTGGAAGCCAAAGTACGTTAAATCGATAAATTTAAGTGGATACATAATGTGGATCCTTATACATTGACATTTTTTTGACGAGGATTATAAATGCCTTTTAAAAATCAATATGAAATCAATAATAACCTATCTAATTTTTAAACCTTTGTGAGAAACAGACACAAATATATATATTTTTTCTGTACTAAAAAAAACTTCATTCAAAATTTGTAATTCTATCATTTAAAAAATATTTTTTCACGTTTTTTATACATATTATTAAAGAAAATTACATATATTTAAACATTTATATAATATGTTCCTATCCGATTATGTTTAAATTATTTTATATGCAATAAAAGTATACACAAAAAAATAGGATTGGGTTAGTTTTAATTTAATAACCTGGAACTCATTAAATAATAAGAATGTCCTGACTTATTTTTTACGGAAAACACTCCTCATATACTCACTTTTACACACTCTAATCAGTTTTTCCCAAATAAAACAATAAATGCCGTAAAAACACAATAAAAACTTACGGCACGATATTTCTCCGTAAGACACAATGCAAACTGAAGGTTTGGTTGACCAAGATCAGCTGGTGGCCGCCATGTTGAAACGTCACGTGCAGGTGCCCTATTGCACTTAGTCTGACCCCATGTTATGCTTTGAACGTCTCCCAGCTTTTACAGTTAGTTAAATTAACAGGGGGTTTGTATGCACCAGTTGGTAACTCTTACCAGTCGGTGGAGGGACAAACTTACTAAATTTAACCCCCATAATTACCACAGTTAATCAGACCAACCTCAATTGCATACTCATATATACCGGTGTACTATAATAAAATATAATGCATATATTTTGCGTATGTAAGAGGCTGAATCAAATAAGAAAGAATATTTGATACTGAAATTCAAATCGAAATGAATTTCGGGCTTCCTGAGGTCTAAAAGACATTACAAAGCCAAATATATTTGAATAACACTTGTACGTCATTAATCATCTGTACTGTATGCAATTTATCCATATTTGAACCACTGCAGGATTTGCAAGCCTGGCTTACCGAGGTGCCGGATAAGTTACTGTCTCTTAGTAAGAGCAAATCGTACGGAGAATAATTTTACAAGTGTTCATTATACATAAAAAATATTTTGAAAAATACTGTAATTTTTTTGTTTTATGAGTATTACTCATATAAAATTATTAGTATATTTACAACCTTTTATGATAAAGTGACCACATTTTCATTGAGACAAAGCGGGACAAATAGGATGAAATATACTTGTACAAAAATGTATTTATTATTAATTATTGGTAACTATAAAAATATTTGTAAAAAATAAAAATTTGAACATCATGATTTTTAATCAAATTAAATTTTTTATTTAAAAAAATATGATTTTCTTTCACGGCCATATTTTTGATCCGAGTGAATACTTTGCAATAGATTCGGATCATTTATTAAAATGTGAAATATTTCACATGAATTGGTCAAATTATATTTTTCACTTAATATAGATTTTAAAGTTTTAATGTTCAACTGCGTTTTTTCAGTTGTCCATATTTGATTGATACTAGAAAAAACACGTTCTGTTGCTGCATTTGTTCCTGGAAGGGAGAGCGCGAATTCTACAATTTTCAAAATATTTTGATAAGGAATATTCTGTTTAAAATGAAGGAATAACTCCGTCCATTTTTTGTCTGTTTCCACATTTGTAGACAACCAACATTTAATTTTTTCATCTGTAACATATCTTTTTACCAATGACACCTCATCAAAAAGATCATTTTCGCAAATATTATTTTTCGGAAAATGGTTACTAATATATTCAAAAGATTTTTCCACATATTCCCATAAAATCTCCTTTTTTAATGTCACCCAATGAAAATTTTTAATATCTTCGAATTGAATTGTCCATTCTTCAAGATATTCCAAGCAGTTATTATAAAAATTTTTGACATGTTTCAGAAAATCAGGTCGTTTAATGGCACCTTGTTCTTCCAACCTAGCGATGTCTTTTCGAATAATTAAAGGAATGTAATCGTTATCAATTCTTTCTCGTAATTTTGTTTTTAAATTATTGATTTCATTTGACACTTCCGTAATTGAAATTTTGTCCCCTTCAATAATTTTCACAGCGTTGTGAAATAATGTAGCTTGATTGTGGATGAACTGAAGCCAAATTTGTGATGTGTCATTTTCAAAAAAGAGCTGCAATATTCTTGGACATTTATCTTGTGATAAAAAGTATGATTTTAATGGTTCGTATATTTTTAAAATATTTTCTACAGCTGGTAAAAGAGCTAGCCATCGTGTTTTGCTGTAACCAATAATTCTTTTATATTCGATTTCTGCGCTTTCACAAAAATCCTTCAAACTTTCAACACGCACATTATATATATATATATATATATATATATATATATATATATATATAAATACGAATAAATTTTTGCAATAATATTTTCAACTTCAACTGGAAGTAAGTCAGATGCTGTTTAAATAGTATTATGTAGAATGTGCGCTGCACAACCTACTCCAATTATATTTTGGTTCAAATGTTCGTTAAGATTCGTAAAAACGTTATTGATGCCTCTTCTAGCTTTTACACCAAAATTTGCGTTAGTGTTATCCGCACAATAGGCAATAATTTTATTGTTCAAATTATTATTTTTTAAAACAGTACTTATTGAATCAAAAATTATTTGTGAAGTTTCACCCGGCAATGAAACAAAATCTAATATTCTAATTTTAATTCCTGTTTCTGGATCAAAAAATCTAACAATTGTGAGAAATAATTTTAAATCTTTGTGGTTGAAGCATCAGAATATATGGATATAAATGCGCATTTTTCTAATTCTTTCTGCAATTGTGAAAACGAATATGGTAAAAAACATTACAAATAATTGCTTCGGTTTTTGTTCTTGCACATGCAAATTTTTTGTCTTATAATATTTTGATCATTTGCGACGTACAATCCATTGATCTGAAACTTTGATTGTGGTTTATGGTGTGGAAAACAAATAGCCCTTCCGCTAATGCTAGCTGTTTTTCCGTGTTACCAAAGCTAGCACTGCAAAAAAACTGTTCCATTTTAGACGAGGAAGCGGCATTATTCAAAAATCTTTTGTGCCTCTTTGTCGCTAGATGTTTAGTAATATCGTTTTTCCACCACGCGAGATCGAAAATTCAGCACTGCATTTTTCACACCGTACCATATAGTCTACTTTGGTTTTTTTAATAAATGGAAATTCTCTGCTTAGCTCTTCATTAAATTTGCATTCTCTTTTTTTACTAATCTTTTATTCTGTGGTTAAATACTAGAAATAAATAAAAAAATTACTACAAAGGCTAAAAAAGAGTATTAAATTTTACCTTATTGACCATTACGTTGTGGAGACTATTGCTCTACCTTCGTCAATCAAATAATGAGCCAAACCGAACGTCAAATTGAAAACAACAAACTGTCTAACGGCAGTCCGCACTGTCTGCACTTATCTGAATTAAACCGAGACGTAACGACAATGCTCGAACACCACCGAGTAAATCTAACTCGGTACATTGCTTAATTTAGTTTACTCTGCATGCATTTTATGTGTTTTTTATGTATTTTTTATTTCTTTATATTCACCATAATACTTAATAAATAATAGGTAGGTAATATATTTTTACAGTACATTTAAAATAAGAAATGCAGATATTTTCTAAAAAGCGGAACATTTTTAAAAATCAGCGGGACACGGGACAGTCCACCAAAAAGCGGGACTGTGCCGCCAAAATCGGGACGTGTGGTCACTTTATTTTATGATAAAAAATATATAAACGAATGTTAATCATATAAATTTATTATATTGATTAAAATATTTTTTTTAACATTTTTCTGTGTTAAACGAATGTTACACATAAATTTATCATACTGATTATACTTTTTCCCACAAATATACGTTTTTAAAAAGATGTGTTGCATTTCTGCCAATTTTTGTTATCACCATTTTTACTAGTACACATGCCCCATAATAGTTTTCATCTATTAGCGCCTGTGAAATTATCCCGCTTAAAGTAGAAAGTTTAGCTTTATCAATTTTTGTTAACACCATTTTTACTAGTAACTGTCTTCTTTAAAGGCTAAATAACGAATGGCTGGTCTTTTTTCTTTAGGTACTTATACAACATATTCAAATAAAAATTTAAGAAATATAACTCATTCATCTGTAAACAGTAAATGTTATATCTTTGAAATTAATCTTCAGGCAAACTTTAACGTATTCAAATAAAAATGTATAAAAATATTACTCATTTATCTGTAACAGGAAATTTTATCTCTTTATGCATTAATAATAAATTTATTGTAAAAAATAACCCCACCATAGTATTCTATATCTCCGAATTAGTGAAAATAGACACCCAACACTTTTTAATTTTGTTTTGTTAATTTATAGGTTAAATCTGGTAGAATTATTTTTATTTAAAACAAGGGTATTTTTTTAATTAATTATATGTAATAAAAACTGTAGTAAATTTAAGCAAATGTTTTTAATGTATTTAAAATTTGTTATGATGAAATACATTTCAAAAAGTTTTATTTGTTAGGTGCAACATTTTTAATTAGAATTTAATTTTAATTATATATATATATATATATATATATATTAATAAAATTATTAAATTTAACTGTAATATAAATTTTTTATTTATAATGTTTTTTATTAAAAAGTAATGTAATTTTTTGTCTAGACTTGTTGCACTTATTGTAAATTTTTAGTTTTTAAAACATGTAAACTAGATACATTTTTATCTGTAACAGAATATGTTATCTCTTTACGCAATAATGACGAATTAATTTTATAAAATTATAAATTTAGTTTAGATTGGTGATAAATATTAGTACATACTGATTCGCCACTCTTTTTAATTATATATTCACATGCTAGTTCACAATTCACCTTCACTAAACTTTTAAACTTAAAAATAAAGTCCCCAACTTTTTAAATAATATTAAAAGGCATGCGTCCAAAATTATTTTAGGATCTATTATATCCTCGTTATTTATTATTTTCCCCACAAATATACGTTTTTAAAAAAGATGTGTTGCATTCCCCCACAAACCCATTTTTATAAAAACAAGTGAAACAACTATCAAGTTAGTTGAACAGTTTTATTTTAACTACACCTTATACGAACAAATGTAATATTTATATAGAGTGTTATCAATATAGAAAGGAAACAAGTATCTTATCAGTACAAAAGGGAAGTACATATTTCGTAGCATGTAAAATAAAATTACTTTTATTGTAGCAGGAAAAATGCTATGTCTCTATGTAATAATAAATTAATTTTATAAAATTATAAATTTATTGTAAAAATAACCCTATCATCGTATTCTACGTGCCCCGAATTAGTGGAAATAGGCACCCAACTCAACACCCTTTAAGAAATAATAAAGAATACATAGCATGCAAAATAAATAAATCTCATCTCCTAGAATGAAATGCTATCACTTTATGTATTCTACGCCCTAGAATTAGTGGGAATGGAGACCCAACTCGACATTCCCTTTAAGAAATAATACAAACGTTTTATAGAAAATCTTAAGGGCTGATAAAAACGTCTTGAAGAAATCTTAAGAATTGATAACGTCTTGAAAAATCTTACAAATTGATAAGAATATCTTGAAGAAAGCTTAAGAACTCTTGAGAACTAACTTCAAGATATTCTTAATAATAATAATAATAATAATAATAATAATAATAATAATAATAATAATAATAATAATAATAATAATAATAATAATAATAATAACTTTATTCCCAACAGAAACCAATTACAGGGAAATAATTAGTATAAATATATATGTATGTATAATAACATTAAAAAAAAAAAATAATAATAAAGAGCAATAAACAATTTAGATAAATATATCTTCATACGTGTTGACGGCATTTCGGCACATCACATGAACTGGTGACCTGGCGAGGATATCGGTGCTTGCAGTAGGTAGATAGAAAGGCCTGTCTTGTCTGGAAAGCAACCTTGGAACATGTAAACAAATACATGATAATAACTGGGGGCAATCAATTTTGTTTGTTATTAGCAACTTTAAAAAATTAGCTGACTGTATTTCTCGTCTAGTGTTGAGGGATGGCATGTCGTGACGCTGTAATAATATATTATGGTCTATACCGCGTTCGGGGTATATTCTGTCCTTTTTATATGACAAATATTTCAAGAAACGACGATGTACAGTTTATTGCAGACGATTGATAATCAAACGAAGGATACCAAATCAAGGATTCATAATCGAGTTTACTCTGAACATAAGAAAAGTACAAGGTTTTAAGCAAAGAAATATCATCAAATGGTTTAGTCACTCTTATGATAAAGCCGAGAATTTTACTGGCTGATGTGCAAATATTATTCGTATGTTCAGTAAATTTAAAATTACTGGAAAATGTCACTCCAAGATCTTTCACGGAGGTTTTTTGGGTGAGACAATTATTGTTAATTTTATACTGAAAATATATTGGTTGGTGTTTACGAGAGTAAGTGACGTAGAGGCATTTGTTGACATTTAAGATAAGTTTGTTTTCCAGACACCAGCTGGTCATAAAGTCTAGATTACTTTGCAAGGCCAAGGAGTCTTCTGGTGTGCTAATGTTTGAAAAAATTTTTACATCATCTGCGTAGGCAAGAACGGGACATGTGAAGGATTGTAGTTATTCATTAATGAATAAGGTAAATAATAATGAACCTAAATTCGACCCTTGAGGTACACCAGAAGTCGAGATAAAATGTTGCGACGAAAATCCATTGTAGGAAACGAAACAGATTCTGTCCGTGAGATAAGAGCGCAATAGCTCTATTAAATTTGGTGCAGCTCCATATGTACTAAGTTTTTCTAGCAGTAAACCATGATCGATACAGTCAAATGCCCGAGAGAAATCTGTATAAACAGTATCAATTTGACCCCGGTGATCTAGATTCTCTGAGACATACTGGGTGAAGCAAGCAAGGTTAGTTGTAGTTGACCGGCCTTTGACAAATCCATGTTGATGAAAAGAGACTAAAGACTTAGTGTAAAAATATATTGTGTTATAAATTACTTTTTCGAAAATTTTCGCAAAAGTGTTTATCACCGAAATTGGTCTGTAGTTATTAATATAAGTTTTATCGTCTTTTTTAAAAACAGGTGTAATTACAGTTCTCTTCCATCGCTCTGGAAAAGTGTGGGAGGAGATTGATAAATTTATTATTATAGACAACGGTTTGGAGAGAGCATATCTGCAGTCTTTGACAATAAAGCACGGAATGCGATCTTCACCAGCGGAGGTCTTGTTCGGTAATTCTGACATTGTAGATATAAGGTCATCCTCATTCATTTCAGTTATGTTGAATGGTAGGTAATTTGACACAATTTGCGAATAAGTGTATGTAGAACTAGGCGAAAAGAGAGTAGAAAAATGTTTTGCAAACGCTTCGACGATATCTTGGGGAGAGCTATACGACGTTGTGTCGTCTTTAAGGATGGGAGGGATTCGAGTAGTATCCTGTTTGCTGTTCACATATTTCCAGAATTCGGAAGGATTGCTTTTGACAGATGCTTCTACACTGGATAGGTAACATTTATATGCACAATTAATTTGTTGCTTAGTGATGGTCCTTAGTCTTATAAATTCGTTTAAATAGTATTGACAATTTAATCTTTTCCATTTTAGTCTATAGTATTCTTTAGTCCTTAAATTATATTTAATTTCGGGTGTGAACCACACTGGGAATTTAGAGTTTATACTTTTGCTTGATGGGACAGAATTTTGCAATATTTTATGAAGTACATTATAAAAATTTTCTAGTGCAACATTGACATTTTTTGTGTCATTGAGAAATGACCAATCCTGTATCAAAATATCATTATATAGTTGTTGGAAATCAGCTCTGCGAAAATTGTAGCGTACATTGTTATTCGTTGAAAATTTTGGCATATTTGAAGAAGATACATTGATTTCAAAGTCTAATGATGGATGGTGTTTGTCTTCCTTTACTATGGAGAAACACGCTTGATTAACATTAATCGGTACATCAGCGTTAGATAAAACTAAGTCTAATATTTTTCCATAGATATTTCGAGTATCATTATGATTTTTAAGACCAAAGAAGCTACAGAAATTCTCAAGACAAGAAGTTTTTCGCGAAGTAATAAGTTTGTCTGCGTACTCTGGAACGTTGAAGTCGCCTACAAATATTACATTTTCGGCTCCAGTTAAGAATTCTTCAAGGGATTCAAAAAATGATTCAAAGTTTACAATATTTGTGTCAGGTGGGATGTAAATAGAACACAATATGAATTTATAATGACCTGAGTAACATTTGCAGGCTATGAAGTCAATAAGTGGACAAGTATTTTTGAGAGATACTGTATTAAGAACTTCAAACTTAATAATATTAGAGAATGCAACGAGAATGCCACCTCCTGTGTACTTATTTACTTCGTCAAGACTGCGATCACATCTAACAATATTGTAGCTCTCTGGAAAAAGTTCTGAGTTTGACACAGAGCTTTGTAGCCAAGTTTCCGATAGGATTATAATATTTGATGACTACACAACTATTAATATAGAATTCGTTAATTTTAGTATTTAAACCCCTGCAATTTTGGTAAAAGAAAGTAATAGTAGTTAGGTTTCTGTTGGGTGCAATTAGTTTTCCGAAACAATTATTCTCGGTGTGTTATTTATATATTTAATTTTTAGATTAAATATAAGGCTCCATAAGAACGTTATGACATCACTATCGCGTATTACGTCACAAGGCATGTTTATTTTATGGTTTTTAAAATTTTTTTTTGTTATAATTTATAGGTTAAACCTGGTACAATTATTTTTATATAGAACAAGTGTAATTTTTTTAAGTATATGTAATAAAAACTAGAAAAATCTTACAAACTGATAAGAACATCTTGAAGAAATCTTAAGATCTCTTGAGAACCAACTTCAAGATGTTCTTAAAATCTCAAGGTTCCATAAGAACGTTATGACGTCACCATCGTGTATTACGTCACAAGGCATATTTATTTTAGGGTTTTTTAAATTTTCATTTCTTATAATTTATAGGTTAAACCTGGTTAAATTATTTTTATTATAACAGGTGTAATTTTTTTAAATTAATTATATGTAATAAAAACTATTGTAAATTTAAGCAAAATTGTTTTTAATGTTAAAAATTTGTTATGATAAAATACATTTCAAAAAGTAGCAAAAAAACGACAGCGGGAGTGCGGGGGTAAATTTTAATTTATTTTTTCGAAATTCCTAATAGTTTCAGAGATATTGGGCACTATGTGTTATTTTTCAAAATTTATTTCGTTTCTCAGTGGGCCCTAGATTTTTTAAATTTTAATATGTTATACTTTAAGCCAAAAACAACAGGGGAGTGCGGGGGTAAATTTTGATTTATTTTTTTGAAATTCCTCATAGTTTCAGAGATATTGGGCACTTTGTATTATTTTCCAAAATTTATTTCGTTTTCATTGGGCCTTAGCGCTTTCAAATTTTAATATGTTCGACTTTAAGCCAAAAACAACGGGGGAGTGCGGGGGTAAATTTTGATTTATTTTTTCGAAATTCCTCATAGTTTCAGAGATATTGAGCACTATGTATTATTTTCCAAAATTTATTTTGTTTTCAGTGGCCCTTAGCGTTTTCAAATTTTAATGTTATACTTTAAGCCAAAAACAACGGGGGAGTGCGGGGGGTAAATTTTGATTTATTTTTTCGAAATTCCTCATAGTTTCAGAGATATTGGGCACTTTGTATTATTTTCCAAAATTTATTTCGTTTTCAGTGGGCCTTAGCGCTTTCAAATTTTAATATGTTATGCTTTAAGCCAAAAATTAATAGGTGGAGTGCGGGGGTATATTTTGATTTACTTTTTCAAAATTCCACATAGTTTCAGAGATATATTGCACTCCACTATGTACTATTTTTCAAAAATTTATTGTTTCAGTGGGCCTTAGCGTTTTCAAATTTTAATATGTTATACTTTAAGCCAAAAACAACAGGGAAGTGCGGGGGTAAATTTTGATTTATTTTTTGAAATTCCTCATAGTTTCAGAGATATTGGGCACTTTGTATTATTTTCCAAAAATTATTTCGTTTTCAGTGGGCCTTAATGTTTTCAAATTTTAATATGTTATACTTTAAGCCAAAAACAACAGGGGAGTGCGGGGGTAAATTTTGATTTATTTTTTCGAAATTCCTCATAGTTTCAGAGATATTGGGCACTATATATTATTTTCCAAAATTTATTTCGTTGACAATTGATAAAGATATTTATATAATATTGGGCATATATAATAAAATTTTATTTATTATAATTTACTACTTCCATTTTTAGCAGAAGAAGAAAGAAAAAGAAGGTTTAAGTCACGCCTATGTTATTGTGCAGACTCTTAAAATTCCTTTATGTATTATTTTCCAAAATTTATTTCGTTTTCAGTGGGCCTTAATGTTTTTAAATTTTAATATGTTATACTTTAAGTCAAAAAACGACAGAGGGAGTGCGGGGGTAAATTTTAATTTCCTTTTTCAAAATTCCTCATAGTAGAGATATTGGGCACTATGTATTATTTTCCAAAATTTATTTTGTTTTCAGTGGGCCTTAGCGTTTTCAAATTTTAATGTTATACTTATATAACAAAAACCAAATACCAAAAACAACGGGGGAGTGCGGGGGGTACATTTTGATTTATTTTTTCGAAATTCCTCATAGTTTCAGAGATATTGGGCACTTTGTATTATTTTCCAAAATTTATTTCGTTTTCAGTGGGCCTTAGCGCTTTCAAATTTTAATATGTTATGCTTTAAGCCAAAAATTAATAGGTGGAGTGCGGGGCTATATTTTGATTTACTTTTTCAAAATTCCACATAGTTTCAGAGATATATTGCACTCCACTATGTATTATTTTTCAAAAATTTATTGTGTTTCAGTGGGCCTTAGCGTTTTCAAATTTTAATATGTTATACTTTAAGCCAAAAACAACAGGGAAGTGCGGGGGTAAATTTTGATTTATTTTTTGAAATTCCTCATAGTTTCAGAGTTATTGGGCACTTTGTATTATTTTCCAAAAATTATTTCGTTTTCAGTGGGCCTTAATGTTTTCAAATTTTAATATGTTATACTTTAAGCCAAAAACAACAGGGGAGTGCGGGGGTAAATTTTGATTTATTTTTTCGAAATTCCTCATAGTTTCAGAGATATTGGGCACTATATATTATTTTCCAAAATTTATTTCGTTGACAATTGATAAAGATATTTATATAATATTGGGCATATATAATAAAATTTTATTTATTATAATTTACTACTTCCATTTTTAGCAGAAGAAGAAAGAAAAAGAAGGTTTAAGTCACGCCTATGTTACTGTGCAGACTCTTAAACTTCCTTTATGTATTATTTTCCAAAATTTATTTCGTTTTCAGTGGGCCTTAATGTTTTCAAATTTTAATATGTTATACTTTAAGCCAAAAACAACAGGGGGAGTGCGGGGGTAAATTATGATTTATTTTTTCGAAATCCCTCAAATTTTTAGGGATATTGGGCACTATGTATTATTTTCCAAAATTTATTTTGTTTTCAGTGGGCCTTAGCGTTTTCAAATTTTAATATGTTATACTTTAAGCCAAAAACAACAGGGAGTGCGGGGGTAAATTTTTATTTATTTTTTCGAAATTCCTCATAGTTTCAG
Source organism: Ophonus ardosiacus (assembly GCA_943142095.1). Taxonomy (NCBI): domain Eukaryota; kingdom Metazoa; phylum Arthropoda; class Insecta; order Coleoptera; family Carabidae; genus Ophonus; species Ophonus ardosiacus. The sequence continues at coordinate 18,495,384 of OW964829.1, read as the reverse complement.
AGATATTGGGCACTATGTATTATTTTCCAAAATTTATTTCGTCTTCAGTAGGCCTTAGCGTTTTCAAATTTTAATATGTTATACTTTAAGTCAAAAAACGACAGAGGGAGTGCGGGGGTAAATTTTAATTTACTTTTTCAAAATTCCTCATAGTAGAGATATTGGGCACTATATATTATTTTCCAAAATTTATTTCGTTGACAATTGATAAAGATATTTATATAATATTGGGCATATATAATAAAATTTTATTTATTATAATTTACTACTTCCATTTTTAGCAGAAGAAGAAAGAAAAAGAAGGTTTAAGTCACGCCTATGTTATTGTGCAGACTGCTAAACTTCCTGTCTTGCATACACATTTATTGAATATATATTAGGAAGGTATAAAATATTTTTATTAAAAACTTACAATTGTTGAAAAAATGCACCTAGGTATGTAGGTATAGTTGCAGGCCTCCAAACTTTCTGTTTGCACACTTGGGACACACACATCCACAATTTTAATATGCTAAGATTTACTCTAGAAAACGATAGAGGGTGCTAGGGGTAATTTTTTATTTATTTTTCGAAATTCCTTTTAGTTCCAGAGATATTGGGGCTTTACATATATTTTAACAGAGTTTCAGTGAAACCAAATATTTATTTCGTGTATAAAGGGCGTTAGCAGTTTTAAATTTTATACATTAACGGTTAGGCTAGAAAACAACAGAGGTGCCTGGGGTAATTTTTCATTTATTTTTTCGGAATTCTTTATAGTTTTAGAGATATTGGGGCTTTACATATAATTTAACAGAGTTTTAGCAAAACCAAAAAATTTATAGTTTCAGAGATATTGGGACTTCATATATTTTTAAATATTAAATTTTTATTTTGACAACTAAATTATATTAAACATACGCATTGGGCATAATGTTAATCACAATTTTAATTTTAATATTTATATTTTTGTAATCTTAATCTTTAATCTTTATTCTTAATCTTATTCTCTTAAAAGTTGAGAACCAAAAGTTTTTACCTTTGAAATCTTTCTTTATTGCATTCCATTGTTTCATTGCTTTGTTGCATTGCATTATTGCATCCCATTGTTGCGACCATTGTTGCATTACACTGTTTCATCCATTGTTGCATTCTGTTGCTGTATTCCACTGTTGCGTCCATTGTTGCATTCCATTGTTTCTTCCATTGTTGCACTTTATTGTTGCATTGCATCGTTGCGTAAAAAATATTCTGTCGTTTACTCTAAAACTTTTATTTTATTTATTAATTTATTTATAAGCATTATTTTTACTTGATTATTTTTGGTACTGCTGCTAATCTCTTAATCTTAATATCTTAATCTTAAGGTTTAACAGTTTCATATTTTAATATATTTTTTGCATTGCCTAACAAATTCGCAACGCGCAAAGCTTTAACGTATACTGTGTTGCAGTACGTTTTATTTAAGCCAAAATTTATTTCATGCATAAAGGGCGTTAGTACTTTTAAATTTTAATATGTTATACCTTGGGCTAAGAACAACTTTTTGCTTCTTCTTCTTCTTCTTCTGCTGCTGCTTCTTTTCCTGTTGCTGCTTCTTCGTCTGCTGCTGCTAATTAATCACACCTTAAAAGTAATACTTTCTTCTTTTGCTTCTTCTTCTGCTTCTTCACACACAAACACACACATCTTAAAATTTAACAAAATATATCTTATTTTTTTTTAATAATACCTTAAGTTATGTAAGTTTCCGAACCGCAAATAAGTGTGGGTAAATATATTGTCTTGTACACTGTCATTTTTGTTTTTCTTGATATTTCTTTATTTCGTAGAACGCATTTATCAATGCTGTATAGTATTTTCGATGCAATATTATTAATTCTGTTGTTTATTTCCATGTCAATTTCTCCTTTACTCTCAATTACACCAGATATTTATAATTTTGTACCTGCTCTATTGCTTTATTGTTAATTACAATATTAATTCGTTCATCTTTGTCTCCAATTGCCATGACTTTCGATTTTCCAGTTTTAATAATCATTCCTGCATTTAATAGTTCCTTATTCCATAAGTTTATGTTGTATTGTAGGTCTTCGCTATTTTTGGCAAATAATACTATGTCATCCGCAAAGATACATTCATTAATTGTTATATTTTGCAACTTTTTATAGCCAACGAACATTTTCCTCTCTTCATTTCTTATTTTCTTGAGTACGTCATCTACTGTAATAATGAACAGGAGAGGGCTTAAACACCTCCCTTGTCTCAATCCTTAAGTTGTTCTAAATTCCTGTGATAGGATATTGTTTGTTCTTATTCTGTTTAAAGTGTTGTAAATACTTTTCATTGCATTTATTAGTTTGTAGTTTATGTGCCTTTCTCTTAGAGTCTTCCATACGTATTCTCTTTTCACTGTGTCAAATGCTTTCATTAGGTTTATAAGATATAGTTTGGTGACTTTTTGGTATTCCAGAAACTCTTCTATTAAGTGCCTTATTGTGAAAATATGGTCGTTTACACAATGACCTTTCCGAAATCCACTTTGAGGTGTTTCTAGTGTTTTTTCTATTATAGTTCTTAATCTGTTCTCTATTATACTCTCGTATATTTTTCTTGCAATGCATAATAAAGAGATTCCTCAATAATTTTCGCAATTCCTATTGTCCCCTTTTTTGAATATAGGTAGTATAATGGCTGTTTCCCAGTCTTTGGGTACAACGCCATTGTTCCATACGAGAGTAGGTATTAGGACGATTGGGCGTGGGAAAAATTTTGGCCCTAGTGTCGGTGGCAAAAATGTGAACTACACAAAAATGTCTTTGATGTTGCCGACTTCCGGACAGATATTAATTACAGGTGTGCACTGACCATGAAACTTATTTTTATTTTATTTTGAAAATTTGATAAACAGGTTAGGTTAGATTGTGACGTGTTACATAACTTAACAATAATGGATGAAACAGTGGAATGCAACAATGGTCAAAACAGCAACAATGGTCAAAACAATGGGATGCAACAATGCAATGCAACATTGGAATGCAACAAAGCAATGAAACAATGGAATGCAACAAAGAGAGATTTCAAAGGTAAGAACTTTTGGATCTTAACTTTTGGTTCTCAACTTTTAAGAGAATAAGAATAAGAATAAAGATTATGATTAAAAAAAGACAAATATAAAATAAATAAATTAAATATATCATCACGGCATATTACCCATTTCTGGGTGTGCCAGTATCTATAGCACATGTAGTCATCGGTAATGATGACGATATATTTTACCGTGTGGGCGCTTACGAGGCATCACCTCACGGGTACTCATAGCTGGTGTGGAGAGTGCACCACAGGGGTTACATTTGTACCATTTAAAATTGGAAATATTCAATATATTTTATTTTTTAATATATTAAAATTAAAATTGTGATTAACATTATGCCCAATGCGTATGTTTAATATAATTTAGTTGTCAAAATAAAAATTTAATATTTAAAAATTTATGAAGTCCCAATATCTCTGAAACTATAAAGTTTTTGGTTTTGCTAAAACTCTGTTAAAATATATGTAAAGCCCCAATATCTCTAAAACTATAAGGAATTTAGAAAAAATAAATGAAAAATTACTCCAGGCACCTCTGTTGTTTTCTAGCCTAACCATTAACATATTAAAATTTAAAACTGCTAACGCTCTTTATACACGAAATAATTTTTTGGCTTCACTGAAACTCTGTTAAAATATATGTAAAGCCCCAATATCTCTGGAACTAAAAGGAATTTCGAAAAATAAATAAAAAATTACCCCTAGTACCCTCTATCGTTTTCTAGTCTAAACCTTAGCACATTAAAATTTAAAACTGCTATTTAAATTTATATGTGGCTGAAACAAGAGTACTATGGATAGAAAACAATTGAAAAATAAACAAATCAAACAATGGTGTAACTACAATAATATTAAAATTAATAAATATTAAATTATAAAAATTGTTCAAAATTTCTCCCATTCTGATTAATGTTCTCCTGTCAATATTAGTGTTGACATCTTCAATATTATTTCTTAAACTTTCAACATCGGGATGTACCTACTATAGCATAAACTTTGTTTTTTTAGATAGCCCCATAAAAAGAAATCCAATGGGCTTAAGTCAGTGGTTCTTGCGGGCCACGTAATTGGACCATCGGTACCAATCAATTGATTTGGGATATAATTATTTAAATATTCAGCTACTTGATGAGAGTTGTGAGCTGGTGTTCCATCTTGTTGGAAATATACGTCTAGCAATACTAATAACGGCAGATCATCCAAAATATCGTATAAAATAGCACACTATATATTAACACTAATTTTTTCTTGAAAACCTGTATCTCTTGTTATAACAGGGTTGACGCGACTCCAATAATGTGTATTGTGCCTGTTGAACATTCCATTATTTGAAAAATTGGCTTCGTCGGTCCAAATTATTTTCTTTAAAATTTCATATCCCTCATTAAGTAATAAATAGAAAAATTCTAATCTTCGCTCATGGTCACCAAGATGAAGATGGTGGATTTTATGGTATTTATATGGTTTATATTTATGTTTTTTTTTAAATAGCGATGCACTGTGACCACACCTACATTGCACTCGGCAGCAACCATTCTTATGAGGTTGTTGGATTTGCTTCAAAATATGCCAAAATATCTATTTCAATATTATTTCCAACACGCACTCGCTTACAATTGAATGCCTGAGTATTCGCACGAAGTCTTGTTTCTAGTTTCCTGAAAAATCGTCGTCCGGGTACTTCTATATCAGGATACCGTTCTCTGTACATGTTAACTACATCCTGAGCATTTTTGACACAAAATGTACACTTCGAACATGTCAACTTTTTCATCATAAGTAAAATTATTCATTTTCTTCTTAAAACTGACAGTTTAAGAACATAAAATTTAACAACAAATAATGAAACAATGTTAGACAGGACAATATGTCCAATTGTTTTCTATCCATAGCACTCTTGTTTCAGCCAGATTAAATGAAATACACATAAATTTAACATGCATTTTTCTCAGTAATTTGTTATATTAGTATATATGTTTATATCGCTGAATTCAGAAAAAAATACTCTATTGAATAACCTAACAAAAAATGTTTCCATTTAAAATAAGAAAGTTGTGTCTCATATTTTAAGAACCACTGGTCAAAAAAAAAAATTATTTGCTCATTGTAAAATGGTGGTTCTTTGCTAATTTAACCAACCTCGTAGCTCTTATAGTTCTCGAGATAGCAATGATGCACACTTAAACGGAACACCCTGTATATATATATATATATATATATATATATATATATATACATATACATACAGTGTGTTAATTAAGAACCGGGCCATAGGCGTTTAACATGGGAAAACAGTTTTTCTTTGCGCAAAAGTCCCCAATTAATTTTATACAAAAATGTTTCAAATAAATATTGTAGATATTAATATTCTATGCCTAAATCACTACACAGATTTTATTCTGCACGTTTAGTAACTTGTAAAATCTAATTTGAAATTGTACAAATATTGTTCATTTCTAGCGATACTCATGAAATTGAAACAAAATTACAAAGAAATTCATATTGTTTGAACTGTCAGAAATTTAATTTTATAGATTACAGAATGTAAAAAAATAATAATAATAAAAGTTATTTAAGTGTTAGATTTTAAAAATAATACCTGTGTAGTGATTTAGGTGCAGAATTGAATTATCTGCAACTTTTAATTGAAAACTGAATATCTGACAGTTCAAACGATATGCATTTCTTTGTAACTTTATTTCAATTTCATAAGTATCGCTAGAAATGAGCAATATTTTTATACAATTTCAAATTAGATTGTACAAGTTACCAAACCTGCAAAATTAAAACTGTTTACTGATTTAAGCGTAGAATATAATTATCTACAATATTTAATTGAAACATTTTGTTTAAAATTAATTGGGGACTTTTGCGCAAAGAAAAACTGTTTTCCCATGTTAAGCGCCTATGGCCAGATTTTTAATTAACACACTGTATATATTTATTTATTCTTTATTAAGGATATCAACAGTACATAGTACCAATAATAGATTTCACAAATTATAATCACATATAAAACATGAATATACAAGAAGTACGTCAAAGTACATAATACGCAATTTACAGTGCCATTTTAGTAAGAAAAAAAAGATATAATATAATATTCTACTTTTTTGTTCTACTTTAATAAAAATTTAAATCTATGTAATGAAAGATGGAATACGTCTATTTGGCTGAAATTTTTATTATATAGTGTTAAAATTCTATTAATAGGGGAGTTTTTATAGTTATTTGTATGATGTGAGGGAATGTAAAATAAATCTCTAGACCTGGTAAGTTTACTGGGTATAAGGAAATTAATATAGGGTAATATAGTTTCAGAAAATATTAAGTTGTTCAAAACTTTGTACAAAAATATTATATCTAAATTAATTATTCTAGTTTCCAGAGTTAATATTTGAAAATGCTGTAGCTTAGTTGCATAATCGACTATTTCAAGTTTAAATTTGAAATTTAAATATCTTAAAATTTTTTTTGCACATTTTCCAACATATTAATATTTTTGCTATAACAAGGGTTCCAAATTATAGAACCGTATTCCAACTTTGACCTTATAAATGAATTGAAGCATACAATGGAGTATTGATTTTTAAAACATTTACAATATCTGAAAATAACTCCTAGAATTTTATACGATTCTTTAATAATAGCATCAAGGTGTAAATTAAAAAGTAATTTTGAATCAAATAGTATTGCAAGGTCTCTAGAGTTTTCTTTTCTAGTTAATGTCACATTATATATACTATATTATATATAATTTTTGTACGATTCCTTGTAAAATTAAGAAAATAGCATTTAGCGACATTCAAAGCTAAATGATTAAGTTCACAATAATCCTGCAAGCGGTTTAAATCAGTTTGTAATGATTGACAGTCTTCGATATTTTTTATAGTCTTGTAAAATTTTAAATCATCAGCATATAAAGTAAATTTTGAATGACGGAAACATTTTGCAATATCGTTTATAAAAACATTGAAAAGTAAGGGACCCAAGTGAGACCCTTGTGGTACCCCAGATGAAACCACTGCAGGATACTAACTGCGATCGATTGATTAAATATGATCCTTAATAAAGATCCATGTATTCCTAGAAGTTCTAGTTTAAAAATTAACGTGGGATGGTGAACCCGATCGAATTCCTTGCAAAAATCAGTGTAAATTACGTCGGTTTGTAATTTTTTATCTATATTTGCACTCAAATCTTTGGTAAAAGGAATTAAATTTGGTAGAACAGACTTCCCCGAACAGGGCCCTGATTCTGTAACTTGCGTTAGCACTTGCGTGACTAGATTTGCGTGACCATATTTTTTGACGTCACTGTTTTTTCCTAGTTCCTTTTATAGAGAATTTTGTGTGTTAGGTTTTTACTGTATTCCCCGGTTTTTACGTCCCTAAATTTAATGTTGGTATTAGGTTTGAAATCATCATAGCTAAAGCCATTAAGAGGAGAACTAGGTATAATCTGAAACAATTTTAACAATATAACCCAAATAATAACGTAAATTGATAACCTCAAATTATGATATACTTACATTTATGAATTATTTAATCACTAAAAAGAAACGATAAAAATATAAACAAATTAAAAATAACAAACTTGAAATAACAAAAAAAAAACGTAATACAACAATAAAAATAAAACAACAACAATAAGCGCAAAATGGCAGCAATAGGAGACAACGACAGAATTAAATTGAGATAGTCACGCAAGTAAGAAACAAGACCTCTGTAGGCCACGCAACTATATTTGCGTGTCTCGCAATGTATGACGTCATAACTTGTACTTCTTCAGATCTCTAATAGATGGCATACTGTATACATGTGACTAATTTGTATTAGTATTGGTGTCGTAAATGCTCGCGCAAGTTACAGAATCAGGGCCTAGAAACCGTTTTGTTGACACACTATAATATTTTCAAGGTCAGATTTTAATACTGTCACTACCAAGGCTTCAAATATTTTTCCGAAACTTGATAATATGGATATCGGTCTATAATTACTAATATCATGAATGTCATCGGATTTGTGAATCGGAATTATATGTGATAATTTCCATTTATCCGGAAATACACCAGCTCGAAGTGATTGATTGAATAAAATTAATAAAGGTTCCGTGAGATAAAGTGCACACGTTTTAATAAACTTATTCGGAATATTATCAGGTTCACTTCCTTTATTGCCATCCAGATTTGTTAAGTAATTTAAAATAGTTTCTTTATTTAGAAATAATGAGTTGAGATTTAAAGATTCATTATTACTGTTAAAGTTATCATTGATGTGTGTGGGAGAATTATCATTATTTATGTAAACTGACTTGAAATATTCAGCAAAGAGGTTAGAAATATCCGTTCCATTGCTTGCTTCTACATCACAATATTTCATTTTGTTAGGAATACCGTTTTTTCTTTTAAAAGTCTTAGTGAAATTCCAAAAATATTTAACATTACTTTTAATATTCATTTCTGCTTTACTTATGTAACTATCGAAATCTTCCTTAGTTTTAAGTTTAATACGGAAACGCAGAAATGAAAACCTAGTATAATCTGTAACATTTCCATATATTTTCCATTTTCTATGGGCTTTTCGTTTTTCATTTAACAGTTTAATTAATTGAGATGAAAACCATATAGGATGATTTGTTTTCCTTTTTTGGGACAACGGGACGAATTTAATTATTAAACTAGACAAAATACTATAAAATATATCTATGTTAACATTTATATTCACATTTAATAATTTATTTTCCAAGTTTATCGCTGACAATACGTAAATAAGCTCCTCGTAGTTACATTTGTTATAATTAAGAATAGGAGAAATGTTTGAGACTATATCTAATTTATCACTTATATGGTATTCAATTTCAAGGGGTGAATGATGGTTATCAATTTTAGTTAAGGGAGATGTGCACAGATTAACTTTACATGAAGAGTTACTAAGAATTAAATCCAGAATTCTACTGTTTACGTTAACACCGTTATATTGCGATAAATTACATAAATGGATAGCATTTAAAAATTCAGAATAGATATCGTTGCGTTTAGCATTTACGGGTTCGAAGTAATTAAAATTAGGTGTCCAGTCTATAAATGGAAGATTGTAATCTCCAGTTATTAAAAAGTAATCATCTGAATAGTTTGTAATAATGTCACTTATCTTATGTAGATGGCTGGTGTACGTTTCACAATTGGATGATGGCGGAATATAAACACAGCAAATGTTTAGTTTGAAGTTGACACCTGACACTGTCACCCATAAGTCCTCAGCAGTGGAGAGCCAGTCTAGTTGTTGCACAGATTTATATTTTTTGGACACCAATATTAGGACACCCCCGCCAAAAGATTTTAAGTAGTCCGTTCTATCACGCCGATATACAAAATAGTTCCTAATATCACAAAGTTCGGAGCTTAAAACACTATTATTCAACCAAGTTTCAGTTAAAATAACTAAATCGTAGTCGTTTATAGCGAGTTCATTATATATATTTATGAGTTTTGATTTTATACCCCTAACATTTCGATAATATATGTTCAAAGTCATGAAAGCACACCGTAGTTATATAGAATTTTTTTTTAACGCACTAATTTATTTTATTTTACATCATTGTTGATAATAATGATTGGAGATGTATCGTTTTTACGTACAAATATTTTTGATGATATAATCCACACGTATTTATAATTATTTTCTTTTGATTTAGATTTTGCTAGATTTAAGAGCTTTTTATTAGAAGGGTTTAAATGATCATTAATATAGATTGCATGAGATTCAGCAAAGTTTAATTGAGTAGTATTAATTTTTTTCAATTTACGTGCACTGGCAATAAAATTATCCTTTTTTATTCGAGATGTAAATCTCACTATTATATTTTTTGGTTTATTAGGTATGTGTTTAAATGGAGCAACTCGATGAATAGCGACGATGTCACTTACATTAATAGGACATTGAATTTTACTGCCGATGTTGGTAAGGACTCGGACCTGTTGTTTTTCTGGAATACCGACTATTTCAATATTATTTTCTCTGGAACGTTGCTCCAAGTCAGCCACTGTGAGTTTCAAAGCCTCGTAATCGGTTTTAAGTTTGTCAATAATACCCACCTTGTCTGTGATGAATTTCAATTTTATTTCAAAATCATCGATTTTATTTGAGCAGAATTCTACGCTCCGTTTTAATTCAGTGAGGGTATCCATGACATCGTTTAAAGTAATCGACTGTGAATCTTTTACGGGGGGTGATTGACAAGGTATACAAATCCATCTTAAATTAGGATGCGAAAGTGAGTAATTCGTCTCATCCGATGTTAGCGTTGTACAGGTGTACTGATAGTAATTTTGACAGCGGCCTCCACAAACCAACCCTGGATTGCTTCGGTTGACAGTGGCCTTGCATTTAGCGCATGTGTTAACCATTTTGAGTATAGCCGACTTACTAGGGTCTTTGACTTCTTACTTAAGTTAGAACTCGCAGAATTTAGCTTTGAGTATAAATATAAAATTTGCAAAAACCGACCTTACGGCACCGATGTTTACGTTTCACTATAAAAATAAGATTATATCCCAAGAACTGGATCACACTTTGCACAATGAAACTCAGAATTAGATATATATATATATATATATATATATATATATATATATATATATATATATAATATAATATAACTTTTTTATTATTCTTCACAATTACAAATATATTTATTACATTCGTTCATTAAAACTACGCTAAAGTGTATGAATTTATTAGTAACTGGCTCCTCCCTTTTCCGTTTTCTTACTCAGGCGTGGCGACGATGAGTACAATTATTATTCTATTATGTTTGAATTTTTAAATTGGGTATCAATTAATTGTGACTATATTTCGACTTTTACACAACCTTCAGAGGACTGATGAACGTAAACTAGTTCAGGGTAGAGATAAGACAAATTATTAAATCTAGATACAACTGGAAATACTGTTATAAAAGAAATTAACAATCATTTAATATCAACGTTACAGTTTTATTAATCATATAAAGTATCCACAACGAAGGGAGAAATTTAAAAACTTTCTTACAGAATTGGGCTGAATATATCTTAATATTTTTTATAATTGTTAGGATCCGTATTTTTCTTATATTTTCCTATGAACTGTATCATTATTAACAATATGTTTTTACACATTTCAATTTGCTAAAAAGAGATAATTTAATAAGATTTATTATCGCGTATTATACGTTTTAAAACTTACGGTTAGAAATATCGAGAAATTTAATGTAAATACTTCCATTAATTTAAAGTTTGGCTTGCGGCTATTTGCTTGTAATAATGAACTATTTTTCTGAAATAAAAATAGTAGGTAAATATTAATATTTATAATATTCGTAAAAGAAAAAAACGTACCAACAATGCACATTCATGGTTGTAGTACACAATGTTTAAATGTGCCATTGTAATTATTACTTCCTTTTGCTAAAAAAGATTATCTATATAGTACGATTCCATTAGTACTTAACGAACATCAAATGAAGATGACAGACATAAACGTTTTAATGGACACAATATAGTGTAGAGTTTGTGTCAAGATAAATGCACATTGACTTTGACTTCTTAATCTCGGTTAAGCCATTATCCCGGTATATTTCCTTAACTGAGAGGCTTGGAGAGGCTTATTAAATTTACAATACAAATCGGGAACTATACAGTTAAAATCTTTTAATGTACCTATTTCGTCTATATAAATTTCGCAAAACTTTGTTTCACGTTATTTTTGTTTCAAGTGTTTATTTGTAAACAACTGAAGTAAAATGTTGCATCCGTGGAGTGATTTTTCTTATGAAGAAAATAATTATATTATTTTAACTGAAGAAGGAGAACATGTTGAAAAATATTTTTTGGACGATGCAAAAAAATATTGTAAATGTGTATAATTCCTTAAAAAGTGTTGATGGAAGTGGAAGTATTCAGAAAACAGCAGAATTAACAAAAGTGAATTATTGCACTCTATACCAAAAAAACGTAGATGTGACTGTGACATCAGTAAATTACGAGTGGTCTGTGTGTTTGAAGTTAATATTATCCGCCGGAAAGTATACAAAATGTACTTCCGTCTGTTAGAATTTTACATCAGAGACTAATCACTGATAAATGTGAAGTATATTGTTCGGTGTTAACTTTACAAAGAGTATTGTGCAATATATGTTTTTGTTTTAAAGAAATTAATAAACGACAAGTAATAAAAGTGTGTAGAAGAATACGCGAGTGGCGATATAAATATTTAATAACAATTGTATCTATAAGTTTTTAATATTTGTAAAATGTGACGAGAACATTATGTAAATTGTTAATTTATTTTTATTTATTTTAATTAAAGAGGATAAGATGAAATATGTTTCGAAAGAAAACCTATTGAATGAAAGATTACTATCAATAAATGTTAAGGAAGGAGACGAAAACGAAGAATATACGCTAATTGTGGGCTATGGACCGAACGAGGACGCAAGAAAAGAAGAAAAAGATAACTTCTTTAAAGAACTACAAGAAATAGTAGACAGAAGTGAAAAGAGAGTAATAATAATGGGAGACCTTAACGGGAGGGTAGGAAATAAGAATGATGGAATAGAGTGGTGCTTAGGTAGGAATGGAGAGAATGTGACGAATACAAACGGGAAAAGAATAATAGAGTTTTGCCTAGAGAATGAGTTCAAAATCGGAAATACACACTTCAAGCACAAAGAAATACATAAAATAACAAGACAAGTTATAAGCAGAAATGAAAAATCGATTATAGATTATTTCCTAATTAACATAGACAGCTGGAATAGAGTAAAAGACATAAAAGTAAAAAGAGGACCAGAGATTGGAAGCGACCATTTCCTTGTAACAATGATACTAAAGCAAGAAGTAATCACAAAAAACGAAACCAAAAGAAAGATAGTAAATAAGAAAATAAAATGCCATGAACTTAGAAGACAAGAGATAGAAGAAAAATTTCAAAAGAACGTCAACGAAGAGTTTAAGAAAAAAGCAAAAGAAAAAGAAGGAAACATAGAAAAGAAATGGAAGAACTTCAAAAAGACAGTACTAGAGGCAGCAGAAAAAAGCTGCGGCACGACTAGAATAGTGAACAGAAACACAAACAAAACTAGATGGTGGTCGGAAAGGGTAAAAGTTACAGTGAAAGAAAAAAAGAACAAGTGGAATAAATATCTACAAACGAAAGAACCTACTGACTATGAAAAATATAAAGAACAAAGGAAAAAAGTAAAAAGAGTAATAAAGGAAGAAAAAGAAAAAGCATGGAGAGAATTTGGTGAAAAAATGAAAAACGCATACAATGAAAACCAGAAATTATTTTTTGGAACACTTAAAAATATAAGACAAAAGAAGACAGCAACAATTACGAACATTAAAGATAAGGAAGGAAAGACGATAGCAGAAGAAGACAGAATAATGGATAGATGGAGACAGTATTTCATAGAATTACTAGAGGGAAATGATACTAAAGATGAAGAACAACAAGAAAGCCATCGCACACGAACAAAGGAAACAGAAATAACACAAGAAGAAGAAATAAGCTTGAAAGAAATAATAGAAGCAATAAGAAAAACCAAAAGAGGAAAAGCTCCCGGACATGACAAAATAACAGCAGACATGCTGAAAGCACTACCCGAATCAGCACTACAGGAACTTAAAGACATAATGAATGAAGCGCTAAAAGGAATAACACCAGCAGAATGGCAAATAGGTATCATAACACCAATATTTAAAAAAGGAGATAGCAGAGAGTGCCGGAACTATAGAGGAATTACCCTAATAAGCACAGTGCCCAAAATATATGCAAGAATCCTGGAGAGTAGACTAAGAATAGAGCTGGAAGAATCTTTAGAGGAAACTCAATTTGGTTTTAGACCAAATAGAGGAGTAAATGATGCGATATTCATACTAAGACAAATAGGGGAAAAGGCAATAAAAGAAGGGAGAAACGTACATGTGTGCTTCATTGATCTAGAGAAAGCGTTTGATAGAATCAATAGAGAAGACATATGGAAAACGCTAAGAAAAAGGGGAATATCAAGTACGTTAATAACAGGAATTCAGAGCCTATATTCAAACACTAAGAGCTATGTAAGAGTGAAACAAGAGACCTCCAATACATTTGAAACTACAGCCGGAGTAAGGCAAGGATGCATTTTGAGCCCGCTTCTGTTTACGCTAATTCTTGACGAAGGAATAAAAGAGACAAAGAAAGAAGTAAAGAAATACTACATAGGAAATTGGAAATTGAGAAGAGTGGAAATAGCAGAATTATGCTATGCAGATGACATGGTCATCATAGCAGAAGACGAAAAAACCTTAATAAGGAATATAGAAATATATGATAAAGCGCTACAAAAATTAAACATGAAGATCAATAAAGAAAAAACGAAAACCATGATACTAGGAAGAAATGAACAACACCACACGATACAACTAAAAAATGAAAATCTACAGCAAGTCCAAAAATTTAAATACCTGGGAGCAATGATCTCAGAAGATGGAAGATTTGATGAAGAAATAAAAGAAAGAAGAACAACAGGAGGCAAAATATTCAATAGCATCAAACACAGCTTCTTAGGAAAGAAAGAAATACCGAAAGAGACCAGAGTACAAATATTTAAGAAAGTAGTGACACCTATACTCATACACGGAGCTGAAACATGGACATTAACGCAAAGACAAAAAGAAAAAATTACGGCTACCGAAATGAGATTCTTGAGAAAAATAGAGGGGAAAACAAGACTGGACAGAATTGAAAACACAACCTACAGACAAAACTTAAAAGTAAAAGCAATAGAAGATAAGATAGCAGAAGGACAGATGAGATGGTATGGGCATGTAGAAAGGATGGGAGAGGAGAGAATAGTTAAAAAAGTGTTTGAAGCAAAAATTGGAAGAAAGAAACCACGAGGACGACCAAGAAGAACGTGGCTAGAAGAAGTAAAGGAGGCAGCGCAAAGAAGAGGTCTAACTTGGGAAGAAACGAAGACAGCAACACAAGATAGAGCAGAGTGGAAAGAAATATGGAGAAGACCAACAAATCAGAACTCAACCCCCTCCCCCGCAGGCCGGGGGAACGCCTTACACCCGTGAGGGTAGAAAGGTGCAGGATTAAGTAAGTAAGTAAGTTAATTTATGTATTTATATGTTTTTAATACTTAAAAAATGTAAATAAAAATATAAACACATTATTGAATAATAAATTGTAGTAACTTTATTCTGAATTTTAATGTTAATTCGTGGTAACTGTTTAAATTTAGTAAATGAAAAAAGAAATGTGAATACCTCTCTGCTTTCCTATTCTTGCAAATCGCTTAAGCAAATACATGCTGAGATGGGCGGAAAAGTCAATGTGCATTTATCTTGACACAAACTATACAAGATGTATATTTAGATAATCTAAACTAAATTGAATTGTATAGTAGTATATTAAAAAAGAAGTATCATAAACCAATCTATCAAAGTACGAGTTCAAGTTTGGTAAACGAGCCGCGAGGCTAATTGAGGTAAATTATACAATAAGATTTTTAAAAAATGCGACATGTCATCAAAAGTGTGACCTGGTATTTTTTGTCAGTTACGTTGGTAGCGTTTTCCGTTAACAAATGAAATTTCATATGTTGACAGTTTATGTATTGTGCGTTGTGATTTTTATCTGATTATATACGTTAATACATAGGTAATATCAAGTTTTAGATCTTCTCAACGACGTATTATCAGTGCTCTTACAGATTGCAACGGCTAAATTTTCTAGTGACAGATTTCATATATATTAAAATTATTTGTTTCTTATTTTCCTTCTTCTATATTCAGTAATTTCGAGAATAAGTTTGTTACAACGGGAGAGCATGCGAAGAAAGGAGCTTATTGAAGGCCGGAGCAGACAGCTTCCTTCTGGCTCAGGCAAGCGTTAAGAAAACCATGGGTTTTGAGCGATTCTCTGGGTCAAGGTTTTTTCTGCGTACATAGTTCTGAATATATTTACCAATTCTTTTCTGATTTCTTTTGCTTGTCTGGAAATATTACTTCAGTAAATATACTGCTAGTTTTATGATTTATTCTATACTAAATCTTTTGCGAATTTAAAACGTAGAAAATTTATGCCGAATCTTTTTAACCACTGTCCAGCGTAGTTTAATGTTAATTTCAGCTGTATATAAATTTTATCAGCGCGTATGACGACCTACTCTTTTTTGCGCATCACATTCCATCATTTGTTGCAAGTACTTAATATTTTATGCAGTCCTGAGAAATAATTCTTACTGGTTTATTTTAACATTAGTGGAATAAGCTAAATACGAGCTTTGATGTTTATATACGGTATCTTGTTAAATTAAATTAAATAAAAGATTTTCGGACATTGTGTCTTTACACATATTTGCGACCATTAGGGTAGCTCAACTACCTCTCAGAGCCAAGGTCATTCCTCGTCCCCATCGCGCGATTCCACGTTTTGCCAAATTTATCACTTAAGTAATTATGTTTAAATTTTTAAGTTTGCTTTTATACCATTAAAATTCTGTTTATTATTACAACATTTGCCACCATTTTCCTATAATTTAACCCTACTCATATCTATTTCTTTCTTTTATTAACAGCTCGGTGTGTTATGATTATTAACTTCTACATTCTATCATTCTCATTGCATCTTAATTTCCCCTTCCTTCTCTGTGCGAATGGTGCATGAATGAGGGCCTAAATGAGTTAATTTGGTAATCTGATAGTAAATTGGTTCAAGTCGCGTTTGTGAATTTGTTTTGTTTTCTAATTCTTTTAGCAGTTATATATTTGGGTTATTTTGGGATTTTCTTTACAGTAAAATTATCTTTTTGGCTACGGAGTTTTCTTAGTTGTTCTATGCAACGACCAAATATAACTAGACAAAACTTCGTTTTGTTTGTTTTGATTTCGACTGGTCAGACAGAGAAAGTAGAGACAGAGATCTGTTTTATCTAACTCGAGCATTTCTTATTAGAAGCAACGTAGTATGTCAGTATCTAGTTTAAACGATGTTTACTAAAGACCACGTAGAAATATGTATTTAAGAATAAAAATTATTAGCTTCTTTTTTCTATTTTTCCAAATGATTATAGTTTTACAGAAATTCTCTGGCACCATTTGGGAATCATTATCATATTTCTCTAAAAACTTTTTCTTCTGAGTAGAATCACTTGTTCCGAAGAAACCAAAAAGCCAAATTTTTTAAAGATATATTTAAATTATACTTGACTGTTAAAGAACTAATACATGTCAATTCGTCTTCCTACCCGCAAATGTCGTTAGGAACAAACTTTCATTCATTTACGCTGGACCATTTCGTGTGATAAACGACAAAATAAATTTTTCACCATCGATATTAACAACTCATCTCTGTTTCCATCGATGGACTGAAACAGGCGTACATGGATCTAGTGGAGTATGGACGAAGACTGAAGACACAATAGAGGTCTCTGGTAGTGGATTCCATTCGCCCGAGGGGAGTTCTGTGCCGACGCGGATAAAACAATTTCAAACATTTATTATCGTATTACCTGTGCCATCACAGGGCACACGTTTGCTCTATATTTATATTGTTTTATAAGCAAGTAGCAGCCTATGTTTGTATTTATATTTTGTTTTATATATTTTATACAGTAGCCGTGGAGTATCCAGGGCATTTGGTTATTATTTATTTATAAGTTCAGTTGTTATTTGTACATTAATTCAAGAAATCGCAAATACGTTTTGTCCCCAAAATTATTCATCTTTAATTCTTCATCATTGATTACCTTCGACTACCTTCTGAGAACAAGAGTTTTGTAAAATGTGGTAAAGGTTGAAATATACATTTCCATTTGCTCACTATTTTACATGCCTTCACACTTAGCCGTTACGCCATTATATTATGTAACTTCGTTTTTGGCTCAATATAGTCTGCATTTGTGTTTTTAAATTTTAACATTGAAATTTTGAGAGTGTGAGAGTGCCCTGTATATATCAGCTGAATAGAATCTGGAAAACAAGGTATTTTTACCATAATAATTCTATATCTCATAACACCCTACTCACTAAATACCTGTCCTTTCCCAAAATAAATTCCATTAGAAATCTGTAATAATAATCCTAAAATACAATTAATAAACCCCTTAACCTAAAATTCTAAGCCACGTTGTGTTGGCAAAATAGTTTGCTAGTATAAAATAATCAATAGCGACATCTAAGAATCAATAGCAAAAACCACTGCGATTCCCAAACGACCTGTTAATTAACGGTCACTAACATGTCGAGTATAGACAACGTACCACCAGATGGAGGAGGAACAAACGCGGCAATCCAAAACTTATCACAATCTTACGCTCAACGAACCCAGCAAGATTCCCACTATATACAAAATTTAACAAAAAATTATCCTAAGAAAGACCAAGCAATCATAGTATGTGCAATGAATGAAATACCAATTAGAGAATATGTCATCGCTGTCGGACAAATAATTAAACCAGAAAATATTCTATACGTCTCTCGATTAGCAAATCAACGCATTTGCATATTTCTCAAAGACAAAACGCTAGTAGACAAAATGGTTACAGTCGAAAAGATCAAAGTACAAAATCATTACGCTAATATAAGAAGATATGTAACACCACCTACAAGAGTCATTATATCAAATGTATGTCCCACAATACCAGAAGAAATTATTATGCAAGCCCTACATGACCTCAATATACGAACCCTGTCAAAAATAACTTACCTAAAAGCCGGAATATTTGAACCCGGGTATGAACACGTACTTAGCTTCCGAAGACAGATATATATCGTGGAAACAGATAAAAAAAGTTCCGGAAACAATTCTTATAAGTCACGAAAAAACTGAACATCGTATCTTCCTTGCAACTGAAACAACGATATGTAAGAAGTGCAATAGTACAGGTCATCCAGAAAATAAATGTAAAAATACAGCTACAGAAACACTACAAACAAATAACAATATACAACAATCCCAAATTAACAATAGCCATCCAAAAACAACTCAAGCCGAAATAATAAATAACACTCCTAATATTACAGATAGGACAAACATACCAGCAATAATTACAAATAATACTGTAAAAGACAAACAAACTACACCAAAATCATACTCTGAGAACAGTCAGATATTCAAAAAACCATTAAATAAAGAATTAAACACTCAAAAAGATACCGAAACTCAGCACAAGAACACAAAACTAAAACGCACAGCATCGGAGGTACAACTAGAAACCGAAGAAGAGGACACCGACAGCATATTCGAATCAGAATGTGAATCAATGTCATCGCAAACATCAAATAACCCAAAACGAAACATGAAGAAATTCAAAAGAACAAGCAGCGCAGAAAGAGAATATAATACCTCTCTAGAAATGGCAAAAAAAGAAATAGAAAATAACATAGAATCATACCCAATGGATTACGAACAATGTAATGACTTTATAGAAAACGCCCTTGGACAAAATAATCCACATGAAATCTTGGAAGATTACACAAACCAAACCATGGATACAATAGAAATGCTGAGGAAAATACATACAAAAGTTGAAGGACGACAACTGAGGAACAGACTATCTAGAATAATAAAAAAACTTAAAGTCAACACACTCCGACAATCAAAATCTAGCGACACAGTAGACAAACTTCTGCAAGTCGCACAACCAGAATACCAACAATAACTAATTAAAACATCGAAAATAAATTAAAAATTAAAATAATGACAACTATTCAGTGGAATTGTACTAGTCTAAACACACATAGAGAAGAACTACAGTTATTAATAACGGAATACAACCCTGATTTCATTGCACTACAAGAAACAAGACTACAACAAAACAAACAATTTAAAATAAAATCCTACGATATCTACAGGAAGGACAGACATAACGAAGAACACGCAGCAGGAGGGGTTGCCATATTATCCAAAAATTCAATAAACGCTAATGAATTTCAACTACAGACAGACCTAGAAGCTGTAGCAATTCAAACCGATTACCCTATACAACTTACAATATGCAACATCTATATACCACCAGACATTAACCCCCAATCACAAGATATCGAAAACATAATTGAACAACTACCGAAACCATATTTAATCATCGGAGACTTCAATGCCCACAACATTCTTTGGGGTTCAAAACATACTAACAATAGAGGTAGAACAATCGAGAATTCAATGGATGATTTGGTTCTACTAAATGACGGATCAATAACTTATATATGTCCAAGATCAGGCGCTCTCTCAACGATAGACTTATCATTCTGTGATCCAACTATAGCACCAAATTTTATTTGGGAAACACTGCAACACCAATACGGAAGTGATCACTTCCCAATCAAACTAATTCAAAGCAACTATAGAACTACAACAACATCACAGATCAAAAAATGGAAATTGGAGCAAGCAAACTGGAATCTATTCACAGACGAACTTAACAAGAACTACATAACATCTAGCAATTCCGAAAACATTAATACACTAATTCAAAATATCACAAACCAAATAATAAAAGTAGCTGAGAATACAATAGGATACAAAAAACATAGAAACAAGAAATGTGTGCCATGGTGGAATGAACAATGTAAACAATCAATACAAAACGTTAAAAAAGCTCTCAAAGAATTTCGTCAAAATAGAACGCAAGATAACTTCATAGAACTAAAAAGAAAGAAAGCAATGTGTAGACGAACAATAAAAGAAAGCAAAAAACAAACATGGCAACAATACGTTTCCTCAATAAACCCAGACACTCCACCAAAAGAAATATGGACGAAAATTAATAAAATTAAGGGTAAATACACTTCTACAGAAATAAAATCAATACACGTTAACAATAAAATAATAACAGATGCCAAAGAAATTAGCGAAACCATAGCCAAAACATTCCATGATAACTCGAGTAACCATCAATACAACCAGGACTTCTTAAAAATAAAAGAATTAGAAGAACGAGAAGAACTAGTAATAAGGGATGACGAAGAAAACCCATTAAACACAGAATTTACAATACAAGAATTGACAACAGCCATCAAGGAGACAAAAAATAACAGTAGCCCGGGACCTGACAACATACCCTACGAATTTATCAAACACTTGCCCGAAAAATTACTAAACTACATACTAGATATATTTAATCATATATGGAAAACACATTCCTTTCCGGATCAGTGGAAAGAGACCATTCTGATACCTATCCATAAAAGCGGAAAACCAAAAATAGATCCTCTAAACTACCGACCGATATCCCTCTCGAATACCTTATGCAAAACTATGGAAAAAATGGTCAATAAGCGACTCATATGGTTTCTGGAAAAATACAATTTACTAGCCCCAGAACAATGCGGTTTTAGGAATGAAAGATCCACCATGGACCATTTAGTGAATTTGACTATCGAAGCACAGAAAGCTATTAAATACAAACAACATTTAACAGCAGTATTCTTTGACATGGAAAAGGCATACGACAGGACCTGGAGACACCATATCATCAAATCGCTGGCCAAAAATGGAATACAAGGAAACATATTACATTTCATAAAAAGTTTCCTATCTGACAGGACATTTAGAGTACGATGCAATGATCATATGTCGGAAAAATACGAACTAGACAATGGAACACCACAGGGAGCAACGATCAGTGTGACATTGTTCCTAGTAGCTATAAATGACATAGTTGCAAAAACGCCAAAACTAGTCAAAACAGCATTATTTGCGGATGATCTAGCAATATATTGCAGAGGAAAAAATCCACAGGCCGTCCAATCCAACCTCCAAACCGCTATAAACCAAATTCATAACTGGACAACCCAAACCGGATTCAAAATATCGCCGACAAAGACTAAATCAATCCATATATGTAAAAAAAGACATAGAGACAACTATACAAACCTAAAAATTCACAACAATGACATAAGAAAAGAAAATCAAATAAAATTCTTAGGAATTACTTTCGACCATACACTGACTTGGAAACCACATATAATAGAACTAAAAGCAGAATGCCATAGAAGACTAAACCTAATTAAAACACTCACACACCATAGCTGGCGAGCAGACAAAAATACACTATTATGGATATACAGAGCAATAATAAGATCTAAGCTAGACTATGGTTGTTTCATATACGGTAATGCTAGCAAAAACGTTTTAAAGCTTTTAGAACCAATCCATAATAGTGCTATCAGACTTATTATTGGAGCTTTTCGTACAAGCCCAGTACTAAGCATACTAACTGAAACTGGAGAACCGAGCTTAGAAGACAGAAGAAAACATTTACTAGCAAACTATGTAACACAAATTGCCAGCCAACCAAAGCACCCAAACCATAGTCAAATCCTAGAAAACACCACAACCCTAGAACTGAAACAACATATCCCCCTCCTAACCCAAATTCTACCAATATTTGAACAAATGACACAATACTCAATTGAAGTCACCCCTAAAGATATCTCCTCAACCCCACCATGGATAATCTCCCAACCAAATCACAACATATGTCTCCTTGACTATCCCAAGAAAACAACAACAAAAGAAACATACAAAACCAAACTAAAAGAAATACTTGACGACGACTCAGAAAACCACATCTATACAGACGCATCCAAATCAAAAGATGGAGTAGGGATAGCAGTATCTATTAGAGGGAAAACCATAAAACTCCGACTACCAAGCACAATCAGTACAGAATCAGCTGAAAAATACGCCATACTCGCAGCACTTAAAGAAATCTGTAATATTCCCTACAACGACAAAACGTATACTCTCCTAACAGACTCCGCCAAATCCATAAAAGATACCCTGGATCCCTACCCCAAATGTCCTATAACTGTCCATATTAAAGAATATCTACATAAACTCCAAACCCAGAATACACCTATTAAGTTCATATGGATCCCCTCCCACATCGACCTAGAAGGTAACGAAAAGGCAGACCAAGAAGCAATAAAATTGGATGAAATTTACCCTAGTCGTTCCACAAAAAATGACATAAAAGAAATAATAAAACAAAAACTGGAAGAAATCAGACAACAGAAATGGACGGAAAACAGAAACAACAAATTAAGAGAAGTAAAAGAAAATATACAAAGTTGGAAAACGAAAGAACCAAGAAAACACCAAATTATTTACACGAGACTAAGAATCGGACATACAAAAATCACACATAAATACAGATTCGAAAAAACACCACCTCCAGTTTGCGACGTCTGCAACACAACCCTAACAGTAAAACATATCATCATAGACTGTACCAAATACACACAACAGCGAACGACAAACAACATTCCAAATGACATCAAAGAAGCCCTGAGAGAAGACCACGAGCAACTGAGAAGAACCATAGACTTTATTAAAGACATCAACCTATACAAACATATATAACAACGTGTACTTATTATAATGAATACCCTTTAAGATGTACCCACTCATTGTACCAACGCTATGACCTGAGTTGTTAAAGCGTTCTAAATAAATAAATAAAAAAAAAAATGTATCATTGTTGTTTCCTTCCCGTTTCTTGCGTTCACATTCCCGAGAGGTTGTTTCTAAGCTGTACGTATGAGTGACTGGCGCTGTCCCTTTACCACCCTTATTTCAGCAACGTCAGCTCAACCCAGTCTTCACTGTTTAGCTAGTCGGAGCCCAAACCTAGCTCGGATATTCACTCTCAGGACCTAAGTTTGGTTTTTATAACTCAGTCACTAATAAATTTTCATCTGTGAAATTAAAATTGTTAGCGGGAAGCGCTAACAGCATATTATTAACAAGTCGCATTTTTTTTTTTTTAATTAATAGAATGGGTGCTACACCATAGTCAAATTTTAACTATCTTAAATAAGGAAGTAAAAATAAACAGTCATACAAAAAAGTCTCCGTACGACAGTAGTTTTAATGTATTTTAGGAAAAATAGCAGTCTAAAACCCAATATATTTAATTTCCTTTTAATCCAAAATAAAACGCAGTATATTATGTTATTATTAATGTAAAATAAACAAATAATTTACTTAATTTATTTATATTATGGGGTAAACTTTGAAAGTATTCATAATTTCATGACAAAAAAGTCTCCGTACGATAACCAAAACATTTAAATAATAAACCATTTATTTATGTTTCATAAAGAAATATAATATTTCGAGGGTTTTCCTTTGGTTTTTCCACCAGTAACTAAGCGATGAATCATTGAATCCACCAAATTTTTGGTCACTGATGGCATTATATTCTGCCAGTTTACTTGTAATTAATTTTAAATTCTTTTTTGCTTTACATTCTTATTTATTTAAAGAATTTTCCGCACTTTCTCAATCTGATTAAAGTCCGGAGACTGTGAGGGATGATTAAGCATATTTTTAATATTATACAGTACGCATTCTCTTATAGAGCGAATTATTTGTCGGATTTTTCTGATGCATCAAATTAAAATTGTCTGTTAAGGCCCTACTTTTCGGCACATTGTTTAAGATTTGCTTTTAAAATGTCGAGGGAACCTTTGCTATCCATTGTTGCAATAATTACTAATTTTCGTACTCCCGCTGAGGAGCTATAGCCCCTAGACATAATGCTATCACCGACTTATTTAACTGTTACTATTAAATGCCTTAAATTTTAGGTTTTCTCCATTTTTTGTTTGCCTTCTATCTAATCTGTATATATTATACTTACTTACTTACTTACTTACTTACTTACTTACTTACGTTACCAGTAAACCTAATAAAGAATTAAAACTTTTAATTTAAAAGTATAAAATCTAAAACATTTAAATGTAAGTTAAATACGGCGGTGACAGCATTATGTCTAGGAGCTATAGCTCCTCAGCGCGAGTACGAAAATTAGTAATTATTACAACAATGGATAGCAAAGGTTCCCTCGACATTTTAAAAGCAAATCTTAAACAATGTGCCAAAAAATAGGGCCTTAACAGACAATTTTAATTTCGTGCATCAGAAAAATTCGACAAATAATTCGGTCTTTAAGAGAATGAGTACTGCATAATATTAAAAATATGCTTAATCATCCCTCACAGTCTCCGGACTTTAATCAGATAGAGAAAGTGCGGAAAATTCTTAAAATAAATAAGAATGTAAAGCAAAAAAGAATTTAAAAGTAATTACAAGTAAAATGGCAGAATATAATGCCATCAGTGACCAAAAATTTGGTGGATTCAATGACTCATCGCTTAGTTACTGGTGGAAAAACCAAAGAAAAACCCTCGAAATATTATATTTCCTTATGAAACATAAATAAATGGTTTATTATTTAAATGTTTTGGTTATCGTACGGAGACTTTTTTGTCATAAAATTATGAATACTTTCAAAGTTTACCCCCTAATATAAATAAATTAAGTTAATTATTTGTTTATTTTATATTAATAATAACGTAATATACTGCGTTTTATTTTGGATTAAAAGAAAATTAAATATATTGGGTTTTAGACTGCTATTTTTCCTAAAATACATTAAAAATACTGTCGTACGGAGACTTTTTTGAATGACTGTACGTAAGTTAATGATCATTAATAAAGAAAATTTGTTTAAATTAATGAGTTTGCATAATACAAGCCGTTGGTCTGATGTAACATGTTCTAAGCAATTTGATTAGTTGCCTGATTTTAAAAGTGCACGCATCTGTTTCACCCGCCCACCCATAAAACATCAATAGACAAACAGTAGTGCCATTAGCCGCCATAATTGATAGTCCTAATATTGTTAAATAATGGTCGAACTTTTTCAATGTTCTACAATTTATTAGAAAAAAAGAATTTAATTGCATCTTGATTATGACGTATAAATTCATACCGGATGGCGCTCGAAATCCGTCACATAGCCATTTAACATGCGAGATAAGAATATTGTGATATTTACTTCACATTTATTTTTTCTAATTTATTTTTATATAATTTTTTTTTTCATTTAAACAAATTAGAATAAACAGAAATTTAAAAAAATAAGGAAGTGTGTTGGGTTTGAACCCAATATCCCTGGAACAAAAAGATAGGAAGCTACCATTGTGCTACGGAGTACCCGAATGGTGCTTTTTCTTTTACAGAGAATAATAAGTGTTATTTTAAAATTGCTACATCATTTTCTTATTTTCCTTAATTATTTTTTACTAATTTTAAACAATTTATAAGTTATAATTAATATGATGCAATAAGTGTTTCTAAACATGTGTGCAAACTTTTACTACAATAAGTTTTTATGGGAGGCAAAAATTTAAAATATTCTTATTTCCCATGCTAAATGACTATGTAACAGATTTCAAGCGCCACGCGGTATATTAACATAATTTAGCTATGTGAACATGAAAATTTTGTACCCTCTAGAACTAACAGCTTGTGGACCACTGATGAGGACATGCTGCATCACTCCAAATTCTAAACTTTATTATTATTATGATTATTATCATTGCTGGTACCCTTTCGGGAGTCGGGATTAGATATTTAATTTTTATTTTAGTTGGTTTATTAAATTCTTCTATTGTCTTCTGATTTGTACTATCTTCTTTGTTTCTTGACAGCTGATGTTAATTTTTTGAATTGTTTTTTCCACAAAGTCTTGCCATGTCTTTAGTGGTCTTCCTTTCCTGTTTTCCTTAATTGTTCTTGTATTCCATACTTTTTTGTTTGTTTTGAATCTGGCATTCTTATTAGATGTCCATACCATGCCAATTGTTTCTTTACAATGGTGGTTTGTTTACTTTCGACTTGCAGATTATTTCTTATTCGTTCATTTATAATTTTGTCAATTCTTTATACACCTTCTACTGTTCTCAGAAATCTAATTTCAGTAGCTTGTATTTTACTTCTACTTCACTGGTTCATTGTCCATGTTTTACTGCCATATATTAGTGTTGGTCTGCATATTGTGTTGTATAATGTCATCTTAGTTCTTTTTGATATATGTTTGTTGCCCAGGATTATTCTGTTTATTGAGTAGTAGCTTTTATTAGCGGCGAGTATTCTTTTGTTTATTTCTTGTTCCATGCCTCCTCTGTTTTCTAGAGTTACTTCTAAATATGTAAGTGTTTCTACTTGTTCTATTTTCTTTCCATTTAGTGTTATGTTTGTTGTTGTATCATCTTTTGATATTACCATTATTTTTGTTTTTTCTATGTGTTTCTTTATGATGTGCCTTTTTAATTCATCATTCCATATGTTCAAGTTATGTTGCATGTCGTTTTCGTTCTTTGCCAGTAATGTCAGGTCGTCTGCAAAAGCACATTTTGTTATAGATGTTATAGAGAGATTGTGATATCCAATTTCTACTTTCCTTGTTTTGTCCTTTACATTTTGTAGTATATTGTCTATGAATACTATAACTATATACGGGACTTAAGGCTCCTCCTTGTCTTAGTCCTTGTATAGTACTGAATTCTTCTAAGGCCTCTTTTCCGGTTATTTATATTTTTTGTTTCCGTTATAGCTAACAATTTCAATTTAGCTCTTTCAAACTCTTCCACTAGGTCTATTTCCTTGCCATTTATACTTTTAATATTCCATATACTATTGGGATTATCCTTTTCGGATGACTGTTAGTTTTCAATTTGTCTGTTTGTATTGAGTTGTTCTTTAATCGTAATTTGAGTAATTTTCGATTATTGGCTTCTCTACGCCTTCTTCATTTCCTTTGAGTGTAACACACGGTAAAAATATATCGTCATAATTACCGAAGTCTACATGTATTGTATATACTGGCACTCAGTAATGGGTAATATGCCTTGATGATATATTTATTTTATTTATTTCTTGTTTTATTTCATTTCGGTTTTCATCCACTTTAAACATCATTTGTTGGAACATTTTTTTTAACTCATCCATGTCGTCTGTACCTTATCTATGTTTTTATTATTTCTTTGTTCACTTTCTAAATTTTTCTCTCTCTTTCTTTGTTCTGGCAATCTTATCACCTTTTTACTGCTTCCAAATATTTGATCGTATTCCTGATCTACTTCTCTTATATTACTCATACCCAAAATAACACTTCAAATTTATAACTTTTAATTATTTACAATTTATTTTAAATTTAAAACAAAAATTTTAATTACACTACGCCACTGGAATTTTAATTCCAATTTGACACTCGCGCGCTTCTAGACTAACACACACACACCTTCACTGGCTGTGAGAAGACAGAGTTTATATGTATTTCAAAAGTTTTACTTATATTTACTAATACTGTTTTCTTTCGTCTATACTCGTAGTTTACTTCATGTGTACAACACCTTACTCTTTTAAACTTTGCTGTTGTATTAGAACACTTTTAGTTTAAGCAATAAGTCCCGATAAAAACGAGATTATTATTGGCCGAACTAAAAGCAAGTGCTGTCACGATTAGCGCACTCATATATAGATACCGACTCAATTCTGAACTTTAAAAATTTGCTTATTACGTAAAATTTTCAAGTCGCGTTGGTGCTAAAATAATTTTATCCTGTTTTTCTAGAAAAAATAAAAATTGATATAGTATCCATTATAAAATCATGTCCGTGCTTTTTAACACTTTATTTAAAAAATTGTATGTTAAAATAATATGCCTAAAATTGTTGTAATAAAATGTAGATTTTATTGTTATTAATATTTTATGATGGTACTTCATATGTTGGTTTGCGCGAACGTTTTAAATTCATTGATTACTAAATGAATGCGAATAAAATAGTACACACCTCAATGGCATGCTCATTCCATCCAAGCGCTTATAACTGACCTTCAGTATACCTCGGTCATCTAACTCAACACTATTATTTATGTACCATTATAACTACTTTATTGGCAAAATAATACACTAGTCCCATTAGAAAATTAGGAGAGACGAATAGAGCTATGCACAGTGCATTTGACAGCTATACCTCCAAGGTAAAACACTATGACTACGTATATAATCTGCACTACATTCGCCAAAATATTAAAAAGGAGGATAAATTCCACAGCGCTACAGAAATAATTTGCTACATCACATAAATCTCCATGTAATTCCCCAATCTTTCTAATGATATATTTTGGCGAATGTTTTGTATTTTTGAATTTATATTCCTTTAATACATTATCTCTTTCTTCTAAATCATTCAATATCGAGCACATCGTTACGAAGTGGTTGTTTATACCACATAATCCAGCAAATACTATATATACAAACACATTTCGAACCATCGTAGGAATTCCTGAAGCAACAAAATCTATGAAAGTGGCATCTGTGAACTTAGTAAGAAGAGTAACAATTATTGCAACAAAAATTACGAAGAAATAATATAAATAGTATGATGTTCTATGATTCTTAGTGTTGTCTCCTATTTTTCTTAAGTTTAATTCGAAATCCGTGTAACGGTTAATAGCCATAATAATACTTTCAATATTTATACGAAATATGAATATGGATACAATTGCCATAAATGAAACAGATATATACATAATTATTTAGTAATGTAAAACAATGCAAAGAAAATAAATATGATCGACATCATCGACTAAATGATAACCTAACCCCTACACCAAAAACTCCTTTCGAAATTATAAATATAGATCTCACATTATATAAAAATCTGACGTGGCCAACACAATTCCTCCCGCAATTTAACTTTTATTAATTTAAATACATACCTAAATATTTATTATATTATATTATAATAGTGTCAAAAACAGGAACTAAATTTATGTATCAGTCGGACCAATTTCAAATAATTTCATTATTGCCAACTGAATCAGTTACTTTTGATCACGCTGTTGATTATTTTATAAATTTATTAATAAAATTTATAGAAAAAGTATTAATGTGTACTTATAGAAAATTTAATAATTTTACAGGGAGTTCGAAGAAAAACTAATTTGAGCTTGAAGTAAAGTGTCGTTTAGCGTTATACGATTTAAACAAAATGTAAAGGCTTCTTTCCATATTGAAATAGGGTCGGGATTTCAAGGGTAGCTGGAG
Organism: Ophonus ardosiacus; assembly: GCA_943142095.1. Lineage (NCBI taxonomy): Eukaryota > Metazoa > Arthropoda > Insecta > Coleoptera > Carabidae > Ophonus > Ophonus ardosiacus. The sequence goes on along the minus strand of OW964829.1, from coordinate 18,465,372 downwards.
GTATAGGGATCGTGCTAAAAATCGGATATCGAGGTTTTTGAAACTGACCACATTTGTCGGTCTGTATGTTTATATGTGTGGATCCTCAGCCTTCCAGTGGTCGCACGCGGACTCACGCTCCGCAGAATTTTTAATTTTTAGACATTTTGAAAATATATGCCTATATCGGCTGAGCTGCACAGTTCATCGGTTCATTTTCCATTAATTACCACTACTGACGTTATATAATTGTCCATTTGTTAAGTATATAAAAAAATATAAAATATTTTTATTTTACATCACTAGTACTTTTAATCCTACAACATATTTATTATTATTATTATTACTATAATTATTATTATTACTATTATTATTATTATTATTATTATTATTATTATAAATTGTTACGGTTCAAAATCTCACTAAACATTCTTAGCCTATATTCTTAGTTTTCTACATGCTGTCCGGTCCCGTAAATAACTTTGGTGGTTCTACTCAATTACTTTAGGGGTTTTCTGGTGATCCAGTATTTCTATAAGTATTATTATACGTAACATAATATGTTTCACTACGATTTATATCTTGTATTTATTTCGACTACTATTGTAGGTTTCTTTCGGTGTTATTTCATATTCTTAAATACTCTGATAACCTTGCGAGAATTTATTTAAATTTCTCTTGACAAGTCTGGCCGGCTTCGCTGGTTCACAAGTGCCACGTTTTTAAACATTTTTAAATATTATTTTTTACATAAAAGCCTCCCTGCTCGTTAGGATTATAGTTTTTTGAGTTATCCTATAACAGAACACTTGAACAACAATATTCTTCATTCTGTGTTCGTTTTTATTGTTATTCCTCTCTAGTTAGTGGTTCACATGAATGATCTCGTCTTTTTGTTATTTTGTGTATGAAGGCCTCTTACTTCCTGCGGCAACTTTTAGGTAAAAAAAATCCTAAAAATCTCGAATTTTTCTTCTTCAAGTACAATTGTTGATGAAAAACAGTTGTATTTCTGACTATCGTGTTGGCACTTGGCTAGATTCGTCGAGATATAGTTTTGACGTAGAGTGCTCGATTGTTGTTTAGTCGAGATTTATATAACATCGAGATTACTGTGAGTTTCCAGTGTCGTGTGCCTTGGTGGGTGTTTACGTGTTGTATCGTGTCCTGGAAGTAGGGTTGGGCCTACTTTAGAAAATTGCAAAAAAGGACAATTTTTCGGCAATCATATTCTGAATTATTTGTAAGATGTAAAACCTAAAAGAAAAATGCGCCGCAGGCGATTTTTTGAAGATTTTTAAGGTCAAACGTGTTTTAATGCAAAGTTAGATAATATAAGTTTTTCTTACAATGAGGCAAATTTAACAAATTTTTAAAAAATTAAAATCAATATTTTATGACAAAAACAAGTAAAACACAATAAGATATCTAACTTTAAAATGTTAGCTGCTAATATCTAATTTTACATTTTAATTTTTTAAACTGGCAAAGCAGTTATTTAACGTTAATAAACTATAATAAAATATTAACGAGTAGTACGTGATCCGGATAGTCTTTCGATGAGGATGAGAGTAACAATTATCAAATTTGACAAGTCTACACAGATATTTTTATCTCTGAAGGCCTGAACTTATCACCAAATACATCTCTGCGTCTGGTACCGTCACCTTTTAGAGAAGACTGTAAACTAAATGTTAGTAAATAAAGTAGTACTAATACATCAATAATTCAAAAAATTTGTTGTTATTTCATTACATTACATAAAATGTGCAATAATTATTTCATTTTCTTATTTATAATAATAAGAAAAAATATTATTAATAACAAAATTTACTATAAAAGGACAAATCGCGTCCTTTCCTGGTTTAAAAAAGGACAAGGACAAAATATGCTCAAAGAAGGACAGTCCTTTCCAAAAAAGGTCAGTTGGCAACCCTACCTGGAAGTCATCTCCTCGTGAGAATTTATCATTCTATCGTCACGTCTTCAATCTTAGGAATACCTACCATCTGGAGTTCCTACCCCATCCACCACGCCCTACCATTGCCCATTAGTTCCCGAACGCGTCACTCGAGAGAAATACATTCTTTCTTTAACGTCGTTCTTTCCAACTATTGTGTTTTATTATTGCGAGGAAGAAATAGAGTATATTTTAAGTTATAGTGTTGCTCTTAGAGGATTGTGAGTACTAGAGCTGATAAACTATCGAATTTAATAAATGTTGACATATCGATAGGCATAATTACAAACTAGCGATATATCGATAGGGCTATCGATGGTTAAGAAAAAACTGAATTAAATTAATAATGCATTGGAAATTTTATTATACGCCAGAATTAGATGCAAATTAATTTACTGATAATAATTTTGCGAAAACAAAAAGTTGAAGCAATTACATCAAAATGAGAACTATAAGAGCTACGAGGTCGGTTAAATTAGCAAACAATTTCTATTTTCCAAGACTACATTAATGAGTTTTTTTTTTCGACCAGTAGTTTAAAACTGTGGGGGGGGGGGGGCTACTTTCTTAATTTTAAATGGGATCATATATTTTTTAATTGTTTATTATACAGAATTTTATTCTAAATTCAGTGCTATAATATTTGCATAAACTTAGATAACATTTCCTTTTGAGAAAAATACATTTACGATTTACTAAATACCAACTTGTAGCTTGTAGTTGTAGCTGTAATCCGTGCCGTACATAGATAAATTCAAAACATATCCAACCAAACAAGATTAACTAAGAAGAACTAATAAGCTCTATTTTTTTAAAACTACCAAATTATTTCGATAGTATTTGAAACAAAATGGAACTATCGATATTTAAAACAAAAATAAAACTATCGATACATCGATATTTACTATCGATAGTTTATCAGCTCTAGTGAGTACAGTGTCATTTGACGTTTCCTTATTAAGGGTCATGCCTTTCTGTCACAAAGATAGAGCGGGGTACGTAGGTGAGAAACGAGGTAGCCAGTGGGCCGGACCGTTTGGTTACCCCAATACTAAATTATTTTTGAAGTAGATGTGTTTATTTTAGTTTCCCACTGATCGCCAAGAGGGTTTGTTGCGCTTATTTGGAAAAGATATTAGTAAATTTTTAAAAATTGATACTATTGATTAATTAATATGTAAAAAATGATAAAGAAAAACAATACTCTGAGACTATGTCACTTCTCGAATATTATTTAACTATATGTATCTCAAGATTCAATTGTTTATTTCTAATAGAAACACCACAAAATGAGTTGAAAGAAATGTCATTTATTTTCAAGCCAGGCAAGCCCCTTACGATTAACGTGTGGATTAATATTTTATGGAATTTGTTAACTTTTTATGGCTAAATTCTTTATAGGGTCAATAATTTTATTTAAATATTGCATACTTTGATTTATTTTATGTATGATAGCATTTTTTTTATTCTTTATTTAATTACACTGTTGCCCATTGTCATGCCTTGTAATCCTGCGACGTCTGCCTGCGTCAACTGGCATGTAGTCCACTTCGCATTGTTGTCGGTGTATTGTTGGCGGTCGAAACTGAATTATGAGGGTACAGCAATACTTTGTACTTTTACTTTATTTTAAAGTTGGTTCTTGCTAACATTATTATTACATTCCTACATTCATATTTTTACAATTTTTGCCGTGCCTTTTGCACGTTTCAGCTTGCCATTTATTAAATTCTGTTTTACTGAGTACTTGTTTTATTTATCGAACCACAGTTGTTTACAGGCAAGAACTATTAATGATAAGTAAACTTTAATACTTGTATCTCATTTGTATGTCCTTTTCGTAATTTTGCGGATAAAAACTACATGACGCCTAACTAATCCTTTTATAACCCTACCTGTGATTTTAACCAGCCCGTCTCCACTGTCGAAAAGCTGACGGCCTTCCAAGCAAACAACCAGATGGAGTATCGTGACCCATTCTACCCATTTTGAGGTTTAGAAAGACTACGTCACAAAATATATAATTAGAACCGTCTTAATACCTAAAATATGAAATAAAGTTTTATTTAAATTTTATTGTAAATTTTTGTTTAGATACGCTTTTTGTTTAGATTGGTTTTTTGTTTATAAATGGCAATAACGTACATGTGGATCAAAGAATGTTATTTTCAATAGTTTAGACAACACACTAATTCATAAATCAAAGTGCGGATCTTGATATGCGATTTTTAGCACAATCCCTATACTTCCCTAACCAAGGGTAGCGGGAGGTAAAAATCTTTCGGTAATTCCTCAAAATACCGAATCAAAAGAAAATAGTAATCGCTGAGTGCTATACCTGGACTATAAGATGGATGTTTTAACTCCTGTGAAGCACATTCTTCGATAAATTGGCGGACTTTTTCAGAAGCAATATGGTCTTTGTCAGCAAAACTTTGGGACCTTTTGACCTATGAACAGCTTTAAGATTATAATAGTCTATTAAAATCGCCGGGAATTGTAGTGCCTTTCTTCATATAGTAAACCAAGAATCCCTCGCAATCACAGAAAATCGTAGCCATTGATATTTTCGAAGAACATTGTATGTATATTTGCCTTTTTTGGAGTAAGAGATCATTTTGCACCCACTACGTTCACTCTCATTTCGTTGGAGAGTTCCAGTGATACATTTTCAAAAACAATCGCAGTCTTGTTCTAATGCATCCAAATTTCCCTGGTAAAAATTTTTTTGGGAATCCATATCGCCGCCATAGTGTTCATCCCTAAATCTATTTGTAATTTTTTAAAAACTTTTATCACTAATATACGAACTTCTTTTGTAATATGTAACTAAAATTTTAATTCTTGAATCTGTTGGCACCAAATCTTCTATTTTCTTTATTAATATAATAATAATAACAATAATAATAATAATAATAATAATAATAATGATAAAATAATAATAATAATAATAAAATAATAATAATAATATAATGATAATAGTAATAATTGTGTAATTGTTGGAAAATAGTTTTTAACAAAGAAGATAGGATGGATTTATTATACATTATGTTAAACCATTAAACAGTGATCTGTTCGATTTTAATTATATATTTATCATTAAGATGTATAGGCTATTAAGGATTGTAAACAAAAATAGTACATTATTATACAACGTAGATTATCATATCCATACTATATCAGTACGGAAGGATATGAAGATTTGGAAAGATATCTAGTTGTTAAAGATTGGAAGGTAGGGCATTTCGCAAAGAAATGTTATAAATTGTCAATTATGTATTGGTTGGCAAGCATAAGATTTTGAAATATTTCCAATTGTTACATAGAGAAAGTCAATACGTACATTGTGAAGTGATGATTTAAAATATACGAAGGAAATAAAAAACTTAATATTCCTATTAATCAAGTTCCACTATTATCCAAAGGTTACATTTATCTATCTACCAACTGAGCTATGGCGGACTCTCTCACGATGGCTGAAATGATCTTCCACTCGGCGTAGTGCTTTTACATCTCTCATTCGAGGATACTATTTTTATGAACACGTCATAATTTACTATATATATATATATATATATATATATATATATATATATATATATATATATATATATATATGATGGACATGGATGCGACGATCGCTCTCTTTATCTAAAACAAAGGGAGTGGGGTATTTTTGGGAGAGTGGATGTTTTCGGCCGGACACATCTGCAGGTTGGTCTAGCTCTGCCACTCCGCCAGATATTATTCCCTCTTCTTCTCCTCCTTTGTCCTCTTGAACTGGTAACTTGTGAGCGGCACAACACGAGTAAACACTCAGTAGCTACTTGAGAGTTATACGTGGCCTCTTCTCTGTTATCCGGATGTGCCATCGCGTCTTGTTGCCATCTTCTCCGTGGTTGACTGTTTCTATACCCGTCTTGGAGAAAGAACCCATGGATGATGTGGAGGTGGGCCTTTACTACGGGTGTGGTAGTGGGGTACTCCAGAAGTTGTAGGGGCGTCTTTTTGTGCTTGACGCACCAAACTGTCTATTAACAGACTGTCTTGAATCATATTCTGCATCGTTTTTTGGTCAACAGTATTTTTATTTGTGCTCACACTTGTGCTAGTCACTTCTTCATTGCTTGCCCTACTTGGCTCTTCGTTTCCATTTTCTTGATTTATAAGGCTTTCGTCCCTAAATGGCTTTAAACGATTTATATGCACCGTTGAAATTTTGTTGGAATTTCGCTATTTTATTTTATATGTTACGGGTCCCATGATTTCCGTGATGAAGTACGGTCCTGTCCATGGCTTGTGTAGTTTTCGTGACGTACCTGCATGAATAGCTGGGTTATGCAAGTATACTGCGTCACCGATTTTGTAGACTGCTGACTTTGTATTTTTGTTGAATTGTTTATGTGTCTTCTCTGTTGCTTTGTTTATGTTTTGTTTCACTGCCTCGAAAGCAATTTGCAACCTTTGCTTTAATTCTGACGCATAATTGTCTGCATAGTTATACCGTAAATCTTGAGGTCTTGTTATGTCATCATAAGGTAACTCCATGTCTCGACCGTGCATTAAGAAGAATGGTGTCTCGTTTGTACTATTATGCACGCTACTTCTATAGGCTAGTAGCACGAATGGTAACCATTCATCCTAGTCGGTCTGATCTCGATTTACAAAATGAGACAGAATGTCCTTGAAAACTCGATGACTTCGTTCTATTATCCCATTTGTTTGTGGGCGGTATGCTGTCGTTTGCAGTTTTTTCGACGCCTAATATTTGACAAACTTCTCTAAAAATTTCAGAAGTGAAATTTGCGCCTTGGTCTGTCAGCAGTTGTCTCGGAGTCCCGTGTCTTGAAATAATTTCTTGAGCCAATATTCTTGCTATGGTTCATGCCTTTTGATCGGGAATGGCGAATGCCTCTGGATATTTTATAAAGTGGTCCTGGAACGTTAGGATGTATTTGTTCCCTTTCATACTTGTTGTTAACGGACCCACAATATCCATTGCGACTCTTTCCATTGGTCGACTGACTTCATTAAATTTTTGTAGTGGCACAGGCTTGTGATGTGGAGACGTTTTCCTCTCATTGCATGAATGACACTTCTTGCAATAATCTTCAATGTCCTTGGCCATTGATTTCCAAAAAATTTTTTTCTTGATTCGACTATATGTCTTCTCGAACCCTTGATGTCCCGCATATGGTAGATTGTGGTAATCGTGCATTACCTTGAATTTCATGGACGCTGGTACTATGAGTTGATGATGACGCTCATTATTAGATTTTTCTTTGAATATTAAACCTTCATCATCCGTGAAATAACTTTCTTTACTGGAGAGTTGTTGTATTGTTGCATCTTGACGTTGTTTACTTGCTCTGATGTGCCTGTCCCATATTGGTTCATATGTATCTTCGACTTCTACGGCGTTTATGGGTATTCTTGATAATACATCTGCGTTTACGTGTTTCTTCCCCGGTCTATGTTCAATTTTGAAGTCGTATTCTTGGAGAGTAAGTACCCATCTTGCCAATCGTGATTGTGGCGTGCTGATAGAAAATAGCCACTTCAGAGGTTGATGGTCGGTTATGATGGTGAACTTTCTTCCATGCAGATACACTCTATAGTGTTTTACACCCCAAATTACTGCAAGACATTCTTGTTCTGTTGTAGAGTAATTTACTTCAGCCTTGTTTAACTGTCGGCTTGCAAAAGCTATCGGCCTCTCATAACCATCGCATTTTTGACTCAATATGGCACTAATAGCTTTTCCACTAGCATCTGTGGACAGGATGAATTCCTTGGTGGAGTCTGGATGAGCTAACACTGACTCGGAGCAGAGGGCATTCCTTAATTTATTGAATGATTGTTCGCAATCTTCTGTCCAGTTGAACGGCTCATTTTTCTGTGTTAATTTCGTGAGTGGCTTCGATGTTTTTGCGAAATCTTGAATAAATCTTCTGTAGAAGCCTACTACGCCGCAGAAAGCTCTGATGTCCTTGACTGATTTCGGCCTTGGATAGTCTTGTATGACAGAAATTTTGTCTGGGTCCGGTTTACAACCCTCCCCATTTATGATATGGCCTAAATACTTTGTTTCAGTTTTCAAAAAATTGCATTTACTCGGTTGCAATTTAAGGTTAGCTTGTCTCAGTCTATTGAAAACTTCCCTGAGTCGTTCCAGATGTTCGTCTGCTCCATTCCCATTGAACACGATGACGTCATCCAGGTATACTAGACATTGTTCACCTCTTAACCCTGACAACACACTGTTCATGAGGCGTTGAAATGTGCTCGGTGCGTTTACGAGCCCAAACGCCATCTTTGTGAATTGATAGTGTTCTCCATTTGCTGTGAATGCTGTCTTCTCTTTATCTCGTTCATCCAGTTGTACTTGCCAATATCCAGATGCTAAATCTAGGGTAGTGAATAGATTTGCATTTCCCAACTGATCCAATGTTTCTTGCATGTTTGCAACAGGAAAATAGTCCTTCTTCGTTATCTTGTTTAACCCTCTGAAGTCGATACACACCCTTATTTTGTTTTCACCATTTTCGGATTTCTTCGGCACGATGACTACTGGTGCTGACCATGGTGAATCGGACGGTTCTATTACTCCAGCTTCACGCATTTTCTTCAATTCTTTAGCCAACGGCTCCTTTGGCTAAGCGGAACTCGGTATGGTGCTTTGGCTATAGGTGGCACATCTTCAGTAATTATTCTGTGTTTTACTTGATGTGTACACCCTAGCTTACTGTCTTCCCATTGAAAGATGTCTTCATACTCTATCAGTAAATTTAATAATTTACTTTTTTCATCTTCTGCTAAATGGTCCATGTTGAATTGATTCTCGATGCATTTCTTCCCTTGGACCTTCACAGAGCACACTGCATGCTGCTTTTTGTTTACAGCTGGCGTGGCTTGTTTACTTCCTTCCGAGGACACGGCTTGTCCCGGTTTATTCTTCAGCTCTTCGACTTGTTCCCCTTTTCTTGGTATGGTCGACGGATGCTGCCCTTTATTATCTTGAGCCACTTGATTCTTCACGCTCTTCCTTTGAGAATTCTTATTTTTCTTCTTCCCGCCTACAGCTGTCCCGACTTGTCCTCTTGACCCGGTCGGCGAATGCTGTGCGTCTTGAGCCTGTTGATTTTCATCTTTCTGCCCTTGATAATTCTTCTTCTTCTTCTTCTTCTTCCCGCCTACAGCTGTCCCGACTTGTCCTCTTGACCCGGTCGGCGAATGCTGTGCGTCTTGAGCCTGTTGATTTTCATCTTTCTGCCCTTGAGAATTCTTCTTCTTCTTCTTCTTCTTCTTCTTCTTCCCGCCTACAGCTGTCCCGACTTGTCCTCTTGACCCGGTCGGCGAATGCTGTGCGTCTTGAGCCTGTTGATTTTCAATATTTTGCCCTTGAGAATTCTTCTTTTTCTTTCCGCATACAGCTGTCCCGACTTGTCCTATTGACCCGGTCGGCGAATGCTGTGCGTCATGCGCATGTTGATTCTCATCACCCTTCTTCTCAAGTACGGCCGATTTGCCGACTAACATGTTCTTCCCTAATGTTAGTTCTTGATTTGTGAAATTCATTAACTTCACTGGCACTTCTTTTTCGGCTTTTGTTATGACTCTTGCCGCCATAACCCCCTGGATCCTCAGCTCTACTGGTTCCACCACAATATCTTGTCCGGGATTGATCAGATCATGGACTGCTAGGCACACGAACTCGCAATTTGGAGGAATCTTCACGGCGCTTTTCAATTTAACCAATCCACTGGGTTGTGCGACTGATTTTTCTTGTTGCGCGACGCCATTCTTCCTATTTTAAATTCCCGCATCCTTATCTTGACTTGTAATGGTCGCCTGTCCGTAACTTGATACTCCACTGATATCATCAAGCCGAGTTGTGTTTCGCTCCGCCTTCTCGCTGACGTTATTGGCTTGTGTTGCGACATTACCTCCAATGACGTTGACTTTTGCTATGCTAGCACCTCTCTGTAGGTCAGCGTTGCTTAATAGTTTGAAACTCATATTTTCAAAACTTACATTCTCTCTCGACACGAGCACGTCAAATTTACGAATGAAATCTCTACCTAATAAGCCGTCTGCATCTAGATCTAGATTGTCAGAGCAAATAACCATTTTTTGTCGGAAACTATAATTTTGGCAGTTGAATTTTATTTTACTTGTGCCGTAATATGACACTGTTCCACCTGTTATTGCTTTTAAACGCCCAATATTATCTCTTTGAACTCTATGCCCCTTAACAAACTTTTTCTTAAGAATTGAAACTCTTGACCCTGAATCTATTAATAATTTCACAGGTGTGTCTTTAATTTTGACTAAAATAAAAATTTGGATCATCTCTATGTAATTCCACTACTGAACGAATATGATTAATTTTGAAAGTTTTTTCTGAGACTGATACCTCTCGTGACGGGGCTTTCGCGAGAGGGAATGTCAGTTTAAATTCTGAGTTCGGCGTTTTCCTTGTGCTCTCATAGTGCCTCTGTTGTTTCCATGACTGCCCATGGGTGGTCCTCTGTACCTGCTATAAATTTTGCCCCCATTTTGATTAATATTTGTTCTACAATCTTTAGCATAATGACCTAGTTTCCCACAACGTGCACACGAATTATTTCTTTTGCAATCTCTTTGTATATGACCATTTTCCATTCTTCCCGCTCTGCCATTTGCACCGCTTCATCAAATGTTAGACCAGTTTTATTGTCCATAATTGGCCTGAGAACTTTTCTAATTTCATGTTTTAGCCCATCTTTAAAATTGCATAAAATTTGTTGATTTATAAAATTTTCAATTCCATTTTGTAACTTTATTAATTCTGATTTTAAATTCCTTAATCTTTTTGCATATTCTTGTACTGATTCCCCTAAATTTTGTGTGCAATTTCTGAATTCTCTATTTATTTGTTCTATACTATACTATATCTATGTTTAGCAAATCTTTTAACAAAAAGTTCTCTAAATTCCATATATGTAATTTTAGCAAGCTGTAATTCAAATGCGAACTTTATATCTAGTGTTATGGGGGTTAGCATTAGTGGTGTGTCTCGATTCGAGTGGTCAGGTCCAATGGGTAGGTCGGGCGATCGGGATACCTGTGTCCCAATTGTTAGGCCGGTGTCTGCTTTGATGTGCTTCCTACAAATTGGTCGGATTTTCACACTGGGCTCGATGAACACAACGTTTTTCTTCTTCTGTATGATGGCGGCAAGATTTCAAACAACTACCACAATCAACAACAAAACCAGAAAAGTCACCAAGTTGGATTGTGAATGCGGAAAAACTATATAGTAGAAAAAATTGTGAAAAGATCATTTCAGCCATCGGGATTTGAACCCAGGACCACTGCCTCCCCGGGGCGTACTGCTATAGCATCTCTCATTCGAGGATACTATTTTTTATTGGTCAGTTACTCGATGTGGGGTTGGAATTACCACTACATTTCTGTGAACACGTTATAATTTACTCTGTGCCCTATCGGACCAGATTTTATAATTAACGGAGTTAATAGTGTAAACCTAAGTCAGCACATAAATGAGATTGCGTATATTCCATTTTATATGTGTTTTATAAATAAAGATAATGGAAGTTCAAAATAAGTTTGTTTTAAATCAAAATCATTGTTATAAATTTAAAAATAAGATTGGGTATTAATACCACTTATATTCCAAAATATTAAGTGCAGCTGTGTTGTTCTTTTAGATGTATAATTATTATTACCTAACTTATGGGGCAAGCTTGTGTCAAATGTATTCTTGGGACACCTGAACATAAAAAAGAGTCTAGATATAACTGAATAGTTCCGCTTGAGTACTTTTGTTCAGTGGGTTGAATTTGTTTTGGACTTTGCTTCTGTGGATAAGTTTATCCGGGGTGCTGTAGTCTAATGGAACTATGAGTTGGTGATCATTGATGAACATTATCTTATTGCGAGATATTTTGACGTTCTTTCCTTCTTTTAGTGTTTTTAATTCCTTGAGTAATTTTTCTGTTGGATCCAATCTTCACATGTTTTCATTTATATAAATTTTGGATTCTGTCAATGAAAACCTGTTGGATTGGATAGATATTATTAGATTTACGTTCCAATCGGAATATTCTATATCTAAGTTGGCGAAGTTTGATTTGGTGTATTTGCTTATCAAGTCTATAATTAAATTTTCCAGCTCAAATTTACATTTCTCATGTTCAGGCGTGCCACTAACAATTTTTTTCTTTTTATCCGTTTTGCTAGCGAATGTAATGTGGTACGCTGCTTTGTAATTTGTTTTTCTATGGCTAAGATTTGAACGTCATTTGAGTTAATATTGTGGAAACAGAATCAAATTTGTTATTGATTTCCTTCTTGATATGCTGTATATATAGTTTCTTCGAGTAATATATCAATTTTGTTGATTAGATAAACGTGCTTGTCGGCCAATTTAAAGTTATATTTCAGTCTTATTTAAAGTATTTGCCACATATTCATAAACACTCGTAAAGTTTCAAAACGGCTCGTTATAATTTTTGACAAATAGAATCAAACTTGACAAACAAAATTTGGTTTTTTTTTTCAATGTCGACTGTTTTTATTGGATAAATATTATAACGAACCGTTTAAAATTTTTACGAGTGTTTATGAATACGGGCATTAGTGTTAATTTCAATAGTCAAGCATTATGTTTTTATTATACATAGGATTCCAAATTACTGATGCGTATTCTAATTTTGAATGTACAAGTGAGTTAAACAAACTAATTATAGAGAACGAATCAGTAAAATTTCTGCATTGACGTAATATGAAACTAAGCATCCTATAGGATTGTTTACCATTTCTGCTATAGGCTCATTATCTGTTAATTTCGGAACAAAGATTATTCCCAAGTCTCTAACAAGTGACCCTTTTTTATAGTAATGATGTTGAGAGTATAGTGAAATGTTAAAGCGTCTTGATTTCTTGTGAAGGTAACATAATGACATTTATTAATATTAAGAGATAGATAATTTAATGAACAATAATTGAAGAATTTGTCTAAATCAATTTGTAAGTCTACGCAATCGTTTAGGCTTGATATAGATTTAGAGATTTTCAAATCATCTGCGTACATCAGAAAATTTGAATACTGAAAGCAATGGACAATATCAATAACAGATAGATTAAACAATATAGCCTTGTGAGAGCCTTGTGGTACTCCAGATGTTACATTGATGATACTTGATTTAAAGCCATTGTAGTAAACGAGTTGCGATCTATGTGATATATACGACTCAATCCACCTCAATAATGTTCCATGTATTCCCAGGTTACTTAGTTTTTGAATGAGTGTAGAATGATGGACCCGATCAAACGCCTTGCTGAAGTCAGTGTATATATCATCAACTTGCTTTTTTCCGTCCATGGTTGAACTTAACAATTCTTTAAAAATAATAATAAATAACAATAATAATAATAAAAATAATAGTAATAATAATAATAATAACAACAATAATATTATTAATAATAATAGTAATATCATTAACAATAATTATTGATAATTATTATTATATTAATAATAATTATAATTATAATTAATAATAATAGTAATTTTTCTTATTTCTGGTACTTTGTTTGAAGAGATTCAAAATGATGAACTTTATTCACAATTTTCCTTGTTTTAAAATTTATTTGGACGTTTCGGAGGTCCAAAGACCTCTATCTTCAGCATTATACATTTTGTTGGCTATAAAATTATTATGTGATAATATAATATGTTCAATAAGTATTTTAAAAAATCTTACCTACGTTTTACATTTCTTTTATTTTATTTTATCAAAAAATACATAAAAAAGAAACGTTAAAATAATTGTAATTTAAAAATGACACATGACTCTGAAATTAGGTACAAAGCAGTGTATATACAGGGTGTTAAGACTAAGTCGTTACACCCGAAAATGGTAGTTAGTTTAAAAAAACAACTTTTCGTAGTTCCAATTTTTGATTTTGTGTCCCTGTTTGTAGTTATTGGAGTTCTTTTGTTTATATATATATATATATATATATATATATAAAATATTAGGTTTACACACTGGGCGGTTTTTACCGCAGCGGTAAATTGGCCGTCGCCGTCGTTGCTTCAGTGGCACGAAGAAGCAAATGGGAGTTTACACACTGGGCGGAAGAAAAGCCGCGCGGGAGATTTGCCGTTGGCGGCAGGTATGCTGGTTCCTAGTGCTACTGGCGCTGACGGTAGTTTTGCCGCCGCCGTCTAGGCGTTTACACACTCAGCGGATTTCTCGCCGCTTGCACATATTGAGTATTGTTGGTAGTACACATTTTCATATTGAAAACAGTTCAAAATCGAAACATGAGTAGTGAAGTAGATAACGATCTTCTCATTTCATTGTTTGAAAAGAGACCTGTGTTATCGGATAAATCACTAGAAAGTTTTAGATTGAGAAGCTACAAGGACTTCATGGAAAGAGTTGTGTCTTGGTATTAGAAAGGACTTTGACGAAATTAAATAACTTATCAATTGGCAAACCAAAACACAAATAAGCCAAATCAAGGTAAATTAACGATCAAGTCACCTCCTTTTTGCCAACTTGAGCGGCTGTAGTTTTACCGCTAATACGCGGCAGCGTTTTTACCGCTTAATGTGTAAACACATCAAATTCTGTAGGTGGCGACGACCAATTTACCGACGCGGTGGGAACCGCCCAGTGTATAACCAGCCTTTAACGCTTGCAAGCTTGCGTCGCCAAACACTAATCCGGGAACGTTCCCGCACTTGGTATGTAAACAACTATTTACACGATACTGTGTGTTTTTGTTGAAAATGTTTACATATATCACCGCTCGCCGCTCTTCGCTCACCTATCATCGCCCTAAGGCTCACCAATATGTATGCGACCTAGGCTTGTGTCTTAAACTTGCTATCCAAATACTAGGGGATATTTTTATATTATCTAACTAGCCATGAAAATAATGAATCAAAAATGTCAAGTAGTATCAACTCTCAACAGGATTAAATACCAATTACTGAGTAGCTTCACATACGCAAACATCCATGCCTTAGTGGGATTCGCACCCAGAACCCCGAGCACATTCATGTCAAGAGGTGTTGCTCTAACCATTGAGGCACCGGAGTTATTGCTTGGTATACAATAAATTATAATTTTAAAATTCACGTGATTTTGAAAAAATATTGTATGCAAAACAGTAATTGAATACCCAAAAATTTATTGCTAACTATACAATTTTTGGTATTCAGTTGACCAAAATTTTATTGTATGGGAAAAAATAATAAATATTGTTTTAAAATATTGTAATCTGAACAAGACACTGAACTACTTGTTGCGGAAGCGATAATTTTCAAAATATTATTTAAATTATGAATAATGATAAATACAATTTTTAATAATATTGCTTATTATTGATGTCGAAAAGAGAATATTAGATATTTCTCAGAGTATACCTCTGCACGAAACTTTAATGATATATATATATATATATATATATATATATATATATATATATATATATATATATATATATATATATATATGTGGAGTGTAATCGTCACTGTTTCGATTAGTAAGGAGGAAAATATCGTGGGTGTGTCAGTGGATTGTGGGCTTTAATTAAAGTTGATTTCTTTTAAAATCTGTCAAGCTTTCGTGTATTTAGTTTTTTACACATCATCAGGACACAGAAACATGTGATTTAGTCAAAATTATTATAAGTTTTATTTTTGTAAATTTTAACTAAAATAATGTCAAAATTCTTCTGTTTTATAAAATCAATGACTTATAAACAACTTCACCAAAACTGTCCTGATGATGTGTAAAAAACTAAATACACGAAAGCTTGACAGATTTTAAAAGAAATCAACTTTAATTAAAGCCCACAATCCACTGACACACCCACGATATTTTCCTCCCTTTATATATATATATATATATATATATATATATATATATATATATATATACAGGGTGTCCCATTTAAGGTACGAATGCATTGGTATCTCGAGAACCGTAAGAGCTACGATGTTGGTTAAATTAGACAAAAGTTGCCCCATTAGGAGGCTATTTTAATGGTGTTTTGTTATTTGCGAAAAAATGCATAGGTCACTAGATATAGGTGAAAATATAAATTTAGCGATTTTCTTTTTTTGCTTATAACTTTGTTATATGAAATAATACGAGATTCTGGTTTGCACTTTCTTAAGGCACTTTTATATGGTGAATTTGCAGAAGTACTCAAAAAAAATTTATATCTAACCATTTACGAGTTACTGATAGCAACTTTTATTTTTCATATGGAGGTCATATTAAGCTGTGATATTTTTAAATAGAGATTTTTTTTAGCTTTACAATGATATAAAACAATAATAATTAATTTTTATAATTACCAGAAAAATGAACAAAAATTGTTATTTATACTAAAATTAAATTGAAAAAAGTAAATCGAATGCTGCTATGGAAACAACGAACAACAAAAAAGTGCAACAATTGAATTTCTGAATTTTACTTGACAATAGTAGATTACTACGAGTAATAAAAATGAATTTTTCTCGTTGAGAAAAATATGATATGTTGAGTTGTTACATTCGTTGTCAAAGTTCGTTTATTACTCGTAATAATCTACTATTGTCAAGTAAAATTCAGAAATTCAATTGTTGCACTTTTTTGTTGTTCGTTGTTTCCATAGCAGCCTTCGATTTACTTTTTTCAATTTAATTTTAGTATAAATAACAATTTTTGTTCATTTTTCTGGTAATTATAAAAATTAATTATTATTGTTTTATATCATTGTAAAGCTAAAAAAAATCTCTATTTAAAAATATCACAGCTTAATATGACCTCCATATGAAAAATAAAAGTTGCTATCAGTAACTCGTAAATGGTTAGATATAATTTTTTTTGAGTACTTCTGCAAATTCACCATATAAAAGTGCCTTAAGAAAGTGCAAACCAGAATCTCGTATTATTTCATATAACAAAGTTATAAGCAAAAAAAGAAAATCGCTAAATTTACATTTTCACCTATATCTAGTGACCTATGCATTTTTTCGCAAATAACAAAACACCATTAAAATAGCCTCCTAATGGGGCAACTTTTGTCTAATTTAACCAACATCGTAGCTCTTACGGTTCTCGAGATACCAATGCATTCGTACCTTAAATGGGACACCTGTATATAATTTGATATACTGAGTATAGAACAAAAGATTTTTTTGAAATTCGCAAAAGTAAGGGTCGTTCATTCCTAGCGGATATTTTTAGTGCCACTGGTTTAATAGTACATTTAATTATTTATAATTATGTTATTAATGAAGTAGAATTATAGACACTGCCTACAAATAATCATTTATTAATTAGTTATTATGTAGGTACCTGGTACCTTATTGCGTAATGATATTTAAACAAATATTTTTTTTATTTGAGTACCTAGTTTGATTTCGTATACGGTATTGAAAGGGCAAGGTGTTGTAAGAGAAATATGAGAAAAATGTATAGCAACAGTGATTTAGTGGTTATGTTGTTAGTGTATGGAGAAGCGGCACAAAATTCCGAATTTGCAGCGCGAATCTATGCACAGCATTATCCTCAAAGACATCGTTCATATCGCCATATGTTTGTGAGGATCACGCAACGTCTTCGTGATGAGGGAACCTTACAGAGAAATGCGGGATGAGGTGGAGGCCGCCAAAGATTACGCAACAATGCTGAAAATGAAGTTTTGAAAATTGTGGCCGATGAATCTACAATCAGTACGCGAAGAATATCTCGTGCTGCAGGAGGAGTAATTTTGAACAAATTTGTTATAGTTTATTCTGACATGAAATTCAAAAATTGATATCTTTACTCTATTACATAAAACCTTTAATTTGATTAGTTTGGTTTATTTTATTTCATTACTTACATAACTATAAATATTTAAATGTACGATCAAAACAGTGGCACTAAAAATGTTCGCAACGAATATACTGTCCTTATTTTTGCGAATTTAAAAAAAATCTTTTTGTTCCATTATCAGTATATCAAATTATATTCCATTAAAGTTTCGTGCAGAGGTATAAAAAAAAACCTGTATAAACAAAAAAATGTACTTACATGTGTGTAATCTACAAGAATTGATTGATGGAGGAGTTCATGTTACTGTAGAATTTGGATTAAGTATAATAATATTAATAATAATAATAATAATAATAATAAATGTATTTATTTCCTGTAGACCAAAATACAAAGATATGGGAAATGTCAAACAAAGTACAGATGTTACATAAGATTACAAAAATAAATATTAAATATTACATAGAATTTTAAGAAGTTCGGCTATTGATCATTTAGCAATATTACATACAAATTTTATAATTACATATAAGTACCTATATATATAAGTAAAAGGTACAACTATTTAACACATTACACCTAATACTATGTACATATTGTCACAGTTTGGCATGTAGCAAAATTAGCGTTTGTCATTTAAAAATTCAGCGACACTATAATAATTATTTTTTAATAGGAATTGTTTTAATTCAGTTGTGACTTTACGATTCGTCTTTATGTTTTTTTCTTAAATTTGTTGGTAGTCGATTATATAGTTTAATTATCATATGGCTCATATGATGAGTAGATTTATTTAACTTAATTTTTGGAATTATCAGATTTTTTTTACCTCGAGTGTTGTAGTTATGGGTGTCTTCAAGAGTTAGTAGATTTTCTCTACTTTTATTATTATTATTATTATTATTATTATTATTATTATATATACATATATATATATATATATATATATATATATATATATATATAGTATGTCCCCGGATTGAGTTTACAAGAGGAAAATAATTTTTACTTTTGATTTTACGAAAAAATGCCAAGGGAAGAAAAATTTTTGCTTGAATTAAAACGCATGTTTCAATTATTAAAACTTTTAATTAATGTAAGGTTCTTTTATTATAACGTTTTTTCGTATTTTGTCCTCGTAATAAAACAGTTATTAGATTGAATCTAACATGATTTTAGTTAGCTTTGAAATATTGACAAATAATTATTAATTCTAATTTCAGAAAAAAAACTGCGAAAATCAAAATACTTTTAGTTTATTCAATTAACTCTTTTTTATAGATATATAAATAAATAGATGGAAAATTGAGAATTTGCTCATTTTTAAATATGTCTCTGCACGAGGATCTATAATTTAAAAGGAATATATGGCGTATTGCTCGTTTTTGTAGTTTAAAGACATGCATTGTTGATGGCGATAAGTCCCAGAAAATGATGCCGTAACTAAGAATTGGATAATATTTTCCAAAATAAAAGGTTTTTGCAGTATGAACATCAATAAGTTGTCTTAATCTTTTCAAGAGATAGCATAGTGGTGTTAATTGTTGACATATATTATCGACCTGGGTATCCCATAACAGATTTTCATGTAAGCTAATACCTAGTACTTTACCACAAGTAACTTGCGGTAAAGATTGCTTGTTACAACGAATAAGCAGACTTTTACTGCGCTTTTTATTGAAAACTCAATAAATGCGGATTTTTTTTACATTTACTGTAAGGTTAAGTGATTCAAACCAAGATGTTAAATCAGATATTATCTTAGAAATATTAGATGCAGTGTGATCTCCAGGCATCAATATTGATACATCATCTGCATATGATACAAACACATTTGACTGTAATATATCCAAGATATTATTAATATATATTTTAAATAATATAGGATCAAGAATTGATCCCTGGGGAACCCCACACGAAACAGTTTGCATATTTGATTCACTGTTGTTTAAAAAGACTATCTGTTTTCGGTCAGTGAGATAAGATTCAATCAATGAATTACAAATACCTCTTATGCCATGCCGTTTCAGTATCTCTAATAGAGTGGAGTGTTTAACACAGTCAAAGGCTTTAGATAACTCAATAAATACGCCAAAAATATTATTGCTATTATCTAGCGAATTGTAAATATGATCTGTAAGGTTGGCCAAAGCTAATATTGTACTGCGATTCTTTCTAAATCCGTGCTGTTCGCCGATTAATAACTTATTATTCTCCAGGAATAATAAGATTTTGGCGAACATAATTTTTTGAAAATTTTTATGGAAAGTTGTCACTAATGTTATTAGTCTATAATTAGAAATAAGTTCTTTGTCTCGTTTTTTATGTAGAGGAATTACTTTTACATATTTCAATGCATCAGGAAAAATTACTTGCGTTATTGATGCATATGGAAATGAAGTACAGTAAAATAGTTTTCTTTATTTAGTAATTGGGAACTAGGCATTAAACTTCATCGACTTTAAACCTGCATTACGAAAAATAAAGTAATATTTTTGAATTTTAGTAAAAACATTTTGAAAGTCAAAATTAAAATGCAAAAAATTTACTTTATTTTTCGTAATGCAGCTTTAAATTCGACTAAGTTTCATCCCTAGTTCCCAATTACTAATAAAGAAAACTATTTTACATTACTTTATTTCTACACTTAATACATTTATGAAGTAAATAGTTTAGATATTTAGCTCGATAATTAAATAGCTCTCTGCTGAATTAAAAATATCCAAATCGTCATAAAATAAAACGGTATAATCTTTATTCATTTGTAAATATTAGATTTCTTTAATCAAATAAGTAATCTATTGATGTTAAACAGTGTTAGTTTCACATCAGTTAGTGGATGCTTACTTCTGGTAACATGTAATCAATAGTTACTATATTATTAATACCAGGTTTATACTATTGTGTTTAATGAAGAAGACCAAGAGATAGAAACACGGACGTATCTAATTGAATTATTGTTCAGTAAATTCAGAAAATGGGAATCTTGGTTGATGTCGTTTGAAGTGAATTCCTCTGTCATCTATGGGCACTATTGTGAGTGACGGACTCGGGAGTTGTCGAGTGTGATCGGTGGTGCTTCGGACGGGTGTGGTCTGGGCGCGGCTGGTCAAGAGACTACAAGCGACTACGACTGCGTTCTGCAGGTCGTGAGCTACTTGAGATCAACCACCAAGCAGAAGAGACTACGTCTTCGCTCCCGACTGCGTATTAGCAGCATCGTGGAAACAACGTAAAGATCTCCAGGTCTACACACGCTAGCCGCTCAACCAAGCTACGTCTACGTCAGCAAACCGTTTACTGCGCATGTGGCCTTATGAACTGATTATCAGATAAGTTTAGCATAAGTTTTGTTTTATGTACAATTTATACTAACTCTTTAGGCATTTTTCTTAGTCATAATAAATTTGTTGTACGCAGTTTTCTTCATTTTTTTGAACCCACTAATTTGATAAAACCCTGACAAAAAAAGAGTCACTTCAACTTGGCACCCAACTAGAGGCTAGTATGAAACTGTTATAATACGAAAGGAAAAATGCCTAAAAAAGCAACTGAAACTCCTAACCCAGGTACTACTAACACAAATACTGCTCAGCAGGCCGTTGTACCGTCTGTTTTGGAAAGTAGTGATAGAATAAATAAACTTGAACAAATTGTAGAACAATTGTCCGATGCTGTATGTCAAATAAATAGTAATTTTACTAGATTATTGTCACAAAATGTGGAAGGTTCAAAAGTACATGAGGCTCCAAAACTAGATAAATCAGATGAAAAACCAAATTTTCCGCGTATGGAGAATAAGTCATATGTATCTTTATGGAAAGAATTAGGGGGAAATAATCTATTTTTCTCACCGCGGGGTAACTTGCACCCTGTCAATTTTATCAAAAGGTTGTCGAATATTTTTGAAGAGGCGGGTGTTCCGGTTGATCGGCAAGTCGGTTTAGCAATTAACTGTTTGCGAGGCTCTGCGCAGGACTGGGCTATTCTAATAGAAAAAGACATATTGAATTTTGACAAGTTTAAACAACTATTTTTGTCGCGTTATTGGGGGATTGACGAGGAGCGCGAAGTATATGAACGTATTAAATATGGGACGTTTAAGGACGGTTCAGAAAATAGGGCCGATTATTTTTTTAAAAGTAGCTCGCGAAGCTATGTTTCTCTCAGAGAAGATATCGGAGGAGAAAATTATCGAATTAGTTACCGGTCACTTTTCACCCGAAATTCGTAGAAGTGTTCTGAGTTCCAGTGCTAAAACAATTGATGAAGTAGATGCTTTTTTGCGGAAAATAGATCGCACTTTTGTACCAACGGAAAATCAAAACTCACAAAATAATCAAAATAGTTTCAATAATGGCAACCCGCGTCGATATCAACATTTTAACCGGCCTAGTAATCGAGACGGGAATGCTACAAATAATCATTCATCGAACCAGGAAGCCGCGGCGTTATTTAATCAAACGTACGATGATCTAATATCGGATGAAGAAGAAGTTTCAAGCAGTAGAAAACTAAAAACCTCCGTAGTAGAAATTGATGTTTTAGGGAAAACGGTAATGGCATTGATTGACTCAGGCAGCCAAGTCACGTGCATTTCCGAAAATTTATATCGTGAATATTTGGAGGAAAGAAAAAAAATACCGAAATTTCCAGTCACCGGAGTAACGTTGCGTGGGGCGCTTGTAAAACAAAATTGTAAAATTAAAAAACAAGTGTTGCTGGAGATAAAAGTGGGAAATATGAAACTGGATGTTGTGGCCTTAGTTGTTCCACATTTACAAAGACCAATGATCTTAGGTTATGATTGGTTATACGAACACAATGCAGTTATTCAAGCCGAGAAAGGTATTGTTATAATCGAAGTAGAGGGACAACATATTACGATGGGCATAGAAACAGATAATGGGAGGTTGTGTGAAATATCTGTTGAAGAAGTTAATAGCGAAATAATAAAACGACCAGTAATTAAACATAAAAACATGTATGGGGAAGAAGAAAGACATCTTGTTGTAAATAGTACGAAGAGTCTAGGTGACGAAGATAAAACGAGACTGACAAAATTGTTAGATGAATTTGCATCTATATTTTCTGAACAACCGGCCAAACTAATTTGTATGAACATGAAATATTATTAAAGGATTATGAACCTTTTAAAATAAAATCCTTTCCGATACCATATATATATATATATATATATATATATATATATATATATATATATATATATATATATATATATATAGATGAAGTGCAAAGGCAGATAGAGGAAATGTTAGAGTGGGGGGTAATTAAAGAAGGACCGACTGAATATGTCAGCCCACTTGTCGTTGTGAAGAAGAGAGATGGATCTAATACCGAACATCTAGAACATTTACAGTTTGTGTTTGAGAGATTTCGGATCGCCAATATTACAGTCAAATTAAAGAAATGTAAATTTTTTCGTCGTGAAGTACCATTCTTGGGACACCTAGTGTCTAGTGAAGGTATCAAAATTGACCCTGCAAGACTAAAAACAATATACGACTTCCAACGCCCACGGAATGTGAAACAATTAAAATTATTTCTTGGAATGTGTAATTACATCAGGAAGTTTTGCAAAAACTATTCTTCTCTGACGTACTCTTTATTACCTTTGCTTAAGAAGAATCGTAAATGGAAGTGGGGAGAAGAGGAAGAAGAGGCTTTCCAGGAAGTTAAAAGAGCTTTCTTGAAATGTACGTTTTTGTCACGCCCAGATGCAACAAGGACATTTTATATTCAAACTGATGGTTCGTATCGAGGTCTTGGAGCCTGGTTATACCAGAAAACAGACGACGGAGAATATTTAGCTTTCACCAGTCGAACACTGCGAGATAGTGAAAAAAATTATTCAGTCACTGAGCTGGAGGCCCTAGCCATAGTGTTTGCGCTGCGACAATGGCGTGTTCTGGTCTTAGGTATGGATTTAATTATTGTTACGGATCATAAGGCCCTAACTTTTCTTACGAAAGTAAATTGTGGTGGCGACAATGTATTGTCAGATGCTTTGTCTCGACATTTATGTCAACCTTCTACAAGTGATGATAATTCCGAAAACCCTTTGGAAATAGATATTGCTGTTACTCAAATATCTATAGCTGCTAGCGCCGCTAAAATCGAAATGGAAAAACTGGTTGAAAATCAACAAAGCGATGCTTTTTGTTCAAACGTTATCAACGTACTAAAAGAAGGAGTTGGAGGATTCGCGAAACGTTAGTTATGAGTACGGTCCTGTCTACTCTGCACGAAGAAGACACCTTATGCATATCAGCATAATTTTCATATATAAACTTGTAACTGTATGTTTTGAATGCTTTTTTTTGTCTTTATGTCTTTTCAAGAAGTCTGTAATGTACAATAAATTCCAATTGAAATCTTTTTAAAAACTCTCTTTTCGTTGTCACCCACATAATTGGCGCAGTCTTGGTAGGATACCCGAAGTTAGGCGTATCGCACGAATAACTTTTGTTTTAACAATTTATCGGGTATAACAATTTTCGGTTCGCGAGTTCGCGAGTGCAATCGAAGGTATATCGGTTCGCCGTGAAACGTCCAACACTGAGACAGCGAGAAGTTGAAGATTTCAGCACACCCTGGTCGAGGACAAGCATCGCCAACACCAGCCCAACACACCCTGGTTGAGGACAAGCATCGCCAACACCAGCCCAACACACCCTGGTCGAGGACAAACATCGCCAACACCAGCCCACACACCCTGGTCAAGGACAAGCATCGCCAACACCAGACTAGCTGATAATCTAAACAATTTCACACTCGATAATGACGTAGAAATGACACCACCCTTACAACAAACGCCGCAAGTGGCTCAACAAACGGCAAGCTTACAACTGCTCAGATTACATTTAGATGTTATTCCAAATTATGATGGTAACCCCCATACCATGAACATAATCTTAGACGCATGTCAAAATTTAGTAGATACATTTGGCAGTACCGACGTCGTTCTTAACAACTTTCTAGTCAGAGCAATTCTCGGAAAATTAACAGGCCGAGCGATGATCCTTATCGGTTCTCGCACTGAGTTAAAAAGATGGGAGGACATAAAAAATAGCATAAAAGAAAGTTTTGGAGACCAACGAAATTTAGATTGCTTAGTACAAGACCTTATTGCATTAAGACCGCAAAAAAATGAAACCCCTTATAATTTTGGTATGAGATGCCAAGATGCAAGAAGTTTAATAACCTCTAAATTAAATTGTTCCACTTATACAGAAAACGAAAGAAAAATTAGACAATCAAATTACGACGACCTCGCATTAAAAACCTTCATAAGAGGTCTACCTCCATTTATTCAAAATAATGTTAGACTAAGAGACCCTGACAAACTCGAGAAAGCCATGAGTCTAGTAATAGAGGAAGAAAACTTTCTTTACACCAACCAGAGACAAAACACACTGAATATGCACTCCAGTTTTAAACCTACACAAAGAATTGTCCCTACAAGAAATCCGAATGTAAACCACATTCCTCAACAATCCAGCTATAACAACATCCCTAGCACGTCAAATAACACCCCATTCCAACAACGACCATTATTACGTCCACCTCAAATAATGCAAACGAGGCAAAACCCATTTTATAAAACAAATAACAATCCAAATTTCAGACCGCCTCAATTCGCACAGCGACTACCGCAACCTCAGTTGCGCCCCAACCAATTCGTCCCACTCCAAAGACCTGCAAATTTCCCACAATACCTTCCAAGGCAAAATCCACCTCATCAACAACCAAAATACCAACCTGAACCTATGGATACCTCATCCCGACATACACGAAATACTCGTATGCCCGAAAGAAATTTTACTGCTACACAATTATTTAATCAAAATATAAATGATTCATTTGAAAATCAAACTGAATACACATCTCAAAATCCTTACGAATATGACTCGTACGGAAACCTTGAATATGATGCAAACATGTATGAGAACAACGAACTATACTCTAACACAACCACACGTAGACTATGAATGCTCAGGTTACAATACTGATAACACCGAGTCAGACCAACTTTATGGAAACCTACCCTACATCCACATCCCAGAAATCAACGCTAATTTTCTAATAGACACCGGCAGCACAAAAAGTTTAATCAACCCAGATTTAGCTTACAAATTTTATCCAAATTTTATTTATAATGAAAATTTTAACATCCAAACTGCTCACAATATTTCATTCCATAATGAAGTTGCAGAAATCCCCGTTTTCAAAAATTTTAACGTTAGTGATAAACATAAATTTTATCTTTTCCGATTCAGCGAAAAATATGATGGACTTATAGGCGTAGACTTATTAGAACAACTACAAGCAAATATAAACGTGACGACAAAACAATTAACAACACCATACGCAAAAATTCCAATTATTTACGAATCTGAAATGAATAACAAAATATGTCAAAATCCAAAATTTCAAAATTACTCTATAATAATATCACCAAGAGTAAACATTGTTGTTAAACTACCAGTAAATCAAAACCACGGTACTGGAATATTAAATTATGTAAATTTCGGAGACGGCGTAGAAATGCCAAAAGCTTTAGTAAATATAAATAACAATTTTGCCATAACAACCCTCACAAACATTAATGAAAATCCAGTAAAATTGACATTTCGGAACCATTTGATATAGAATTAATTAACCCTATCGAGATAAACTTTTGCGAGAAAATGGAAATTGATAACGATTTAGACAAAACACAAGATAATCTTTTAAAACAAAATCTCAGACTCGAACATTGCAATAAAGAAGAAAAAGATGCCATACGTAAATTATGTTTTGATTACCGCGACATTTTCTACTGTGAAGATATCCCTTTGAGTTTCACAAATGAAATTACACACAAAATTAATTTGAAAAATGATCCACCTATACATGTAAAACCCTATCGTTTTCCCGAAATTCACAAACAAGAGGTTAACTCACAAATTTCAAAAATGTTAGATCAAGGTATTATACAACACAGTAATTCACCATGGTCCAGTCCTATATGGATTGTCCCCAAGAAAATGGACGCCTCTGGTAGAAAGAAATGGCGTTTAGTCATAGATTACCGCAAACTTAACGAGCGCACTATAGATGACAACTATCCGCTTCCAAACATCACAGACATCCTAGATAAACTAGGTAAAGCTAATTATTTTACTACCCTCGATTTGGCTAGTGGATTTCATCAGATCGAAATCGACCCCCAAGATATACAGAAAACCGCGTTTTCCACTGAAGGAGGACACTACGAATTCAAACGTATGCCATTCGGTTTAAAGAACGCCCCTTCGACTTTCCAAAGGGTAATGGACAACGTTTTACGCGGATTGCAACATGAAACCTGTTTAGTTTACATGGATGATATTATAATTTTTAGTTCATCCTTCCAAGAACACATTGAGAGACTAAAATCAATTTTCGAAAGATTAAGAAAAAGTAATTTCAAAATTCAATTGGACAAGTCAGAATTTTTACATGATACAGTTCAATATTTAGGCCATATTGTCACACCGGAAGGAGTAAAACCAAACCCGGACAAAATTTATGTTATTAAAAATTTCCCAATTCCAAAAACATAAACTGAAATTAAAAGTTTTCTCGGATTTTTAGGCTACTACAGACGCTTTATAAAAGATTTTGAAATTTTTGAAAATTACAAAACCCATGACTCGATGTCTAAAGAAAAACGCTAAAGTAATTCACGACAAAGATTTCATTGAGAGCTTTAACATGTGTAAAGATCTACTAATGAATGACCCGATACTTCAGTATCCAGATTTTGACAAACCTATCATTCTCACTACTGATGCCAGTAAATTTTCGATCGGTGCAGTGCTTTCGCAAGGCGAAATCCCACACGATAGACCAATAGCCTATGCATCACGTACACTAAACGAAACAGAAATAAATTATTCCACCATTGAGGGCCGGTCTTTCCACCTTCAGATAAAGTTCCGGATAGCTATCCGCCAGATAAACTTATCTGAGACTTTATCCGACGGATAACTTTTTTCTGTCTTTCATTTCAAATTTATC
Organism: Ophonus ardosiacus; assembly: GCA_943142095.1. Lineage (NCBI taxonomy): Eukaryota > Metazoa > Arthropoda > Insecta > Coleoptera > Carabidae > Ophonus > Ophonus ardosiacus. The sequence goes on along the minus strand of OW964829.1, from coordinate 18,437,541 downwards.
TGACGGATAACTATCCGACAGATAAGTGCAGTATAAGCAGTTCCAAAATCTCTAATAAAATTAAAAAGAGACAACAGCATTGCAAATGTAATAAGGCAGAGCAAGAAAATGCAATATAAGTTTTGTTTCGATCAAGTTGCTTAATATTTATGTTTTGACATTTGTGGTTATGATCTTTTTGACGTAATTATAAATATGTGTGCAGGCTATTCTGCTTTCTGTTCATATTTGGAAATGTATAAGGATTATAAAAATTGAAAGAAATGTGAGAGCTCCAATAATTTTGAAATTATTGAAATACGGAATATTTTTATATTTGTACTTGTACTAAGGTGCAAGTATAAGTATGTCATAGAAAATAACAAGATATATACAGCGGCGAGGGATTAAGAATGACCTCCCTTGGACCGACAAAAAAAAAGTGTATTGCCTCTAAAATTAATTTTAAAATAGTATAATTGGAAGACAATTTTCATCATGGTAATGATTAAACTTGATGACAATAATGATAATACTTGATTATAACAATTTGATTTAATTACAACAATACTAACTATGTTAACAGTGAGAATGAGTAACCAGGGATGGACAAACTGCAGTGAAATGATAATAGAACAAGATCTGAGAAGCAAGAACTCTTGTCTCTCAAAGTTTAGATGTGTAATGATTTATTTGTTTGTATATATTTATTTTTCTCCATATCCCTGATACCCATAATCGGGTGTGTATTTATTTAAAATTTGGTATGACAAAAAAAAAATACGGTTTGTATGAATGAACATTAGTTTTTGCCCCATTGAAAAATTTTCTGGCGCCATATATAACAATAAATAATAATTAAATATGTGAAATTACATGTTTGTATTCTATCAAAATATCATGTATTTGACATTTTTTTTCGATTTATTGCATTTGATTCATATGTTTCTCTCAGATATCATATTTATCCGGTACAAAAGTTCCGGATAACTTATCTGTCGGATAGGCAATATTTATCTGGCGGATAACCTTATCTGAAGATGGAAAGACACATTTTTGATTTATCCACCAGATAACTTTATCCGGAACTTTATCCGAAGGTGGAAAGATCGGCCCTGAAAGAGAATTACTTGCAATAATTTGGGCTTGCAAACAATTTAGAAAATATTTATATGGCAGAAAGTTTAAAATAGTAACCGACCAACGACCTTTAGTTTGGCTACATAATTTGAAAGAACCAAATTCTAAATTAGTTCGATGGAAATTAAAACTCGAAGAATACGACTACACGGTTGAATATAAAAAAGGTTCATGTAACACAAACGCTGATTGTTTATCACGTATTCGTATAAATGCAATTGACGATAACTAATCAATCATAAATAACCCCGGTAATATTGATAACGATGTATTAGAATATTTTAAAAAATCTGTTGTGGCCAGCACAAGACCTCTCGCCATTTCCATATTAGGCTATATAAGTATTGAATTGCACTTCCCTTTCAAACCGTCGTTTTATAACAAAAAAATACAGAATTTTACCCAAATATTGTTTTTTTATTGTATTTAACATATCTTCTGCACACATATAATATTAATTATATCTATTTTTCATTGTATGAGGAAGTTTCTAAATGCAAAAGATTGTTCCAATTCATTAACCAGATTGGCGGTATTTCTGATGGATTTATGCATTTAACCACAATTTTACCTATAATTTCAAATATTTAATTAATAAAACAATAAGAAAAGTTAAATATACTTCCCAGAAAAAGCTATCAGAATGTCACTAAAACTGTTGATATTTGACAATGACATGTGTCATGTTATAAACATTGGAATTTGTCAACTGGTTTCCTTAGTGCCTTGGCCTCTGCGATTAGTTTACTCTATAAATTATAGAGCCTTTATCTCTAAATTTATACAAGATATAATAAAATTTTTAAGTGTATTAGATGGAGAATTTTATGTTCTTCAATATTTAATAAAAAAAAACTCCCAAAAAATTTATATTTAGAAGATTTTTTCTAAGAAACTACTACATCCGGTTGTTCAATTGTTACCAAAACCTTTTCAGCTCATCCCAGGAATGTCAAATTAAGGAAACTGCATTTAAATATTTTTTAAGTCTTATAGTTTTTGAGGAATAGTGTCTACAACATCCAGACATACACACATACACACATACACATCCACACACACACACACACACACACACACACACACACACACACACACACACATCATTTTAAAAATGTTATAATCGGATTGTAGGGACCTTAAATCGTGCTTATTCAATAAAAATCTGGATATGCGAATTTTAGCATGAATCCAATACCTCTCTTAGCGAGAGATAAAAATTAGCCGAAGGTTTTGTTCCTGATGATTCCGAACCACAATCACCTACTCTTATCAGAAAACAACCCCTTAATAATAAACCTTCCCAACCTAGACAAAAACCCAAAATTAATGTTATTTCCGAAATACAAATAAGACCACCCGATAAGCCTGCTCCAGTTCCTAACACTGACCTAGACAACATTGATAATGAAAACACTGACTCAGCAACTCAACACTCGTGTGTAAATGACACAACGAATGAAGGAATCGCCATCTTAGATGAGATAATAAATAATAAATTAAACCAAATTCACGTAAATATGAAAATCAAACTATAGTTAAAGTCAAAATTCCAGAAATTAACAATGAAATATCAATATTTGAATTTTTAAGAAATTATACAAACACGAAAAATACGTATCACATGTATTTTCAAACCAAAAAATTATATCAAGACTTTTGCAGAGTTTATTTAAATAAATTTTCTGAAAATGGACCAAAGTTAATTAAGTGCACAAAAATTATAAATACAGTTACAGATAAAGAAGAACAAATAATGCTTATAAAAATGCATCACGAAGGAAAATCCAATCATCGTGGTATAAATGAAACATTCCAATATTTAAAACGTAATACTATTGGAAACATATGAAAGCTACTATTACCAATTTTATCAACTCATGCGACATTTGTCAAAGATCTAAATATGCAAGAAAGAAACCGTATGTACCACTCATGTTAACCGATACAGCGACACGGTCTTTTCAAATAGTTCATATAGATGTATTCATATATGACAATCGAAATTATTTAACACTAGTTGACGCATTTACAAAATTTGCACAAGCCATTTATATCGAAGGCAAAACAGCTATTCATATAGCAAACGCATTAATTAAATATTTCACATCTTTTGGCGTACCCGAAAATTTAACCCTTGATAATGGAAAAGAATTTAATAATAATACCGTAAAAGAACTACTAAGACTTCATAAAATAAATATTCATTTTACAACCCCGCTTCATCATGAATCTAATTCTATTGTTGAGAGATTTCACTCAACTATTATTGAATATCTGCGAATATTACAAGAAATGTACGCAGACGAACACGGTGACTTGAATGAATTACGCTATTATTGGGTATAACAACTCTATACACGGCGCAACGAATTATACACCTTTCGAATTAGCATTTGGACATACAAACTCTAGAAATCCCCAAGAAATATTTATTCCAAATTCCTTTTACAACGATTACGTTGAAAACCACAATGAAAAATTAAAACATGTTTATAACAAAGTATCTGAAACATTAGAATCAAACAAAGAAAAAGTAATAAATAAACATAATACAAAAGGAGAAACAAATCCAATTTTCAAAATAGGACAAACTGTTTACAAAATAAATGCACTCAATAGAAACAAAAAGAATTCTAAATTTTTAGGTCCTTTCAAAATTACAAAATTACTCGATCATAATAAAGTAGAAATTACGAGCCAACAGAAAAAACGTAAAACCGAAATAATTCATATCAAAGAATTAAGACAACCTCTTTTTACAGATCCTTGTTCCTCATCGTCACTTCAAGCTTAGAAACATCCAAAATCCACGATCTAAACAAGAACCCTGCCCTACTTCCACTAAAACTAGGAAATGCACAACTTAAAACCGACTACTGGACATTTGTTCAAATTTATGACATTACTGACATAATCACAGAATACACGAGCTTGAAAAATTCATTTATTAAAATAAAGGACGAATTAAAGGACTCTAAACACAATAAACATTCTTACCAAATAATTAGTGTCCTAGAAGAAAAAGTATTATTACAAATAAAACAACTAAATCCGTTATTCTCAAGAAAACAAAAACGAGGACTCATTGACGGACTTGGCACAATAATAAAATCAATCACTGGCAATCTCGATCAATCGGATGCCGAAAAATACGATAAAGCTATTAGAGAAATATCGAACAACCAATTTAAAATTAAAGATGTCATGAAAGAACAATTCAGCATCTTACAAACTTCCATCCAAAAATTTAATTAAATTAAAATCCTTTCTAAAAATCAATTTTCATTAAATTCAAAAATCGAACAACTAGAAAAATTTATTAATTCGACCTACATTAAAAATGTATAAGCAAACAATTGCTTATTTTTACAAACTGTTATCTCTCAATACACTGCAAGTTTGCAGATTATTTACGATCTATTAGAGAAAATTGAAATAGCTATAACTTTTGCAAAACTTAACACACTTCATAATTCAATACTTGAACCAACAGATTTATTAAAAGAGATAATATTCATTAATAAACATTTAAATAAAAATAGTTTCCCTTTTGAACCAACTTTGGAAAATATTATTTTATTCGAAAAAGTAATAGAAATAAAAAGTTATTGCAAAGGCAACCAAATTGTATTTCTGCTTGAGATACCTGTTGTGGAGACTGAAAGTTTCCATTATTACCATTTATATTCCTTACCAATCAGGAATAAAAATTCCTTTCAAACCATTATACCAAATTCCAAATTTTTAATTAAAAACGAGCATTCTTACGCCCTGTTTGACACTACCTGCAAAGAAATCATAGCAGAGGAGTTCATATGCCAAGATGTCCACAAATCCAACATAAACGAGAACGCACCCTGCGAAATACAACTTCTCAAGTACAATTCAAACCCAAACTGTGAGCTAGTATCCACCGAAGTGCCAGATGTGAAAATCCAGAAAATCGAAGAAAACCAATGGATCGTCGTAGCGCCCAACAGTGTCGTCGCCATCCAAAAGTGTATGAAAAGCGTAGACAATATTCGCCTAAATGGAACTTATTTAATCGAACTAAACAATAATTGTGAAATAAAAATTAAAGACACTACCATAAAAACTTATCAAAATTATAAACCAAATTTTAAAAACATTGAACTTCCTAAATTACATTTTCCAGAAAATGGAGATAAGAACAATTTTATGCAATTTAATCCTTTAAAAATAGACAACATAAACTTAGATGAATTAAAAAACATTCTACCTATCATTAACAAACAAAATGAAAAATTAAATGAAATAAACAATGTGACTATCCCAACCAATATAAACATCCACAATATTGTAATATATTGTTGCATTTTACTAATTATCATATGTTGTTGTCTGTATTTTATGTTCATGAGAAGAAATGATCAACACAAAGACAAAGGCCCGCAGGAAGAAGATATCCAGATGACTTCATTGTCGCACCGTGTGGCCAAAGCCCCCACAGTCCTCACTTAAGGCGGGAGGAGTTATGAGTACGGTCCTGTCTACTCTGCACGAAGAAGACACCTTATGCATATCAGCATAATTTTCATATATAAACTTGTAACTGTATGTTTTGAATGCTTTTTTTGTCTTTATGTCGTTTCAAGAAGTCTGTAATGTACAATAAATTCCAATTGAAATCTTTTTAAAAACTCCCTTTTCGTTGTCACCCACATAATTCGTTATATCATCTATAAAGAAATTCTTTTTATACTTGGGAATAATGCAAATACCAATGATCGCCTTTGTGTCCCGGCTATATCCGTTTCCGCATTGGTAAAATATGAGCATGAAGAAAAGGGTCATTTTGGACAACGGAAATGTTTCAATTCGCTGTCTAGATATTTCTATTGGCCTGAAATGAGGAAAGATATCGACAGGTTTATTGCGAGTTTTACTATTTGTCAGCAAACTAAGCCTTCCCCACATCTTCAAGGTCCAATGAATCCGGTTTTAGTGAATAATGTAAATGAATTGGTGTGTGTTGACCTAATGGGTCCACTGCCTATGTCGCGCGGGGGCGTAACCCAATTATTAGTTACTGTTGATGTATTTTCAAAATACGTAGGTACATGTTTTTCCTTTGAAACGAGCAACCACCGAAGCCATTTTGAAAGCCATTACTGGTTCATATATTAGTAAAATGGGCAAACCAAAACGTATATTAAGCGATAACGGAACGCAATTTGGTAGAAGATGGTGTGAAAAATTATCACAAATGGGGATTAAGACTAGTCATACATCGGTGTATTTTCCTCAAGGGAATGCAGTCGAACGTGTCAATCGGGAAATAGGGAGATTATTAAGGTTATGGTGCCACCGTAAACATAGTAAATGGGCCTATGTTTTGAATGACGTGGTGCGATGCTTAAATAATGCGGTCCATGAAAGCACTGGATGTACGCCAAATTATTTGCACTTTGGGGAATTACCGGTAGAGCCAATTTTAGAAAATATTAGCTTGCCGCCGTCTGCCATTGTAAGTCGTGAGCAGAACGTCGAAAATTTAAACATGACCAAATGTTAAAGTTATCTAATTTAAAAGTAGGAGATTGGGTTTGGGTACGTAGTCACAGATTGTCGTCCGCTGAGAATCGTGAAATTGCCAAATTATTTCTTTTATACGACGGACCATTTGTTATTGATAGGATTCAAGGACAAAATTCTTATGTAATTGTTGTGGTGAAGTGAAATGTGTTAAATTTCACGTAAGTGATCTTCAGTTAAATTTAAGGGGGGGGGGGGGGTGATGTTGGGTAAATGAAGTGAATTCCTCTGTCATCTATGGGCACTATTGTGAGTGACGGACTCGGGAGTTGTCGAGTGTGATCGGTGGTGCTTCGGACGGGTGTGGTCTGGGCGCGGCTGTGGTAAAGAGCGATCGATATCGATGCAGCAGTCAGAGGAGACTGATCGAAGCGAGAGCATGTATGTTGCGCTGTGCATAGCAACCCTTTTGCTGGTCAAGAGACTACAAGCGACTCCGACTGCGTTCTGCAGGTCGTGAGCTACTTGAGATCAACCACCAAGCAGAAGAGACTACGTCTTCGCTCCCGACTGCGTATTAGCAGCATCGTGGAAACAACGTAAAGATCTCCAGGTCTACACACGCTAGCCGCTCAACCAAGCTACGTCTACGTCAGCAAACCGTTTACTGCGCATGTGGCATTATGAACTGATTACCAGATAAGTTTAGCATAAGTTTTGTTTTATGTACAATTTATACTAACTCTTTAGGCATTTTTCTTAGTCATAATAAATTTGTTGTACGCAGTTTTCTTCATTATTTTGAACCCACTAATTTGATAAAATCCTAACAAAAAAAGAGTAACTTCACGTTATTACCATTACATTTTGTGACAGGTACAGGACTGGTTATTCTAGTTTATAGAGACCTGATTAATTTGATCAAATTGTAATGCAATATTAAGTGTTATTATTATTATTTTTTTTCGTTCTCCTCTTTTTAAATGGCTCGTTTCAACAAGAATCGAAATTTAAAACCATTTCTTGTCATACCTAATATACTCAATTTAAATTTAGCTTTATTGTGCCGGTTTTTAAATGTTCTTATAATATCTGTCATTACGTCTGCCATACTATTTTTTTTTTCTATATCATTAGTAACAATATAAAAATTTTCTCTGGGTTTAGAAAATTTTACCATGTCCATAAAAAATCACATAAATAAATGTCAAATAAGGATGCTAATTAACTTCGTACTTAGCCAATTTAATGACATTTATAACATTACTGGCAAAAATTCGACTGTCATTGGAAGGAATAAATTTTATTTACTTTAGTAAGTAAGATAGTTACGTAAATATCCCTATTAAAGATTAATAGTTTATCAAAAATTCACGTTACGAAAAAAGAAGAAAATTTAAAGAGAAAAACTTTAAAAAAATTCGATTTGAAAAAAAATAAGTTGTAGAAATTGCAATTTAAAATGAAATTTATTATTCTTATTTAAAACAATATTACAAGAAAACAAAGTATCAAATAAAAAACGACTTTATGTAACAAAACTATAATGCAGATATATTAAATGTTCATACTAAGTAAGGATTCCCTCCTTAAATGTGCAAAAGAAGTTTGTGGTGAAAGCAGATTAGGCTGTTGTCCGAAAAATGCATGGTGGAACGATCAGGTGAAAGAAGCGACTGCTGAGAAAAAGAGGGCATATTTCAAGTTTTTAAATGTTACGGATTCGCCAGGGAGTTTACGTGAAGAATGTTTGTTAGAGAAGGAAGAATAAATGGGCGAAGCAAGTGATGAGAGAAAGTAGAAAGCGATTTGATGATTTGTTGAGTGAAAGATTGATAAATGATTTTAACGCAAATAAACGTTTGTTTTGGTTGAGTGGGAAGAGACTTCGGGGTGGAAGTGTTCGAATTGTGAAAGCTGTGAGAAGAGCGAATGGAGAGTTATTGTGGAATGAATTAGATGGTGCGAGTATTTTAAAGGTTTGTACGGAGGTGAGATTGAGAGGGATGACAGTAGCGAAGTTGCAAGTGAAAATGATATGGAAGATGATTATGATATAGATGAAAGTGAAGTATGTGATGCATTGGCGCGTGTAAGGAATGGCAAGGCTGCTGGTTTGGATAGGATTACAAATGAGATGTTGAAGTATGGGGGAGAGAAAGTATTTGAATGGTTAATTTATTTGTTTAGATTTTGTCTGAAACGTTGTGTGTTTCCTGGTGATTGGAAAAAAGCTATTATTTGTCCATTATTTAAAGGCAAAAAGACTAATATTCGCGCGATAAGTTTGTTGAGTGTTGTAGGGAAACTTTTTGGTAAGGTTTTAATTCAAAAGGTGCGAACCTTAACAGTTTCAAAATTTAGTGACTTCCAGGTTTTTTTTTGCCTGAGAAGGGATGTGTTGATCAATTGTTTGCTCTTCGTATGATTGCAGAGAAGTCACTTGAAAAGAACAAGGGGTTCTGTGGCTTTCTAGATATAAAGAAGGCGTGTAATAATGTTCTTCGTAATGCTTTGTGGGAAGCACTCAGAGAGTACGGCGTGAATGAAAACTGGTTGGGAGCGATTCGAGCGTTGTATGAGAGTAGTGAGGCTGCTGTGAGAATAGATGGTAAGTCGAGTAATTGGTTTCGTATAAATGTTGGTGTTAAACAGGGTTGTGGTATGTCTCCGTAATTGTTTAATTTGTATATGGATGTGTTGTTGCGGAAGGCGTTGAATGGAATGGATGGTGTACATATTGGTGAAAGTATTGTGTCTGCGTTAGCATATGCGGATGATGTAATTGTTTTAAGTGAAAATGAAGAGGAACTGAGAAGAACGATAGAGAGAATAAACGAAGTTGGAAGAAGTATGAATTTAGTGTTGAATGTTGATAAATCTAAGGTGTTAGTATTTGAAAGGAGTGAATTGGTGACTGAGTGCAATGTGTTGGTGGATGGAATGAAACTGGAGCAGGTGAATTGACCAAGAAATTGATAGGACGGTGAGTGCGGAATGTAAGGTAATGAGTGTTTTCTCGTAACGTAAACGTATCTAGAGAGACTCGGTTAAGTGTATATGATTGAGTGCTGGTGCCTGCTTTGTTGTATGGAAATGAAAGTTGGGCATGGACGAGAAAGCATAAAAGGAGAGTGACTGCCGTGGAAATGAGGTATTTACGTGGTGTTTGTGGGTATACAAGACGGGATCGCGTGAGGAATAATTTTGTGTATGAAGAATGTATGGTCAGGAAGAATGTTGTTAAGAGAGTTGGAGTGAGTCAGTTGAGATGGATATATGCATTTTACCACAATTTTACCTATAATTTCAAATATTTAATTAATAAAACAATAAGAAAGATTAAATATACTCCCCAGAAAAAACTATCAGAATGTCACTAAAACTGTTGATTCTTGACACTGACATGTGGCGTTTACAAACTATGTTATAAACATTGGAATTTGTCAACTGGTTTCCTTAGTGCCTTAGCCTCTGCGATTATATTACTCAATAAACTATAGTGTCTTTATCTCTAAATCTATACAAGATATAATAAAAATTTTAAGTGTATTAGATGGAGAATTTTATGTTCTTCAATATTTAATAACAAAAAATTCCAAAAATTACATTTAGAAGAATTTTTCTAAGAAACTTCTACTTCCGGTTGTTCAATTGTTACCAAAACCTTTTCAGCTCTTCCCAGGAATGTCAGATTGAGGAAACTGTGCAGTTAAATATTTTTTAAGTCTTATAGTTTTTGAGTAATCGTCCCTCCATCATCCATACATACATACATACACGCACACACAACCTACACACACACATCTACACACACACACACACAGACATTTAAAAAATGTTAAAATCGGATTCTAGGGACCTTAAATTGGGCTTATTCAATAAAATCTGGATATGCGAATATTAGCATGAATACAATACCTCTCTTAGCAGAGGTAAAAAGTACGTAAAAGACAGAGAGGGAAAAATTGCTGCAAGTTATTTTGTAAGACAGGATAATATTGTTGTATTAATAATTTTTTAATTTTATTTATTTATTATATACAAAGACTTTAAGAGTTCTTGTAATCATGATCGGAAAGCATGGCAGTGCAATCTGTTAATTATGATTTAGAAGTATATAAGTGATAGCTTTGAAACTCTTTTTAAAAAAAAGAACTGAAACTATTTTATATTATAAATTTATTTGTTTATGGTCGGATTGTTGGGAGCGAAAGCGAACAACAACGAGAATTGAATCTACTACTTTATTACAAAGATATCTACGCAACTGAATATAGGATACAAATGAACTTATCTTTCTAATGATACATCAGCTTATATACTGTTCTTGGTGGCATTATCTCTTATGAATAATGAACATCTGCATAAACTAAACTATTACTCATTACTTTGTTTATTCAGGTGGCAAACAAACTTATCACTATTATAATTCCTCTCCTTCAAGATTGTTTGTCACCGATCATGACAATTGACTCATTTGTTGTAATTCAATATTATTATTTTTGGAACTTTTATGAATCTTTCTAATATGAATCATTTTAATAATTTTGAAAAGTAATAATGCGACCATTACTATAAAAATTAATACATATAATATAGATCCATGTTTATTAACATTATCCTTAAAATTTATAACATCATTCGATATTTTAGGTATTACAATTTTTGAGATATTTTTTATATGTTCTTTACTAATTTTATTTTCAATATTTAAATTTTTAACAATTTCTATCTTATTTAGTTTTATTTCTTTTGCATCAATTTTGTTATTAAAATTTTCTTTATTTATTAAATAATTTTCTGTATTTTTAAATTTTATTATTTTCTTTAATGGTATCTCATCGAATGATTTTTACAATCAATTACAATGTTATCTATACTTGAATACAAATAATATATGTTTCTATTTGGTACTTTACTTATCATTTTATGGTCATTCAAGTGTCTAAAATTATAAAAGTTTGAAGTTTTGTTAATATATAAATTTGTATAACATATTTGTAATTCAACATATTCTGTTTTACAATAATTTTTATTCTTTAATAATATACAGTCATTAATGATATATGAATGATTATTTTCAATAATAAATGTCTCCATAGGATATGCTAATTGATTCAATTGATTGTTATTGTTCAAATAAGGAACTGGTGTGATTTGGTACATAGAATAAGATGTTTTTTGGTAGAGAGGAAGTATAATGAGGTATTTTATATCTTCGTTTCCAATTTTGCAATGTGTTTTTATCAAATGTTGCATATCATAAATATTTTTGAATTCTATACCCATGATATTTTCAATATTTTGAAATATTAATTCTAGATTATCAATTTCTATTTGAGAAGATACTAAGATCCCAATTACAGGTCGGTTTTAAATACACACAATTATAACAAAAATTGTCACAAGCACGAAAGAACACTTAATGTAAACATACAAATAATACTAATAATAAAGAAGTATGTTGTTTCAAATTACAAATACATAATAATTGCTTAAATGAATGAAACAGTATTTGTATTTGTCAACTGGTTTCCTTAGTGCCTTAGCCTCTGCGATTATATTACTCAATAAACTATAGTGTCTTTATCTCTAAATCTATACAAGATATAATAAAAATTTTAAGTGTATTAGATGGAGAATTTTATGTTCTTCAATATTTAATAACAAAAAATTCCAAAAATTACATTTAGAAGAATTTTTCTAAGAAACTTCTACTTCCGGTTGTTCAATTGTTACCAAAACCTTTTCAGCTCTTCCCAGGAATGTCAGATTGAGGAAACTGTGCAGTTCAATATTTTTCAAGTCTTATAGTTTTTGAGTAATCGTCCCTCCAACAACCATACATACATACATACACACACACATCTACACACACACACACAGACAGACATCATTTTAAAAATGTTAAAATCGGATTCTAGGGACCTTAGATTGGGCTAATTCAATAATATCTGGATATGTGAATATTAGCATGAATACAATACCTCTCTTAGCAGAGGTAAAAAGTACGTAAAAGACAGAGAGGGAAAAATTGCTGCAAGTTATTTTGTAAGAGAGGATAATATTATTTTATTAATAATTTTTTAATTTTATTTATTTAGTAGATACAAAGACTTTAAGAGATCTTGTAATCATGATCGGAAAGCATGGCAGTGCAATCTGTTAATTATGATTTAGAAGCTTGGCGAAAATTCTTCCGCGTGCCGAATAAAGTTGTTCAAGATCGAAATCTATCGCAGTTAATATTAGTGACTAGTCCAATAGAGTTCTAAAATATAATCAACTGCCAGGTCACAGAGACGCACAAAAACTTATATGAATCGATTTTGTTACGAGACTCAAGCTGCAAGTAGTGTTAAAATGAACAGATTTTTGTAGGTTTGGTAGATATTAGCGTTATAACATTTCCGAAAGAGTGAAATGGCTCAAATATCTATATATTATCTATAAACGAATGATTGTTCTATATTCTGATAATGCACCATCATATTATGATTTAAAATTCTAGCCGATACAATTTCGCTGGGATCAAGAATCCAATGAAATTGATTCAAAATCTGATAGGATATAAGAAACAAAAAAAAGAAGGAAATTGGTTGACAGAACGAAACCGACAAGTTGCATCCAGCGATAAAGAAGTGTCAAATTAAAAATAAACTACAAATATTAATATATTTAAAAACCACCGCAAAATCAAAGGTTTATCAATTCATTTTCAACTATTGAAATTAACACTAAGTGTGGCAAATACTTTAAATAAGACTGAAATATAACTTTAAATTAGCCGACAAGCACGTTTATCTAATCAACAAAATCGATATATTACTCGAAGAAACTATATATATATATATATAAATTTTGATTTTGGAATCGAAGTTTTTCAAAAAAAATTAATTTTTATTTTCTAACTTCAAGTCTTTATTTAAACAGATTCGTTGTTGAACATAATAACAGCTTGTAGAAAGTGATACAAATAACACTTATGCCTAACTATACACTAGTTTATATACTAAGTTTATCATAAACAAATTTGATAAGAAATGATGGCATTTGTGATGGTAGTGAATCATAACTCTGTGATGGTAGTGAATCATAACTCCTCCCCTTCAAGAAATGACATTATTTCAGAGGATTCAATTCTAAGTCTATCTTTTCTTGGTTCACAATTTTCTTCTGCTTATATTCTAAAATACGAGTATATATTCTCTTTTTACATAATATGAGTATAATAATGATACTTATAATACTTCAAATAATATATAATATAGGTACATGGTGATTGTCAATCCCTTTTATAGATTTGATTTGGTCTAGGTGTGTAATATTTAACTTGACTCTATTCAATTTATTTATTTCTGGTATTTGTTTAATTTCTATTTCTTTTATAGTGTCGAAAATGTATTCTTGATATAATGGTTCGTACTTTTGGAATTGCCAATTTTTTATAGTGCAGATATCTTGTTCATTGATGAAGATACCCTGTACTTGTTTAAATTTGTAGTTGTCTCCGCAATTAAACTCTAAATTTTGGGGATTTGGGGAAAATATAATTACTTTATTTGTAAATGGTATTTGTGAAATGTAATTTTTTGTTGCAATCTCTTGGCTTAGACAATCATCATATATTTGTTTGTTTAGTATGTTATTAATACAATTACTAATAGGGTTATAATTTGTTATACAATATTTATTATTTATAAATTTACGTATGGATATATATATATATATATATATATATATATATATATATATGTTATTATAGCTAGTAATCATATTGTTTTCCTCTGCTAATTGTTTGTATGATAAATCGTAATATGGTACTGGAGTAAATTGTTGAATTGGGTATAAGTTTTTTCTGTAATTTGGGACCGCTAATAAGATGTGTATCTTATTATTTTGTAGTGTACAAGTAACATATACCGTTTCGAGTGTTTGTAGTATATTTGGGTTCTGTGTAATGTTTTGGAGACTACTGGGATCTATTATGGTTATGTCTAATTGATTTAAAGAGCAGAATTCTAAGGATTTTATGACATTGTCTACTATGCTTTTGAGTCTTTGAATATATATTAAAATTTTATTAATTTGGATTTCAGTGTGCATAAGCGCTTTCCAACTTTTGTCCTGTTTCATTATTACAATTACTTCGTTAATTGTCGTTCGTAGTTTATTTTCGTCTAGTCTTACAGTTTGTAATTCTTTGTTAAATTTATCGGTCAAAGTTTGTTGTTGGCGGATAATTTCGTTTGTTTGTGCCTGTAATACTTTTTGGTTACTACTGAGTTGTTCTAAAATTGTATTGTAACGTTCTTCGTCAGCAGCGTCTAAATTACCTGTTATTGATTTTATTATAGATCCGAATCCATTTATCAAACCTCTCTTCTTCCTTCTTCCGAATAATTTGATTATGTTAGTTTCGAGTTCTTTGAACATGAAATATATAATTTTGCCATTTTCAATAAGAAATGTTTCATTAGTTAATTGTTTGACTTCATTATTGATGAGTTGCTCTAATTTTGTGTATTCAGTGTATATTGGATTTATGTCGTTATAATAATAGTGTAATTGTTCGCTTTCTTTTAGGTAGCACTTACCAATTGTATGCAATAGAAATCCGGGGTTACTTGTGATGTTTTTTATTTCGGCGAACCCTTGTGAGGTTCTGAAACAGTTAAATTTTGATCTTATCAATTTTTACCTTTCGTTCTCTGCTTTTCGTTTTTGTATTTATTGTTTTGAACTTATCGTTATAATTCTTTATTTTGGATTTCAGGTATAAGGGTTTTTTGAATTTGGTTATTAGTCGGGGGTTTTGTTTTAGATATGCTTCATTTAATGTCTTTAATTTATTAATTTTATTGTTTTCTAGCGGTTCTCTAAATCGTTTGAGTTTTTCTTGTTTTATTTTGTTCTTTACTTGTACTAACTCTTTTTGTTTTCTTTCTTTGTAAACCTGCAATTGATTATTTATTCTTTCCTTTGGTCTTAGATTTGTGTAGTCTTTTCCGTACAGTACTTCGTTCGGGGTCATATTTGTAATTGTTTGTATTGAATTATTGTACGCGAATATACAATCATCAACTGTTTCTTTCAGAGATTTCAGCTTATGTGTTCTTGTTTTTATTCGTAGGGTTCGATCAGCGTGGAGTGAAATCTTTCTACCGCGTTAGATTTCGGGTTTTGAGCAGACGTTAAGTGTAGTTCAATTTGGTTATTATGACAAAATGTTTTTAGGGATATATTATTAAACTCGCAACCTTGATCGCATATTATTTTCCGTGGAGGTATCTTGATTTTAATAAATGTTTCTAGCGTTTTTACTATTGTCTTACTTTCTTTAGTTTTGACTGGATATGCTTGTGCGTACTTAGAGAATTGGTCGTAGATTGTCAGGTAGTATTGTCCATCAAGGGTCAGGAGGTCTATGTTTATAATTTCGAAAGGTCTTTCAGGTGTTTCCGTGAGATTATCTATGAGCTTAATAGGTTTACGATCATATTTGCATTCTTTACAAGTCTGACAATTGTTTATAAGGGCAGTAATAGTGTTAATCATCTTTGGCCAATAGTATTTTTCTTTTAATTTGTTATAAGTTTCCATGATTCCTCTATGGTTTGTTTTACCTGTGTGGTATAGGTAAACGATTTCATTCTGTTCATCTATTTGCTCTATATCTTTTACCTCTTTATTAACTTTTATTAAGTTTAAAGTATTTACTTCGAAATCTTTTTGGATGATTTTATTTAGGGCGTTAAAGATTTTGTCGTCACATATACAATAGTATCTAACTTTGGGGGTGATGTAATCCTTTATGAACTCCTGTAATTGTGTATCTAATTTATCTCTTTCAATAGTGACTATTAGTCTTTGTTTTTTGTTATTGAATAATTTCTTGATGTCTACGTCATATGTTTTGTCTAAAGAAAATATAATTTGATTATCTGCTACATTTATGCGATTTTCTAATATTTTTAAACCGTTAATTGGGTATTCTTGAGCTGAATGTATAGTTTCTATATCGTCTTGTGTGTCTATTATTACTTTTATTGAGTCATTGTTTTGCTGTATAATCTTTTCTAGTTCTATTCTAGATTCTAACTCATCGCTTAGCACGAAGTTTTGTGGTAGTGCATAGACGTTTATTTGTATGCATGTGTTTTCAAATACGGAGTTTAGTATTTTAATTAATTCATCCTTCGGTAATTTGTCCAATCCGCATGATAAATATGGGATGTTAATTTCGTATAGGTCATTTTTTATTAAATAATCTCGAAGCTGTATTAGTGAGTTTTTTAATAATTTTTTATTGCATTCATCCCTAAATGATTCTTTTGAAAACAAGTGGAAAATGTGTTTATCATACTCATTTTGGATTATTATCTTATTTGGTAGTTTATTTACACAAAAGTTCCTACTATTGAATTGGTTATCTATTTGTTTTGCCAAACCTTTTCCGAACTTGTAATCCTTAGATATACAGTGCGCGAAGATGGGTGTCGTTGTTACGTCACCTACTTTAAAATTTATTTTGAATGTATTTCTGATTCTACTTAAAAAATCCGCGATTTTATTCGTTTTTCCTGCTATGTATTCTATCTCGAAATTATATTCGTTAAGTTCAATTTTCCATCTCATTAATTTTTGGTTGGCATTTTTCATGTTAAACAGCCAGGTCAATGGACTATGATCAGTACGAATAATGAATTTTCGTCCGTATAGGTACGTCTTGAAATTCTGTATGGCCCAAACTATTGCTTTTAATTCTTTTTCAATGGTAGAATAATTTTGTTCATGTGTATTAAATGTCTTCGAGGCGTATGCTAATGGTTTTTCTTGTAGGTCTTGTACCTGCGAAAGTACAGAGCCCATTGCGTAATCGGATGCGTCGGTAGTTAATATAATTTTTTTATTAAAATCCGGGAATGAAAGTATTGGGGGATTTATTATTAGTTCCTTCATTTTCGTGAAACATTCTCTATATTCATTATTATAAATATCTATTGTAGACCCCTTGCGTAAACAGTTAGTGAAAGGCTTAGTTAGTTTTGAAAAGTTTGGTATAAACCTGCGATACCAAGATAGCTTGCCTAATAATTATTTTATTTCTTTCACTGTTTTCGGGATTTGAATATTTTGTATTACTTCTATTTTTTTCTCGTTTGGTTTAAGACCTTCACTCGAGATTACAAATCCTAGATATTCTACTTCTGTTTTAAAAAATTCTGATTTGTCTATTTGTATTTTTAGATTTGCGTTTTTCAAGTACTCAAAGACCGTTTCAATATTTTGCAAATGTTCTTGTTCTGTATTCCCGAAAATGATTGTCATCCAGATATACGAGACATATTTTACCTATTAAGTCTTGTAGGACTTCGTTCATACACCTTTGGAAGGTGGCTGGTGCATTAATTAGACCGAAAGGCATTCTCAAAAATTCATAGTGTCCCGTGGTAGTGCTGAAGGCTGTTTTTTCTCTATCACTTTTGTCTATTAATATCTGATGGAAACCTGAGTGCAAATCGAGGGTAGTAAAGAATTTTGGGCTATTTATTTTGTCAAAAAGTGTATCGATATTGGGTATGGGAAATTTGTCTTCTTTCGTTTTTTGATTGAGTTTCCTGAAGTCAATTACTAGTCTGGTTTTCCTTTTGCCAGATGCATCTGCTTTCTTTGGTACAATCCAGATGGGTGAATTGTACGGACTTTTAGATTTTTGTATGACTCCTGTTTTTAATAATGTTTGCACGTGTTCCTCAATATCTTTTTCATAAATTTGGGGTAACCGATAGTTTTTTGTGTATACGGGTACGTCATCAGTGGTATATATTTTGTGTTGTATTTTGTTAGTGGATGTTAACGTTTCATTTTCTTTAGGAAATAGTGAATCATATTTTCCTAATAATTTATACAATTTATTCTTTGTTCCTGGTTCTAAATGTTCATCGCGTATTTGCACATATGTTTCTTTATCTTTTTTGTCCAAATTTTGAATATTAAACTTCATCTGTTTCATTTTAATCGTGTTATTTGTAAAGTCTATTATTGTGTTCGTATCGCGGAGTATATCTGTTCCGAACAATAAGTTACATTCTGCGTGAAAATTTAAAATGAAAAATTTGTGGGTTTTTCCGAATATTCTAATCTCTACATACTTATCACATTTGACTTTGCTCGTCGCTGTTCTAAAAGTAAGGAATTCTTTAAGAATCTTCATTTTATTTTGTTTTATTGTCTGTTCCGTTATTAAGTTTATATTCGAACCTGAATCTATGAGAATTTTGAAATTTTGATATGTGATAATCGGGATCATTTTTGTATTTGATAACATCACATATTTTCTGTTATCTGGTCGGGATCGTAATCTAAAAAAGATTGATTATCGAATGTTTCATCTTGATCGTTAGTTACGTCCTCATCATTAATTTCATTGTCACAAGTATCTTCGGGATCTTGTGTTTCTAAGGCGTAATTTCTTTTTATTGTCTGTGTGGACATGGGTATTGTTGTTTTTGTCATTCCGGACATAGGTGTTGGTTTAAACTGTTGTCTCGTCTCTATACCATTTTTGATATTCTGTCTGGCAAACATTTGTTTACCTGAGGGTCTTGCAAGTTGAGGATTAAATGGTTTTGAGGGAAATTCTTGTCCTGGGGATTTTCGTGGAGGTGGGTTAAATTGTTTAAAAAAGGGGTTTTGTATGTTGGATTGATTATTTATTTTGTGGAGTGGTGATTTGTGTACTTGTGTAAAGTTGAATTCGTTAGTGAGTATCTGTTCACATTCATCCAAAGTTTGTATGTTTTTGCTGATAAATAGTGTTCTTAAGTTCAAGGGTATTAGCGATATAAAATGTGTAGTGATTAGTGTATGTATTTCTGTTGTTATTGCTTTCTTTTCTTCCTGTTTATATGTTAATAGGGCTATTTTTGATGTGATTTTGTGGTATGCGGTTTTGAATTTTCCTAATGTATTATTAATATCGTTTGTGTGAGTAATCCGAAGTAATGTTAACAGGGTCGTGATATACGTACTCTTATCTTCGAAATTATTCTGAAGATAAGTTTTTATCTCTTCCCAAGAGTTGAACTCTTGTGTACTTAGAATATCTCTAGCTTTGTGAGTGAATTTCTTTTTTAGCATGGAAAAACAGTATGTTTTTTGTATGGCTGTGAGGTTTAACGTATTCATTACTGAGTAAAAATTGTCAGCTTCCTTGATGAATTCCGGGAGGGTTTTTACCTCTCCATCATATTCCGGAACTCCATCAATGAAGTTTCTGATATCACTGATCGTAGCAGTGGCCATGCTGAATTTAATTTGAGATTTTGTTAATTCTTCAACTGAATATGATAAAGGTGAATTTATGGCCTCTGTTACTATCTGTTTAATTTTGTTGGTACTTTGTTTATTTGATACAGGTAGAAGTCTAAATTTGTCTTCTAATTCTCTGATATTGTCAGTGTTCATTAATTATATATTAATTTTGTATTATTATGTGTAACTTGTATATGCCTTGTGTCGGGGCTCGTTCTGATTCCTAACAGCGTTAGCCTTTCCTCAGAACCCTTAGTATAACAGTATTTGTTCGCGGACCGATTGTTATTACCGGCAAAAGTGTGCGTAATTACTACGAGTGTTTTGTAACTTACAACAGTATTATTATGATGTATGTTGTTCTCTGCATAGTAGTAGATGTCTTGATACGTTTCAAGTGGACGGGCGTTTGTATCTTTCCCTGCACCTTCGGTGTTGTCGATGGTGATGGAATGGGATGTTCTACTGGGGCTGATCTCCTTAATCTCGTTGGGTTAAAGATGGGTCGTGGTTAGACCCTGGTGCAACCACTGTTTAGGTTGATTGTTGATGGAGTGAATATTTATGTGTTTTCACTTGTTCGATCGCACAGAGCAACAATTGAAATTGTTGAATAAAGTATTGCGCAGACTTACGGCGAATTTCAGCACACTGCCTTCTTTATTTGCGATCCTACCGACTGCGCCAATTTTGATTTTGGAATCGAAGTTTTTCAAAAAAAATTAATTTTTATTTTCTAACTTTAAGTCTTTATTTAAACAGATTCGTTGTTGAACATAATAACAGCTTGTAGAAAGTGATACAAATAACACTTATGCCTAACTATACACTAGTTTATATACTAAGTTTATCATAAACAAATTTGATAAGAAATGATGGCATTTGTGATGGTAGTGAATCATAACTCTGTGATGGTAGTGAATCATAACTTATATATATATATATATATATATATATATATATATATATATATATATATATATATATATATATATAATTCGTATATACTTGTATTGGTAGACGCATTTACTAAGTATGTTTTAATTAAATCTGTACCGAACACCAAGTCTGAACCGGTAACAAAGTTTTTAAATGAGGTGATAGCCATCTTTGGCGCTCCTAGACGACTCATTTGTGATAGAGGAACGGCCTTTACCAGTAAAAATTTTACTTCCTTTTGTTTGGATTTAGGCATAAAGCGAATAATGAATGCCACGGCGACGTCGCGAGCAAACGGGCAAGTAGAACGCGTCAATAAGACGGTAATAGCTTCCATTGCCACCTTAGCAATAGGCGAAAAGCGATGGGACGACGCAATAAATACAATAAGATTTGGTATCAATAATACGGTACACAAAACTATAAATACAACTCCGTTTAAGCTCATGTTTGGGTATGAACCACGTGGAGTTAGTGATGCTTTTATTTTGAGAGAATTAGCAACTGATGATCCGTCATCAACTAAAAACGTACATAAATTACGGAACGAAGCTGCTGAATGTATAGCTCTTGCGCAACACCGACAAAAGGCACGATACGATTCAAAACGTGTGAAGGGAGTGACATATGCAATCGGGGACCATGTTCTAGTTCGTAAACACACACATTGCTGACGTTAAAGGCAGTCATAGGTCTCAAAAATCATACACGGGCGTATGCGCCGTTGACCAGATGAAACGTTTTACTATCGTGAACAACGAGTCCGATTTGAGTTCATCTTCAACGGAAAGTGACGATACGCTCAACGAGAGCACGAGACGAACGCAGAGCCAGGGTTGGCCGCCAAACGATGGTGACTGTCCCGTCTCACTAGAAGATAATGATGCCACTAATTCCAAGTGTCGGGTGACAAATAACGATGATGCAAGACCTAAACACGGAAAACGAAGGTGTAGGCGCAGACGTCGCGTTTTTACTCCATACCAACATATTGTGTGAACAAGAGCATCCTTAAATTAATTTCTCTGTTACAGAAAATCTGATGCCTTCACGAGGACGCGAAGGTCCGCAGGATGGCCGACTGTGAGCATCTTGTTTACGCAGCCACAACCGCTCATTAGATTTTAACGAATGTATCATTTACGCAACTACAACCAGAGATAATATTTTAAGTTAATTTAATTATGTAGGAGTTATATGTGTATTACGTGTACGGGGAATCAAAAATTATATTACGTTGCCAAAAGACAGAGTTCAGTTTAGAATAAACAGTCATACGATACAGACGCATTTTATTTATTTCCTTATTCCGTCCAGCGGGTGACGTTTTCAAAAGTAATGAGTAATAGTTCAGTTTTGCAGATGTTCATTATTCATAAGAGATAATGCCACCAAAAACAGTATATAAGCTGATGTATCATTAGAAAGATAAGTTCATTTGTATCCTATATTCAGTTGCGTAGATATCTTTGTAATAAAGTAGTAGATTCAATTCTCGTTGTTGTTCGCTCTCGCTCCCAACCATCCGACCATAAACATATAAATTTATAATATAAAATAGTTAGAGTTCTTTTTTTTAAAATGAGTTTCAAAGCTATCACTTATATTATTGGCGCAGTCTTGGTGGATGTACAGAGGTCATCAACTTGCAATTTCAATTGCTTAACTGTACGAATCATCAACACGAGAAGAACTACTAAAGCAGGGGAAGCTGCCCGCTCAAATTCTGCAAAAGAAGAAACGTCAATCCGGCAACTCCGTGAAACCGATCTCCAAATGGCATTAACATTTGCCGATCTCAAAGAAGTTGCACATGCACTTCCCTCCTATAATGGAGATGTTAAATTGTTACCTCACTGTATACGTGAGGTAGATAAATTAAACGTACTAGGAGCCCAAGAAAATTTAAGCCTAGTACAACAAACCTTTTTATTCTCATTAATTAAATCAAAAATTATTGAGAAAGCGCAATATATTTTTTCTAACAATGAATTTGAAACATGGGATGAGTTGAAAACTCACCTACAAACAAATTTCGAAGATAGAATAACTTACTTCACCTTAATTAGACAGCTAATGAATACAAATAGTACAAATAATATTGAACATAGTTTAAATATATTTAAAAGCAGGGATCTGAACCGAAAAGTATTTATGGTTCAGTTTCGGTTCAGGTTCAGGAAATAAATGTCGGTTTAGGTTCAGTTTCGGTTCAAGAAAATGAAAATTATAACGGTTCATCGGTTTTGCGTTCGAATTTCGGTTCAAAGAGGAAAATAATTACAAGCACAAACGGATGGTAAAATTAGTGGATTTAAAATATTATTAATAATTAAAATTTTATGATTTTTAATTATGTATATCTGAACCGAATTTAAATTGAAAACGGTTTAAATTCGGTTCAGGTTTATTGACCTTGGCAAATAAAGTTCGATTCAGGTTCAGGTTCCACAAAAAATCGGGTTAATTCGGGTTTTCGGTTCAGGTTCGGGTTCAGTTTCAGGTCCCTGTTTAAAAGTATTCCAAATGGTCAAATAAAAAATTTCACTTATAAATACAACTGAAAATGCGAAAACAGTTTTAAAAGATAATTTTCAACAATTAATAGTTGAACATTTCGTTTCTCTATTACCTCTTACTATACGAGGAAATTTTATAAATAAAAACCCAAAAACTCTCGAAGAAGTTGAACAGTTATTTAATAATGAATTCAATTACGAGCAAAATTTATTAAAACCTTATGAAGTACAACAAAATGTCTCTAATAACAAACCACACACAAATTTCCCATCCAAACCATTTAATCCTCAAAATTCTAAACCTTCAGGACCTAATAGAATAGCAAGACAAAATATTAAAAATTTTCAAAATTCAAAAAATTATAAACCCGAACCAATGTCAATTCAAACGCGTAACACACAACCCATGTCATTCCAAACAAAAAAAATTATTATAATGAAAATTTAGAAGAAAATTATGAAACGCATGAAAACTTTGAAAACCAAGATGATATTGA
Organism: Ophonus ardosiacus; assembly: GCA_943142095.1. Taxonomy (NCBI): domain Eukaryota; kingdom Metazoa; phylum Arthropoda; class Insecta; order Coleoptera; family Carabidae; genus Ophonus; species Ophonus ardosiacus. Next base: position 18,413,648 of record OW964829.1, on the reverse strand, counting down.
AGACTACGAAAATGACGAACAAAATACAGAACAAGACACAAGTAATTTTTTAGACGTGAATCAAAACTTTCCTGACGAAAACACGTAATGTTCACAAATTGTAAAACTATTCCTATAATTAAATACAATAATTTAAATATATTAATAGGTTCCGGCTCATATATTAATTTAATAACTTCTGACACAGTAAAAAATCTAAATTTGAAACCTGAAATAGAATATATGACATTTAAAACAGCTAGCCACAAAGTAAAATGTAAAGAAACAGTAAAATTAAAAATTTTTGGTATAGAATATAAATTTCATATTTTACCTTTTTATAATAATTGTAATTTATTATTTGGTATAAAAATTATGCGTGATCATAAGACAAAATTAGACTTTGAAAAAAATGAAATAAAAATTGGTAATAAAAATTTCAAAATTGAAAATTTAAAAGAAAAAGAAAACAATAATTTTGTACAAATTAGGGATTCACATATCGAAAATAGTCTTGTAAAAAATAAATTAAACAAATTAATAAAAGAATATGATTGCCTTTCTCCAAAAGAAAATGAGTAATTAAGCTGTACCTCACACGTACAACACGAAATTTATACAACTGACGATACGCCTATTTATCAAAAAAATTACCGTCTACCACAAATTTATGAAAAAGATATAAAAGAACACGTTCAGAAATTGTTACAAGAAGGTGTCATACGAAAATCACGTTCTCCTTTTAATAGTCCTATTTGGATAGTTCCGAAAAAATTAGACGCATCCGGGAAAAAAAAAACTCGTTTAGTAATTGATTTTAGAAAACTGAATCAAAAAACAAAAGACAAATTTCCACTTCCAAATATCCATACTTTATTGGATAATATTGGCAAACCAAAATTTTTTACAACCCTTGACTTACATTCTGGCTTTCACCAGATCAAAATTGCAGATAAAGATATTGAAAAAACAGCTTTTTCAACCCCATCAGGTCATTATGAATTCTTAAGGATGCCCTTTGAATTAATAAATGCACCCACAACATTTCAACGTTGTATGAACGAAGTATTAGAAGAATTAATTGGTAATTGTTGTTTAGTATATATGGACGATATAGTAATTTTTGGCAGTACTGACAGTGAGCATCTAGAAAATATTAAGAAAGTATTCGAAAAATTAAAAAAGCTAATTTAAAAATTCAAATAGATAAATCGGAAATTTGAAAAAAGAAATTGAATATCTAGGCTTTGTAATCTCAGAGGAAGGTTTAAATGCAAATAATAAAAAAATTGAAGCTATAAATAAAATTATAATTCCAAAAACAATTAAAGAAATAAAATCATTTTTAGGTAAACTTTCATGGTATAGACGCTTCATTTCAAATTTTGCTAACTTGACGAAACCATTTACAGATTGTTTAAGAAAAAATAGAAAAACTGATATTACCGATAAAAATTATATAGATGCTTTCGAAAAATCAAAATTATTAATTTCAAGTCCTCCAATTTTAGAATTTCCCGATTTCAATAAAATGTTTAATTTAACGACTGACGCAAGTAATTATGCTATGGGTAGCGTACTTTCACAAAAATTTGCAGATAGCGAAAAACCACTCTGCTATGCATCAAAAACTTTTAATTCGCAAGAACAAAATTATTCCACTATTGAAAAAGAATTAAAATCAATTGTTTGGTCAACACAAAATTTTAAAACCTATTTATACGGAAGAAAATTTATTATCAGAACTGATCATAGACCTCTAGTTTGGTTATTCAATATGAAGAATGCAAATCAAAAGCTAATGCGATGGTAAATCGAACTTTCGGAATATAATTTTGACAGAGTATGTTCCAGGCAAAACTAATAAAATTGCAGATTTCCTTAGCCGAATACGCGAACCTTTTAAAATTAATTATAAAAAAGGAGATGTAACAAATACAAGAATTTTTGCGCATTGTATATTGAAAGATCTAAAATTTGGAAAAGGATTAGCGAATCAAATAGATGAACAATTCAACTGTAAAAAATTCTGTGAAAATTATAAAAATAGTTCCAATATTATTATTCAAAATATAAATTTATTCTCTAAAGAAAATTATTACGAACAGTGTAACAAGAAAATTTTTCAAAACTCGTTAACAGAATACGTGACTTTTTAATAAAAAATCTGATGTGGCCAACACAAAACCTCCCGCTATTTAATTTTTATTAATTTAAATACATACCTACCTACTTATTGACTAACGCTGCAAACTGATCCATTGCAGAAAACTATTGCTTTATTTACTATTTTCTTTTGAAAATGTCACTATTATTAATTTGAAGTGATAAGTATTCTGACAGTGACATTTACTGTCAGTTACATTCATTTAAAAAATGAACTGTGTAACAAAGAAATAGTTTTTATCTTAGGCTTCGCGACTAATAAAAAAAATTATTTTTAAATTTATCTGTAAAATATATAGAAAAAGTATTAATGTATTCCTGTAGAAAATTCAATAATCTTTAATTTTCATTAGACATAAAATTCGAAAAAATGACATTTAATGATATTTTTTGAAGAAAAACCATTATGAGCTTCAAGTAAAGTACGATTTCCGTTTATCCGATTTACACCAAAATCTAATGGCTTCTATTCCTATTAGAATAGGGTAAAAATACAAGGTTTCAGAATTTTCTGAATGATAGTATTTGAGTTAGAGTGCAAACAAAATTCTTACACATACACACACACACACACACACACATACACACATACAGACATCATCGTGAAAATGTTAAAAATGGATTCTAAGGACCTTAAAACGTGGTCATTTACTAAAATCTCGATATGAGATTTTTAGCACGATCCCTATACCTCCCTTACCAAGGGTAGCGGGAGGTAAAAATGACATATATGAAATTAACATCCCATATCTGTCATGTGGCTTAGACAAATTAGAACAAAAAGACTTATTAAAATACTTAAACAATATTTTTAAAGACACAAACATACAAATAAACATTTATGAATTAGAAAATAATTATTTAAATAATGAAACAGACGACGACGACCTCTCTATTATTAACAATAATAGTGATTCTGACGAAACAATTCATTCAGCATCCGAAAATCCCGTAAATGGCTTAAAATTTGTAGAAAATCGACTAAATGTGGCCGATAATCAATTTACATTCAGTTTAGGAGAAAAATATGATATAAAATAATTAAATTATTTAATAATAAAAAACAACGATTTGAAGTAATAATAAATAAAGATAAAATTCAGGAAAACATTCTAAACTTTCTAAAAACATATATTGTACCGAAAATAAGATATTTTTGTATTTTCAAAAATGAAAAATTAGAAAAATATGTAAATAATATTATTAATGAAAATTCAATAAACTTAATTAAATAAAATTACACATTACAAGTATTGGTAATCCAAAATCAAATCAGATAGAACGATTCCATTCCACATTAATCGAGCATTTGATAATGTACAAACAAAATCCAAATTCTCATATAAATAAAATTCTAGAAAATGTAATGTATGCCTATAATAATAGTATAAACACCACAACAAAATGAACACCACAAGAAATTATATTTGGCAAACATTATTCTAATATATACCCCCAGAAAATAGGAACGGTACAAGAAAAATTAAACAATTATTTAGAGCACAAAGAGGATGAAAATAAAAAAGTATATAATAAAATTAATGAAGATAAAATAAAATATTTAAACCTAATCCGGAAATAAACATTAATAAAGAATACGCATATTTAAAACAAAACCGTAGATTAATAACAAAATATAAAAAACCGCTATACGAAAAAGTAAAAATTAAAAACGTAAACGATAACTTCAGGTTGCAAAAAATCCAAATAAATTATGGAGCTTTATTAATAATAAAAAACGCGTTACCAGAATTCCAGGTCAAATGAAGTTGAATAATTTTACTTTGAGTAATACCAATGAAATAGTAGAAGGATTTGCTGACTACTTCTCTAGTGTTTTTACTAACGGCCATGGGTCTATTGAAAATAATATACCTCCGACCGACTATAACACTATAAACACAACGTACATTCCTGAAAATGATATTATTTGTGCAATAAAATCACTTAAATCGTCTCGCAATTCTGACCCTGACAACTTACCGGCATATATAATTAAAGGATGCATTGATATTTTTGTTAAACCTCTTTATTACCTTTTTAACCTTTCAATTTCCCAACATATATTTCCCTCATGTCTTAAAAAATCCTTTATTACACCTGTTTTCAAATCTGGAGATAAAAATGATATTACTAATTACCGTCCCATTTCTATCCTGTCCAATATTTCAAAAATATTTGAATCTGTGCTTTATAAGCATGTTTATGCATCTGTAAAAAATAAAATTTCAATTCATCAACATGGATTTATGACTGGCAAATCAACCACAACTAATCTCATGAACTTTACTGAATTTACATTAAATTCATTTTCCAACAGTGCACAGGTAGATGTCGTATATACTGATTTGTCAATGGCATTTGATCGTGTGAACCACAATATATTATTACATAAGCTGAATACTCAATTTAATTTTTCTTCTGATCTCATAGAATTCCTTTCTTCCTATCTTTCTAATCAGGACATGTCTGTATTTTACAATAATTTCAAATCTAAACCGTATATTGCTACCTCCGGAGTTCCTCAAGGTTCTAACCTTGGTCCACTATTGTTTATTCTCTTCATTAATGACATAGTTAACTTAGTGCAGAACTCTAAAGTACTACTTTATGCAGATGATCTGAAAATCTTCAAGTCCATTAGGTCATTTGAAGATACATTATTATTACAGAAAGATATCGATAATATCTACGCTTGGTCTTTATCCTCTAAATTATTTTTTAACTTCAGTAAGTGTAAATTAATGAGTTATTTTGTTAAAAAAATTGTTTACACTGCTCAGTATAAAATTGGAGATTATGTTCTTGAAAGAGTCGACCAGTTTAAAAACTTAGGAGTTCTATTCGAAACAAAACTGAAGTTTAACGAGCACATATGTACTGTAGTAAGATCTACATACAAAAACTTGGGATTCATAATGCGTTGTTCGCAGTCGTTTACTAAAATACGTACAATAAAAAAGTTGTATTTTACTTATGTACGATCGAAATTAGAATATTGTATTCAAGTTTGGAATCCAATTTATAACAAATATGTTGATTTAATTGAATCTATCCAACGTAAATTTGCAAGATTTTTATATTTGAAACTTAATAAACAGTATCCTACTTTTGATTTTGATCACAACGTCTTACTTCGTGAACAGCGTCTTTTACCTTTAGTTACTCGTAGAAAAATTCATTCCTGTATTTATCTGTACAAACTACTGCACAACAGCATCAATGACCCAGTCACTCTCGCTTCAATTTCTATATTTGTACCTAGAATAACTTCTAGGAACACCCGTACATTTTACTGTAGTACATCACGTACAAATTATGAACAAAAATCTCCTATAAAAACTATGTGTTCTACTTTCAATACTGTCTCTAGTACTCTTGACATCTTTGGTGACTGCATGGCTAAATTTAAATGTGGCTTAATTCAGCAATTATTATTAATGCAATAAATGGTGTCTTCTGTTTAAATACTGTTTCATTCATTTAAGCAATTATTATGTATTTGTAATTTGAAACAACATACTTCTTTATTATTAGTATTATTTGTATGTTTACATTAAGTGTTCTTTCGTGCTTGTGACAATTTTTGTTATAATTGTGTGTATTTAAAACCGACCTGTAATTGGGATCTTAGTATCTTCTCAAATAGAAATTGATAATCTAGAATTAATATTTCAAAATATTGAAAATATCATGGGTATAGAATTCAAAAATATTTATGATATGCAACATTTGATTAAAACACATTGCAAAATTGAAAACGAAGATATAAAATACCTCATTATACTTCCTCTCTACCAAAAAACATCTTATTCTATGTACCAAATCACACCAGTTCCTTATTTGAACAATAACAATCAATTGATTCAATTAGCATATCCTATGGAGACATTTATTATTGAAAATAATCATTCATATATCATTAATGACTGTATATTATTAAAGAATAAAAATTATTGTAAAACAGAATATGTTGAATTACAAATATGTTATACAAATTTATATATTAACAAAACTTCAAACTTTTATAATTTTAGACACTTGAATGACCATAAAATGGTAAGTAAAGTACCAAATAGAAACATGTATTATTTGTATTCAAGTATAGATAATATTGTAATTGATTGTAAAAATCATTCGATGAGATACCATTAAAGAAAATAATAAAATTTAAAAATACAGAAAATTATTTAATAAATAAAGAAAATTTTAATAACAAAATTGATGCAAAAGAAATAAAACTAAATAAGATAGAAATTGTTAAAAATTTAAATATTGAAAATAAAATTAGTAAAGAACATATAAAAAATATCTCAAAAATTGTAATACCTAAAATATCGAATGATGTTATAAATTTTAAGGATAATGTTAATAAAAATGGATCTATATTATATGTATTAATTTTTATAGTCATTATTGTAATGGTCGCATTATTACTTTTCAAAATTATTAAAATGATTCATATTAGAAAGATTCATAAAAGTTCCAAAAATAATAATATTGAATTACAACAAATGAGTCAATTGTCATGATCGGTGACAAACAATCTTGAAGGGGAGGAATTATAATAGTGATAAGTTTGTTTGCCACCTGAATAAACAAAGTAATGAGTAATAGTTTAGTTTATGCAGATGTTCATTATTCATAAGAGATAATGCCACCAAGAACAGTATATAAGCTGATGTATCATTAGAAAGATAAGTTCGTTTGTATCCTATATTCAGTTGCGTAGATATCTTTGTAATAAAGTAGTAGATTCAATTCTCGTTGTTGTTCGCTCTCGCTCTCAACCATCCGACCATAAACAAATAAATTTATAATATAAAATAGTTTGAGTTCTTTTTTTTAAAAAGAGTTTCAAAGCTATCACTTATATACTTCTAAATCATAATTAACAGATTGCACTGCCATGCTTTCCGATCATGATTACAAGATCTCTTAAAGTCTTTGTATCTAACAAATAAATAAAATTAAAAAATTATTAATACAACAATATTATCCTCTCTTACAAAATAACTTGCAGCAATTTTTCCCTCTCTGTCTTTTACGTACTTTTTACCTCTGCTAAGAGAGGTATTGTATTCATGCTAATATTCGCATATCCAGATTTTATTGAATAAGCCCAATCTAAGGTCCCTAGAATCCGATTTTAACATTTTTAAAATGATGTCTGTGTGTGTGTGTGTGTAGATGTGTGTGTGTGTGTAGGTGTGTGTGCGTGTATGTATGTATGTATGGATGTTGGAGGGACGATTACTCAAAAACTATAAGACTTAAAAAATATTTAACTGCACAGTTTCCTCAATCTGACATTCCTGGGAAAAGTTGAAAAGGTTTTGGTAACAATTGAACAACCGGAAGTAGAAGTTTCTTAGAAAAATTCTTCTAAATGTAATTTTTGGAATTTTTTGTTATTAAATATTGAAGAACATAAAATTCTCCATCTAATACACTTAAAATTTTTATTATATCTTGTATAGATTTAGAGATAAAGACACTATAGTTTATTGAGTAATATAATCGCAGAGGCTAAGGCACTAAGGAAACCAGTTGACAAATTCCAATGTTTATAACATAGTTTGTAAACGACACATGTCAGTGTCAAAAATCAACAGTTTTAGTGACATTCTGATAGTTTTTTCTGGGGAGTATATTTAATCTTTCTTATTGTTTTATTAATTAAATATTTGAAATTATAGGTAAAATTGTGGTAAAATGCATATATCCATCTCAACTGACTCACTCCAACTCTCTTAACAACATTCTTCCTGACCATACATTCTTCATACACAAAATTATTCCTCACGCGATCCCGTCTTGTATACCCACAAACACCACGTAAATACCTCATTTCCACGGCAGTCACTCTCCTTTTATGCTTTCTCGTCCATGCCCAACTTTCATTTCCATACATCAAAGCAGGCACCAGCACTCCATTATATACACTTAACCGAGTCTCTCTAGATACGTTTACGTTACGAGAAAACACCCATTACCTTACATTCCGCACTCACCGTCCTATCAATTTCTTGGTCAATTCACCATCCCTCGGCATCATGCTACCCAAATATACAAACTCATTCACCTGCTCCAGTTTCATTCCATCCACCAACACATTGCACTCAGTCACCAATTCACTCCTTTCAAATACTAACACCTTAGATTTATCAACATTCAACACTAAATTCATACTTCTTCCAACTTCGTTTATTCTCTCTATCGTTCTTCTCAGTTCCTCTTCATTTTCACTTAAAACAATTACATCATCCGCATATGCTAACGCAGACACAATACTTTCACCAATATGTACACCATCCATTCCATTCAACGCCTTCCGCAACAACACATCCTTATACAAATTAAACAATTACGGAGACATACCACAACCCTGTTTAACACCAATATTTATACGAAACCAATTACTCGATTTACCATCTATTCTCACAGCAGCCTCACTACTCTCATATAACGCTCGAATCGCTCCCAACCAGTTTTCATTCACGCCGTACTCTCTGAGTGCTTCCCACAAAGTATTACGAAGAACATTATTATACGCCTTCTTTATATCTAGAAAGCCACAGAACCCCTTGTTCTTTTCAAGTGACTTCTCTGCAATCATACGAAGAGCAAACAATTGATCAACACATCCCTTCTCAGGCAAAAAAAAACCTGGAAGTCACTAAATTTTGAAACTGTTAAGGTTCGCACCTTTTGAATTAAAACCTTACCAAAAAGTTTCCCTACAACACTCAACAAACTTATCGCGCGAATATTAGTCTTTTTGCCTTTAAATAATGGACAAATAATAGCTTTTTTCCAATCACCAGGAAACACACAACGTTTCAGACAAAATCTAAACAAATAAATTAACCATTCAAATACTTTCTCTCCCCCATACTTCAACATCTCATTTGTAATCCTATCCAAACCAGCAGCCTTGCCATTCCTTACACGCGCCAATGCATCACATACTTCACTTTCATCTATATCATAATCATCTTCCATATCATTTTCACTTGCAACTTCGCTACTGTCATCCCTCTCAATCTCACCTCCATACAAACCTTTAAAATACTCGCACCATCTAATTCATTCCACAATAACTCTCCATTCGCTCTTCTCACAGCTTTCACAATTCGAACACTTCCACCCCGAAGTCTCTTCCCACTCAACCAAAACAAACGTTTATTTGCGTTAAAATCATTTATCAATCTTTCACTCAACAAATCATCAAATCGCTTTCTACTTTCTCTCATCACTTGCTTCGCCCATTTATTCTTCCTTCTCTAACAAACATTCTTCACGTAAACTCCCTGGCGAATCCGTAACATTTAAAAACTTGAAATATGCCCTCTTTTTCTCAGCAGTCGCTTCTTTCACCTGATCGTTCCACCATGCATTTTTCGGACAACAGCCTAATCTGCTTTCACCACAAACTTCTTTTGCACATTTAAGGAGGGAATCCTTACTTAGTATGAACATTTAATATATCTGCATTATAGTTTTGTTACATAAAGTCGTTTTTTATTTGATACTTTGTTTTCTTGTAATATTGTTTTAAATAAGAATAATAAATTTCATTTTAAATTGCAATTTCTACAACTTATTTTTTTCAAATCGAATTTTTTTAAAGTTTTTCTCTTTAAATTTTCTTCTTTTTTCGTAACGTGAATTTTTGATAAACTATTAATCTTTAATAGGGATATTTACGTAACTATCTTACTTACTAAAGTAAATAAAATTTATTCCTTCCAATGACAGTCGAATTTTTGCCAGTAATGTTATAAATGTCATTAAATTGGCTAAGTACGAAGTTAATTAGCATCCTTATTTGACATTTATTTATGTGATTTTTTATGGACATGGTAAAATTTTCTAAACCCAGAGAAAATTTTTATATTGTTACTAATGATATAGAAAAAAAAAAATAGTATGGCAGACGTAATGACAGATATTATAAGAACATTTAAAAACCGGCACAATAAAGCTAAATTTAAATTGAGTATATTAGGTATGACAAGAAATGGTTTTAAATTTCGATTCTTGTTGAAACGAGCCATTTAAAAAGAGGAGAACGAAAAAAAATAATAATAATAACACTTAATATTGCATTACAATTTGATCAAATTAATCAGGTTTCTATAAACTAGAATAACCAGTCCTGTACCTGTCACAAAATGTAATGGTAATAACGTGAAGTTACTCTTTTTTGTTAGGATTTTATCAAATTAGTGGGTTCAAAATAATGAAGAAAACTGCGTACAACAAATTTATTATGACTAAGAAAAATGCCTAAAGAGTTAGTATAAATTGTACATAAAACAAAACTTATGCTAAACTTATCTGGTAATCAGTTCATAATGCCACATGCGCAGTAAACGGTTTGCTGACGTAGACGTAGCTTGGTTGAGCGGCTAGCGTGTGTAGACCTGGAGATCTTTACGTTGTTTCCACGATGCTGCTAATACGCAGTCGGGAGCGAAGACGTAGTCTCTTCTGCTTGGTGGTTGATCTCAAGTAGCTCACGACCTGCAGAACGCAGTCGGAGTCGCTTGTAGTCTCTTGACCAGCAAAAGGGTTGCTATGCACAGCGCAACATACATGCTCTCGCTTCGATCAGTCTCCTCTGACTGCTGCATCGATATCGATCGCTCTTTACCACAGCCGCGCCCAGACCACACCCGTCCGAAGCACCACCGATCACACTCGACAACTCCCGAGTCCGTCACTCACAATAGTGCCCATAGATGACAGAGGAATTCACTTCATTTACCCAACATCACCCCCCCCCCCCTTAAATTTAACTGAAGATCACTTACGTGAAATTTAACACATTTCACTTCACCACAACAATTACATAAGAATTTTGTCCTTGAATCCTATCAATAACAAATGGTCCGTCGTATAAAAGAAATAATTTGGCAATTTCACGATTCTCAGCGGACGACAATCTGTGACTACGTACCCAAACCCAATCTCCTACTTTTAAATTAGATAACTTTAACATTTGGTCATGTTTAAATTTTCGACGTTCTGCTCACGACTTACAATGGCAGACGGCGGCAAGCTAATATTTTCTAAAATTGGCTCTACCGGTAATTCCCCAAAGTGCAAATAATTTGGCGTACATCCAGTGCTTTCATGGACCGCATTATTTAAGCATCGCACCACGTCATTCAAAACATAGGCCCATTTACTATGTTTACGGTGGCACCATAACCTTAATAATCTCCCTATTTCCCGATTGACACGTTCGACTGCATTCCCTTGAGGAAAATACACCGATGTATGACTAGTCTTAATCCCCATTTGTGATAATTTTTCACACCATCTTCTACCAAATTGCGTTCCGTTATCGCTTAATATACGTTTTGGTTTGCCCATTTTACTAATATATGAACCAGTAATGGCTTTCAAAATGGCTTCGGTGGTTGCTCGTTTCAAAGGAAAAACATGTACCTACGTATTTTGAAAATACATCAACAGTAACTAATAATTGGGTTACGCCCCCGCGCGACATAGGCAGTGGACCCATTAGGTCAACACACACCAATTCATTTACATTATTCACTAAAACCGGATTCATTGGACCTTGAAGATGTGGGGAAGGCTTAGTTTGCTGACAAATAGTAAAACTCGCAATAAACCTGTCGATATCTTTCCTCATTTTAGGCCAATAGAAATATCTAGACAGCGAATTGAAACATTTCCGTTGTCCAAAATGACCCTTTTCTTCATGCTCATATTTTACCAATGCGGAAACGGATATAGCCGGGACACAAAGGCGATCATTGGTATTTGCATTATTCCCAAGTATAAAAAGAATTTCTTTATAGATGATATAACGAATTATGTGGGTGACAACGAAAAGAGAGTTTTTAAAAAGATTTCAATTGGAATTTATTGTACATTACAGACTTCTTGAAACGACATAAAGACAAAAAAAGCATTCAAAACATACAGTTACAAGTTTATATATGAAAATTATGCTGATATGCATAAGGTGTCTTCTTCGTGCAGAGTAGACAGGACCGTACTCATAACTCCTCCCGCCTTAAGTGAGGACTGTGGGGGCTTTGGCCACACGGTGCGACAATGAAGTCATCTGGATATCTTCTTCCTGCGGGCCTTTGTCTTTGTGTTGATCATTTCTTCTCATGAACATAAAATACAGACAACAACATATGATAATTAGTAAAATGCAACAATATATTACAATATTGTGGATGTTTATATTGGTTGGGATAGTCACATTGTTTATTTCATTTAATTTTTCATTTTGTTTGTTAATGATAGGTAGAATGTTTTTTAATTCATCTAAGTTTATGTTGTCTATTTTTAAAGGATTAAATTGCATAAAATTGTTCTTATCTCCATTTTCTGGAAAATGTAATTTAGGAAGTTCAATGTTTTTAAAATTTGGTTTATAATTTTGATAAGTTTTTATGGTAGTGTCTTTAATTTTTATTTCACAATTATTGTTTAGTTCGATTAAATAAGTTCCATTTAGGCGAATATTGTCTACGCTTTTCATACACTTTTGGATGGCGACGACACTGTTGGGCGCTACGACGATCCATTGGTTTTCTTCGATTTTCTGGATTTTCACATCTGGCACTTCGGTGGATACTAGCTCACAGTTTGGGTTTGAATTGTACTTGAGAAGTTGTATTTCGCAGGGTGCGTTCTCGTTTATGTTGGATTTGTGGACATCTTGGCATATGAACTCCTCTGCTATGATTTCTTTGCAGGTAGTGTCAAACAGGGCGTAAGAATGCTCGTTTTTAATTAAAAATTTGGAATTTGGTATAATGGTTTGAAAGGAATTTTTATTCCTGATTGGTAAGGAATATAAATGGTAATAATGGAAACTTTCAGTCTCCACAACAGGTATCTCAAGCAGAAATACAATTTGGTTGCCTTTACAATAACTTTTTATTTCTATTACTTTTTCGAATAAAATAATATTTTCCAAAGTTGGTTCAAAAGGGAAACTATTTTTATTTAAATGTTTATTAATGAATATTATCTCTTTTAATAAATCTGTTGGTTCAAGTATTGAATTATGAAGTGTGTTAAGTTTTGCAAAAGTTATAGCTATTTCAATTTTCTCTAATAGATCGTAAATAATCTGCAAACTTGCAGTGTATTGAGAGATAACAGTTTGTAAAAATAAGCAATTGTTTGCTTATACATTTTTAATGTAGGTCGAATTAATAAATTTTTCTAGTTGTTCGATTTTTGAATTTAATGAAAATTGATTTTTAGAAAGGATTTTAATTTAATTAAATTTTTGGATGGAAGTTTGTAAGATGCTGAATTGTTCTTTCATGACATCTTTAATTTTAAATTGGTTGTTCGATATTTCTCTAATAGCTTTATCGTATTTTTCGGCATTCGATTGATCGAGATTGCCAGTGATTGATTTTATTATTGTGCCAAGTCCGTCAATGAGTCCTCGTTTTTGTTTTCTTGAGAATAACGGATTTAGTTGTTTTATTTGTAATAATACTTTTTCTTCTAGGACACTAATTATTTGGTAAGAATGTTTATTGTGTTTAGAGTCCTTTAATTCGTCCTTTATTTTAATAAATGAATTTTTCAAGCTCGTGTATTCTGTGATTATGTCAGTAATGTCATAAATTTGAACAAATGTCCAGTAGTCGGTTTTAAGTTGTGCATTTCCTAGTTTTAGTGGAAGTAGGGCAGGGTTCTTGTTTAGATCGTGGATTTTGGATGTTTCTAAGCTTGAAGTGACGATGAGGAACAAGGATCTGTAAAAAGAGGTTGTCTTAATTCTTTGATATGAATTATTTCGGTTTTACGTTTTTTCTGTTGGCTCGTAATTTCTACTTTATTATGATCGAGTAATTTTGTAATTTTGAAAGGACCTAAAAATTTAGAATTCTTTTTGTTTCTATTGAGTGCATTTATTTTGTAAACAGTTTGTCCTATTTTGAAAATTGGATTTGTTTCTCCTTTTGTATTATGTTTATTTATTACTTTTTCTTTGTTTGATTCTAATGTTTCAGATACTTTGTTATAAACATGTTTTAATTTTTCATTGTGGTTTTCAACGTAATCGTTGTAAAAGGAATTTGGAATAAATATTTCTTGGGGATTTCTAGAGTTTGTATGTCCAAATGCTAATTCGAAAGGTGTATAATTCGTTGCGCCGTGTATAGAGTTGTTATACCCAATAATAGCGTAATTCATTCAAGTCACCGTGTTCGTCTGGGTACATTTCTTGTAATATTCGCAGATATTCAATAATAGTTGAGTGAAATCTCTCAACAATAGAATTAGATTCATGATGAAGCGGGGTTGTAAAATGAATATTTATTTTATGAAGTCTTAGTAGTTCTTTTACGGTATTATTATTAAATTCTTTTCCATTATCAAGGGTTAAATTTTCGGGTACGCCAAAAGATGTGAAATATTTAATTAATGCGTTTGCTATATGAATAGCTGTTTTGCCTTCGATATAAATGGCTTGTGCAAATTTTGTAAATGCGTCAACTAGTGTTAAATAATTTCGATTGTCATATATGAATACATCTATATGAACTATTTGAAAAGACCGTGTCGCTGTATCGGTTAACATGAGTGGTACATACGGTTTCTTTCTTGCATATTTAGATCTTTGACAAATGTCGCATGAGTTGATAAAATTGGTAATAGTAGCTTTCATATGTTTCCAATAGTATTACGTTTTAAATATTGGAATGTTTCATTTATACCACGATGATTGGATTTTCCTTCGTGATGCATTTTTATAAGCATTATTTGTTCTTCTTTATCTGTAACTGTATTTATAATTTTTGTGCACTTAATTAACTTTGGTCCATTTTCAGAAAATTTATTTAAATAAACTCTGCAAAAGTCTTGATATAATTTTTCGGTTTGAAAATACATGTGATACGTATTTTTCGTGTTTGTATAATTTCTTAAAAATTCAAATATTGATATTTCATTGTTAATTTCTGGAATTTTGACTTTAACTATAGTTTGATTTTCATATTTACGTGAATTTGGTTTAATTTATTATTTATTATCTCATCTAAGATGGCGATTCCTTCATTCGTTGTGTCATTTACACACGAGTGTTGAGTTGCTGAGTCAGTGTTTTCATTATCAATGTTGTCCAGGTCAGTGTTAGGAACTGGAGCAGGCTTATCGGGTGGTCTTATTTGTATTTCGGAAATAACATTAATTTTGGGTTTTTGTCTAGGTTGGGAAGGTTTATTATTAAGGGGTTGTTTTTTGATAAGAGTAGGTGATTGTGGTTCGGAATCATCAGGAACAAAACCTTCGGCTAATTTTTTTAAATATTCTAATACATCGTTATCAATATTACCGGGGTTATTTATGATTGATTCGTTATCGTCAATTGCATTTATACGAATACGTGATAAACAATCAGCGTTTGTGTTACATGAACCTTTTTTATATTCAACCGTGTAGTCGTATTCTTCGAGTTTTAATTCCCATCGAACTAATTTAGAATTTGGTTCTTTCAAATTATGTAGCCAAACTAAAGGTCGTTGGTCGGTTACTATTTTAAACTTTCTGCCATATAAATATTTTCTAAATTGTTTGCAAGCCCAAATTATTGCAAGTAATTCTCTTTCAATGGTGGAATAATTTATTTCTGTTTCGTTTAGTGTACGTGATGCATAGGCTATTGGTCTATCGTGTGGGATTTCGCCTTGCGAAAGCACTGCACCGATCGAAAATTTACTGGCATCAGTAGTGAGAATGATAGGTTTGTCAAAATCTGGATACTGAAGTATCGGGTCATTCATTAGTAGATCTTTACACATGTTAAAGCTCTCAATGAAATCTTTGTCGTGAATTACTTTAGCGTTTTTCTTTAGACATCGAGTCATGGGTTTTGTAATTTTCAAAAATTTCAAAATCTTTTATAAAGCGTCTGTAGTAGCCTAAAAATCCGAGAAAACTTTTAATTTCAGTTTATGTTTTTGGAATTGGGAAATTTTTAATAACATAAATTTTGTCCGGGTTTGGTTTTACTCCTTCCGGTGTGACAATATGGCCTAAATATTGAACTGTATCATGTAAAAATTCTGACTTGTCCAATTGAATTTTGAAATTACTTTTTCTTAATCTTTCGAAAATTGATTTTAGTCTCTCAATGTGTTCTTGGAAGGATGAACTAAAAATTATAATATCATCCATGTAAACTAAACAGGTTTCATGTTGCAATCCGCGTAAAACGTTGTCCATTACCCTTTGGAAAGTCGAAGGGGCGTTCTTTAAACCGAATGGCATACGTTTGAATTCGTAGTGTCCTCCTTCAGTGGAAAACGCGGTTTTCTGTATATCTTGGGGGTCGATTTCGATCTGATGAAATCCACTAGCCAAATCGAGGGTAGTAAAATAATTAGCTTTACCTAGTTTATCTAGGATGTCTGTGATGTTTGGAAGCGGATAGTTGTCATCTATAGTGCGCTCGTTAAGTTTGCGGTAATCTATGACTAAACGCCATTTCTTTCTACCAGAGGCGTCCATTTTCTTGGGGACAATCCATATAGGACTGGACCATGGTGAATTACTGTGTTGTATAATACCTTGATCTAACATTTTTGAAATTTGTGAGTTAACCTCTTGTTTGTGAATTTCGGGAAAACGATAGGGTTTTACATGTATAGGTGGATCATTTTTCAAATTAATTTTGTGTGTAATTTCATTTGTGAAACTCAAAGGGATATCTTCACAGTAGAAAATGTCGCGGTAATCAAAACATAATTTACGTATGGCATCTTTTTCTTCTTTATTGCAATGTTCGAGTCTGAGATTTTGTTTTAAAAGATTATCTTGTGTTTTGTCTAAATCGTTATCAATTTCCATTTTCTCGCAAAAGTTTATCTCGATAGGGTTAATTAATTCTATATCAAATGGTTCCGAAATGTCAATTTTACTGGATTTTCATTAATGTTTGTGAGGGTTGTTATGGCAAAATTGTTATTTATATTTACTAAAGCTTTTGGCATTTCTACGCCGTCTCCGAAATTTACATAATTTAATATTCCAGTACCGTGGTTTTGATTTACTGGTAGTTTAACAACAATGTTTACTCTTGGTGATATTATTATAGAGTAATTTTGAAATTTTGGATTTTGACATATTTTGTTATTCATTTCAGATTCGTAAATAATTGGAATTTTTGCGTATGGTGTTGTTAATTGTTTTGTCGTCACGTTTATATTTGCTTGTAGTTGTTCTAATAAGTCTACGCCTATAAGTCCATCATATTTTTCGCTGAATCGGAAAAGATAAAATTTATGTTTATCACTAACGTTAAAATTTTTGAAAACGGGGATTTCTGCAACTTCATTATGGAATGAAATATTGTGAGCAGTTTGGATGTTAAAATTTTCATTATAAATAAAATTTGGATAAAATTTGTAAGCTAAATCTGGGTTGATTAAACTTTTTGTGCTGCCGGTGTCTATTAGAAAATTAGCGTTGATTTCTGGGATGTGGATGTAGGGTAGGTTTCCATAAAGTTGGTCTGACTCGGTGTTATCAGTATTGTAACCTGAGCATTCATAGTCTACGTGTGGTTGTGTTAGAGTATAGTTCGTTGTTCTCATACATGTTTGCATCATATTCAAGGTTTCCGTACGAGTCATATTCGTAAGGATTTTGAGATGTGTATTCAGTTTGATTTTCAAATGAATCATTTATATTTTGATTAAATAATTGTGTAGCAGTAAAATTTCTTTCGGGCATACGAGTATTTCGTGTATGTCGGGATGAGGTATCCATAGGTTCAGGTTGGTATTTTGGTTGTTGATGAGGTGGATTTTGCCTTGGAAGGTATTGTGGGAAATTTGCAGGTCTTTGGAGTGGGACGAATTGGTTGGGGCGCAACTGAGGTTGCGGTAGTCGCTGTGCGAATTGAGGCGGTCTGAAATTTGGATTGTTATTTGTTTTATAAAATGGGTTTTGCCTCGTTTGCATTATTTGAGGTGGACGTAATAATGGTCGTTGTTGGAATGGGGTGTTATTTGACGTGCTAGGGATGTTGTTATAGCTGGATTGTTGAGGAATGTGGTTTACATTCGGATTTCTTGTAGGGACAATTCTTTGTGTAGGTTTAAAACTGGAGTGCATATTCAGTGTGTTTTGTCTCTGGTTGGTGTAAAGAAAGTTTTCTTCCTCTATTACTAGACTCATGGCTTTCTCGAGTTTGTCAGGGTCTCTTAGTCTAACATTATTTTGAATAAATGGAGGTAGACCTCTTATGAAGGTTTTTAATGCGAGGTCGTCGTAATTTGATTGTCTAATTTTTCTTTCGTTTTCTGTATAAGTGGAACAATTTAATTTAGAGGTTATTAAACTTCTTGCATCTTGGCATCTCATACCAAAATTATAAGGGGTTTCATTTTTTTGCGGTCTTAATGCAATAAGGTCTTGTACTAAGCAATCTAAATTTCGTTGGTCTCCAAAACTTTCTTTTATGCTATTTTTTATGTCCTCCCATCTTTTTAACTCAATGCGAGAACCGATAAGGATCATCGCTCGGCCTGTTAATTTTCCGAGAATTGCTCTGACTAGAAAGTTGTTAAGAACGACGTCGGTACTGCCAAATGTATCTACTAAATTTTGACATGCGTCTAAGATTATGTTCATGGTATGGGGGTTACCATCATAATTTGGAATAACATCTAAATGTAATCTGAGCAGTTGTAAGCTTGCCGTTTGTTGAGCCACTTGCGGCGTTTGTTGTAAGGGTGGTGTCATTTCTACGTCATTATCGAGTGTGAAATTGTTTAGATTATCAGCTAGTCTGGTGTTGGCGATGCTTGTCCTTGACCAGGGTGTGTGGGCTGGTGTTGGCGATGTTTGTCCTCGACCAGGGTGTGTTGGGCTGGTGTTGGCGATGCTTGTCCTCAACCAGGGTGTGTTGGGCTGGTGTTGGCGATGCTTGTCCTCGACCAGGGTGTGCTGAAATCTTCAACTTCTCGCTGTCTCAGTGTTGGACGTTTCACGGCGAACCGATATACCTTCGATTGCACTCGCGAACTCGCGAACCGAAAATTGTTATACCCGATAAATTGTTAAAACAAAAGTTATTCGTGCGATACGCCTAACTTCGGGTATCCTACCAAGACTGCGCCAATTATGTGGGTGACAACGAAAAGAGAGTTTTTAAAAAGATTTCAATTGGAATTTATTGTACATTACAGACTTCTTGAAAAGACATAAAGACAAAAAAAAGCATTCAAAACATACAGTTACAAGTTTATATATGAAAATTATGCTGATATGCATAAGGTGTCTTCTTCGTGCAGAGTAGACAGGACCGTACTCATAACTAACGTTTCGCGAATCCTCCAACTCCTTCTTTTAGTACGTTGATAACGTTTGAACAAAAAGCATCGCTTTGTTGATTTTCAACCAGTTTTTCCATTTCGATTTTAGCGGCGCTAGCAGCTATAGATATTTGAGTAACAGCAATATCTATTTCCAAAGGGTTTTCGGAATTATCATCACTTGTAGAAGGTTGACATAAATGTCGAGACAAAGCATCTGACAATACATTGTCGCCACCACAATTTACTTTCGTAAGAAAAGTTAGGGCCTTATGATCCGTAACAATAATTAAATCCATACCTAAGACCAGAACACGCCATTGTCGCAGCGCAAACACTATGGCTAGGGCCTCCAGCTCAGTGACTGAATAATTTTTTTCACTATCTCGCAGTGTTCGACTGGTGAAAGCTAAATATTCTCCGTCGTCTGTTTTCTGGTATAACCAGGCTCCAAGACCTCGATACGAACCATCAGTTTGAATATAAAATGTCCTTGTTGCATCTGGGCGTGACAAAAACGTACATTTCAAGAAAGCTCTTTTAACTTCCTGGAAAGCCTCTTCTTCCTCTTCTCCCCACTTCCATTTACGATTCTTCTTAAGCAAAGGTAATAAAGAGTACGTCAGAGAAGAATAGTTTTTGCAAAACTTCCTGATGTAATTACACATTCCAAGAAATAATTTTAATTGTTTCACATTCCGTGGGCGTTGGAAGTCGTATATTGTTTTTAGTCTTGCAGGGTCAATTTTGATACCTTCACTAGACACTAGGTGTCCCAAGAATGGTACTTCACGACGAAAAAATTTACATTTCTTTAATTTGACTGTAATATTGGCGATCCGAAATCTCTCAAACACAAACTGTAAATGTTCTAGATGTTCGGTATTAGATCCATCTCTCTTCTTCACAACGACAAGTGGGCTGACATATTCAGTCGGTCCTTCTTTAATTACCCCCCACTCTAACATTTCCTCTATCTGCCTTTGCACTTCATCTATATATATATATATATATATATATATATATATATATATATATATATATATATATATATATATATATATATGGTATCGGAAAGGATTTTATTTTAAAAGGTTCATAATCCTTTAATAATATTTCATGTTCATACAAATTAGTTTTGCCCGGTTGTTCAGAAAATATAGATGCAAATTCATCTAACAATTTTGTCAGTCTCGTTTTATCTTCGTCACCTAGACTCTTCGTACTATTTACAACAAGATGTCTTTCTTCTTCCCCATACATGTTTTTATGTTTAATTACTGGTCGTTTTATTATTTCGCTATTAACTTCTTCAACAGATATTTCACACAACCTCCCATTATCTGTTTCTATGCCCATCGTAATATGTTGTCCCTCTACTTCGATTATAACAATACCTTTCTCGGCTTGAATAACTGCATTGTGTTCGTATAACCAATCATAACCTAAGATCATTGGTCTTTGTAAATGTGGAACAACTAAGGCCACAACATCCAGTTTCATATTTCCCACTTTTATCTCCAGCAACACTTGTTTTTTAATTTTACAATTTTGTTTTACAAGCGCCCCACGCAACGTTACTCCGGTGACTGGAAATTTCGGTATTTTTTTTCTTTCCTCCAAATATTCACGATATAAATTTTCGGAAATGCACGTGACTTGGCTGCCTGAGTCAATCAATGCCATTACCGTTTTCCCTAAAACATCAATTTCTACTACGGAGGTTTTTAGTTTTCTACTGCTTGAAACTTCTTCTTCATCCGATATTAGATCATCGTACGTTTGATTAAATAACGCCGCGGCTTCCTGGTTCGATGAATGATTATTTGTAGCATTCCCGTCTCGATTACTAGGCCGGTTAAAATGTTGATATCGACGCGGGTTGCCATTATTGAAACTATTTTGATTATTTTGTGAGTTTTGATTTTCCGTTGGTACAAAAGTGCGATCTATTTTCCGCAAAAAAGCATCTACTTCATCAATTGTTTTAGCACTGGAACTCAGAACACTTCTACGAATTTCGGGTGAAAAGTGACCGGTAACTAATTCGATAATTTTCTCCTCCGATATCTTCTCTGAGAGAAACATAGCTTCGCGAGCTACTTTTAAAAAAATAATCGGCCCTATTTTCTGAACCGTCCTTAAACGTCCCATATTTAATACGTTCATATACTTCGCGCTCCTCGTCAATCCCCCAATAACGCGACAAAAATAGTTGTTTAAACTTGTCAAAATTCAATATGTCTTTTTCTATTAGAATAGCCCAGTCCTGCGCAGAGCCTCGCAAACAGTTAATTGCTAAACCGACTTGCCGATCAACCGGAACACCCGCCTCTTCAAAAATATTCGACAACCTTTTGATAAAATTGACAGGGTGCAAGTTACCCCGCGGTGAGAAAAATAGATTATTTCCCCCTAATTCTTTCCATAAAGATACATATGACTTATTCTCCATACGCGGAAAATTTGGTTTTTCATCTGATTTATCTAGTTTTGGAGCCTCATGTACTTTTGAACCTTCCACATTTTGTGACAATAATCTAGTAAAATTACTATTTATTTGACATACAGCATCGGACAATTGTTCTACAATTTGTTCAAGTTTATTTATTCTATCACTACTTTCCAAAACAGACGGTACAACGGCCTGCTGAGCAGTATTTGTGTTAGTAGTACCTGGGTTAGGAGTTTCAGTTGCTTTTTTAGGCATTTTTCCTTTCGTATTATAACAGTTTCATACTAGCCTCTAGTTGGGTGCCAAGTTGAAGTGACTCTTTTTTTGTCAGGGTTTTATCAAATTAGTGGGTTCAAAAAAATGAAGAAAACTGCGTACAACAAATTTATTATGACTAAGAAAAATGCCTAAAGAGTTAGTATAAATTGTACATAAAACAAAACTTATGCTAAACTTATCTGATAATCAGTTCATAAGGCCACATGCGCAGTAAACGGTTTGCTGACGTAGACGTAGCTTGGTTGAGCGGCTAGCGTGTGTAGACCTGGAGATCTTTACGTTGTTTCCACGATGCTGCTAATACGCAGTCGGGAGCGAAGACGTAGTCTCTTCTGCTTGGTGGTTGATGTCAAGTAGCTCACGACCTGCAGAACGCAGTCGTAGTCGCTTGTAGTCTCTTGACCAGCAAAAGGGTTGCTATGCACAGCGCAACATACATGCTCTCGCTTCGATCAGTCTCCTCTGACTGCTGCATCGATATCGATCGCTCTTTACCACAGCCGCGCCCAGACCACACCCGTCCGAAGCACCACCGAGCACACTCGACAACTCCCGAGTCCGTCACTCACAATAGTGCCCATAGATGACAGAGGAATTCACTTCAAACGACATCAACCAAGATTCCCATTTTCTGAATTTACTGAACAATAATTCAATTAGATACGTCCGTGTTTCTATCTCTTGGTCTTCTTCATTAAACACAATAGTATAAACTTGGTATTAATAATATAGTAACTATTGATTACATGTTACCAGAAGTAAGCATCCACTAACTGATGTGAAACTAACACTGTTTAACATCAATAGATTACTTCTTTGATTAAAGAAATCTAATATTTACAAATGAATAAAGATTATACCGTTTTATTTTATGACGATTTGGATATTTTTAATTCAGCAGAGAGCTATTTAATTATCGAGCTCAATATCTAAACTATTTACTTCATAAATGTATTAAGTGTAGAAATAAAGTAATGTAAAATAGTTTTCTTTATTTAGTAATTGGGAACTAGGTATGAAACTTAGTCGAATTTAAAGCTGTATTACGAAAAATAAAGTAAATTTTTTGCATTTTAATTTTGACTTTCAAAATGTTTTTACTAAAATTCAAAAATGTTACTTTATTTTTCGTAATGCAGGTTTAAAGTCGATGAAGTTTCATGCCTAGTTCCCAATTACTAAATAAAGAAAACTATTTTACTGTACTTCATTTCCATATGCATCAATAACGCAAGTAATTTTTCCTGATGCATTGAAATATGTAAAAGTAATTCCTCTACATAAAAAACGAGACAAAGAACTTATTTCTAATTATAGACTAATAACATTAGTGACAACTTTCCATAAAAATTTTCAAAAAATTATGTTCGCCAAAATCTTATTATTCCTGGAGAATAATAAGTTATTAATCGGCGAACAGCACGGATTTAGAAAGAATCGCAGTACAATATTAGCTTTGGCCAACCTTACAGATCATATTTACAATTCGCTAGATAATAGCAATAATATTTTTGGCGTATTTATTGAGTTATCTAAAGCCTTTGACTGTGTTAAACACTCCACTCTATTAGAGATACTGAAACGGCATGGCATAAGAGGTATTTGTAATTCATTGATTGAATCTTATCTCACTGACCGAAAACAGATAGTCTTTTTAAACAACAGTGAATCAAATATGCAAACTGTTTCGTGTGGGGAACCCCCCCAGGGATCAATTCTTGATCCTATATTATTTAAAATATATATTAATAATATCTTGGATATATTACAGTCAAATGTGTTTGTATCATATGCAGATGACGTATCAATATTGATGCCTGGAGATCACACTGCATCTAATATTTCTAAGATAATATCTGATTTAACAACTTGGTTTGAATCACTTAACCTTACAGTAAATGTAAAAAAAATCCGCATTTATTGAGTTTTCAATAAAAAGCGCAGTAAAAGTCTGCTTATTCGTTGTAACAAGCAATCTTTACCGCAAGTTACTTGTGGTAAAGTACTAGGTATTAGCTTACATGAAAATCTGTTATGGGATACCCAGGTCGATAATATATGTCAACAATTAACACCACTATGCTATCTCTTGAAAAGATTAAGACAACTTATTGATGTTCGTACTGCAAAAACCTTTTATTTTGGAAAATATTATCCAATTCTTAGTTACGGCATCATTTTCTGGGACTTATCGCCTTCAACAATGCATGTCTTTAAACTACAAAAACGAGCAATACGCCATATATTCCTTTTAAATTATAGATCCTCGTGCACAGACATATTTAAAAATGAGCAAATTCTCAATTTTCCATCTATTTATTTATATATATATATATATATATATATATATATATATATATATATATGCCATGTGCGGATATGGATTTCCATCTATTTATTTATATATATATATATATATATATATATATATATATATATATATATATATATATATATATAGGGAAACTGGATAGTGGGTTTGACAGTCAATTTGTGGGCTTCAGTGTAATACACTCTTTTTAATTTGTCAAGCTTTCGGTTATAATTTTAACCATCTTCAGGACACTGTAATACAATAATGAAATACGTACATTTTGTTTAAGAATTAAATTTGGTTATTTAGTACTCACATTAGTTGAGATTTTTTGTAGAATAACAGCATTTACAGACATGTAAATTTTGAAACATGCACACGCGCATGGTTTATTAAAATAATGCGTCGAAATAACTGAATTACATATTAAAATTTTTTGGCCAAAGTAGGTATCACAGTAAAATTGATAAATTACAAACTAATAAAGCAAACAATTTTGTTAAAATAATATTAAACTTTTAAAATTGTGCACAAGTTGTCGACGTAAACACGTGTACAACACCATTTTGTGAAAATTAACTGTCAATAAAATCCACTAAAACATAGAAATAGTTGTTCCTAAAAAGTGTGCGTTCAGTCGTTACATGTTACTTAATAGTAAATAAAAGAAAATGTTTTTAATATTTTTTGAAATATATACACTTACCTGTTAAAATTGTCGAATAATATTCACAATCCACCACACCTAGATCCGGGTTAACTTTCAAAAAATATTAAAAACATTTTCTTTTATTTACTATTAAGTAACATGTAACGACTGAACGCACACTTTTTAGGAACAACTATTTCTATGTTTTAGTGGATTTTATTGACAGTTAATTTTCACAAAATGGTGTTGTACACGTGTTTACGTCGACAACTTGTGCACAATTTTAAAAGTTTAATATTATTTTAACAAAATTGTTTGCTTTATTAGTTTGTAATTTATCAATTTTACTGTGATACCTACTTTGGCCAAAAAATTTTAATATGTAATTCAGTTATTTCGACGCATTATTTTAATAAACCATGCGCGTGTGCATGTTTCAAAATTTACATGTCTGTAAATGCTGTTATTCTACAAAAAATCTCAACTAATGTGAGTACTAAATAACCAAATTTAATTCTTAAACAAAATGTACGTATTTCATTATTGTATTACAGTGTCCTGAAGATGGTTAAAATTATAACCGAAAGCTTGACAAATTAAAAAGAGTGTATTACACTGAAGCCTACAAATTGACTGTCAAACCCACTATCCAGTTTCCTTAACTAATTACAGTCGTAATTACCTATCACCTATATATATATATATATATGCCATGTGCGGATATGGATATCCATTTTCCTTCACATTATCTTTTATTTCCGCCTTGTCCGATGTTGATCGACTATTCGATGTCATATCATCGATATCGGTTTGAAAATAGTAGAGACCCAGAGCAATGGCAATGAGAGCACCAATTATAATTGATGCAATACTACTTGCCACAAATACAGAAAAGATACTCATTTCTTTATATTTATTCGTAGAATAAAGTGAAATATTCGCAACGAAATATTTCTTGATACGTATTCCTTTACGAAATTCGTATCTATAGTTTCTAAATAATGGTAATATTAATATTGTTGAAATTAAAAGTTTCTATAGTTACCGTTTAATTGTTAATTGCATTGTTATATTATTTGAATATATGATTCAGTTCGATGCAATGTATGTCTTGTATATTGGCATTTTACGATTTAGACTGAGACACGATGGAGAAAATAACAATAAAATAACGAAAGTGACTAACCAATACTCCTGTAAAGTTGTAAAGTCAGGTATTGTGGTGACTGTCAAGACAACTATCGGAGTAGCTGGCAAGCGACTAACATGTTTTGTTATTACATTTAATTTAAAGCTAAAAGTTAGCCATGTATTGTTTATTTTTGAAAAAATCACAGGCATCTGAAAAAAAAGGAATGCAAAAAAAAAAAAAAGCTTCATAGCAACATAAATAAAAAAAATAATAATAAGTCAGTAATGAGCCAAGTAAGGGTTCAGAAGTCATTTAGCTCCTCTTTCTTTCATTCCTTTTTTGGCCTCAATTTATCTTAATACAAATTATATAATTCTCATAAAATCGTTTCTTTCTTTACTTAGTAGTGGGGCAAAATTATATTTTCAGGAAAGTGTAAAGTGTTGTGCATTTGTGTTGTGCTCCGAGACCGCTGTTGTACTAAACAGCGGACACCCCTTAATCTACGAATTGGACCAACCGTGCTGTCGCCACTTGGCGGTTTTAATCCGGCGAATTACGCCCCTGCTTCTACACTGCCCTCCTCTCGAGTTCCTCCTGCAGGAGCTTCTGCCCGTATTCAGCCCTGCGCCCTTGGTGGCGTCACTTTGCCAGCCTCACAACCACGTGTGAGGCCTCCTCCTTCTGAACCTCCTACCTTACTGAATCTGGCCGTCACCGCTTCCAGACCAGTTACCGTCTGCAGAATTCATCCAGTCTTCCAAGTCCCGTCAAGATCCTGCCTCCTAGTCACATCCCGTTTTTCTAGTCAAGGTCAGTGCTTCTTTAGTTTTTTGACAATCACCACAATCTCAGCTTGCGAGTTTTTGTTGTTTACTATTTAAAGTCTATTGGTCCTTCGAGCATTTTACATAATTATACATAATTTTTGGTCCTTCGAGCCGGATCTTCCACGGTAAAAATTTGATACTATGGAAATCCAATTAAAGTCATTGAAAGCCCTAGCAAAGGGCTATGAATCTCGTATAGTAAAATTGCACGAACTCGCGAAAAAATGCACTCCAACTGACACGCGTAATAATGAACGCTTCTTGGACGAATCCCAAGAAGTCGATTTGTTGAGAGATGAATTTAAAAACGCCTGTATCCGTATAAATGACCTTGAGCTGGCTAATGACACTGGTTTTGAACCTAGCTTCGAAACTCTAATGACTATTGAAATGTATTTTTCGAAAATCAAACGAACGCGTAGCGAGCTAGCTTTGTCGTCTCCCAAGGCACAACAGTCAAAGTCAGGTACGGAAATTAATAAAATTAAAAAACTTCCCCCTATTGAACTGCCATCATTTAATGGAAAAGTAGAAATGTGGCCATTATTTTACCAGTCGTTTAAATCAAACGTTCACGAGAACGTGGCGCTCACAAACGAGCAACGGATTAGTTATCTTATAGGTAAACTCACTGGTAATGCTTTGGAAGTAACGGGAGGGATATTGCCCACACCCGAAAATTACAATATTATTTGGGATGGCTTGGTAAAGCAATACCAGGATAATCGAACAATGGCTAAGCAATACTTAGATAACATTCTAAATATAAAGTCTAGTTCAAGAAACCCAAATGATTTAATAACATTTGTTAATAAATTCTCAGCTTCAGTCGAAGCTCTTAAACAACTCAAAATTCCAGACGTTCTGGATTTTGTTTTATTAAACTGCGCGTCTAAAAAGGTCGATTCAGAGATCGTACAACTATTTGATACGATATTCCGTAAAACGGAATTTCCCTCTTGCCAAACCTTTTTAGAATTTGTCCGGGATCAAGCAAAAATCCTGGAGCGGTCTTCATCTGTAAAAGGCCCACCAAAAATGGCGAAGCATCAGCGCACATTTTTGGCGGCAGATGAAACCCCAATCAAACCATTCAAACCAAAATCTTGTATTTTGTGTAACAGTGCGGAACATTCCAAACTGTATTATTGTGATAAATTCATTAAAATGTCAGTCCAAGACAGATTTGGGTTTATCAAATCTAAAAATGCATGTTATAATTGCTTATCCAATGTTCATGCAGGTAAAGCCTGTGCCTTGCTCACCACATGTCGGGTATGTCACGGGAAACACCATACACTTTTGCATTTTTCAACTCCTCCAAAATCTCCCGCCAAAAAAATAGCGGAATCGGAGAATGACACTTCATGTCATGTATCCATAAACAACCAAGGTTATATTCTATTGTCAACTGCACAAGTTTACGCTACAGATATAAACAAGGGTAAACAAGTTATCAGATGCTTGCTGGATAATGGGTCACAAAATAACCTTATAACTAAAGATTGTTGCAAACGATTAAAATTAAAAATTACCCCCCTTAAAAATTCAAAAGTCACGGGGATCGGGATGACAAGTCGCCCGGCTTTCGGGTATGTAAATCTTAAAATAGAATCCCGAGTTTCGCCCCATAGATACAATTTAAAGGCTCTGGTAGTCGAACATATAACGGATAACTTACCTTCTTGCAAGCTAACCGTTTCCAAATATCCGTCTTTCAAATCCATTCTCTTAGCCGATAATACTTGGAATATCCCGGGAAAAATCGACGTAATATTGGGGGCTCAAATATATCCGTCGCTGCTTCTCTCAAAACGAGTAGGAAGAGCTCCTACAGCTTATGAAACAACGTTAGGTTATGTTCTTTTAGGAGAACTTGACAATAAATTATTACAACAAGAGTCTTTTTTGTCCTTTTCTGCATTCACTCAAAATAACTTAGCATCCTGTTTACATAAGTTTTGGGAGCTAGAAGAAATGCCAAACAATGCAATAATGAGTCCTGAAAATGCTGAATGTGAGAAAATATTTGTACAAACGACCAAACGTTTGGAGAATGGCAGATATATGGTACACTTACCATTTCAGAAGGATCCAGATTTGCTGGGGAATTCTCGTTTAATGGCCGAACGCCGGCTATCTCATTTGGAAAAACGCTTTTCCCAGTCATTAAATTTACAAAGCCAGTATAACGCCATAATAAATGAGTATTTAGAAAAGGGTTATCTGTCAGAAGTAACGTCAAACGAAGACGGATACTTCATTCCACATCACGCTGTCATTCGTGAAGACAAGGCTACAACGAAAGTTAGAATAGTGCTAGACGCTAGCGCTAAAACTCATACGGGGCTATCGCTGAATGATTTATTATACCCGGGCCCAAATTTACAAGCAGACTTGTTCAATTTATTATTAAATTTCAGGCTATTTCCGATAGCTTTGACAGCTGACATAAAGCAAATGTACTTACAAGTTATGGTGTCAGAACATCACAGAAAATATCAGAAAATTCTTTATAGATTTAATCCCTCTGAAGCAATCAGAGTATTTCAATTCAATCGTATTTGTTTTGGCATAAAATCTAGCCCTTATTTAGCAATGAGAACTATCCACCAATTAGCTGACGATGAAGGTCAAAATTATCCAAATGTCGCGCAATTAGTAACCTCTGAAATGTACATGGACGACTTAGTTTTATCGGCATTAAATACAAACTTAGCCAGCAATATTATACGCGATTCAATTAACTTAATGTCAGCTGGCGGATTCGAATTAGTAAAATGGGCCAGTAATAATGAATCACTCATTGAAAGCTTACCAAATTCACACAAAACAAATCTAGACTTCTCTCATGGAGAACAGCTAAAAATTCTAGGCATGTCCTGGGCTCTGAAAACTGACACATTTACTTTCCAAACGTCAAACTTTGACACATCACACTGTACGAAACGAATTATATTATCAACTGTTGCAAGATTGTTTGATGTACTTGGATTAGTCTCACCCGTTATACTATATGCCAAGCTGCTAATAAAGGAATTATGGCAAGCTGGGATATCATGGGATGACATCCCTCCCAACAATATTTCTGCAAAATTTGTCAATCTCATGTCAGAATTTATTTATTTGGAGGAAATGTCAATTCCTCGCCATATCGGTATTTCAGAAAACTGTAAAGTAAATCTTGTGGCTTTTTGCGATGCCAGCGAAGTTGCATACGGTTGCGCCATCTACCTACAAATAACGGAAGTTAACAATATTACAAGCAGATTACTATGTTCGAGATCAAAGGTAGCGCCCATGAAAATTATTACCCTGGCTAGACTTGAACTTTGCGCGGCGTTACTTATGGCAAGGTTGGTAAATTATGTCAGTGAAAAAATAATTAAAAAATATCCAATCGAAAATATATATGCATTTTCGGATTCTATGATTGTATTATCCTGGATAAAATCAGCTCCACATCGATGGTCAACATTTGTAAGCAACAGAGTAGCTCAAATACAAGAGAACTTGGACCCTAAATACTTCTTTCATGTATCAGGGAAACAGAATCCAAGTGATCTAATATCCAGAGGAGCACTCCCAACTCAATTAATTCATTGTAAATCATGGTGGCATGGTCCCAACTGGCTTCAATCAAAGGAGGAAAATTGGCCTATTAAGCAATTAAATCCTTTGCCAGTTGATCAACTACCTGAACTAAGATCAAAAACTTTTACTACTACCTCATCTACGAATGATTATTCCGTTTTATATACTTTGGCACAAAATATATCTTCTTGGCACAAGTTACTAAGAATAACAAGTTATATTTTAAAATTCGGTAAAAAACTGTTTTTTAAAACTTATATTTCCGCATCGGATTTAGCCATGGCAGAATCACATGTACTAAGGGCTTTACAAAGTATATATTTCCACGAAATAATAAGAACTCTGCAAAGAGGAAAACTTATAAAGGATAAACAAATACTAAAACTAGCGCCATTCCTAGACGAAAACGGAATATTGCGAGTAGGAGGAAGACTATCCAACGCAATATTACCGTTTGAAGTCAAACATCCAGTTTTACTGCCCAAGTCAGACCACATAGTAGAACTAATCATAGATTATTATCATAATTCAAACTGTCATGCTGGAACAGATTTGCTGCTAGCAATAATTCGGCAAAAATACTGGATCATTGCTGGTAGAGGCGCCATCAAGCAAAAATTGTACAGATGCAACAAATGCTTCAGGACAAAACCGGTTAATACACAACCAAAAATGGGGGATTTACCTAACTATCGCGTAACTGAAGTAAAGCCATTCGCTCATACAGGCGTAGACTATGCAGGCCCAATTAAATTCATAAAATCTAGGCATAAAGGTCAGCACGCAAAAAAGGCATACATTTGTCTTTTTATTTGTTTAACAATAAAGGCCATTCATATTGAAGTAGTCTCGGATTTAACAGTAAACTCCTTTATTAACGCATTTAAAAGATTTTCATCAAGAAGGGGGCCCATTTCTCATTTATACTCAGATAATAGCACAATCCAGAATTGTTGACCCCAGCCCATTTTTTACTTCAAACCCCATTAAAGCATTTACCTATTGCCGAAGTTAATCCCAATTTAATCCATCGTAAATACTTATTAGATTCATTAATAAAATCATACTGGGAAAAGTGGCAGTTAGAATATTTGACAACATTACAAACACGCCAAAAATGGCTAACGTCAAGTAGTCCAATAAAGTTGGGGCAAATAGTCATAGTTAAAGAACATAGACTGCCCCCTTTAGACTGGCCACTAGGTATTATTACCAAATTATATTTTGGAAATGACAAAATAGCTCGCGTCGCGTTGGTTAAGTTGGAAAATAGCGTCATCAAACGCCCAGTTAATAAACTGTGCCCACTGCCAGCGCAATAGACAGCTCAATTGTCATCAATTTGCATTATTGTTATTAATTTATTTACTGTCACTCTGACACAACGTCACTTTGACACATTGTCAAGTAGACGTAACATCATTTGTTCATTGTCACTCGAATTTTCTGTCGAGTTGATCATTCGTTCCTTCTCGCTTCCTAGCAACCGTTCAATTGCAGTGCATTGTTGCGAGATCAAATAATTCATTGTTAGACGCGAATTTCTGGCGCCCGGGAATATGTAAAGTTGTAAAGTCAGGTATTGTGGTGACTGTCAAGACAACTATCGGAGTAGCTGGCAAGCGACTAACATGTTTTGTTATTACATTTAATTTAAAGCTAAAAGTTAGCCATGTATTGTTTATTTTTGAAAAAATCACAGGCATCTGAAAAAAAAGGAATGCAAAAAAAAAAAAAAGCTTCATAGCAACATAAATAAAAAAAATAATAATAAGTCAGTAATGAGCCAAGTAAGGGTTCAGAAGTCATTTAGCTCCTCTTTCTTTCATTCCTTTTTTGGCCTCAATTTATCTTAATACAAATTATATAATTCTCATAAAATCGTTTCTTTCTTTACTTAGTAGTGGGGCAAAATTATATTTTCAGGAAAGTGTAAAGTGTTGTGCATTTGTGTTGTGCTCCGAGACCGCTGTTGTACTAAACAGCGGACACCCCTTAATCTACGAATTGGACCAACCGTGCTGTCGCCACTTGGCGGTTTTAATCCGGCGAATTACGCCCCTGCTTCTACACTGCCCTCCTCTCGAGTTCCTCCTGCAGGAGCTTCTGCCCGTATTCAGCCCTGCGCCCTTGGTGGCGTCACTTTGCCAGCCTCACAACCACGTGTGAGGCCTCCTCCTTCTGAACCTCCTACCTTACTGAATCTGGCCGTCACCGCTTCCAGACCAGTTACCGTCTGCAGAATTCATCCAGTCTTCCAAGTCCCGTCAAGATCCTGCCTCCTAGTCACATCCCGTTTTTTCTAGTCAAGGTCAGTGCTTCTTTAGTTTTTTGACAATCACCACAATCTCAGCTTGCGAGTTTTTGTTGTTTACTATTTAAAGTCTATTGGTCCTTCGAGCATTTTACATAATTATACAACTCCTATTTAGACTGTTTTACAGAAATTTGTATAACTTCAATACGGTAGTTTGACTGCGTAGGAAAGGGCACCACGGAAGCCCTTCAAAAGCTTGTGTACACTAAAATATAGTGTAATCTGTCATATTCTGCCATAAACTTTCATCTTTTATCAAAATATAAGGAAAAGACTGTATCCCAAACGTTGTACTTAAAAATTTTGTTTTACAACGAGAAACTTTGAAATCTTGATGAAAAAACTGATTTTTATACAGCGTCTCCAAATCGCTTCATAATGTGTTTTGTAGGCAAAATAAGTATATTTATAGGGCTATTCTGTAAGCGATCGTTATGACATATCGAATCGTTATATCGTTAAAATAACGATAATCGTTAAAGTGGTATTCTGTAAGC
This sequence comes from Ophonus ardosiacus, assembly GCA_943142095.1. Taxonomy (NCBI): domain Eukaryota; kingdom Metazoa; phylum Arthropoda; class Insecta; order Coleoptera; family Carabidae; genus Ophonus; species Ophonus ardosiacus. The sequence continues at coordinate 18,380,094 of OW964829.1, read as the reverse complement.
AAAAATTCAATTGTTTATAACAAGATGATAACGATTTTCGTAAAATCGTTATTTTTTAACGACAAGAAAAAAGTGGTTGTTATTTATTTATTTATTTATTGAAACTAAACAGGCACAAGGGCCTAATTACATAGTTTCATTAAAAACTAACTTATACACTAGATTAACTTACTCTAAAAAATACTTTCAAATACTTAACTAATGTAACTATATTATCTGTATATATATCTACATTATTGTTATTAATATTATTACAAATTAGGCAACATCTTATTAAAGGGGAATTTTTCCTAATTTCTAATTTATATCTTTTAATATAAAATATATCTTTTGGTTTCGAAAAAATATACATTGGAGCATAAAAAGGTAATTTTGATAGTAAGTTAGGACACTGAATAATATTCTGAACTATTTTACAAATAAAAATAATATCTGAAATGTTTCGTCTGGTTTCTAATTTCAAGAAGTTAAAAATGCTTAGTAGTGTGGTATATGGCATGAAAGTTGGATATGTTTTAAATTTCTTAAAGTACAGATATCTTAAAAATTTCTTTTGAACTTTTTCAACTATTTCCTTGAGATATAGCTCAGATGGATTCCAAATTACACTAGCATATTCTAGTTTAGATCTTACTAATGCATTAAAAAGAAGAACAAGTGGTTGAGTTGATCTGAAAAGATACGAGTTTCTTATTATATAACCTAATGATTTTACTGCACTGTTTACTATTATATCTATGTGATTATTAAATTTCAAATTTTCTTGGAAGTTTATTCCTAAATCTTTAATGTCGGGTTTTTTGTATATTACTCGATTATTTATTAAATAATTATAATTGCTATTAGTTTTCTTTGTGGAATATTTAACATGGTAACATTTATCTAAATTCAATAGCAAGTTATTCCGTACGCTCCACTCGTAAACATTATCTAAATCTTTTTGTAATAATTCGGCGTCATTTTGATCGTTTAGTGCTCGAAAAATTTTGAAGTCGTCAGCAAAAAGAAGTTTGTTTGAACTTTTTACACATGTAGGTAGATCGTTTATATAAAGAAGAAAAAGTAGGGGTCCTAAGTTGGACCCTTTATGTTATGTTAACGATTTGTTCCATTTCAATCACATTTCAATATTCTTCAAATATTAAATGCCATTATAATGAATGGTGATCCCGAATTATTATTATTTCTTCACTTTTTCGAGAAAATAATGAAATATTTTAAAAATATGTCAGATTATATTCCAACTTTACTATAGGTATATATATTTAACAGGAAAATTTTTCGAAAAATTCATAGTGCTTTAAGAGATAAAAGTGATCCTTTTACGATCCCAGAGGAAAATTTTAGAAAATTATTTAGATTATCAAGAGCCGCCGCAAGAGATTTTACTGAACTGTTGCCATTCTTAGAAGCATATACAAGGACAACCGCTATACAAATCTCCTAAAAGTACTCTATATTAATCATACTTTTACATATGCTTTATTTTACTGAGTGCATTTAATCCCCTAGCCAAATCAGCATATGCTTCTTCAATCTGATTTGGATACAGATTCTCTGCACAATATTTATTTGTTCTCAAAGCGACATTACTTGCAAGAAAGTCTACATAATATTCATATTTTTCTTTTGTAGTTTTTGAGCCCCTCGTTTTCTTATCCATATCTATTATAATAGAGAATAATAATAAATAGCCATTAATAAAATGAAATAATAATATAAATCTTCACCAACAATTTTCAAAATGAAATTTAAATGTCAGTTTTAATAATGAATTGAGTAAACAATAGTACCAATCGCAAAAAAATATAACGATTTCGTTATCAATTAAATTCAACGATAATGTTTTAACGATCGATCTTACAGAATACAAAAATAACGATTTTCGTAAAATACAAATAACGATTTTCATAACAACGATTATCGTTATGATAACGATTCGTTAAGCGAATGTTTTACAGAATAAGCCTGTAAGACTGTTTTACAGTAATTTGTATACCTTCAATACGGCAGATTGATTGCGTAGGTATTTGAAAGGTGTGTGATATAAGTACCAGACAGAAAACGATTTTCCTATTTTCGCAGACCTAGCAGGAATTCGTAATAGTTCTAAGTTTAATTTTAACAACTGAGAACATTTCTATTAGACTTTTAATTGTTTTAAAGTAATATTATTATTAATAATAATAATAAAATTAATAATAATAATAATAATAATAATAATAATGATAATAATTATAGAGTTTTCTTCCTGCCATGTTACATTGTTTAGTTTCCCATGCTGACTACATACATACATACATACATACATACATACATATATATATATATATATATATATATATATATATATATATATATAAATTAAATCAGGGATCCGTAGGATTTGATTTTTAAAAATAATTTATATTTTATTTTAAAGTTTATTAATGTTTATTTATTTAAACAAAGTACATTTATTTAACGAAGCAAGACTTATCTCTAAGATGACTTTCCACAAACTGAGATTCCTAGTGAATCTCATGTACTAAGGTTGACATCAGATACCTGCTTATTCAGCTACGGAAAGTTACTAGTGGCTGATGCAATAGTTGTGCAATAAGGGTTGGGACCCTACATAAATTCTCCCCCCTTAAGACGAAAGAACACCTGTTGGTTCCTCAAAAGGTGTTGTTTCGATATTTTGTTTACTATGAGAATTTTGTTTTATTGACGATTTTCTTGTAATAATGGCCGAATAAATTTTTCTAATTAACATTATTGCAACAGCTGCAATTACTACGTATAATAATATGTCGTAGAATATGGAATGTGATTCTGATTTGTAGACTTGATTTAAGTGAGTTATTTGTTGTGTTGGAATTTTGATTGTTTCTAAATTTCTTATATTTAAGGTTTTATTAAATATTAACTTTTTGTTATTATTAACAATATTCAAATTTATTACTTTATCGTAATTAATGTTTTTATAAAGTTTTTGTTTATTAATTAAGCAATTTCTTAGAGAGTAAATACCAGAGATTTCTCTTTCTTGTATTTCATTATCACATTCGATATTCATCGATTCCTTATGTGGTAAATAAAGATATACAATGTTTGAATTTGGAATGGAAATTACTTCATTATGGCTAAGTATCTTAACATAATTACAGTTATTGTTATTTCTATGGAAATATAAATTTTCTAAACACTTGTCGGTATTAAATTGTCCTGACTGCAAATGTACAATTTGTTTTCTACTAGTGTGCATTTATTCAAATGTGTGATCTGTGTGTTGGAGGTAGAGTAATATCCTGGTTTTACATTTAGGGTTACAAAGGTGTTGTTGTGTATCGTGGGTATAGGGGTGACTTGTATGAGTTCGGTTTTTAAGAGAGGAATAGGGACGTCTATTATCAGTTCTAACGCAAGTTTTTCATATTTACAATAGACTTTAATTAGTTGTTGATTTTGCCAATTTTTGATTATAAGGTTTTTGAAATCGTTTGGTAATAATTTAGCAATTTCCATTTTGATATATTCTCTGGATAATATGCCGAAATAGAGAGTATTTGTTTCACAGAATGCGAAAGTCGTTTCAATTTCATTCATAATGCTTATCAGGTTTGTTGACGTAAACATGAGTTGGGTGATAATGTTTTCGAGGTAGAGTTTATCGTTCATTACGTCTATCATTTTACCTATGGATTTCTCTAAGTTGATTATTTTGTCTTGAATTGATTTATTATTTTTATTAATTTTGTCAACTTGGTTATTGAAATAATTTGAAATATTTTTGTTAAAGACAATTACTTGATTTAAATTATCTTTGAGTGTGTTTTCGTTTTCGTTTATAGATTTTAGTGCATTGTCATATTTTTCCTGATCTGAAGCGTCTAAATTTCCTGTTATGGTCTTAATAATGAAACCTAGTCCGTTAGCTATTGCTCGTTTATCTTTATTACCATCATGGAATAAAATTTGTATTTTATTATTAATTATATCTAAAAAGTTCTCTAATACTATAAGATTATTATTTATTTCTTCTGCATATTCATCGCTACTGTATTTATTGTTTATTTTGGATTTTATTTTATTATAATGAATCGTGAGATTATTGTACGATTCTTTAATTTTATTAAGATTCAAGTTCACGTAAATGTACTTATTATTACTGGATATTAGGGTCTCGCCTAGTTTTAGGACGTTAATTCCGGGATTGTCTCTTTCGTCTCTGATGTTGTCGGCTGTGCCGGATCGCATGGCTCTGTAAATTTACGATAAGGTTTTAGATTATCGAGTTTTATCTTTTTGTTGTTATTTGTTATTATTTGTGCACGGTCTTTAATGTACTTTTTAATTTCTTGTTTTTTATATCGCGGTTTTTCTATTTTGCCGGTATTGCGTTTAGCCTGCTGTTCGTACACTTTCTTTTGCAATTTGCAAGTGCCCGCTTGTGAGGTGGCGTATTTCGTTTTATTTTTATCTAGCAAAATTTTGGTTTCCTCGTAAATTTTTTTCATTATTTCCTTATGTATTTCAACGTAATTATCTGTTATTATTTCGGGAGATATTTCTTCTTGTGATTCGTTAAAATGGCCGAAAAGGATTTCGTTTGGAGTTCGTTTAGTTGCTGAATGAATAGTTTGATTGTATGCTAGAAGGGCGTATCGGGTTTTGTTGCTTGTGCTTAAATCTTTAAAGTCTTTGTTTTGTTCTAATATTCTCATGTGCTCTATAAGAGTAGAGTGAAATCTTTCTATGATACCGTTGCTTTTGGGATTATTTACGCTGATTAAGTGTATACGAATATTTTTAGAGGATAAGAAATTGAAAATTAGTTGATTGTTAAATTGCAAGCCATTATCTGAGATAATTAATTTTGGATTTCCGAATATTGAAAAGTATTTAATTAATTTTTCAACTATGGTTGCTGTATTGGTTTCTGGCAAATGATATATCTGGGCGTGTTTTGAAAAACTGTCGATAATTGTTAAGAATTTATCCTTTTTTAAGGATAGTATATCGATATGAATTATTTCAAGGGGTTTTGAAGCAGTTGGGGTTTTTATTAATGGAATTTTGGGTGGATTTCTTTCGTATTTGTTTTCTTGACAAACTTCACAATTATTTATAAATTTCGTAATAGTTAACTGCATGTTAGGCCAATAATAATTTTATTTTAGTTTCTTGTATGTTTCGACTATGCCACGGTGGTTGGTTTTACCCCAATGATAATTTTGAATTAGTTCTTGTTGTTCATCTGAGGATTCGATATCCTGCAGTTGATTTTTACAGCAAATTAATTGATACGTGCCTGGTTGAAAGTATACTTGTAAGATATTGTTTAGCATATTTCTAAATGATTCTGGTACTATACAATGATATTTATTTCCTGGTGCTAGGTATTCTTTAATAAATTTGAATAATGTATCTTTATAATTTGTTTTATTTATGTACATGTACATTCTTTGTTTATCATGTCCAAATAATTTTTCTACTTCGAAAGTACTTTTTGAATTAGTTTCTTTGAATACTATTTGATTTTTTCCGAAATTTATTGGACCGTCTATGTAAGAGAGTCCGTTTACCGGTGACTCGTCATCCGAGTGTTGCGTGCAGCTGTCGGTGTCCTTTTCCGCGATAACAGAGTTAGCGTAATTTTCAATGTTATTTGAAGTGAATACGTTTATTTGAATATTTGTATTTTTAAATATTTCTTTCAACGAATTTTCTATGTCGGTCCAATTTTGTCGATCTAGTCCTGAACAAATTTTTGGAATGTTAATTTTGTTAATGTTATTTTGAATTAAATAGTCTCTTAATTGTTTTAGACAGCTTTCTATGTTTTCATGAGAAGGAATTTCGTCGTATTTGTTTTTTGTTATTAAATGAATTATGAGTCGTGGTGAAATCTGAATGGCAATATCATTTTTTATAGTTATTTTATTTATATCATTGGTCGTTTGGAATTTTTCATTTATTTGTTTTGCAAAACCCTTACCCATTTTAAAATCTCTAGATATGCAGTGTACTATAGGTTCGGTATGATCAAAAATATTATCGTTTCTGTAATTGATTTCGAAAGGTTTAGGGATTCTTGAGAGGTAATCTGCAACAACATTTTGTTTTCCTTTTTGGTATTCTATATCATAGTTGTACTCTGATAATTTTAATTTCCATCTAATAAGTTTCTGATTAGGTTCTTTTAAGGTATTCAGCCAAATTAAGGGTTTGTGGTCCGTTATTAATTTAAATTTAGTTCCGTATAGATATCTGTGAAAGTGTTTGATTGCCCAAATAATAGCTAGTAACTCTTTTTCGGTGGTGGAATAGTTAATTTCGTGTTCATTTAGTGTCCTACTTGCGTATGCTATTGGTAAGTCCTTTTCGTCAGTGTTTTGTGAGAGTACCGATCCTAGTGCGTAATTTGAAGCGTCAGTAGTTAATCGAAATTGTTTTGATAGATCTGGGTACTGTAATATGGGTGAATTTGAGAGTAATGCTTTACATTTTTCAAAACAGGAAACATATTCTTTGTCATCAATATTAATTTTTGCCTTTTTCTTCAAACATCGTGTAAATGGTTTTGTTAATTTAGCGAAATTTTGAATAAATCTGCGATAATAACCGAGTAGGCCTAAAAATTGTTTAATCTCTTTTTGAGTTTTTGGGATAGTGAATTTTTTAATAATTTCGATTTTATCAGGATTTGGACGTACGCCTGCGGTGGTAATTAAATGGCCAAGATACGCGACTTCTTTTCTCAAGAACTCGCTCTTATCAAGTTGTAATTTGAGGTTTGCTTCTCTGAGTCTATGGAAAACAGTTTTGATATTATTTATATGTTCCTGCAATGAAGTGCCTAAAATTATTATATCGTCTAAATAGACAAAGCAAATTTTGTTTACAAGATCTTTCAAAACGAAATTCATTAGTCTCTGAAAAGTACTAGGGGCATTTTTTAAGCCAAAGGGCATTCTGAGAAATTCAAAATGTCCCTGGTCGGTGGAGAAAGCAGTTTTTTCGATTGAATCGGGATCCATTTCTATTTGGTGGAATCCGCTTTTTAAGTCAATGGTTGTAAAGTAGTTCGATTTTCCTAATTTGTCCAATATTTCCGTAATATCGGGAATTGGAAATTTGTCGTCAATAGTTTTAGAATTTAATTTTCGGTAGTCGATGACTAATCGAAATTTTTCTTTGCCAGAAGCATCCTGTTTTTTGGGTACAATCCAAATTGGACTGCTCCACGGTGAATATGAATGTTTAATAATTTTTTGGTTTAATAATTTGTTTATTTGAGAATTTACCTCTTCTTTATAAATGTATGGGTTCTTATAAGATCTTTGGTATACTGGCGTCTCATCGGTAGTTTTAATTTTATGTTTTATTTTATTAGTAAAGGTCAAGTCTTGACTATCGGGTATAGTCAAGTCTTCGAATTCTTTTATTAATTTATTTAGCTCGGTTTTTTCAATGTCATTAAGATGGTCGGTCCGGAGATTTAATTTTTCGGATATTTCTTGAACATTCATTTCTAATTTATTTTTATGAAAATAATTGAAATTAAATTTGTGTTTACTTAGTAAACTTATTGTTTCATCAGGATAGTTTATTTTTGCGTTTAATAATTTTAAGCCTGAGTTACCTATGTAACAATCGCTACTGGGGTACAACAGAAGTAGTGACGTTAACGATTTAAGTAGGGTGTACTAACCCTGCTGTCTGTTGCGTCAGCGGGTTAGCTGATCACTGCACTGAATTGGTGGCACAATTATTAATAAGAAATAATTTAGAAATTATTTATTAATAATAAAACAAAAGACAGAATTGCGGCCATAGGTTATAAAATAGTTAAACACAAAAGTAAACAAAAAATAAATATTTGTATTAATAAAAACAAGTTAAGTAATAAACAAAATAAATACAAACATATTTATATGAAATTACAATTAACGAACGATATTTAGCAATGTACTTCTCATACCTAGGGGTAGACTACCCCTGAAGATCTAGGGTATCATCTTCAGCGGGGTTGATCCAAACGAAGACTATTGTTGACTCTCTGACTGCTGACTGTCGATCGTTGAATCCTCCCATTATAATTAGCATTCTATTTATATAATATAAATAGAATGCAAGATTGCAATAATTTTGCTGAATGACAAGTGTAATACCCTCGCGTATAGCCAAAAAGGTTAATAACATTAAATTGACACAAATTGCAAATAATTTTGTTAAAACGAAATATTTCAACAAACCTGGTTTGTTACATTTGCCACCCCTTAAGAAATTAAAATATTTTTGAAGAAAATATTTTAATTCTCAACTAAATTATTACAATCCCCGAACAAACTAATACGAATAGATACAAATAAAACCAGAATTATACTCATTAATTAAAATACGTAAATGAATAAACTAACCCCAAATTAATTAAACAAAATGACTCAAACAATCAATATCCATAATTACACTTGGCTTTGGGTGGTGGTTCTTCACACAGCTGCGGGTAGATACTTCTTACGGTGAAGCCGGTTCGCTCCACCTCTGCATGACGAACTTCTTCGCTACCCGCACGCTGAATCTTCACCCTCCGCCCTGGCAACGTCGTAGATGGCCTTCTCATGAACGCAACACTCGTCGGCTTCACCCTGTTGTTAGCGTTCCTTGCAGTGACCGATGTTGCCACTACCGCCGTAGGATGAATCCATTCACCCTCCGTATGCACCCATTCACCCTCCGAAAGTTCCTCGTTTCCATGGATTGTCTCCGGTTCCTCGCCGAACGTCAAGACACCAGCCTCCTCGAAATGGAATTCGCGGACATCTGCATGACAGATTACATGCACGATGTCCTTCCGTTGCTCTGCCAGTAGCAACGAAGCGAAATCAGCCGCGCTGATATTCGCTACTGGCATCGCCGAAGTAGGAGCTGATATGGACGTCATCTGCGTCGGCTTGACCACGTAGTCGACATTCCACGGGTAGATCTCGGGTGGTGGCTTCACGAAGTTATGGGATACTTTTGGTTCCTCACCCGACGCCATGACACCAGCCTCCTCCTGGACACATACCGGAGCTGGTATGGACGTCATCTGCGTCGGTCTAACCACGTAGTCGGCATCCCACGGATAAATCATACCCGAAACTTGAATAGTACTAGGTAACATTATTAATAACGCAGGGTCTACCCCGTATGGAGAAATGCATTGCTAAATTTTTAACGCGCAAAAATAAGTCCGCGTTAACAATTAACTAAATTATAAACTATGACCTCAGGTTTAAAAATCGTAATATAACTAATTACCAACTGACAGTGCCCAAATGATCACCCTCTTAAAAGCGACGATATGATTGCCAATTGATCCAACAATTGGATCCTGTCCGCAGCGCCAATGTAACAATCGCTACTGGGGTACAACAGAAGTAGTGACGTTAACGATTTAAATAGGGTGTACTAACCCTGCTGTCTGTTGCGTCAGCGGGTTAGCTGATCACTGCACTGAATTGGTGGCACAATTATTAATAAGAAATAATTTAGAAATTATTTATTAATAATAAAACAAAAGACAGAATTGCGGCCATAGGTTATAAAATAGTTAAACACAAAAGTAAACAAAAAATAAATATTTGTATTAATAAAAACAAGTTAAGTAATAAACAAAATAAATACAAACATATTTATATGAAATTACAATTAACGAACGATATTTAGCAATGTACTTCTCATACCTAGGGGTAGACTACCCCTGAAGATCTAGGGTATCATCTTCAGCGGGGTTGATCCAAACGAAGACTATTGTTGACTCTCTGACTGCTGACTGTCGATCGTTGAATCCTCCCATTATAATTAGCATTCTATTTATATAATATAAATAGAATGCAAGATTGCAATAATTTTGCTGAATGACAAGTGTAATACCCTCGCGTATAGCCAAAAAGGTTAATAACATTAAATTGACACAAATTGCAAATAATTTTGTTAAAACGAAATATTTCAACAAACCTGGTTTGTTACACCTATTACAATATTAAAATCTTTATGAAATTCGTAAATATAACATTTCAGTTTTTTATTAAATAATTCTACAAAGGTGTAGTGGTTTCCATGAGAGGTAGCATTAGCTGTTTGAATTTCGAAATATTCGGGAAAAATTTTGAATTTATTTTTATTTTCCATCACAAATTTTTGGCTGATAAAATTTTCGGATGATCCTGTGTCGATTAACACTCTACAATTTTTAAATTGAATAAAAGGTAGTTTTGAGGTATAATTTGCTAAGGATTCGAGTTTTCTAAATAAAAATTTTCGTCACATTCTTCTGTTTCTTCTGGATTTTCAATAATTTCTGTATTGTCTGCATTTTCGAAATATTCAATTTCATTTTCATTGTTTGATTCTGTGGGGTTATCTAATATTTGTAGATCTTGTCGTTGTCTTTTTAATTGTGGTCTAAATGTTTTTGTACTAATAGACATAGATTGTGGGTAGTTTTGTTTTGGTGTTACTTGAATGGGTTGTCGTGGAAAATTTTGTGATTGAGGATGTCTCAGTAGTGGGGATCTGTGTTGGTTATGATTCTGGGAAAAAGTATGTTTGTATTGAGGAGTTGGTGCATTTATTTTGGGTTTTTGTGGATTTTGTTTATTTATATGTGCGTGAAGATATTGAAAATCGTTTTTGATTAAATTTTGTATCTCCGTCAGAGATTTTGGGTTTCTAGCCGCTAGTTGGCTTTTGTATGGTTCTTTGCAATTTATTATAAAGTTATGTGATGCATAACTAGACAGAAATGTGGCTAAATTTTCGAAACCGGGGCCAAAATTTAATTTTAATAAACTTATCATTCTTTTGAAAATATCTTCGTATTTATCAAAGTAAGTAAATATGTCTTCATTAGATTTTTGTTCGAGATGTGATAGTTCTGTTAAGAAGTGAACTTCATTTCTTTTATCTCCATATTCTTCGATTAATAATGTTTTTAAAGATTTCCAGTCTGTATAAGTTTTAGTTGCAAGTTTTGTGTTAGCCTCTTTAGTTATTTTCTTTCGAATTGTATGTAAAATAATTCTTTTAACAATTGCAGATAAACATTGTTTGTCGATAATTTCAATTATTTCATCGCAAATATTAATAAAGTGTGACAGGGTTCCAGTGCTCCCGTCATATTCAGGTATGATATCTATTAATTCTTTAATCTCGTTAGGAATTTTTGGAATTGTGCTCAGTGTGGCTGGTTGGATTTGTGGTAGATTCATTGTGTGTGTTTGTGTAATGTGTTTTATAATAGTTATACAGTAATTAGTGTATTACTAAAATAAAATAATGTAGATTGTTATTACTTTGTAATATTTGAATAGCGTAATATGAATAATAATTATTAAAATAATTTCTGACTTGTTTAACAATAATGAATAGTAGAATGTAATAAACTTACATTAATATTAATAGTAAATTCACGACGGCCAATTTCATGGTCCTGGTGGAGTGAATTTGGGATGGTTCCTGATGTGCGCTCAGGTGGTGGGGTCGAGATGTCTACTGCGGGCGATCCGCTTCTGATGACTTTCTCGGAATTAACGACGATATGATTAGCCTTTCCTCGTCGGAGGTTGTGTAGAGGGTCTTGTAGCCTGATGTACTTGTAGTTTTGGTTCCACAGATTCGGAGTGTGAAATCTTCGACGAATTGATCTCACTAATAATTATTGTTGTGAGATTTCGGACTTCTTTAGCACTCTGGGAACACGTTTAACACTTGAAAGTGACGACTTAAACTCTTTAACGAATTAGAGATTCTAGTTTAGAAAATCTTCGAAGTTTAAAGCCTTTTGGGCATCCTGCAGCGACTGCGCCAATTAAATCAGGGATCCGTAGGATTTGATTTTTAAAAATAATTTATATTTTATTTTAAAGTTTATTAATGTTTATTTATTTAAACAAAATACATTTATTTAACGAAGCAAGACTTATCTCTAAGATGACTTTCCACAAACTGAGATTCCTAGTGAATCTCATGTACTAAGGTTGACATCAGATACCTGCTTATTCAGCTACGGAAAGTTACTAGTGGCTGATGCAATAGTTGTGCAATAAGGGTTGGGACCCTACATAAATTCTCCCCCCTTAAGACGAAAGAACACCTGTTGGTTCCTCAAAAGGTGTTGTTTCGATATTTTGTTTACTATGAGAATTTTGTTTTATTGACGATTTTCTTGTAATAATGGCCGAATAAATTTTTCTAATTAACATTATTGCAACAGCTGCAATTACAATAATATATAATATATAATAATATGTCGTAGAATATGGAATGTGATTCTGATTTGTAGACTTGATTTAAGTGAGTTATTTGTTGTGTTGGAATTGTAGTAATTCTTGATAAGATTTAGTGATTCTGAAATATGAAAATAAAGAAAATACACTTTCACTTTTGAGCTTTTATTGACACACTTGTATACCGCTATATCTGTCTGTCTGTTTTTTACCAATTCAATCTTGTCATCTATGTTTTGAACAAATCCCAAAACTACAACTTTAAAACATAGATGTCACTATATGTTACATCTCCCTTTTTAAATCTAATATACAATTGAATACCTTAACTACTATTAAATCTTTGTGGTGGTTTAACAATTCGACCACTACGTGTAGTGTAAAACTTATCATTAAATTGAACATCATTACTTGTACTACTGTTCAAAGTTTGAGAATCTGCATAATTGTTTTTAAGTCTATCTTGTGCAAAATTATTTATTTGTTCATCTTGTGGCTCAAATGTGGAATCTTTAACATAATCATTCATCGATTTTCTTAAGTGAATTGTGTTACGTCTCAATATATTTCCTTTATTGTCTTGAACTATATATGATCTTGGTGTATTATACTGATTTACAATTTTTGCAGGTTCCCATACTTTATTTTTTTGTATTACAACATTTTCTCCTGGTTTAAACGTATCTCTTTCTTTAACATGTAAGTCATAATAAATTTTATTTCTATTTTGACATTGTTCAACTAGTTCTTTGACATTTGTGACAACTTCTGGTTTTAATAATTTTAAAGTTATTGGCATTTTTGTTTTGGCTCTCCGTGACATTAGTAATTGAGAGGGCGATACGTTTAGTCCAGTTATTGGAGTATTTCTAAATTCTAATAATGCATAATATATGTCTTTGTTTTCTCTATCACATTTCTTAAGAATATTTTTAGCAATTTGGACTGCTCGTTCTGCTTGTCCATTGGACTGGGGATATCTTGGGGAACTGGTAATAATTTCAAAATTCCATGCTTTGGCAAATAGTTTACATTCATAAGAATTAAATGGCATATTGTCAGCTACTATTTGTTCTGGAATACCATGAGTTGAAAAAATTTGTTTTAATTTACTAATTATTTCATGTGATGTTTTACTTTTTAATGGAATTATTTCTAACCATTTAGTTAACTAATCTTGAATAATTAAGTAATTCAGTCCTTTAAACTGACATATATCAGCTGCTAATTTATTAAATGGTAAATCAGTTATTTTGTGAGGTATCATAGGTTCTTTAGTATTGGAGGACCTATAATGCTCACATATTTTACATTTTTTAATTAAATTTTCAATATCGAAATTGATTCTAGGCCAGTAAACTAATTGTCTGGCTCTAGCCTTAGTTTTTTCTATACCTAAATGTGATTCATGCAAAAATTTTAGTACATAGTTTCGTAGTGCACTCGGAACTACTACTTTAAAATTTAAAAAGACTAGACCATCTTCTACAATTAATTCATTTTTATGCTTATGAAAACATTTTAAATCATTATTTAACAATTTTACATTTTTGGGCCAGCCTATTTTACAATAATTACTAACTTGGATGAGGATGGGGTCAGATGCAGTGGCTTCAACAAATTGTTGTTTTTTATCACTTGAAATATTTAAATTTGTACTTACTGAATGTACTATATCTGTGATCCATTTACTTTCTTTAGTATTTTCATTTTTCAAATAAGCTCTAGATAATGTATCAGCCAAATACAAGTATTTTCCGGGTTTATAATTTACATTTAATGAATATTTAAATAATTTAATTTTCATTCTTTGCAATCTACTTGAAGCAATATCATTGACTTTTTTACGCATAATTCCAAGCAATGGTTTATGATCAGTTATAACTGTTACATTACGACCATAAATAAAATTATGAAACTTACTTGTTGCGAATACAATACCTAGCAGCTCTTTTTCTATCATAGCATAATTTTGTTCAGTTTCTGTTAAACTTCGAGACGCATAATAAATTGGTTTCCCCTCCTGCATCAGACAGCATCCTAGTCCATGTTGTGAGGCATCCGTTTGAATTGTTATTTCCTTTCGGGGATCAAAAGTACCTAAAACAGGCGCATTTATAATTGCTTGCTTAATTTTATTTAAAACCTCTGTATGTTGAGGCAACCATGTAAAACTAATATTATTTTTTAATAAAAGTCTTAAACTTGTAGTGATTTCAGAGAGTTTTGGTAAATATTGGCGTAAATAATTAATCATTCCCAAAATTCTCTGTAATTCCTTTTTACTATTTGGGTTTTCCATGTCTAAGATAGCCTTAACTCTCTCATTATCTGGTTTCATGCCTTGAGGAGTGAATATATGGCCTAAATATTTCACTTCTTGAACACAATACTGCAATTTATTTTTGTTAAATTTAATATTTAATTTTCTAGCTCTCTCAACTACTTTTGAAAGAATTTTATCATGCTCTTTTTTATCCTTTCCTGCAATAAGTATATCATCAAAATAGATTAAAACACCTTTTATATCACCAAAATTTTTTGTATTAATTTTTTGAAAATACTCTGGAGCCATGGATAACCCAAAAGGAAGTCTGTTAAATTTGTAACAACCAAAAGGACTACTAAAAGTACATAAATTACTAGATTTTTCATCTAATTCTATGTGCCAAAAGCCATCTTTTAAATCTAATACAGAATAAAATTGTTTATCATTTAGTTGTGACATGATATCATCTAAAGTGGGTATTAGTACAAGTTCTTTTTTGATACATTTATTCAAGTCTTGTGGATCTAAACAAAGCCTCAATGATTTATCTGTTTTTTCAATAATTACTAAGTTATTAACCCATTCAACAGGATAATCAACTTTACTAATAATTTTCCTAGATTCTAATTCATTTAGTTTACATTTTAATCTCTCTCTAAGGGCTAGAGGCACTCTCCTAGGAGGTCTTATAACTGGGTTATAATGATTCACAAGTTTTATGCTACATTTGTCTTTCAGTTTACCTAAACCTTCAAATAAATCTTTATTTAAATTTAGAAATTTGGTTTTTTCTTTTTGTACATCAATTGTTTCTACTCTTTTAATTAAATTTAATTTTGTGGAAGTATTTAATCCTAATAATGGCTTGGCATTATTGTCAACAACAATAAATTTTTCAATACTCTTACAATTTTTTACTTTACATTCTAATTTAATAACCCCACACGGTTTTAATTTAAAGCCTCCATATTCTTCTAAAATGACTTTAGTTTTCTCTAAAATTTTATTACAATTTAAACTTTTTAATAAGTTTTTTGAAATTATATTTACTTCTGCACCAGTATCTATTTTAAATTCAACTACTTTATTTTCAATTAAAATATTTTGTGTCCAATAATTTATTGTTTCTACTTCCTTTATTATAGGCTCTTCTTCTTTAACTTCTACCACATCAATGGCGAATTCTTCTTCTTCGCTGGTCTCGGTATATTCATCGTTGTCGTGTTGGCCTTGGTCCTGTACTGCTCTCACCTCCCTGAATTTGCACGCCACTGCAAAATGGTTTGGTTTCTTGCATTTGTAGCAAACCTTCCCGTACGCTGGACAGCTTGCTGGTTCATGTTTCTGTAGGCACTTTTTACACCGATATTTTATCTTTCTATATTTTTTAGACTCACTATCACTTTTTTTATAGGGTTTCACTTCACTTTTTATTTTAATTTTATCAACCGTAACTTTATCTTGTAGTTCTTTAGTTTGTGTTTTCATTATTTCCGCTGCTTTGCAATATTCAACCGATTTACTGAGTGTCAAATCTTTAATTCTCAATAATTTTTCTTGTAAATCTGGATCCCGAATGCCTAATACTATTCGATCGCGTAACATTGAATCTTCTTGATTTCCGAATTCACACGATTTAACTAACTTTTTGATTTCAGTGTAAAAATGATCAAAATTTTCACTTTCATATTGTGAACGTTTATAAAAAAGATATCTTTCATACACGATATTTTTAAGCGGTACACAATAGTCTTCAAATTGTTTTTGAACTAGAGCATAGTTTTTTTTATCTGTCTCATTAAGATTAAATGTGTTAAACACCTCAACTGCTTCCTCACCTATTACATTGAGCATCATCGCGACTTTTGTTTCATCTGGTTTAGTATTAAATCCGGTTGCTATCATAAATATTGAAAAATTTTGTTTAAATCGACGCCAATTTTCACTTACGTTTCCAGATAACTTGAGTTCAGTAGGTGGTTTGAATGTGGTATCCATTTTTTCAACACGTTTTAATCACTATTTTTATTTATCAAAGATCATCCACACAGGATTATTAATTTTTTTAAATTTTCATACACATTTGTATTACCGGCTGCGCCATGTAGTAATTCTTGATAAGATTTAGTGATTCTGAAATATGAAAATAAAGAAAATACACTTTCACTTTTGAGCTTTTATTGACACACTTGTATACCGCTATATCTGTCTGTCTGTTTTTTACCAATTCAATCTTGTCATCTATGTTTTGAACAAATCCCAAAACTACAACTTTAAAACATAGATGTCACTATATGTTACAGGAATTTTGATTGTTTCTAAATTTCTTATAAGGGTTGGGACCCTACATAAATTATATATATACATATGCCATGTGCGGATATGGATATCCATTTTCCTTCACATTATCTTTTATTTCCGCCTTGTCCGATGTTGATCGACTATTCGATGTCATATCATCGATATCGGTTTGAAAATAGTAGAGACCCAGAGCAATGGCAATGAGAGCACCAATTATAATTGATGCAATACTACTTGCCACAAATACAAAAAAGATACTCATTTCTTTATATTTATTCGTAGAATAAAGTGAAATATTTCTTGATACGTATTCCTTTACGAAATTCGTATCTATGACTACATACATACATACTTATATATATATATATATATATATATATATATATATATATATATATATATATATAGTTTTTATAACTTTACGCTCACGATATATGTATATTTTCGTTTATTTACCTTGGGGTCCAAGTAACGGGTCTGGTGGGTGGTTATAAATTACCGCCGCTGCGACGTTGTATTTATCCACAAATCCGTGGAAATGCTGACCGAAGCAACAAATGTGTATTTGGCTGCTTACTAGTGCTGTTACAATTTGTCGGTTTTCTAATTACTATCTCTAGTTAATGTCCATCTATTAACTAGCTATGCTGTACTGATGAGCTCTAATAAGAGCGAAACACGTGTCTACAGCTGCTATTGAGCGATTACCCTACGAACAATATTTTTCTAGTATATATATATATATATATATATATATATATATATATATATATATAGTTTTTATAACTTTACGCTCACGATATATGTATATTTTCGTTTATTTACCTTGGGGTCCAAGTAACGGGTCTGGTGGGTGGTTATAAATTACGGCCGCTGCGACGTTGTATTTATCCACAAATCCGTGGAAATGCTGACCGAAGCAACAAATGTGTATTTGGCTGCTTACTAGTGCTGTTACAATTTGTCGGTTTTCTAATTACTATCTCTAGTTAATGTCCATCTATTAACTAGCTATGCTGTACTGATGAGCTCTAATAAGAGCGAAACACGTGTCTACAGCTGCTATTGAGCGATTACCCTACGAACAATATTTTTCTAGTATATATATATATATATATATATATATATATATATATGTATATATATATATATATATATATATATATATATATACATATATGCCATGTGCGGATATGGATATCCATTTTCCTTCACATTATCTTTTATTTCCGCTTTGTCCGATGTTGATGTATTGTGAGGGACTAGATTTTTCTTATACTTTGTCGGTATTTAAAAAAATACTTGACCAAATTATGTAGTTACAATGTTTATTGTTAATTATTGTCGTTATGTTTATGCTACTTTTGTATATTTTTTGGGTATATATCCCGGGTATGTAAATATTTCTATACTCTATGCATTATTAATGTATATTTATTCTGTAATTGGGGGTATCCCTGTTGAATAAATCAATAAAATAAATAAATAAATAAATAAAATAAATAAATTACCCTACGAACAATATTTTTCTAGTTTATATATATATATATATATATATATATATATATATATATATATATATATACATACATATATGCCATGTGCGGATATGGATATCCATTTTCCTTCACATTATCTTTTATTTCCGCTTTGTCCGATGTTGATCTACTATTCGATGTCATATCATCGATATCGGTTTGAAAATAGTAGAGACCCAGAGCAATGGCAATGAGAGCACCAATTATAATTGATGCAATACTACTTGCCACAAATACAAAAAATATACTCATTTCTTTATATTTATTCGTAGAATAAAGTGAAATATTCGCAACGAAATATTTCTTGATACGTATTCCTTTACGAAATTCGTATCTATAGTTTCTAAATAATGGTAATATTAATATTGTTGAAATTAAAAGTTTCTATAGTTACCGTTTAATTGTTAATTGCATTGTTGTATTATTTGAATATATGATTCAGTTCGATGCAATGTATGTCTTGTATATTGGCATTTTACGATTTAGACTGAGACACGATGGAGAAAATAACAATAAAATAACGAAAGTGACTAACCAATACTCCTATTTAGACTGTTTTACAGAAATTTGTATAACTTCAATACGGTAGTTTGACTGCGTAGGAAAGGGCACCACGGAAGCCCTTCAAAAGCTTGTGTACACTAAAATATAGTGTAATCTGTCATATTCTGCCATAAACTTTCATATTTTATCAAAATATAAGGAAAAGACTGTATCCCAAAAGTTGTACTTAAAAATTTTGTTTTACACCGAGAAACTTTGAAATCTTGATGAAAAAACTGATTTTTATACAGCGTCTCCAAATCGCTTCATAATGTGTTTTGTACGCAAAATAAGTATATTTACACTGTTTTACAGTAATTTGTATACCTTCAATACGGCAGATTGATTGCGTAGGTATTTGAAAGGTGTGTGATATAAGTACCAGACAGAAAACGATTTTCCTATTTTCGCAGACCTAGAAGGAATTCGTAATAGTTCTAAGTTTAATTTTAACAACTGATAACATTTCTATTAGACTTTTAATTGTTTTAAAGTAATATTATTATTATTAATAATAATAAAATTAATAATAATAATAATAATGATAATAATTATAGAGTTTTCTTCAGGTAGGTGAAGTTGGCCCCCCCAAGTCGGAATTAATAATAACAAATTAATGTGATCAATTGCGCCCTTTATGCGCTTGTGTGCATCACCTTTATTTTTTTATGCGCTCTTATAGTTTCTATTTTTTTTTATTTTTTCAATGGGGCGGCCAACTTAATGGGTAGCCCCCCCAAATTGATAAATAGGTATTTTATTGTTATGTAGGGCTTAATAAACATATGCGCTACTATGCGCCAGTGCAAAATATTAATGCGCCAACTGCGTTCAGGATATAAATATTATTGAATCTCGGGGGGGCTAAATTAATACTGATTTTTTTTTTAATTTAAATTTTTTAAAAAAGCTATTGTATTTGAATACGTATGCGCTCTTATGCGCTACCACAAGTTTTCATTGCGCTTTTTCAATTGAACAAATAGAATTATGAGGGGTCAAGGAGAAGTTGCCAAAGTCGGAATTAATAAACACAAATTAATGTGACCAATTGCGCCCTTTATGCGCTTGTATGCACCTGCACCTTTACTTTTTTTACGCTCTTATAGTTTTTATTTTTTCAATGGGGCGGCGAACTTAATGGGTAGCCCCCCCAAATTGATAAATATGTATTTTATTGTTATGTATGGCTTAATAAACATATGCGCTATTATGCGCCAGTGCAAAATATTAATGCGCCAATCACGTTAAGGATATATATATATATATATATATATATATATATATATATATATATATATATATATATATATATTATTGAATTTCGAGGGGGCTACATTAATGCTGATTTTTTTTTAATTTTTGAAAATACTATTGTATTCGAATACGTATGCGCACTTATGCGCTACCACAAATTTTCATTGTGCATTTTCAATTGAAGAAAATATGGGGGGTCAAGATAATGATATATTAAAAATTGAAAATTATGAATTTTATTGTAAATATTATTCGCTATTATGCACCAATTAACTGTTTTTATGCGCTGATTTAGTTTTCTATAAAATAACACTATAAATTGGGGGGTTGCCATTAATTAATACATTTTTATTTTTTTAAATTGGATACAGTAATGGTCATATATTTGGATGCGCTTTTATGCACTATAACAAATTTCCTCTGCGTTCGTATAGTTCTTATAAACATAAGCAGACGTTAAAAGGGCTAGTAGGAGTTGCTGCTAACGACGTAGTCACTTTTTTAGGTAATTTGTATCCGGGATCTATCTCCGACAAAAAAATATTTATCTACTGTGGAGTTGTCATTAGTCACTTTCTCGCTTGTGATTTAATATTGGTCGACAAAGGTTTTTTAAAAGCCGAACTTTTGCCACCAGGTGTTAATTTAAATATACCACCATTTTTGACGACACTACATTTTACGGTGGAACAAATTTAAAAATCCAGAAATATTGCAAGAGCCTAGAATTCATCTAGAAAGGGTCATAGGAAGAATTTCAAATATTGAATATGATTCCATCATTTTTAATGCCTTATGCATCAATAATATAGTTTAGTTATAGTTTGTGGGGCATTGACAAATTTTCAATATCCGTTAATAGGAGAAGAAGAAATATTCTACAACAATGAACAAATTGTAATTCAGTAATATTCTGTATATTGTTTATATTTTATTTGACAAATATATTTTTATGTGATATTTTACTTTTCAAATTTTCCATTCCTAATGCATTTTTAATTTTATTAATAGAGTACAATGTGAAACATTATAATAGTGCTATAAAATTAGCTTTATTCGAATCAATTTTTAATTTTAACGAAGTTTTGTATTTATGCGTGACAGATGACAGCTCTTTAAATTTGGCGCATTACGATTCGTCCACAATAAACTGCATTTGAGAAACCGGAAGCCTACTTTCAGGTTTTGTAATTCCCGCTCAGTTTTGACATCACCACTTAAGCTAGCTTTGACTAAGTTTATTCTAACACCGCAACGTGGCGTTGTAATAGAAAATTTTGAAAAATTAATGATTGTATCATGCTCATTTGTAGTTCTCGTTTGTGATGTATTCTACGATTCTTATTCTTATGATTATCCAATACTAAATTTGAAACATACTATTAACTTATTATATTAGCAAGACATAATGGCTCGTAGTTTGATCACGGTTTTAACTAAAACGCTGTTTTAAGAAATGTCAAATTTCATTATTTAATAACAATAATAATTTCAAATTTAACAAAATGTGATTTTAAAGCAGAACATAGTTTATATGCAAATAAATATTTTTAAAAAATCGTTCTTTAAACATACGAGTGAAATTAAATATTTCAATTTGAATTTGACTTTTCTAAAAATAGTGTTTTAGTTAAAACCGTGACCGTGATCATATTACGAGCCATGTTTATAATCTCTATGTTATGCTCGTGACATAGTACATAGTTTTATGCACGATCAAAGATTTCCTTTATTAATTTAATTTGCTTAAATTTTATTATACAGAATCAGAAAATTCACCAACATAATAAAAAATAATTAAATTGTTGGACTGTTAAGCCTCATTTCCACCGAATGTTTTATTGCTTAATGCATAATGATTAGTGCATAAGACTTAATGCATATGACAATTTACCGTTTCCAGCTATTTTGTTTAGTGACTAATTCAACAGAATTGTCACAATATTTTCTCTTATTACATGTTGTCTAGCAGACTGCAATTGCAGCAGCAATTCTTCTTTTTTTAAATTTGTGATACACATAATTTATGTATCTATATCCATCCCGAAAAACTAAAAATTTAATAATTATAAAATAGATTGACAGTTGACAGTTCAGGTTAGAAGTTTGCAATCTTTTGTTCTTACGTATTGCTCTTAATTCTTAAGCATTAATTATAGCTCTTACGCATTAGGACAATAGGTGGAAATGAAGCTTTACAAACGTTGATAAATAATTCGAATTATATAACTAATTTAAGAAATTATTATTTTGTCAAATTATAATACGAACGTGCAAAATATACATTCCATGTAATAAATGAACATTTTTAATCTACTTATATATTTTATTGGTATAAATCAATGATAACACAAATATACATATATTTAAATAATAAAATGAATTTTAAAAATAAAAGTAATCGTAACACAAACCTATTTAATAGATTTTTTGAAATAAGAAATAAAATAAAACATAAATTTTATTCTACATATAAATATGTACTTAAGTATTTATGACGTGTACAATAATATAAAGATATTAACTACACGAGTTGCGGCACAAGGTACGCAACTATTTAATAAATCATTATATTCTTCCCACAAATTATTGTGTCGTCGGGAAAAACATACAAAGTGACCCACAGATTGTGACTCTCCGATATACCCAACAACACCACGAAGAATATAATTAAATTCATTATGTACTATTGTGACTGGGATATCTTTAAGAACACATGAAATTTATAAAGTCCGGTTTTTAATATTTACTAGTTCTATGAATAAATGAACTAAATTAAGATCATATTTTAGTTCTAAAGTATTTCCACATAATCTGTTTGATGTTATATTTCTCTTTTTACATTTCTGTTTTAATATATTATCTGATAAACCATTCGTAAATGCTTCTTGCAATTCACTGATATGGTCATTTATTTCTATCGACAAAAATGGTAAATATTTTTCAGAAACGGAGAAACAAGAATTACAGATATATTTTTGGATTGCGCAATGGATTGATGTAAATAAATTCGAAACTATATTTGTAATTGTGGTGACGCAATCAATATTTATAATTCCTTCAGGATGTTGCTTTGTAGAAAAAATGGTCATCAGTATGTCAGTGCGACATTTGTATACTTTTAAATTAACTCCCATTTTCATAATATATACTACTAATTCACAAAATTTGAATTTATCAGCATTCAAAATAATTAACTGTTTAAAAGTGTCACTATCGCAAAAGGCACTCAGCAATAATTGGATTACAGAATCAAATGCGCAAGTATTGTTGACAGTGATACTCTGGTTTTTAATTTTAATCGGCTTTAAGTGATCACGGTGGCCATTTTTTAACAATGCAATTGGTAGCACTTTCCGTATAGAAGAAAAATCCACACTAAGAAATTCAGCAGCAGGATTTAAGTAAGTTTTTCGGACTCTGGTTTTAGCCGATGCAGATAGTAACTTTTTGCTTTTCTTCTGACTACGACTCATCCAAATTTCTGTTGCATTTTTTTCCAACATGTCATTATGAATATAATCTTTTTGGGCACACGTGACACATAATCTTTTGTTCTGAATTAAAACTGAACAATTTACGTGTACATAGCAAGTGCAAAGAGAACATGTAAATTTGCCAAAACTTAGTTC
Organism: Ophonus ardosiacus; assembly: GCA_943142095.1. Classification (NCBI taxonomy): domain Eukaryota; kingdom Metazoa; phylum Arthropoda; class Insecta; order Coleoptera; family Carabidae; genus Ophonus; species Ophonus ardosiacus. Next base: position 18,356,294 of record OW964829.1, on the reverse strand, counting down.
TAACTGACAAGACGAGCAGTATTCTGTTTGTAGGTTTGATATTTCACCTTGAAAAAATTAATTAAAGGTAGTTTAATTACATCAAAATATATAATATTTAAATGTAAACGTACTTTTCATGATTATATCGTCTAAATTTATGTCATTATTTGGAATAATATTCTGAAAGAGTTTGAAACAAACTTAAATTGTCAAATATGTACTAGGTATATGAATAATATTTTTTACCTCAGTCTTAGTCATATTAATTGTATCCTCATTATCATCAAAATTATTGATATTGTTTTGAGAGCTGCCTACAGAAATTTCTGATGCATCTTTTTTTATTATGTTATAAACATTACCCTTTTGGGCACATGTTAAGCATAATCTCGTATTCTGAATTAAAACGGAACAGTTATCATTTATGTGTACGTAACAGGTACAAAGATAACATTTAAATTGATCAGGATGTAAACCTAACTGACAAGATGAACAGTATTCTGTTTGATGCGATGTTTGACCTAGAAGTAAATAATATAAATATTTTGAATACCCACAAAAAACACAGGTAGCACACCTGTCGTTGGTATGTCTTCTACATTTAATTGATTTGGGGTAATGTTGTTCTAAAAAAATATAAAATAAATTTAATTGTCTGATAAAATAAAATATAAATAGAATTAATACCTCAGTTTCAATATTATTTTTTGCTTGACAGATATTTTTAGCAGCCTGGACTAATTTTACTGCACCATCAGTCGAATTAATATGATGACACAAAAACTCATCTACACGGATAGGCAGAGATATATTCTTAAAAATATTTTTTTTAATATCCTTTATATTGCTCTCAACAATTGCTGAACTTGAAGTTACAGCTGAATTAGAAAAATGTGGTGACATAATACCTGTCCAAAGAGGCAATGTTTTTGCCAGCTGTGTGAATTCTTTTACAAATTCAGGTACACACTGCTGATTACCACGATTTCCAATTTCTTCGTTTTTATTAACGATTTCTAGGCATTCATTTGCGATTTCAGTAACCCATTTTTGAAAAACGTTTAAAGTTTGCGCATCAATTGCATAATCATTTATGAATTGGTCCATATTATTGTCAAAATCTGGAATAGATTCAACAGTACTTGTGCCACAACGCCTAATTAAAATTTTTTTTAGTTTTTCACATGTTGTTGTTTGATTTGTTGTTTCATTTATTCCTTCCGTGTCACTATATGCAACAAAACATAAAGCTTTAATTATGCTTTTACAATCATTAATCTCAGAGCATTGGATTAACTGCCCCATTGCAGTAAAATAAAATTTTCTCGTCAGTCGATGGTGCCCCTGTAGACTGGAAAACTGTGTAATCATCTTCATAACATGTGATATGTCACTTCTTATATAACATTCTTCTTCATTTACTTTATTTTCGAATAGCACTTCCCAACAATGTTGAATATAAAAGCCAAGAGATTTAAATTTAGTAAACGACATAACACAAGAATATTGTAGTGCAAGAGACATGTCTGTAACAATTTCATTTGGTTTCTGAGCTCCAGATTTTAACCAGTTTGAGAGCCAAAATGTAATTGTTAGAGTATCTTGGGCCTCACTCAGCATATTTGACACAGAATATTGCTTTTTGCAAAATCGATCATTAATTGCTGCATCATATAAAAATATATGATGCGCTTTTTCTCCAGTTGTTCTATTAATTTTATGGACAAGTCCACCCGTAGCATCAATACATAATTTAGAATGACTTTGAGCACAGTATTTGTTGTACACATGAATTTGGGCATTTGTCCAATATAAAACAAAGAAAGGACTCAAACTAATATTTCTTATAGATCCATTATATCGTTGATCCATTTTAGCAAGTAATATTGCATAAATAGGATCAGAATGAAGTCTCTTCTTTCTTTTGAACTCGCATTTGGCTACGCGTATGGTATTCATGTTAGGCAATTCTACAGGTTCCTTTTCCCCAAATTTCATATTATCATGCGAGTAATTTTTCCTATACTGGCTTGCAGAAATATTTGTATCACATAGCTTAGAAGCTATTTCTAATCTTCTTTTTCCAGATAAGTGTCGTTTTTTGTTGGAGACATGTTTTACTCGGAAATTCCCCAAGTAAATAAAATTAATCAGTACATTTTCCGTATTAGAATCTGGTTTTTTATCTATATATCCCTTCAATTGCGAACCACATTCTTGGCACTTTGCTTGAAATTTGGCATATGTAGAACCATTTTCAGACACTTTTGCTCTTTTAAAACTAAGTAAACAATGAATATTAGTTTGCTCTATAATTTTTTTATTAATTAAATGTGTCCAGTTTCTTTTTGAAAAAACTAAATAGTTCCTATATTTTCTATTGCCATAGTGTTTTCTTTCGTACTTATCATTGCACTGATATTCTACGTAATTTGGTTCTATTGATCTGCATTCTTGTGAATCAAGCTGAATAATAAATTCTAACTGATCATATTTATTAACTATTTTATGTGCGATAATATTTTCGTTACATGAAGTAGAGTTACTCCCTGATACTGCTGTTTCTGTTTCCGATACTTCTGAAAGATCAGATGAATCCGAATTAATAGTTTTTTGAGGATATTCACAAATATTACGTAAACCATAATAATTTTTTACAGTTGCCGTATATAAACCATTTGGTGTAATAAAGCCATTTAGTTCACGAGATATTTCATGCCAAATTTGGTTTTTCTTCCCTATAACTTTACCATCCGATGTGAATAAACTGCCCTTATACTTTTTAATAATATCTTGAATCCTTTTAATAAATTCTTCATTTTTTCTTATTCGTGCCTTCATTTTAAAGAACGTTGGTAACTATTTCATACGAGCTCTTTGGTTATGTTAGAAGATTGTACTTTACTTTCCTCCAACAATAAATGAATTTGAGAGAAAATAAATATAACCTCTTTTTTGACAACCAGGTAAAAGCTAAAAATTAAATTATTCGCAACTGCTATTTATTTTTCATATTGTTGTACTTACATGAAATAAATAAACAAAATATAACACAAAGAATATCGCTCTCACTTTCACTACAAAATCAAGATATTTGTTATTTTCTTTAATTTTGTTTCTGGTGCCGCTGGTAGTAACTAAAGAAGCAAGTATAAAGCATGATATTTGTTTGTAAATAATGTCTACTGAATTTATATTAAATAAACAGTGCATAATATAATAAATTAATAGTATGTTTTAAATTTTATATTGGATAATTATAAGAATAAGAATTACAAAAAAGATCACAAACTAGTACTACAAATAATAAATTTTTAAAAACTTTCTATTACAACGCCACTTTGCGGTGTTAGAATAAACTTAGTCAAAGCTAGCTTAAGTGGTGATGTCAAAACTGAGCGGGAATTACAAAACCTGAAAGTAGGCTTCCGGTTTCTCAAATGCAACTTCTCCTTGAACCCTCATAATTCTATTTGTTCAATTGAAAAAGCACAATGAAAACTTGTGGTAGCGCATAAGAGCGCATACGTATTCAAATACAATAGCTTTTTTAAAAATTTTAAATTAAAAAAAAAAATCAGTATTAATTTAGCCCCCCCGAGATTCAATAATATTTATATCCTGAACGCAGTTGGCGCATTAATATTTTGCACTGGCGCATAGTAGCGCATATGTTTATCAAGCCCTACATAACAATAAAATACCTATTTATCAATTTGGGGGGCTACCCATTAAGTTGGCCGCCCCATTGAAAAAATAAAAAAAAATAAAAACTATAAGAGCGCAAAAAAAGTAAAGGTGCAGGTGCATACAAGCGCATAAAGGGCGCAATTGGTCACATTAATTTGTGTTTATTAATTCCGACTTTGGCAACTTCTCCTTGACCCCTCATAATTCTATTTGTTCAATTGAAAAAGCGCAATGAAAACTTGTGGTAGCGCATAAGAGCGCATACGTATTCAAATACAATAGCTTTTTTAAAAAATTTAAATTAAAAAAAAAATCAGTATTAATTTAGCCCCCCCGAGATTCAATAATATTTATATCCTGAACGCAGTTGGCGCATTAATATTTTGCACTGGCGCATAGTAGCGCATATGTTTATTAAGCCCTACATAACAATAAAATACCTATTTATCAATTTGGGGGGGCTACCCATTAAGTTGGCCGCCCCATTGAAAAAATAAAAAAAAAATAGAAACTATAAGAGCGCATAAAAAAATAAAGGTGGTGCACACAAGCGCATAAGGGGCGCAATTGATCACATTAATTTGTTATTATTAATTCCGACTTGGGGGGGCCAACTTCACCTACCTGTTTTCTTCCTGCCATGTTACATTGTTTAGTTTCCCATGCTGACTACATACATACATATATATATAGTTTTTATAACTTTACGCTCACGATATATGTATATTTTCGTTTATTTACCTTGGGGTCCAAGTAAGGGGTCTGGTGGGTGGTTATAAATTACCGCCGCTGCGACGTTGTATTTATCCACAAATCCGTGGAAATGCTGACCGAAGCAACAAATGTGTATTTGGCTGCTTACTAGTGCTGTTACAATTTGTCGGTTTTCTAATTACTATCTCTAGTTAATGTCCATCTATTAACTAGCTATGCTGTACTGATGAGCTCTAATAAGAGCGAAACACGTGTCTACAGCTGCTATTGAGCGATTTTGATTTTTTTCGCGTGTTGTATAGAGTATCGCTGAGTTTCTCTCGTTTTTTTTTTCTAATTTGTCTGGTATATTTTGGGCAAATTAATTACTTTTTTGTATCAGTTTGTGCACAAAAGTGTAGGAAATCTAGTGATCTAATTATTTTCTAGTTATCTACATAGTTAATATCTTAAAAGTAGTTCATAAAAAATATTGAGTAAGGAATTAAAACTTACTTAAGTAACAAGTGTGTGCGTGATCTAAGTGGCTTAAGTATTGTTTTCGCTGTCAAAATGTCGACCAAATGTTCGGTTTGCAATGTGGATTGTGATAAGGGTTCTGCCATCACCTGTGCTAGGTGTACCAACATCTCTCACCCTGTTTGTGCTGATTTTTCTCAATCCGATGTGAGAGTATTGCGTTCGAAAAAAAACTTCAAATGGTTCTGTAATGACTGCGTACAAATTCCTATCATTGAACAAGTTCAGCCACCTAATGAGGAAATAACTGAGTTAAAAAAAGTAATATTATCAATGCAGGCTACGATGCTCGCTATGCATAAGGATTTAAACGACCTAAAATCAAAACTAGAATTTGTATCCAAAACTGACCTGGATAAACACACTGAATTCGAAGATATCATTTATGAAATAAATGAACGGAAACATCGTGAAAAGAATATCATTATTCGTGGACTTCCTGAAAAACCATCTGTCGCTGAAGATCGTATTACTATTGATAATTTACTCGCTGAATTAATCCAAGATAGGTCATCTTGTAATTATGAATTCTTTCGTTTAGGAAAAAAACTGGAAAATAATAAACCACGTATGATAAAATTATCCTTTAATGATATAAGATATATAAAGGAACTATTCAAAAACTTACGTAAACTCAAAACAAAACCATTGTATAAGAATATCTCCATCACTAATGATAAAACGATCAAACAACGTGAACATCTTGTTTTGTTACGTGAGGAATTAAATAAACTTAATGCTGATGGGAATAACACCTTCTCCATTAGGTATATTAAAGGTGTTCCGCAGTTAACTAAGTCAAAAAACTAAATACAGTGAGATGCTCTGATAAAATAGAAACTGTAACTGTTTACTATCAAAACGTCCGCGGTTTAAACACCAAACTTTCACAGTTTTATAATAATATTTTATTAAATAAGTTTGATGTACTCATTATAACTGAAACGTGGTTAAAAGACAATGTTTACAACACCGAACTATTTGACAGTCGATACATAGTGTTTCGCAAAGATAGAGACTTGATTGCGACAGGTAAAAACAGTGGCGGAGGAGTGCTCGTCGCAGCCAAGAGAGATTTGGATCCCACCTGCATCAATTTCGCCTGCACCATCGACAATGTGGAAGCTATTTGTGTCAGACTGTTTGCATATAATTGTTATTTTTATTTTATTGCAGTTTATTTCGCTCCTCCTACAACCATTCAGATGTACGAATTGTTCTTTGATTCTTTATTAACTCTTCCTTTTATTTTTACGTCAAATGTTTTTATTATTGGTGATATAAATTTATCAAATCTTTATCAGTATCACAAGAATATAGATTGTCATGATTTGAAAGTCTCGAAGTTTGTAAATTATTTAAATTTATTAAATATGGAGCAGTACAATGATGTTTATAACAATTACGGACGTATCTTAGATGTTGTAATATCAAATTATAAAAGTAATGTTACTAAAAGTTTGGATCCCATTATAGATGAAGATGACCATCATCCATCTCTTATTCTAGAATTTGTACACTTTGCTAACACTAAATTTAAGGCCTGCGTAAAACATGATACTTACTATCAATTCAAAAATGGCAACTACGAATTACTTTACCACTTACTTAGTGAGGTAGACTGGAATTGGTTTAATGAATGTAATGATGTAAATATTGCGGTGGATAAATTTTATAGATTGGTTTACAGTATATTTGATGAATGTATTCCGAAAATTCGTAGACATACCTGCAAATATCCCGTTTGGTTCAATTATAATCTTATTAAATTGTTAAAATCTAAAGATCATTTTCGGAGGTTATTTAGTCGTACAGGATTGTCTTATTATAAAACAAAATTTAAAATAATTAGATCAAATTGTAAGATGCTTGCAGATAAATTATATAGAGAATATATTGTAAACTTACAAGAGAATATAGTATGTGGTAGTAATGTAAATAGTTTTTGGGAATTTGTAAGAAGTAAAAAATGTGAAACTGGTACCCCATCGACGATGTATAATGGTGATGTTAAGTACGAAGGAGGTGAAGAAATTTGTAATGGTTTTGCTGCTTACTTTCAAAGTAATTTTGTTAATGACACAGGTACAATAGCTATGCATAATAATTGCTCTTCACATAACTTTCATATTACATTAGATCCAGTATCTATCTCACAGGTAAATGACGCAATAAATGCACAAAGTAATAGCAAATCTCTAGGTCCTGACAATATACCCATTTATATTATTAAAGGTTGTTCTGAATTCTTCTCTGTAGCTTTATGTCATTTATATAACTTGTGCCTTAAATTAAATTCTTTTCCAGATAAACTTAAAGAAGCCAGAATTCGTCCTTTGTATAAATCATCTGAAAAAAATCAATTTAAAAATTATCGGCCAATTTCATGTCTCAGTCCATTAGCAAAAATTTTGGAATATTTAATGTATCAGTCAATTAAAAATCAAACTGAGCAACTCATATCAATTTATCAGCATGGTTTCATTTCTGGCCGTTCAACAGTTACTAATTTACTCTCTTTTACTCAATATGTCTCAGATGCTTTTGCTAACAAATTGCAAGTTGATTGTATATATACAGATCTCGCAAAAGCATTTGATACAGTATCGCACAAAATTTTAATAAGTAAATTAGAAGCTATCGGTTTTGCTAAGAATATTTTATCTTTACTGGCCTCGTATTTATCCAACAGAAAACAATTTGTATTTATAGATGGTTTCCAATCAAATTATTATATTGCAATGTCAGGTGTGCCACAGGGCAGTATTTTGGGACCATTGCTATTCATACTATTTATAAATGATATAGTTAATACATTATCATTTGGTAACGGCTTACTTTATGCTGATGATTTCAAATTGTATGCTTCAGTAACTGACGTTGAGGACTGTATGAACTTGCAAAATGATTTGGATAAGATTTTTAAATGGTCAGTAGAAAATAAATTGAGTTATAATTTAAATAAATGCGAAATAGTAAGTTATGCAAGAAAAGCTAACTTAATTTACTTTGATTATCATATGGATAATACTCGTCTCGTAAGGAAAATTAGCAAAAACGATTTAGGAGTACTATTCGATATGAAATTAACATTCCATCCGCATATTGAGAACGTTATTAACTCTGCTTGTAGAACATTAGGATTTGTTTTACGAACTACCTACAGTTTCAAAAATATAAATTGTTTAAAAATATTATTTGACTCAATGGTTCGGAGTAAGTTAGAGTACGCCAGCCTGGTTTGGTCTCCATTTTATAATAATTATATATTATTTCTTGAAAATGTGCAAAAGAAGTTCTACAAACATTGTTATTATCGTGTTAATTTAGTATGGCCAAGTATTAATTACGATGAGTTATTATCTATTTTTCATGTCGAAACGTTAAGAGTAAGAAGACAAAAACAACAAATACTATTTGTATACAAAATTGTAAACAATATCTTGAATGTACCTGATATTCTGGCTCAATTAAATTTTTTAGTACGCCCATATAATTCCAGAAGTTGTCAAACTTTTATCAATATTGTTGCTAAGACCAATTATCATCTTAATTCGCCAATTTTTTCAATGTGTTGCACATACAACATGTATTGTGAGGGACTAGATTTTTCTTATACTTTGTCGGTATTTAAAAAAATACTTGACCAAATTATGTAGTTACAATGTTTATTGTTAATTATTGTCGTTATGTTTATGCTACTTTTGTATATTTTTTGGGTATATATCCCGGGTATGTAAATATTTCTATACTCTATGCATTATTAATGTATATTTATTCTGTAATTGGGGGTATCCCTGTTGAATAAATCAATAAAATAAATAAATAAATAAATAAAATAAATAAATTACCCTACGAACAATATTTTTCTAGTTTATATATATATATATATATATATATATATATATACATACATACATATATGCCATGTGCGGATATGGATATCCATTTTCCTTCACATTATCTTTTATTTCCGCTTTGTCCGATGTTGATCTACTATTCGATGTCATATCATCGATATCGGTTTGAAAATAGTAGAGACCCAGAGCAATGGCAATGAGAGCACCAATTATAATTGATGCAATACTACTTGCCACAAATACAAAAAAGATACTCATTTCTTTAAATTTATTCGTAGAATAAAGTGAAATATTCGCAACGAAATATTTCTTGATACGTATTCCTTTACGAAATTCGTATCTATAGTTTCTAAATAATTGTAATATTAATATTGTTGAAATTAAAAGTTTCTATAGTTACCGTTTAATTGTTAATTGCATTGTTGTATTATTTGAATATATGATTCAGTTCGATGCAATGTATGTCTTGTATATTGGCATTTTACGATTTAGACTGAGACACGATGGAGAAAATAACAATAAAATAACGAAAGTGACTAACCAATACTCCTATTTAGACTGTTTTACAGAAATTTGTATAACTTCAATACGGTAGTTTGACTGCGTAGGAAAGGGCACCACGGAAGCCCTTCAAAAGCTTGTGTACACTAAAATATAGTGTAATCTGTCATATTCTGCCATAAACTTTCATATTTTATCAAAATATAAGGAAAAGACTGTATCCCAAAAGTTGTACTTAAAAATTTTGTTTTACACCGAGAAACTTTGAAATCTTGATGAAAAAACTGATTTTTATACAGCGTCTCCAAATCGCTTCATAATGTGTTTTGTACGCAAAATAAGTATATTTACACTGTTTTACAGTAATTTGTATACCTTCAATACGGAAGATTGATTGCGTAGGTATTTGAAAGGTGTGTGATATAAGTACCAGACAGAAAACGATTTTCCTATTTTCGCAGACCTAGCAGGACTTCGTAATAGTTCTAAGTTTAATTTTAACAACTGAGAACATTTCTATTAGACTTTTAATTGTTTTAAAGTAATATTATTATTATTAATAATAATAAAATTAATAATAATAATAATAATAATAATAATAATAATAATAATAATAATAATAATAATGATAATAATTATAGAGTTTTCTTCCTGCCATGTTACTTTGTTTAGTTTCCCATGCTGACTACATACATACATACTTATATATATATATATATATATATATATATATATATATATATATATATATATATATATAGTTTTTATAACTTTACGCTCACGATATATGTATATTTTCGTTTATTTACCTTGGGGTCCAAGTAACGGGCCTGGTGGGTGGTTATAAATTACCGCCGCTGCGACGTTGTATTTATCCACAAATCCGTGGAAATGCTGACCGAAGCAACAAATGTGTATTTGGCTGCTTAGTAGTGCTGTTACAATTTGTCGGTTTTCTAATTACTATCTCTAGTTAATGTCCATCTATTAACTAGCTATGCTGTACTGATGAGCTCTAATAAGAGCGAAACACGTGTCTACAGCTGCTATTGAGCGATTACCCTACGAACAATGTTTTTCTAGTTTATATATATATATATATATATATATATATATATATATATATATATATATATATATATATATGCCATGTGCGGATATGGATATCCATTTTCCTTCACATTATCTTTTATTTCCGCTTTGTCCGATGTTGATCGACTATTCGATGTCATATCATCGATATCGGTTTGAAAATAGTAGAGACCCAGAGCAATGGCAATGAGAGCACCAATTATAATTGATGCAATACTACTTGCCACAAATACAAAAAAGATACTCATTTCTTTATATTTATTCGTAGAATAAAGTGAAATATTCGCAACGAAATATTTCTTGATACGTATTCCTTTACGAAATTCGTATCTATAGTTTCTAAATAATGGTAATATTAATATTGTTGAAATTAAAAGTTTCTATAGTGACCGTTTAATTTTTAATTGCATTGTTGTATTATTTGAATATATGATTCAGTTCGATGCAATGTATGTCTTGTATATTGGCATTTTACGATTTAGACTGAGACACGATGGAGAAAATAACAATAAAATAACGAAAGTGACTAACCAATACTCCTATTTAGACTGTTTTACAGAAATTTGTATAACTTCAATACGGTAGTTTGACTGCGTAGGAAAGGGCACCACGGAAGCCCTTCAAAAGCTTGTGTACACTAAAATATAGTGTAATCTGTCATATTCTGCCATAAACTTTCATATTTTATCAAAATATAAGGAAAAGACTGTATCCCAAAAGTTGTACTTAAAAATTTTGTTTTACACCGAGAAACTTTGAAATCTTGATGAAAAAACTGATTTTTATACAGCGTCTCCAAATCGCTTCATAATGTGTTTTGTACGCAAAATAAGTATATTTACACTGTTTTACAGTAATTTGTATACCTTCAATACGGCAGATTGATTGCGTAGGTATTTGAAAGGTGTGTGATATAAGTACCAGACAGAAAACGATTTTCCTATTTTCGCAGACCTAGAAGGAATTCGTAATAGTTCTAAGTTTAATTTTAACAACTGATAACATTTCTATTAGACTTTTAATTGTTTTAAAGTAATATTATTATTATTAATAATAATAAAATTAATAATAATAATAATAATGATAATAATTATAGAGTTTTCTTCCTGCCATGTTACATTGTTTAGTTTCCCATGCTGACTACATACATACATATATATATATAGTTTTTATAACTTTACGCTCACGATATATGTATATTTTCGTTTATTTACCTTGGGGTCCAAGTAAGGGGTCTGGTGGGTGGTTATAAATTACCGCCGCTGCGACGTTGTATTTATCCACAATTCCGTGGAAATGCTGACCGAAGCAACAAATGTGTATTTGGCTGCTTACTAGTGCTGTTACAATTTGTCGGTTTTCTAATTACTATCTCTAGTTAATGTCCATCTATTAACTAGCTATGCTGTACTGATGAGCTCTAATAAGAGCGAAACACGCGTCTACAGCTGCTATTGAGCGATTACCCTACGAACAATATTTTTCTAGTTTATATATATATATATATATATATATATATATATATATATATATATATCTATATCTTTTATTTCCGCTTTGTCCGATGTTGATCGACTATTCGATGTCATATCATCGATATCGGTTTGAAAATAGTAGAGACCCAGAGCAATGGCAATGAGAGCACCAATTATAATTGATGCAATACTACTTGCCACAAATACAAAAAAGATACTCATTTCTTTATATTTATTCGTAGAATAAAGTGAAATATTCGCAACGAAATATTTCTTGATACGTATTCCTTTACGAAATTCGTATCTATAGTTTCTAAATAATGGTAATATTAATATTGTTGAAATTAAAAGTTTCTATAGTGACCGTTTAATTTTTAATTGCATTGTTGTATTATTTGAATATATGATTCAGTTCGATGCAATGTATGTCTTGTATATTGGCATTTTACGATTTAGACTGAGACACGATGGAGAAAATAACAATAAAATAACGAAAGTGACTAACCAATACTCCTATTTAGACTGTTTTACAGAAATTTGTATAACTTCAATACGGTAGTTTGACTGCGTAGGAAAGGGCACCACGGAAGCCCTTCAAAAGCTTGTGTACACTAAAATATAGTGTAATCTGTCATATTCTGCCATAAACTTTTATATTTTATCAAAATATAAGGAAAAGACTGTATCCCAAAAGTTGTACTTAAAAATTTTGTTTTACACCGAGAAACTTTGAAATCTTGATGAAAAAACTGATTTTTATACAGCGTCTCCAAATCGCTTCATAATGTGTTTTGTACGCAAAATAAGTATATTTACACTGTTTTACAGTAATTTGTATACCTTCAATACGGCAGATTGATTGCGTAGGTATTTGAAAGGTGTGATATAAGTACCAGACAGAAAACGATTTTCCTATTTTCGCAGACCTAGCAGGAATTCGTAATAGTTCTAAGTTTAATTTTAACAACTGAGAACATTTCTATTAGACTTTTAATTGTTTTAAAGTAATATTATTATTATTAATAATAATAATAATAATGATAATAATTATAGAGTTTTCTTCCTGCCATGTTACATTGTTTAGTTTCCCATGCTGACTACATACATACATACTTATATATATATATATATATATATATATATATATATATATATATATATATATATATATATATATATAGTTTTTATAACTTTACGCTCACGATATATGTATATTTTCGTTTATTTACCTTGGGGTCCAAGTAACGAGTCTGGTGGGTGGTTATAAATTACCGCCGCTGCGACGTTGTATTTATCCACAAATCCGTGGAAATGCTGACCGAAGCAACAAATGTGTATTTGGCTGCTTACTAGTGCTGTTACAATTTGTCGGTTTTCTAATTACTATCTCTAGTTAATGTCCATCTATTAACTAGCTATGCTGTACTGATGAGCTCTAATAAGAGCGAAACACGTGTCTACAGCTGCTATTGAGCGATTACCCTACGAACAATATTTTTCTAGTTTATATATAAGTTATAGTGCTACCCCTGTACTACATAATAGACAAAGTTTAATTTTAACAACTGGGAACATTTCTATTAGACTTTTAATTGTTTTAAAGTAATATTATTATTATTAATAATAATAAAATTAATAATAATAATAATAATAATAATAATGATAATAATTATAGAGTTTTCTTCCTGCCATGTTACATTGTTTAGTTTCCCATGCTGACTACATACATACATACTTATATATATATATATATATATATATATATATATATATATATATATATAGTTTTTATAACTTTACGCTCACGATATATGTATATTTTCGTTTATTTACCTTGGGGTCCAAGTAACGAGTCTGGTGGGTGGTTATAAATTACCGCCGCTGCGACGTTGTATTTATCCACAAATCCGTGGAAATGCTGACCGAAGCACAAATGTGTATTTGGCTGCTTACTAGTGCTGTTACAATTTGTCGGTTTTCTAATTACTATCTCTAGTTAATGTCCATCTATTAACTAGCTATGCTGTACTGATGAGCTCTAATAAGAGCGAAACACGTGTCTACAGCTGCTATTGAGCGATTACCCTACGAACAATATTTTTCTAGTTTATATATAAGTTATAGTGCTACCCCTGTACTACATAATAGACAAAGTGCCGATGTGCCAGAACGTGACTCTCTCATATTTCAGTAGTATAAAAACATATGTAATGCTTTAGATTAGTCAGTCTGTATTCTATTATCATATTATCAAGTAGTTTATAGCATATTATAATTTGTACTCGCAAAAATAAAACTTTTTAAAAACCTATTTGATCGAACGAGAAATTTAAGTGGCGCAGTCTTGGTAGGATTGCCAAAACAATTTAGCGAATATAAATTGTTTCACTTTCGTGATTAATTTGGCAAATTCGAACATCTCCATACTTCGATCACCGTATCCTGCATCTGAGAGGACATCAGAAGCAAGACACATCTCGACGAGCCGAGCGAGCCAAGCTGAGCGGACATCAGTGCAACTCCTGCCTCAACTTCGAGACGAGACCGTGTTCGACTTCAGGGCACATGAAGCCGACACTACTATTTTTGTGAGTACCATATGTCATTCAGAGAACCAGAATCTTTGTCAGATTCAAATAATTCAGAAGCAGACTCCGATCTCGAAACAGAAGATCGTATAATTAATTTAAATACAAATCCTATTAATAGTATCACATTAAGAACGCCATTATTAAACATGGTTACTCCAGTATTAAAAAAGGAATATCTGGACATGGTGCCAGAGTTCCATGGGGAACGTGAATTACTCCCTAGGTTTACTAGCGTTTGTGAAAAATTAGTAACAAAATTTTATAATACCACAAACACAAATGATTTCCAAAATGAATATTTAATGAGCAGTATATTAGCCAAAATAAAAGGTGAAGCTGCTATTAATATTGCAAGTTCCACAATTTCAAAGTGGGAAGATTTGAAAACAGCACTAAAAAATGCTTATTCAGACAAACGTGACTGGTTCACACTAAATATGGAAATAACAGAGCTGAAACAAAATCCTAATGAAAACGTTTTTTATTTTTACGGTCGTTTACAACACCTCTTAAATTTACAAATTTCTTATATTTCAACAAACGCTGCTGCCGAAGCATCCGTAGTAATGATTGACTATTTTCAACATTATGCTTTACGCGTTTTACTAAAAGGTTTGAAAGAACCTATAGGTCAATTAATGAGGGCAAAGAACCCTACAGACTTAAATTCAGCCTTAAGTATGTTAGCAAATGATTTTCAATTTGAATATTATGCCAAATCCAAAACCACTAATCAGAATACACACAAATTAAATCAAAAACCACAAATCCACCAACCAAGATACAATATTCCTAAACCCATACCCTACTTTAATTACACACCCAATAAAACTCTGCATCCTTCACCTATGCAACAAACGACATACAGACAACAATATACTCCTCAACAACAAAAACAATATACTCCTCAACAACAAAGACAATATACTCCTCAACAACAAAGACAATATACACCGCAAACACCACGCCAAGGTCCATCCACCAGACAAAACCTTCCTGCACCTACTCCGATGAGTATTTCCACGCGAAATACAACTCAATACCGTCCTGCACAAAACCGCGCAAACACAGCGGGAGAATTATTTAATATCAACGAGTCAGCAGAATCTGCCGTTGACCCATATGTTTATTACGATAACCAAGAACAAACTGACCAAGTATTAATTGATAACAATGATTATGAAAATCCACAAAACCCCGACAATTTCGAAGACGATAATTTTTTAGACATCGCAGCCTCGGAAACAATAGAAACATTTTACCCGGAGTCGAACTAATGAACCTAACAAATAAAAGTAAATTACCTTATATTATATTCCCTGAAAATAATCTGAAAGTTTTAATAGACACAGGAAGTACGAAATCTTTCATAAAACCTACCATAGCGCATAAATATTACAAAAATTCAATTTTTAAAGACCCTTTCCAAATTTCAACTGCGCATGGAACTTCAATTGAGAATTACAGCACACTCGTACCTATTTCAAAATTATTTAATTTAAAGAAAAATGCAAGTTTAAAATATCACATTTTTGATTTTCGCGATGAATTCGATCTCTTATTAGGATTAGACAATCTGAGTACATTAAAAATAATTATAGACCTGAATAAAAATGTAGTAACAACACCCACCTGCCAAATAAAAATTCAACATCAAAATTCTGAAAATAAAATTAATACAAACAAAATTTGTCAGCCAAATAATAATGTAACATTAGACCCCAAAACCGAAAAGGTAATCAAAATTCAAGTAACTCAACAAAACGGAACCATATTAATACCAAAACAACAACAGAATAATTTAATCATCCCCGAATGTGTCACCACAGCCAATAATTACCATGCACTTTGTACAGCAATTAATAACTCAGAATCACATATCAACTTTACACAATTAGAACCAATTACTGTAGAAAACATCTCTAACTATGAAACGTACTCATCACCCAATTTTAATTTCATTCAATCAGAAAAAATTAAATTTGATATTTCAAAAATTCGGTCAGATCACATGAATTCGGAAGAAAAATCAGCTGTCACTAAATTAATTCGCGATTATTCTGATATATTTCACGTAGACGACAAAAATTTAACATTTACTAATCAAATTAAACATTCCATAAAAACAAGTGACGAAATTCCTATTTATACGAAATCTTATAGATACCCAGAAATTCACAGACAAGAGGTACGTTCTCAAACACAAAAAATGTTAGATCAAAATATTATTAGACCATCATGTTCGCCATGGTCATCACCTATTTGGGTTGTCCCAAAAAAACTTGACGCATCTGGTAAACGCAAGTGGCGTATAGTGGTAGATTACAGGAAATTGAACGAAAAGACTATTAGCGACAAATACCCATTACCGAACATAACTGATTTACTAGACAAACTCGGACGCTGTCAGTATTTCACTACGTTAGACTTGGCATCTGGTTTCCACCAGATTGAAATGGACAAACAAGACATTCAAAAAACTGCATTTAACACGGAAGACGGGCATTATGAGTTCACTCGTATGCCTTTTGGCTTAAAAAACGCACCCGCGACATTCCAACGCGTTATGGACAATGTTCTGAGAGGGTTAGTAAACAAAAAATGCCTTGTTTACCTCGACGACATTATTATATTTAGTACCAGCCTACAAGAACACATTCAAAATTTAAAATTAGTTTTCGAACGTTTGAAAAATTCAAATTTCAAAGTACAACTAGATAAATGCGAATTTCTTAAAAGAGAAGTAGCGTATCTCGGGCATATCGTAACCCCTGAGGGCGTGAAACCAAATCCCGACAAAATTTCGGCTGTTCTAAATTTTCCAATTCCAAAAACTACAACACAAATTAAAGGTTTCTTAGGACTTTTAGGCTATTATCGAAAATTTATTAAAGACTTCGCTAAGATAACAAAACCGCTGACTAGACGCTTAAAGAAAAATGCTGTTATTGACATTAACGACCCTGAGTACAGACAATGCTTTGAAAATTGCAAGAATTTGTTGACTAACGAACCACTACTCCAATATCCTGATTACGACAAAGAATTTAACTTGACATGTGACGCGAGCCAGCTGGCTATTGGAGCCGTGTTATCCCAAGGTAGTCTAGGCAACGACCTACCAGTAGCTTACGCTAGCAGAACACTGAACGAGACAGAGATAAACTATTCTACCATTGAGAAAGAAATGTTAGCTATCATTTGGGCGACTCAGTATTTTAGAACTCACTTATTAGGACGCAAATTCAAAATCTATACAGACCACCGACCCTTGCAATGGCTATTCTCGTTAAAACAATGTAGCCAAAAATTAATAAGATGGCGCCTCAAATTAGAGGAATATGACTATGAAATAATCTATAAGAAAGGCAAACTTAATACCAATGCCGACGCCTTAAGCCGTATACCTGTTGAAATTAATAAAACTCAAAATTTACAATCACAAACACAAGTAGATGACACTCCACTAGCTCTATTCAAAGACTACTTAGATAAGAAACATTGCCTTAATCACAATAATAACAATATTATTGAAGTAATAGGAAATCTATTCGATGCACCATCTGACTCTAGTCTAGCTCATTGCGTGAGCAAAGATTTAGAAATGTCATCGGGTATTGCCAAAAATTTTAAAATTAAATTTAACAACGTACACAAATTAAAATCTCAAAATCCTCAACTTCATAACCTAGTATATTTAAAAACCCCACAAAGATATCTATTATACTTAATAACAAAGGAAAATTATTACAATAAACCTACTAAACAAGACATATTCTATACCTTACTAAATTTGAGAAAATTCTGTTTACATAATAATATCAAAAATTTAAGTATACCAAAAATTGCATGTGGACATGACAATCAAATTTGGAACGAAATAAAATCAATGTTAAAATATATTTTTGATAATACCAACATACTAATAACCGTTTACAAACTCCCTGAACCCAAAATTCCCCAGACCGAATTAAACATAAACGAAACAGAAAACATGAAACACTTTCATAAATTCATAGAAAATTTTAACACAGAGTTAAGGAATAAAACAGATAACAAAGACGACGATACGCAATCCCTTGCAGTCGAGGTAGGTGACTCACAACATAATGAGATAAACGATGACGACACAAGCGATAGCGATATCACAATACATTCAAGTAAAGAAAATCCTATCGTCGGAATCCCGATAGTAGAATGCCCCGTAAACTATGGCAAAAATCAAATTATTATAACAGAAGTCGATTTTAATCCCAAACAAGTAAAAATTACAAAATTATACGAACACAAAAAATTACGAATGGAAGTAGAATTTTCAAAAAATAATTACAAAACTGAAATGATTGCTTTTATTAAAGAATATCTTGTTCCAAAAATAAAATATCATATTTATTTTCAAAACGAACTATACGAAAAATTCAGTTTAATTCTTCAAAATTATTTCAAAAATTCTCAACTATGTTTAGTAAAATGTACAAAATATTTAAGCGACGTTACCAATGAGGAAGAAATCATACACATCATATCGAATTACCACTGCAGCAAAAGTAACCACCGTGGTATCGATGAAACAGAAGCGCGTATAAAACAACAATATTACTGGCCAAAATTAAGAAAATCCGTTCAAACATTTATTAATAGCTGTGAAATATGCCAAGTAACAAAATACGACAGGCGACCCTTAAACGTAAATTTAAACATCACACCCACAGCTACGAAACCTTTCCAAATTTTACATATAGACAGCATTACTTTAGAACAAGCTAAATTTTTGACTATCGTAGATTCATTTTCAAAATATGCACAAGCATACAAATTAAATTCAGGACATGGCATAGAAGCTTGTAATAACCTAGTCAAATATTTTACACATCATGGAATCCCAGAACAAATTATTTCAAATAACGGGTTAGAATTTAAAAACTCAGTCGTAAAAGAATTGCTGACACTACACAAAATCGACATACATTTCATAAGCTCACAACATCCAGAATCTAACGGCATAATAGAACGATTCCACTCGACCCTTATCGAACACATAAGACTGTTTAACAATCAAAAAGAATACAAAACGGAGCCTATAGAAGCCAAAGTAAATTATGCGTTATTAGCTTATAATAACACAATTCATTCTGTCACAAAATTGAAACCATGCGAAATTATTACCGGCCATTTAGATACCAACTCCCCATTTAATATTGACCTCGAAAAACAGCTTATTAACAATTATATAGAAAGTCATAAGAATAAAACTAAATTACTTTACGAATCAATTAGAGACAAAATCCAGGCAAATAAAGAAAAGGTAATAAATAAATGTAATGAAAATAGAGAAGAATTACCCAAAATCCCCAAAAAGGTATACGTGAAAAATAAACAGAAACAACAAAAAACTAAAAACAAATACAAACCCGAAAAGCTAAAGAAAATTAATAAACGTCTTAAAACAGGAAAAATACAAACCACCCACGGTAATACAACAGAGAATATCCACCTCTCTAACATTAAACGTCCTAGAAAAAAAAACTTACAATTTTGAACCAATTCCAGGTTGTTCGCATTGGGACAAGGAACAATAATTAGAAACATAACAGAAAACCTCGGAATCCTTCCCATCAATCTCGGTCCTGCCAAACTCGAAAAGACGACTCACACCTTCATACACTACTACAATCTCCAAGCTCTCCTTAATCAGTACAACAATCTAAACACACAATACTCAGCACTAAAATCAAGCATATCTAACCATTCACAGTATTTCAATGAACTCGAAAATTATGATAAAATATTAGAATTTATTCGGACAAAAATTGACACAAAAATTAATAACATCGGATTTCATTCTGATCACCATAAAACTAAACGTGGCTTAATAGATGGATTGGGGACAATATTCAAATCAGTCACAGGAAATTTAGATGCCGAAGATGGCAAAAGATATAACGAAATGTTTGCACATATGCAAGAAAACGAGCATAATTTGGAAAGTCAACTCAAACTCTCATATTCGGTGAACCACCAAATTATTCAAAATTTTAATAAAACAATCTCAGATATTCAGCACAACGAGGAAATATTAAAATCCAAAATTTTACAACTTTTCAAAATTATAAACAGTACGCACATTCAAAGTATACTGTATGGCAAAAATATTTACGATCAACTTACTATATTATACAATTCTATATTAAGCGTCTTACAAGACATTGAAAATTCAATCACCTTTTGTAAATTAAGAACGCTGCATCCTAGTATAATACACCCCATGGAGCTACTAGCAGAATTAAAACAAATATCAAAATTTTACCATTTGCAGTTACCATTCGAACCCAGACAAGAGAACCTTTTAGACATCGAATCCTTGTTAAAAATAAACTGTAAAATAGAAGCGACCCAAGTAATCTATTTCATTTCTACCCCCATAAATTTCGAAAAAACTTTTGAACTCTACTACATGTACCCAATTCCAACCAAATATGAATCAAAATTTATTACAATCATCCCTAATACGAAATATCTTCTTAAATCTGATAAAGAGATCGTGCCCCTGAATGATATGTGTGTTCAAGCAAATATTCCAAAATCAAACTTCGAGTCACTGCCATTACACAAAAATTAACTTAATTGAAAATCATGTCGAAGTAATTCCAGAAATCAACAAATACCTAGCCGTTTTCCCACACGAGGAGAAAATCACCATTAAATGTCACGAAGAAACCAACATCCAAACCTTAGAGGGAATCTTCCTAATCAATAATCAAGACAACTGCGAAATTCACTTCAGACAACAAATACTAATATTCCAAAATGAAAACCATGGCCAACCCCTACTACTTCCTAAACTGAACCTAAAATCCCAACCGTATAAAATTACAAATTTCTCTATTAACCTAAATCCCTTGAAATTAAATGATATCTCCTTGAATCCAATCGTTCCGATAACAGAAAAAACATACAACATGCACATCCCAAGTATATGGTCCATCATCCTGTACGTGGTTGCTGCAATCATCGTTGGGTACTTCATACGTAACCAAATAAAGAAGAGGAAATCAGCCAAGCTGAGGTCATCTCGCACCCCAGAAGACGTTGAACTTCAACTCCCCCAGGAGGCTCGAATCTGAGGAGGGAGGAGTTATAGTGCTACCCCTGTACTACATAATAGACAAAGTGCCGATGTGCCAGAACGTGACTCTCTCATATTTCAGTAGTATAAAAACATATGTAATGCTTTAGATTAGTCAGTCTGTATTCTATTATCATATTATCAAGTAGTTTATAGCATATTATAATTTGTACTCGCAAAAATAAAACTTTTTAAAAACCTATTTGATCGAACGAGAAATTTAAGTTATATATATATATATATATATATATATATGTATATATATATATATACATATATGCCATGTGCGGATATGGATATCAATTTTCCTTCACATTATCTTTTATTTCCGCTTTGTCCGATGTTGATCGACTATTCGATGTCATATCATCGATATCGGTTTGAAAATAGTAGAGACCCAGAGCAATGGCAATGAGAGCACCAATTATAATTGATGCAATACTACTTGCCACAAATACAAAAAAGATACTCATTTCTTTATATTTATTCGTAGAATAAAGTGAAATATTCGCAACGAAATATTTCTTGATACGTATTCCTTTACGAAATTCGTATCTATAGTTTCTAAATAATGGTAATATTAATATTGTTGAAATTAAAAGTTTCTATAGTTACCGTTTAATTGTTAATTGCATTGTTGTATTATTTGAATATATGATTCAGTTCGATGCAATGTATGTCTTGTATATTGGCATTTTACGATTTAGACTGAGACACGATGGAGAAAATAACAATAAAATAACGAAAGTGACTAACCAATACTCCTATTTAAACTGTTTTACAGAAATTTGTATAACTTCAATACGGTAGTTTGACTGCGTAGGAAAGGGCACCACGGAAGCCCTTCAAAAGCTTGTGTACACTAAAATATAGTGTAATCTGTCATATTCTGCCATAAACTTTTATATTTTATCAAAATATAAGGAAAAGGCTGTATCCCAAAAGTTGTACTTAAAAATTTTGTTTTACACCGAGAAACTTTGAAATCTTGATGAAAAAACTGATTTTTATACAGCGTCTCCAAATCGCTTCATAATGTGTTTTGTACGCAAAATAAGTATATTTACACTGTTTTACAGTAATTTGTATACCTTCAATACGGCAGATTGATTGCGTAGGTATTTGAAAGGTGTGTGATATAAGTACCAGACAGAAAACGATTTTCCTATTTTCGCAGACCTAGCAGGAATTCGTAATAGTTCTAAGTTTAATTTTAACAACTGAGAACATTTCTATTAGACTTTTAATTGTTTTAAAGTAATATTATTATTATTAATAATAATAAAATTAATAATAATAATAATAATAATAATAATGATAATAATTATAGAGTTTTCTTCCTGCCATGTTACATTGTTTAGTTTCCCATGCTGACTACATACATACATACTTATATATATAGTTTTTATAACTTTACGCTCACGATATATGTATATTTTCGTTTATTTACCTTGGGGTCCAAGTAACGGGTCTGGTGGGTGGTTATAAATTACCGCCGCTGCGACGTTGTATTTATCCACAAATCCGTGTAAATGCTGACCGAAGCAACAAATGTGTATTTGGCTGCTTACTAGTGCTGTTACAATTTGTCGGTTTTCTAATTACTATCTCTAGTTAATGTCCATCTATTAACTAGCTATGCTGTACTGATGAGCTCTAATAAGAGCGAAACACGTGTCTACAGCTGCTATTGAGCGATTACCCTACGAACAATATTTTTCTAGTTTATATATATATACATATATGTCATGTGCGGAAATGGATATCCATTTTCCTTCACATTATCTTTTATTTCCGCTTTGTCCGATGTTGATCGACTATTCGATGTCATATCATCGATATCGGTTTGAAAATAGTAGAGACCCAGAGCAATGGCAATGAGAGCACCAATTATAATTGATGCAATACTACTTGCCACAAATACAAAAAAGATACTCATTTCTTTATATTTATTCGTAGAATAAAGTGAAATATTCGCAACGAAATATTTCTTGATACGTATTCCTTTACGAAATTCATATCTATAGTTTCTAAATAATGGTAATATTAATATTGTTGAAATTAAAAGTTTCTATAGTTACCGTTTAATTGTTAATTGCATTGTTGTATTATTTGAATATATGATTCAGTTCGATGCAATGTATGTCTTGTATATTGGCATTTTACGATTTAGACTGAGACACGATGGTGAAAATAACAATAAAATAACGAAAGTGACTAACCAATACTCCTATTTAGACTGTTTTACAGAAATTTGTATAACTTCAATACGGTAGTTTGACTGCGTAGGAAAGGGCACCACGGAAGCTCTTCAAAAGCTTGTGTACACTAAAATATAGTGTAATCTGTCATATTCTGCCATAAACTTTCATATTTTATCAAAATATAAGGAAAAGACTGTATCCCAAAAGTTGTACTTAAAAATTTTGTTTTACACCGAGAAACTTTGAAATCTTGATGAAAAAACTGATTTTTATACAGCGTCTCCAAATCGCTTCATAATGTGTTTTGTACGCAAAATAAGTATATTTACACTGTTTTACAGTAATTTGTATACCTTCAATACGGCAGATTGATTGCGTAGGTATTTGAAAGGTGTGATATAAGTACCAGACAGAAAACGATTTTCCTATTTTCGCAGACCTAGCAGGAATTCGTAATAGTTCTAAGTTTAATTTTAACAACTGAGAACATTTCTATTAGACTTTTAATTGTTTTAAAGTAATATTATTATTATTAATAATAATAAAATTAATAATAATAATAATAATAATGATGATAATAATTATAGAGTTTTCTTCCTGCCATGTTACATTGTTTAGTTTCCCATGCTGACTACATACATACATACTTATATATATATATATATATATATATATATATATATATATATATATATATATATATATATATATATATAGTTTTTATAACTTTACGCTCACGATATATGTATATTTTCGTTTATTTACCTTGGGGTCCAAGTAACGAGTCTGGTGGGTGGTTATAAATTACCGCCGCTGCGACGTTGTATTTATCCACAAATCCGTGGAAATGCTGACCGAAGCACAAATGTGTATTTGGCTGCTTACTAGTGCTGTTACAATTTGTCGGTTTTCTAATTACTATCTCTAGTTAATGTCCATCTATTAACTAGCTATGCTGTACTGATGAGCTCTAATAAGAGCGAAACACGTGTCTACAGCTGCTATTGAGCGATTACCCTACGAACAATATTTTTCTAGTTTATATATATATATATATATATATATATATATATATATATATATATATATACATATATGCCATGTGCGGATATGGATATCCATTTTCCTTCACATTATCTTTTATTTCCGCTTTGTCCGATGTTGATCGACTATTCGATGTCATATCATCGATATCGGTTTGAAAATAGTAGAGACCCAGAGCAATGGCAATGAGAGCACCAATTATAATTGATGCAATACTACTTGCCACAAATACAAAAAAGATACTCATTTCTTTATATTTATTCGTAGAATAAAGTGAAATATTCGCAACGAAATATTTCTTGATACGTATTCCTTTACGAAATTCGTATCTATAGTTTCTAAATAATGGTAATATTAATATTGTTGAAATTAAAAGTTTCTATAGTTACCGTTTAATTGTTAATTGCATTATTGTATTATTTGAATATATGATTCAGTTCGATGCAATGTATGTCTTGTATATTGGCATTTTACGATTTAGACTGAGACACGATGGAGAAAATAACAATAAAATAACGAAAGTGACTAACCAATACTCCTATTTAGACTGTTTTACAGAAATTTGTATAACTTCAATACGGTAGTTTGACTGCGTAGGAAAGGGCACCACGGAAGCCCTTCAAAAGCTTGTGTACACTAAAATATAGTGTAATCTGTCATATTCTGCCATAAACTTTTATATTTTATCAAAATATAAGGAAAAGACTGTATCCCAAAAGTTGTACTTAAAAATTTTGTTTTACACCGAGAAACTTTGAAATCTTGATGAAAAAACTGATTTTTATACAGCGTCTCCAAATCGCTTCATAATGTGTTTTGTACGCAAAATAAGTATATTTACACTGTTTTACAGTAATTTGTATACCTTCAATACGGCAGATTGATTGCGTAGGTATTTGAAAGGTGTGTGATATAAGTACCAGACAGAAAACGATTTTCCTATTTTCGCAGACCTAGCAGGAATTCGTAATAGTTCTAAGTTTAATTTTAACAACTGGGAACATTTCTATTAGACTTTTAATTGTTTTAAAGTAATATTATTATTATTAATAATAATAAAATTAATAATAATAATAATAATAATAATGATAATAATTATAGAGTTTTCTTCCTGCCATGTTACATTGTTTAGTGTCCCATGCTGACTACATACATACATACTTATATATATATATATATATATATATATATATATATATATATATATATATATATATATATATATATAGTTTTTATAACTTTACGCTCACGATATATGTATATTTTCGTTTATTTACCTTGGGGTCCAAGTAACGAGTCTGGTGGGTGGTTATAAATTACCGCCGCTGCGACGTTGTATTTATCCACAAATCCGTGGAAATGCTGACCGAAGCAACAAATGTGTATTTGGCTGCTTACTAGTGCTGTTACAATTTGTCGGTTTTCTAATTACTATCTCTAGTTAATGTCCATCTATTAACTAGCTATGCTGTACTGATGAGCTCTAATAAGAGCGAAACACGTGTCTACAGCTGCTATTGAGCGATTACCCTACGAACAATATTTTTCTAGTTTATATATATATACATATATGTCATGTGCGGATATGGATATCCATTTTCCTTCACATTATCTTTTATTTCCGCTTTGTCCGATGTTGATCGACTATTCGATGTCATATCATCGATATCGGTTTGAAAATAGTAGAGACCCAGAGCAATGGCAATGAGAGCACCAATTATAATTGATGCAATACTACTTGCCACAAATACAAAAAAGATACTCATTTCTTTATATTTATTCGTAGAATAAAGTGAAATATTCGCAACGAAATATTTCTTGATACGTATTCCTTTACGAAATTCGTATCTATAGTTTCTAAATAATGGTAATATTAATATTGTTGAAATTAAAAGTTTCTATAGTTACCGTTTAATTGTTAATTGCATTGTTGTATTATTTGAATATATGATTCAGTTCGATGCAATGTATGTCTTGTATATTGGCATTTTACGATTTAGACTGAGACACGATGGAGAAAATAACAATAAAATAACGAAAGTGACTAACCAATACTCCTATTTAGACTGTTTTACAGAAATTTGTATAACTTCAATACGGTAGTTTGACTGCGTAGGAAAGGGCACCACGGAAGCCCTTCAAAAGCTTGTGTACACTAAAATATAGTGTAATCTGTCATATTCTGCCATAAACTTTTATATTTTATCAAAATATAAGGAAAAGACTGTATCCCAAAAGTTGTACTTAAAAATTTTGTTTTACACCGAGAAACTTTGAAATCTTGATGAAAAAACTGATTTTTATACAGCGTCTCCAAATCGCTTCATAATGTGTTTTGTACGCAAAATAAGTATATTTACACTGTTTTACAGTAATTTGTATACCTTCAATACGGCAGATTGATTGCGTAGGTATTTGAAAGGTGTGTGATATAAGTACCAGACAGAAAACGATTTTCCTATTTTCGCAGACCTAGCAGGAATTCGTAATAGTTCTAAGTTTAATTTTAACAACTGAGAACATTTCTATTAGACTTTTAATTATTTTAAAGTAATATTATTATTATTATTATTATTATTAATAATAATAATAATGATAATAATTATAGAGTTTTCTTCCTGCCATGTTACATTGTTTAGTTTCCCATGCTGAATACATACATACATACATATATATATATATATATATATATATATATATATATATATATATATATATATATATATTTGTATATATATATATATATATATATATGTATATATATATATATATATATATATATATATATATATATATATATATATATATATGTATATATATATATATATATATATATTATATATATATATATATATATATGTATATATATGTTTACAAATGGGCATTTTCGACGCCAAAAATATAAAATTTCCCAGAGTTGTGAGACCACTAGCAGACATTTGAGACCTGGCCCGAAAATCGCATTTTTTGTTGAGAATAAAATGTGCCATAAGTAAAGTACAGTTATAATTACACTTGTACTTTAAGTAACTCATTAAGTTAATCTTTTGGTGGTTGGTAAATGTAAAAAAAAAATTGATATAAAGTTACGAACTGTTCCTTATAATAACAAAATATCAGCACTTTCAGGTCATTTACTGTACATTTAAAAAAAAAGAACTTGGTTCGAAAGTGTGGTATAAATTGTCGCCACTTGCAAGGAACTATTTGTAAAAACAGTGCTGTAACTTTTCTGACAGATGGCTGTAGCATGTCATTTCTAAATTGTATTTGTAATGCTAGCAGTATCAGTATTTTACAATGGATTGTACTCAAGCTTCTACAAACCACGGTGTGCACAGCTCTTCTCGGTTGAGCTCGGGCGGATTCGATAGCAGAAAGTTGATTCATGAACAATTTATTGTTATAATTTATGTAATATTAGGTATATTATTTTAGAAAATTTATATAATATAAATAATAAGCATTAAGCAAAGTATTTGAATTAGATTAAGTAATTTAGGTAATTATTTTAAATACTTAAAAATAAAAGTATTTTGTATTTTTAGTTCAAATATTTTTCTGAAGTATTTTATATTTTAATACATTAAAATACTATTATATGTAAAAATACTATATAATTCGAAATACGTTTTCTTATATAAAAATAAACAGCTATTTGATATAGGTGTATGTATTTGAAATGCGTCGTGGGTAGTCTGTTTGTAATATAACATGGAATATATCTCTAATTTTTTTCTGAAATGAACTCTTACGTATGTTAATGTAGGAGTTTCTTTTAATATTAATAAAAATATGCGATTAAGTTGAACACGAAAACCATTTTTACAATATTGTAATATATCTTGTTTATTTTCAAATAAATAAAAATAAAAGTAGGTATTTCAAATACTTGAAAGTATTTGAAATGTTAGTATATTTGGAATACTAGAAAAATAATTGTATTTTTTCAAACATATGAAATACTTGTATTTAGTATTTTTTATATTCTATGTGAAATACATTTTTTAAAATTATTTTATACAACATTGGAAATAAGGCAGCTATAGAAATAGTAATATTTACAATATACCACGTTAGTGTAACGGTCAATTTGTGGCGGCAAATTCAAACTAAAATCCTAACTCGCCTTTGCCGATTTATACTCCCATATTATTCATACGGGAACAAAAATGTGCTATTTTCAAAACGTTCAAAAGAACTTTAAAATGCAAATCTTATCTATTAAACTTTATTAATACAAATCTCTAATGTATTGTCGTATTGTCTATCTACTTATGTCGGAGGATAAATATCTAAAACACCCAAAATTATTGAATAATCTGTAATTAAAGGAGCAAGTGAAAATTCATTAAAACGTAGGTCGTAGCTGTTTTCGATTATATTTAATCCTGACAATTTAGATCGTCAGCAAAGAAATTATTTATTGCGGACAACTTAATAACCCTCTCAGATATCGCAAACAACAAAAACGAAAAACTTATAACCACCTTATATTATAACTTTAAAGACAAACAGCGTTAAATCCAAAACTAACCTACAAATTAAGTTGAGCTGCCACTGTAGTCATTTCTAACTGCATTAAGTTACGACATATGTTACTATTTGCAATCCTACTTTCTTTAAAATGAAAAATGCTTTTTATACTTTTACTGTACAGAAAGCGAAGAGTATTGTTAACAGTTAGTAAGAAACTCAAAATTGTAATTCAAAAACACAAAATAGCGTTAATAATATGAATTGAAAATGCGCTTCTATAAGAACTAGGTACATACATTCTGATTTGATTTAGGGTTTCGCGCCAAACGAAAATCTTAACCTCACTAATGTGGTCTATAGCTGTAGAAATTTCGTTTAGAAATTGTGTGTAATTTTAATTTTCTCGTTAATGTACGTTGTTATTTAGTATTGGATTTCAGAATTATTGTGTATTTTATCATTAAAAATCGCTTCCGGCTAAAAATTTGGAAAAAATTGAATCAATTCTGTGAATAAGCATGCAGGTCTAAAATGTGAAAAAAATATATCATCGAATGTGTTGTGTTGGAGTCGTGAATTAAATATTATCATATCCAGGTAAACAACATCGAAGAAATAGTAAAAACTTAAATTTACCATTAAAAAATTGGATCAAAAGCAATTCCTCCCTTACCATGTAGCCGGAAGGTAAAAATAATGGACGATATTTTCCCCTTTGATTATCCCCAAACAACCTGCATACCTACGCGGCGGCGTTTTTAACTACAGCAAAAACAATACGCTACATTTTTTCACTATTTTGTTGACAAGAAACGGATAATTTGTTCAACAAATGCTTAATATGTTTGAGTAAACAAGTGCTAATCGGTATTGAATATTAACAAGATTCTTATTATAATTTTCAGTTAATCTGTAGCCATTTAATGTTGTTCATATTATTATAAAATTATAAATAAATTATTTATTACACATTTATAATAACTGACTTTTTAGAAAATTTATAAAAAATCAACAAAGGTTTTATATTAGCTCTGTTCGATGAGAAGTGCTTGAAGTGCAGAGCAGAATAGTGCAGTGCAGTGTAGTGTACACTAGTACAGTCTAATTCTTATGGTTTCATAAAACACACTAGTGTATATTTGGGCAAGTTTGCTCAGCTGTGAGTAATCAAGCCAAGCATAGCCAAAGGTGTAAAAGGTTAGGTTGTTTATAAACACAGTCATATCATAAAGCTGCAAAAAAATGACTGCAGAAATGTCTGTTTTAAAGAGCATAGTGAACTAATAAACGATTCTGACGAAGATCAATCATCACTTGATTCTTCATCAGATTCAGAGACAGGTATATTAATTAATTCTTTATATAGCAAAACAAAATTTTAGGTTAAATAAACAGATGTGTAGATAGGATAGAATTAAAATGTCTACCGAACAACATTTAGCTACCCCCACTCCTAGTCTGCACTTTCTTACACTACCTCGCGAGTTAGGTCAGAAAAGTGAGCACTAGTTCTTAAAATTTTTGTCATCGAACAGCCTGCCAGAAGCTGCCCGTTTCTCATAAAACATGTTAGTGCAAGAAAGTTAACACTAGGGCGGCCTAGTACATCTCATCGAACAAAGCTAATATGTTACTAATGTTACTTAACCACTTATACATTTATAAATATTATTAAAAGGTCAAGTAAACAATTTATTATAATACAATAATACATGTTATGACACGTAAATTTTATACTCCTATAGAAGCCCGGGTTCAAGATTTTTATCGGCAAGCGTACTACCGCTGGCCGACAACTAATATATCAACGGCCGGGGTCTTTCATTTGAATTGTTTTCGACATTTAGTACACAGAATACATTGTGTGTTCCATGAAAAATTATAAAAAGTTAATGATGTTCATATTATCATTAACTTATTAAATATATATTAAGTTTTAATAATAACTTTTACATTTGTATATTATCGTTGAGATAGTAAAAATTTTACAAGTGTATAAATTTAGTAGTTATATTACAGAAATTGCGGCAAAGGCAAAAGAATCGCTTTTATAATGTTATAATTATTACTATTATTGATATTTTTAATATAATAAAACTAATAGTTTGATATGACTGTTACTATGACTACCTAAAAAGTAAAAGTCCTAGTCCAAAAAGTAGGTGATTTTGGACACTAAAAACTGTCAAAAATTATGTATTTTTGAAACAATCCAACAAAAAATATATTATGTATAGGAGTACCACGAGGTAACTTAAAGTTGTGAAAGAGGAGGCGCTGGATTGTGAGTTAGAAGAATGTACGCCTTACAATTCAATGTACGTAGAATAGAGTTTACTGCAATACAATAAGTCGCACGTGCTTACTACAGTCAATATTTCCTGGTTTGTTAATAAACCCAATTTCGACATCTGTCATTAGTCTCAACTTAACGTACGCGTACTATAACTAACCATTAATGACAATTAATTTTTATAGTGTCTCGGGTATAAGGGAGGTATAGGGATCGTGCTAAAAATAGCATATAAGGATTTTAGTGAATAAGCACGTTTTGATGCCCCAAGAATTCGATTTAAATATTTTTATAATGATGTCTGTAGGTATGAATGTGTGTGTGTGTGTGTGGATCGAATCCTGTGAACACGATTACTCAAGTACTATTATTCTGAAAAATCTGAAACTGTGTATTCTGGTTCTATTTAAATATTGAAAGAGAAATGAGCCCATCAGATAATCGGAAATAGCACTTTCTTGAAGCTCAAAACAGTTTTTCTGCAAAAAATGAATTTAAATTACATTTTTTCGCAATTTATGTTATTATAAAAATTAAAGATTATTAAAATTTCTACAATAGTGACAGCACGCACTTTAGAATTCTATCAAATGAGGCATTTGTTTTCGCTTTTCGCCACGAATCGAAAATTTGGTAGCATGCGTGTCTCAAAATATTCGCCTGCAAGCGTACGATTCGAGGCGAAAGTGTCAAAGTAATGTCATTATTTTGCCAAAATTCCATTCAAAGCCAATTTACATATAATTTATACATTTATTATATACAAATGTCATAATATTTTTTTATTTTAATAGCATAAAATCCGATAATTCCCGAAACAAAAAGTGAATATAGAATTCTGAAGTGCATGCTACCAAGATTCGTAAAAGTAAAATCGCATTCGCCTGCTTTCTATGATAGAATTCTAAAGTGCATGCTACCACTCCAGGTCTGTATTACTAATTTTTCTATAGATTTTGTGTATAAATTTATAAAATAAATCCCGGAGCCCATGCTTTAAATATCACTGTTAAAAAACCAATCAATTCAAAGTAATAATTATGTCGTTTTAAAAAAAAATAGTAAAAGGAACATTAATTAAATGGAAAGGAAATTAATAAAGTTTCCAGCATTAGTAAATACATATGTAGATATGTATTTAAGTTAATAAAAATTATTCGCCATCAGTCATATGAATACTACTGTGACATCATCATTTATGGGCTATTTCTTTCCATTATGCCGCATTGAAATGACCAGCATGTTTTATGTGTATCCGATAGATGTTGTTAAAGTGAGAATATAATTCATTGGTCACGTGACATGTTTTTCCCCAATCAGCATTCAGAATTTCCCAAGTTACATGTTTATCACAGCGATTATAAAAAACAAAGAAATGATCACCTTATTTATATTCGTTACTAAGTGATTTTTACAACATTGATTAAAGCCCTAACCTTAAAGTGGTTGAAGCTATGGGTCTGACTTTTTACCTCCCGCTACCTTTGGTAAGGGAGGTATAGGGATCGTGCTAAAAATCACATATCGAGATTTTAGTAAATGACCACGTTTTAAGGTCCCTAGAATCCAATTTTAACATTTTCACGATGATGTGTGTGTGTGTATGTGTGAATGTGTACGATATTTGTTTGCACTCTAACTCAAATACTATCATTCAGAAAATTCTAAAACCTTGTATTTCTACCCTATTCTGATAGGAATAGAAGCCATTAGATTTTGGTGTAAATCGGATAAACGGAAATGGTACTTTACTTGAAGCTCATAATGGTTTTTCTTCAAAAAATATCATTAAATGCCATTTTTTCGCATTTATGTCATTGGAAAATTATAGATTATTGAATTTTATATAGGTATACATTAATAATTTTTCTATATATTTTACAGATAAATTTAAAAATCATTTTTCTTTTTTTAATCCCGAAGCCTAAGATAAACACAATTCCTTTGTTACACAGATTATTTTTCAAATGAATGTAACTGACAGGTAAACGTCATTGTCAAAAAACTAATCACTTCAAATTAATAGTAGTGACATATTAAATAATAAAGAAAATCATAAATAAAGCAATAGTCATATGCAATGGAACATAATACTGTTTGAAGCATTACTAAATACGTAGGTATGTATTTAAATTAATAAAAATTAAATAGCGGGAGGTTTTGTGTTGGCCACATCAGATTTTTTTAAATATTGATTGTAATGGTAAGGTTTTTGTTGATGCAGAGCAAAAATAGTATATTGTATAACTAGCTGAAAGTTGGATATTTCGCACGTGTGTGAAGTTTGAATTACAAGCCGAAGGCGAGTGGTTTATTCACACGAGTGTGAAACACCCTTTTAGTACGTGTTGTACACGGTACTTTTCCGACGACCACAAAAAACAATATAAAATTTACATAAACCTTCTTCCTGTAAATTCAACAAATTTTCTGCAGCTGTCAAATTTTTAAATACAAATTTTTAGAGTAGTTCGTTCAGTTATCGCAGCGTGTGATAAAATGATATCACACAGTTGCGG
Source organism: Ophonus ardosiacus (assembly GCA_943142095.1). Lineage (NCBI taxonomy): Eukaryota > Metazoa > Arthropoda > Insecta > Coleoptera > Carabidae > Ophonus > Ophonus ardosiacus. Next base: position 18,322,205 of record OW964829.1, on the reverse strand, counting down.
ACGCATCTGATTGGCTAACGAGCTTTCATATCACACAGGATTGCTAGTGATGTGCAATGACCAACTTTCACTAATGGTTTAGCGTGTGAATTTATCTACTTTTCGTAGTGGTCGTCGGAAAATGAGTATTGTTACATATAGCGTATCCATTTTCCTCTCGAACATCACTTTGTGGATTATGAATAAAATTTTGGCTCCCTTCGCCGAATTCGCAAGAACGCTACGTTATTATATAACGGAAAATAATCCTAATGAAAGTTATAGCGAGTAGTGCATTCAAACAGTTATCGATAAAGGACTCGGTGGCGTGTCTATGATTATCACAGGCTCGTCGGCACGGACCATTGATAGCCGTTTGGTTTATATGTTGCTGGGGCCAATATACCTACTACACTAATAGTTTAATAGGTATATTCTGGGACCATACACTACCGATTAAGAGATGTAGCCACCCAGAAATGCCCCGCGGACACTGCATATTGTGTGTTGTACACCCCATTGGTGTGACTTGGAAATTCAAACTATGTACTCGCGCCTAAAACAAATTCTAACCATACTTTTCTGGACTATTCTATGATTCTATGTCGACGAGATCTAGCGGTCACATCACAAACAGAACCTATTGTGAACAAACCACACACAGTGCATTACCATGGCTATACAGATATACCAGTGGTAATAGGAGGTTTACATAACTTTGGTTAATATTTTGCCGCTAGGAGTCAACGCGTCGATGTTTGGTCACGGCCAACTTCATTGAATGGGGGATTACGGCTCAATCGAATTAAAGGAAAATAGTAAAAAAATCTGATGTGGCCAACACAAAACCTCCCGCTATTTAATTTTTAGATACATACATACGTACATAAAATCACGCGATTCCCACTTAGTGGGTTAGCAAATACCCGGAAACAATAGTAACAATAAGAAAAAGGATAAGAGTAAGAGCTCAGCTGACTCACTTCACTCTTTAACAACATTCTTCTTTCGCCTTGTCCACAATCATCATAGCATTCATACATAAGAACATATTAAAGTGACCGATTTTCGGTAGCGAATAACCCCATCCGGACCACAATAATAGTTACGCAACAATATTCTTTCGCCACACTTTCCTATCCATTTTTATTAATTTAAATACATACTTACGTATTTACTAACGCTGCAAACTGTTCCATTGCATAAAACTATTACTTTATATACTATTTTCTTTTCAAAATGTCACTATTATTAATTTGAAGTTATTAATTTTTTAACAGTGACATTTACTGTCAGTTACATTCATTTGAAATATAAACTGTGGAACAAAGGAATTGTGTTTATCTTAGGCTTCGGGACTAATAAAAAAAAATTATTTTTAAATTTATCTACAATATATATATAGAAAAAGTATTAATGTATTCCTGTAGAAAATTCAATAATCTTTAATTGTCATAAGACATAAAATGCGAAAAAATTGCATTTAATGATATTTTTTGAAGAAAAACCATTATGAGCTTCAGGTAAAGTGCCATTTCCGGTTATCCGATTTACACCAAAATCTAATGGCTTCTTTTCATATTAGAATAGGATAGAAATACAAGGTTTCAGAATTTTCTGAATGATAGTATTTGAGTTAGAGCGAAGACAAAATCCCTACACATACACACACACATACATACATACACACACACATACACACACACATACACACATACAGACATCATCGTGAAAATGTTAAAAATGGATTCTAGGGACCTTAAAACGTGGTCATTTACTAAAATCTCGATATGAGATTTTTAGCACGATCCCTATACCTCCCTTACCAAGGGTAGCGGGAGGTAAAAATACGAATGTATATGCTGAATAATGAATATTAATAAAAAAATGAAATGTTATATTTGAGATATTTCGGAAATTAAGGGTTTTTTGTTATAGCGCTTCGACACTAATATGAAAATATTTTGATTGGCGACCGAGAGACCACCTATACATGCATTACAAATAGCATGCTAGGAGGTGGGGATTACTACCAATGGAAGTTAAGAAATTCAAATTCGAAAGAAGGGGCTAACATTCCTGTACAGCAGTTTTCAAACAGTTTTTATTTTAACATAAATTTCTTGCATTAAACTTAATAATTTAAATACACCTGTAATTATAAAGTATGTAGACTTATACAGTGTTATAATATTCATTTATTTTTATATATATATAACTTAAAATAGCATATATTTCAAGAACATTTAGGTCCATGATGAAAACAGTTTGATATAAAAACACATAAATGTGACGTCACGTCAATCTTTTCAAAATTCGGGAGACCATAACTCGCTTATTAATAGGAATTTTTTCACCGGATTTTCATCAATAGTCTTAGTTTTTCAAATATTTTCAGATGAAATTATAAAAAAAAATGGTGTAATCCCCCATTGCGCTACGTTTATTATCACCGTCTCAAATGTCACTAAAATTACTCGAACCAAAATTACAGATAGAGTTCCTCAAGCGGCGCCATGCCATGGCACGGAGTAACAATGTACTATTTAGAAAAATAATCTGTTAAAATAAATATTGAATTTTAATATTTAAATTTTGAAGTATTATATTTAGTTTTAATTAACTGACAACACATTTTGCACTTCATTTACAGGGAACGAGGTTCAAGGATACCGACACTATCCTCCTAATTGAAATATAAATAACTAGATCGCCACTATCCGTACCAAATCTGTAAAAAACTAGCTCCAAAGTTTTATATGAGAAAACAACGATTTGAAATTTGAATGAAGTTGGCCATTGTTTGGTATTAACCACGAATAACATTCAAAATTATATGAGTGAATATGCATCCAGCGTGCGAATATAAAGTAAATTGATAAATATTATTGACATGAAGGTAAAATAAAATAAAAATTTGGATAAAAATGTACTAGACATAAAGTTATTTTAACAAAAAGGGAAATATAACAGTTTAAGGATATTTTGTACTACAGACATGAACTATACTTCGTTTCACGTAAGAAAATAGCATTGGTTTAAATAGGGATATAAATTCTGCTCTTTGATTAGTTAGAATGCTAACCTAGTTCACAAAAGCGAAAAAAAATAATACTTGTCAGCTGTCATATTTAACCATGTTTTGATGTAATTTTTAATATTCAGGACATTTTACAGTTAAAAATATTTTTATTATTGACAAGGTTTCACGGATTTAAATTATTTATTTAATGTATGTAAAAATGGTCGGCACTCAAGAGGCATCTGCTATTTCTTATGTGAAATGCAGTATACTTATATTTCAATATTTGGTACATTTTTTATTATTGCAGATTAAAATTATGGATGAATATTTAAATAACTTCTTATGAGACATTAACATACCTTCAGTGGCAAAAATATTTTTTGAAAATCACTGCCAGACATTGATTAAAAGTTGTCAAAATTATATTATATCTATGCAATTGCTTATATTGTATTTATTAGATATATCATCAAAATCTTTTGATATGATAAGTTTATACCAAATATTAAATAAAAAAATGCATGTTTTGCATATTATTATTTACCTGCATATTTTCTTTAATGTTTTGCATAATAATATATTTGGTGCATATAAATGCATATTTTTATACTTTTTACCTCTCGCTAAGAGAGGTATTGGATTTATGCTAAAAACACATATCTAGATTTTAGTGAATAAGCACGATTTAAGATCCCTATAAAACGATTTTAACATTTTTACGATGATGTCTGTGTGTGTGTGTGTGGATGTGTAAATGTATGTATGTGGATATGTGTGTACGTGAGTACGTGTGGATGGTGGAGGGACGATTACTCAAAAACTATAAGACATAAGACCGGTTTAACTATGAATTCCTCAATCTGACATTCATGGGAAGAGCTGAAAAGGTTTTGGTAACAATTGGATAACCGGAAGTAATAGTTCCTTAAAAAAAATCTTCTAAATATTAATTTTTGGAAATGTTATTACAAATATTAAAGACTATAAAATTCTCTATCTAGTATATTGAGCATTTTTATTATATCTTCTACAGATTTAGAGATAGAGAGTTATAAATATATAAAATAATCTATTGTATCCATCAAATAGCCCATGGAAACCAGTTGATAAATTAAAATGTTTGTAAATGACATAAATGTCAGTGTCAAAAATCTAGAGACATTACTGAAGGCTTTTTCTGGGAAGTACATCTAATATTTTTTATTTTATCATTAATTAAATATTTAAAATTATAGATATAGCTGCAGCACGTTAAATTGACACTGTTCTTGAATGCCGAAAACCTAAAATTCGTATTTGGACAAGACGAGATGTAATAGTAATTATAATATGCTATTTTTATAACAAGGAAAAGACTCCGTCAACATCTAAAGTTGGTATAAACAGAAACGGGATTCATTTGTAAGCCAAAGTATGTACAGTAACAGTTCAACTAAACATACGCTTGCTATGCATGTATTTCATCATATACCTTTCAGAAATCCCGCCAATCTCGTCAATGAATTGAAAGAATCTCGAACATTTAGAAGAGTAGAAGAAAACTTGTTCATATAGAATGAATTGAAAAATAAAGAATAGATGTAATTAAAATATTTTGTATGTACCAGAAATGTTAAATACAATATTTTTTAGCCTAATATGAAATTGGCGAGAGGTGTTGTGCTGGCCACAACAGATTTTTTTACTTTTAATTATTTTTAGACATTTTTTTTCTATTTTATAAAAAATACCTACGTTTTTGTTTTATAGCTTTTTCTGTATTGGCAACGAAAATGACCGATAGAGGCAGCACCGTATGGCCGGAACTTATACAGTGTGCGCCATATGAAAATAAACCTCATAAATTTTTAAATGTAAACTACTTTGAATTGTTTCAAGGGAAGTGTTTGTTCTTTTCGTATAAAGAAATATGTAGTTATATCGGTCCTTTAATATATTTTAGATATATAACTTTCTTGGCGCCGATAAGTGTGAGGCAAAGCCATTTAATAAATAATACTTATTAAATGGCAAAGCTAAGTAAATCACTAAAGTTTTAAAAAATTTAAATGTAAAATTGATTTGAAGTGCTAAATTATTTTATAGTAAAATATACAGTTATACCGGCCTTTTCATATACAGGGTGTCTCTTAAATAGGGGGACATGGCTTATATATAGGTATAGGTACATCAGCTGAATTTAAAGCTTATGAAAGTTTAAAACTTTCATAGTTCCTTATGTTTTTTCTTTAACTGGTAGTATTTGTACTAAATTTTATTCAGCTATCATTGCTATTATTTAAAAATACCACTGAAATATATACTAACTGGAATGCGCGTATGTACCGTGACTATGAAGGCATATTGAAAGCTGGCTGCTGGAGTAGTCGGCAACATCGGGACAGTTCGTGAGTAGACGGAAATTATTTCGTGTGGCGCAGGTTTAAATATATAAACATTACATGAAAATAAAGCGATCAGCTATGATACGAATTATTCGGCTAGGTTCGGTTCGACACGAACGTGCGCGAACAGGAAAAAAGCCATTATTGTTCAATGGGGCCTCAGTGCAGCGTACGCTGATAGGTAAAGTATGTGAGTTCCAGTTAGTATATATTTCAGTGAAAAATACCTACAAAGGTATATGTACGATACATATCAATGAGTAAGTGTAAATTATCAGGCTGTGTTCGATGTCGTATTTTGACATTTGGATTTTAGGATTTAGGTCTTCTTTACATAAATACAACTCCGAATGGCACACTAGTGGTATCCATTGATTTGTATGGCAACACTTTAGAACAACAAAAATGAATTATACAATTCGATTTAATTTGATGCTTCAAATTACATGTTAATATTATATTTCATAAAATATAAGCTAAGAAGTTATTTTTTGACAGTAAATTTGACGGTTTGCACAAATTATAGCAACGTACATAATTTGTTTAATTAGTGTGCGTCAACTTCAAGGCATAGTGTGCTCCTGCAAAACCCTAAAATCTAATTCCTAACATCCTAAATAATCACTAGATTTAGGGTATATAAATTTAGGATTTAGATATTAGGGTGATAAAAGTGCAACATCGGACACAGCCTCAGTCAATCATAAAACAATAGTCGTTTAATTTTTTTTTTAAAGTTGATGTCAAGTTATTTTCCGTTAATTAGGTACTTCATAAAAACTTGAACAAAACTAAAAAAAAAATTTTAGATTATACGTTAATTTTTTTATTTTAGTGAATTTAAAGAATCTATTTGTAAAATCACGCTCAACCTACAATGTTTATTTTTTTTTAAATCTTACATTCTTTACATTTCATTTCAAATTCATTTATTTTATGTAGATAAGAATACTAATTAACCATTATTTGTCATACAAATACTTAATATGCTTGCATAAAATAATACGTGTGATAAAGTGCGTAGAACAAATTCTACCGTATTTAATTTTATTATCTGTTAGGTCAATTTTCTTCACCGCGACTATCCACTTTTTCCTTTTTTCTACGGCTACGGGGATAATTTATCCTCTACAATCTTTTTCCGACGGAAACATATAAAATGACATCATCCCCAGTACCACTTTTCTTAGAACACCCAACAACAACACAAAATTGAGGCATTTTTATACATGTACCTATATGTTAAAATGGTTTGTTGGTCCACCAGGCTGCCATTTTTAAATGTCCGTGACGTCACGTGCACGCTCCCTATACTGTTTTAAATTCCAATTCTTCAAGCGCCTTGCAAGGAATTACTATAAACAATTGTAATAATTGTACTATAACAATAAACGTTTCAAAATAATGTGTACTTTCAATAAAATACCTATAAAAATAATTTCAGTACAAAAATAAATATAAAATGAAACTACATTTACTTATGAACACTAAATGTAACTAGATTTAGTTATATTTTTAACACCAAATGTAACTAGATTTAGTTCTTTTTTAACTCTAGTGTTAAAAGTAAATTTGTTTTTTGCTTTTCAATGACAACGATTTAAAAGTATTCACTGTGTTATAAACTGTTATTTTTAACTCGCTAAGCAACCGTTAAAAAGACTACTTTTAACAGTGGTTGTAGGAAAAGAACTTTAATTTTTATTTAAGTAAAAACACATTATACATTTTGGCGATTCATAATATATAATGTAACTTCAATTGTATAAACATGAATAAAATGAAATTGTTTTCAAACAAATTCTACAACTTCCACGTTACTGAGATTTTTAAATTGTTCTCAAATAATTTAATTTATAATCGGTTTTTCTAATTTTTGCTCTTTAAAATCTGCTATAGAAAAAAATAGAATTTTACACACGACTCGCGAAAAATAATTCACTCGCGAAATCGCTCGTGAATTAAACTTTCCGCTCATTGATAAAATATAATTTTATTATCTTGTATAAAAAAATACTATTTTTGAACATTTCTGTTATAGCTAATATTAAATAATATAAAAATCTTTATCCGATTACATTTAAAATTTTTATTATATATTCTCTAGAATTAAAGGTAGAGACATACAAATATATAAAATAATAAGTTGTAAATGAATCTCACAGCTCATGGAAAACAAGTGGAAAAATTAAAATGTTTGTAATTGACAGATAAATGTGTGAAAAAAGCCAGATACATTACTGAAGGCTTTTTATGAGTACATTTAATATTTCTTATTTTATTATTAATTAAATATTCATAATTATAGATACATATATTACATAATACCCTTCAGAAATACTGCCAATCTAATCAATGAAGTGGAAGAATCTCGAACATTAGAAGAATAAGAGTGAATAGAATGAATTAAAAAAAATAAAAATATACATATAAAGAATTATGTGTTTTTGTGTGTACCAGAAATGTGAAATATGTACATTAATTATATAGCCTAATATGGAAATTACGAGAAGTCTTGTGCTGGCCACAACAGATTTTTATAATTAAAAATTGTTTCTTATAAAGCTAATTTTATTACACTATGATTTACTTTAACCCATTAAGTCCCAGTGATCTCATACGAGATCATAAATTCAATATTTTTTTTCTTCAATCTGTTATTATGTTGATGCAATAAAAGAACATGTAATATATCTATATGTTCTGAATTTACTAAAAATCATTGTTTTAATATTATTTTAATTATGTATATGAATTTATAGATATTTGAATATTGTAAAATTTCTACTTCTAGTTCCTTTTATGTATAAGATAATATATTTTTTTAACAATCTTATAAAAAAATTTCTTTTATTTTTTGTTTTAAATATAACATATGCATTAACAATAATTCGTTTTTAGTTGTCAGATTTATTTAACAAATTACCCTAAAATTAGCGCCTAAACTTGCTGATCTCATATGAGATCACTGGGCACATTCATATATAATAATATAACAAGTTCTCTTCGAACGTATATAAAAGTATAGTAACCTTTGTGAGTTATCTAAAATAAGTGCTAATGTTAAAAAATATTTAACACTAGAAGAACTAATTTCTATTATAAAATGGAATGATAAATGTTTTGCGGCGGGCTCAAATTTCGATACTGTAGAACCATTTACAAATGTGTCTCGTCTCGATGGGATAAACAGAAAAAAGAGAGAGCTCCAGTTCAACAACCAAATGTAATAAAAAATTACAACAAATTTATGGGAGGTGGGAGGTATGATTGGCTGATTGGTACCTATTGTACACAAGGGATAAATAATGGAACTGGCCCCTCTTTACCAGGCATTTGGATATGGCGGTTGTATATTCCTGGATTTTATATGAATAAATAAATAAATATATCATCACGGCATATTACCCATTTCTGGGTGTCTACAACACCTGTAGACATCGGTAATGATGACGATATATTTCACCCCAGGGGGGGGGGGGTGGATTTTATATAAGATGGTAAATGGACCTACTGCAATAAACATTCTGGAATTCAGGAGATATGTTGCAGTATATTATTTAAAAATGTCTGTGAAACCAAGAATTGGGCGCCCAAGTACGAGCGGAAAAAAAGAAACAAATTTCGATGAACACGGTTCACTATAAACTCTTTCAAAATGCATTTTTAAGAAACCGGAAACCCACTTTCAAAATTTGTAATTTCCACTTAATTTTGACGTCAATACTTTAGCATAGCAGTATATGTATGACGTTTCTAGGAGTATTTTGCCATAAAACTATTAGTAGTGTAAAGCTGTCATTTAACTAGTTTTGCCTATACCCTCTCATTATTATCCCTTATGTCATACTTAATTTTGACAACACATGACAGTATGTTCGTCCTAATATTAAGCGATGCTTCAACACTGATTTCCTATTTTTATGAAAATCCGAAAGAAAAATAGCTTAGTATGGTCAAACTTTTAATGGACGAGCTCTAATATTGTTTGTATTACAAACCCAAGTCATTACAATACAACCGTACTTCTTGTCATCAGAACAAAAAGAAAAAATCTGTTGTGGCCAGCACAAGACCTCTCGCCATTTCCATATTAGGCTATATAAGTATTGTATTGCACTTCGCTTTCGAACCGTCGTTTTATAACAAAATATTACAGAACTTTACCCAAATATTGTTTTTTATTGTATTTAACATGTCTTCTGCACACATATAATTCTAATTATATCTGTTTTTCATTTTATGAGGAAGTTCCTAAATGTGAGAGATTCCAATTCATTAACCAGATTGGCGGTATTTCTGATGGATATATACATTTTACCTATAATATCAAATATTTAATTAATAAAACAATAAGAAAGATTAAATATACTTCCCAGAAAAAGCTATCAGAATATCACTAAAACTGTTGATTTTTGACACTGACATGTGTCATTTACAAACAATGTTATAAACATTGGAATTTGTCAACTGGTTTCCTTAGTGCCTCAGCCTCTGCGATTGGATTACTCTATATATTATAGTGTCTTTATCTATACAAGATATAATAAAAAATTTAAGTATATTAGATGGAGAATTATTCAATATTTAGTAACAAAAATTTCCAAAAAATTATATTTAAAAGAATTTTTCTAATAAACTACTACTTCCGGTTGTTCAATCGTTAGCAAAACCTTTTCAGCTCTTCCCAGGAATGTCAGATTAAGGAATCCATAGTTAAACAGTTCTTAAGTCTTATAGTTTTTGGGTAATCGTCCCTCCCAACAACCATACATACACACACACATATACACATCCACATAAACACACAGACATCATTTTATAAATGTTATAATCGGATTCTAGGGACCTTAAATTGTGCTTATTCACTAAAATCTGAATATGCGAATTTTTAGCATGAATCCAATACCTCTCTTAGCGAGAGGTAAAAACATCGACCTTTAAACTAATGGACCAAGTATCTCCTATTCTTTTATTGTTAGAATAATGCTCCACCATGAAAGGATAGAAATATACATTCTGTCTTTCAACAATACGGAAGTTCTTAGTTAAAGTATATTGCGCATACGTTCGTACTCATTGTACATCTTTTTCAGACATATGTAAACCTCTATACATCGCTCTCTATCACTAAATAGTTGTCAAAATCTATATTTGACGTTTCGTGACTGCGTATTAATTACTTTTTTGGGAGAACATTTACAATTATTTCTATCAATATATACGTAAATATATGTGTTGTGAGGTGTGTGTGCGACAAAATAATGGGGAAACGGTGTATTTCGTGCAGTCAGCAGTACGTACGAGGTTCAGCTGTGTCATTTCATATGTAAGTTCTTATTAATTATTACTTATCCCCAATAATATACATATGTATATAAAGATTATATTAAAAATATATAATAAAAAGAATTATGCAATAACAAGTAAGGACAAATCAATTTTTTTATTTTGCCGCGTTTTCTTAACTTCCGTGCTGTTGAAGGATAGAGATACTGTGTCTGCACCGTTATGGCGGGACAAGCGTTTTGCTCGTACGCTGCGTCTATTAGTTTAAAGGTCGATGGGTAAAAATGTATCATTGTTTAAGAACGATTAATTTATGTTTCGTTAAAATCAAGTAAGTAAGGGTATAATCCAGTTAAAATAGTCAAAGAAATGTGACAATTAATATTTTCGATGTTTAAAAAGAAGCGCTAATTGCAAAAAACCGTTAGAGAATAAATATAGTAAAATAGTTAAATAAAACTCTAAAAACGGAGATACAACAAATGAAGCACATCACTTAGAAAGAATGAAATTAGAATTCACATAATATTTGAACTGTGTTTGTGTAAACCGTGCTTGGCTACAGCGCATATAGCAACCAATAGAATCATAAGCACAAGAATCTATCTGTCAAAATTCTTACGCCATTTCAATAGTTCTATATAGTACTGAACTGAAATATGTGTTCCTCAAACAAACAACAAAAATAATAATACCGGATGTCTCTCAAATTGGTAAGAGCCAACAAAGTGTCTGACATCTGGTGGCAAAATAAAACATATAAGTTGTAGGGAAAACGTTGTGCTGTCACACAGGGTTATAGCAAATCGAAGAGATATTGTTCTGTACCGCAGTGCAATAATTATGCAAGTGCTGGCATATCCGTTCATTATTTCCCAAAAAGAAAAAATATTAAAAAATAAGTGGAAAATCGCGTTAAAAATCGGAAAAGACAAATCACCGTTCATGAACGTTTGTTCACATTTTTACCTAAGCGATTTTATTCCATGTAAGTATTTATAAAAATTTATGCTTCAAAACATTATTAGATTGTTTTTGTAGTCAACAAAAGGAAAATATTTAAAAAAAAAAAAATGATATAGCAAGCTAAAAATTACAGCAAAGAAAATTCGACAAAACCCCTGTACAGAGAAGAAAAATAGAGAGACGTTACCTGTAAGTAGTAACTATTATTCTTTAATATTATATATTTATTTTAAATTGTTTATAGGAAAGACAGGGAAGAAGAAAAAACTACAAAAATATCAGAAATTGAGCAAGAGGAAGACGTGCAAAACAAAGAACTTGATGTTCATTTGTATTTAGTGTTATTACGATTGAGTGGTTAGCCCCTTTCAAATTAGATATTTGAACACACAGTTAATTTATTTCTATATTATTCTGTTTATCTGTCATATCCGCACAAGATAAAATGTCCAGCTAAAAATAATTAAATAAGTAGTTAACATGCAGAAAACCTCAATTTTGAATCTTATTTTACCCTTATATACTGCTTCTCCTTCGACCATAGGCCGCACAGCATCATTTAAATAAATGTATATATCTGACATTATGATAAATATATTTGATTTCAATTAAAAATAACAAAATATCCTCAAAACAAAGCCTCAAAATACAACTAGCACAAACGTAAAATATAATGTTTTCCCTATAAGTCGGTCATTAGTGCTGCCATCTCTAGGATGTGGCTCTCCCGGATAGGGGGACATGGCTTAACCACAGATTCCTGAGGTTAAAATAAGACGATTTAACTAAACTTGCTTCTACCGGAAAGTTTACCATTTAGCCCGTATTTTGCTTCAAAGTTCTTCAAAAAATAATTAATTTTGCTTATAATAACAGAACACTTTATTCGATTTGGATGAAATTTGGTATGACAGTTCTTATGGTTATAAGCCATCTTTCAAGATGATACTTGTTATTATTAGTGAACCACTAGTGTATGAAACTTAGGTGTTCCAACATTGATTAGACCGTATCTTTTTAATAGAAACGCCGATAATGTGAAATTATTTTCTTTCAGAACGATACATTCAATAGTAAACTTTTTTCTCTCTGTGTAACTTGTGATATCTGTTACGGTTCACACAGAAAATAACAAAATCTGAGTGTTTGCATCGCTAAATTTTTAAAATAAATCTTATCTAGCAGTCTGTCCAAATGCCAAACATCTAATTTTTATGACAGTAACGAGTTGTTAATCTTCTCAACTTGTTTAGGGGTAAGCTAAGATATGTAATCGTCTTTTTTATAATAATGGTAGTAAAATACTATTAGGCCGAACAAACGGATATAACTAATTTTAGAATATTGCGAAAGAAACTTTTGACAATCCATAAGAAATTGTCATTCCCTCCAATTCTGTAAGAAAGTTGTTAAGTCTTAGCAACGTTGCTAAAATTTGTAACCAATAGAAACAAATATAAAGCCTGTCATTTTAATGTTTTATTCAGTGTTCGCAATTATTATTAGTTATTTGCTGCAACAATGTTGCTGAGACTTAACAACTTTCTTACAGAATTGGGGCGAATTTCACTAAAAATTAGTTGTTTGTCATTTGGATAGACTGCTAGATTAAATTTATTTTAAATATTTCAAGGTGCAGTCACTTATAACAAAATCCCCTGTTTGGCCGTCATTTTGTCTAGTAAAATAGTGATATCATTTGTTATTTTTACTTCAAAGTGTAAACATCGAAACTATTTAGTGCAAATTATCATTCATATTCAAAATATTTATTTCATTACACCAACAAATCATACACATATCACCCCTATAAGATACATTATTCACAAATCTCTCACAAGAACCAGATGTCAGCTACTTTGATTTTTTTCTCCAGTTACCTACTCGTGTATTATAATCACTAATAAAAATGATATAAAACACGAGTTATAAGACAATTTGGGGGTTAAATGAAAACAAATTTTCATAGTGTTGTTATTAGATAATATTAACCCAAAAGATAATGCTCAGATTTGTGTTTTCTGTATATTTGAATTCATTAGACATATTATATATGATATTTTGCTGGGGCACTTTTTCTGCTTGTCTTTAATTGCAAAACTGTAATACATTTGGTTGAAAATTAATTAATTATCTGTCATAAGTTCTACTTATATTTTCACGAACCTCCACTGGAAATATTACTATATATTCACGAACCGCCCTGGGAACATAATCGAATGGGGTGGGGCATTGTAGCTATCTTCACGCATTCCAGTGAGGCCCGGGACCGGTCTTACTTGCTTGTGGGCCGTTGTATGGTTGAGTGCGTGTCGCGCAGTCGACAACCACGCCATCGAATAGGCGTAGCATCGAAAAACCGTGTCATCGAAAGTCGTCACGTCGACACGTACCCCCCACCACTGGCCGTAGCTACGATAGCCGTCACATCGAAAGTCGTCACGTCGACATCACCCCCCCCCCCACCAATGACCGTAGCAACGATAGCCGTCACATCGAAAGTCGTCACGTCGACAACACCCCCCACTACTGCCCGTAGCAACGATAGCCGTCACATCGAAAGTCGCCACGTCGACATCACCCTTCCCACCTAATCGCCACTGAGTCTTTCAAAGCGTTAATTCAACTGACTCGCTATAACATAGTTTGTACTTCATATTATTTACGTTAGATGATACCGCCATGTACGAGTATGTCATGGCATTTACTGAAATGATTAAATGAAAGAAAATATCTATTTTTGTCAACAATTTAATGTTACAAAACATAAAACAGTTAAACATTATATGACTGACAGAACAAATATACATATGTGTGTATTACAAAATACCTTAATGTAGGTATATAATATTGTATATGAAATATGTTTCAAAATAGCTGAAATAGTTACCATTTTATTTTATAATGCAGATTTATAAATTTGTTTTAAATGTTAAAGAAAAACAGAAACATGCTATTAGAATTGTTTTCATATTTAAACACTCTTAATACTAAAAACTAGATTGAAAATTTAAATACTAATAGAGATTAATTGTTTATACAAAATATTTTATTAGCTGTTAGGTAAGTATATACAAAAAATACACCGGTATAATATGTCGTTTTCTTACATTGCTAAATAGAAGATAAAAGTATGTATGGAGGTATAATTTGGAGGTTGATAGTCAGAATTTGAAGAACGGTGCTGTATTATAAGGACAATACTAAAAACTATATTGAAATAAGGAAAAAATTACACACTTGGTAGGTTTTACAAAATTAAAAAAGATTCTCTATTGCAGTTTCGGCGTTTCTGCCATGATCAGAAGTATTTCAAAATTCAGAATTCTTACATAGGGAGGTTAAACATAGTGCAAAGATTACAGAATTCTAGGGAATACCCAGATAAAATAATCCAGAATCGGAGATGAACAAAGGTCTAACGGCTCGTTCATTACACTCATTGAGAATAGCTTTCTTGATTTCGAAGGATTCCAGGAATGTTAATCGTGACTTTTCCCTTTCACAATTCAGAATACTTAAATTGTCTTTATTATACTATGTTGATTTTTTCTCTAATACATGTTAGGCTACATTTTAATTAGTTCTATTGTTTTTAAAACTTTTCATGTGTTCATCGAATCTAATTCTCATGTTGAAATTACGAGCTGTTCACCCAATATAAATATAGTCACAATCATTACAGTTTATTTGATAGATACCGGACTTATTATAATTGTTTTGGAATAAAATTTTATTATTGGCTAGTATTGTTTTCAAATTATTTTTATTTTAGAAACTGTACTCTATATTATATTTTCTTAGCTCAAAGGATAATTTTTCACTAAACTGATTTATATGTTATATTATGTGTAAGTATTTTGTATATAATTTCTTAGTTTGATGTAGATGGGGTATAGAATTGTTTTGAAACGCAATTAATTTTTTTCTTAGCAATAAGATTATGAATTAAATTAGGGGAGTAACCGTTATTAAAGGCAATTGTTATAATGATATTAAGTTCAGATTTATAATCAATATAATTTTTCAAGAGTGTGTCTATCATACTGTGGAAAGCGGACATTATGCGGATGATTGAAGTGAGCTAGAATGATTGTGTCTGTACATGTATTTTCCGGCGATTTTGAAATTAAATTGATTATTATATTGAGTTATATTTAAATATAGAAAATTTAGGGATTTTTCATGTTCTATTTCCATTGTGAATTTGGTGTTATTTTCAAAAGTATTAATATAGTTTAAAAAAGAATGTAGTTGTCTTTCAATACCTACATACAAACAAATAATGTCATCGACGTAACGAAACCAATACAAAAAATCTGATGTGGCCAGCCCATAACCTCCCGCTGAATATTTAACCACGCAGCAAGCGAGCATTATGTACAATCTTTATTTTACATTTAACAAATATATCTTATACAAAATTAATTTCACAAATATTGACAAAATTAATAGAAAAACTTAAAAAAATTAACAAAGTACTTGCATGTTTACACAAAGTCTTTTCAGAGGCATTCCCTGGAAGACAATGAAGCAAATCAATAGTACTTCTAATATTTATATATGATTGAAAATATTTTTTTTACAAACCTTAATTTTATTAGATTCAAATACATATATTATTACTACATTCTCTTTAATACGGTTTCATAATGAATTTTAATGTAATTGTTTCCTGACAGTGACATTTGTTTATATGTCAAAATTGTTATTAAAATATTATGTTTTTTTTGACGCATAGGCAAGGTGATGTATGAAAATAAATTATATTATAAATTTATTTTTAAAATTATTTAGAGTTATTTGCTAAATGCTATTTTCGTAGAATTACAGATTGTACCATTATATTCAATTTTTATTAATAAAAGTTGTAGAAAAATTAAATTCAATGTATTTTTTTTTCAAGAAGAACTGTTAAAAGCTTGTATAAATGATTCTTCCGATATATACTAAAAACTGATAAGCTCTGCCCGCATTAGTACCTATAGAATGGGTTTACAAAATTTCAAAATTTTCTGATTGATAGTATTTGAGTAATTGTGTCCACAGGATACACACACACACACATACATACACACATACACATACACACATACAGACATCATCGTAAAAATGTTAAAATTGGGTTCTAGGGACCTTAAAACGTGGACATTTACTAAAATCTGGATATGTGATTTTTAGTTCGATCCCTATACCTCCCTGGCCAAGGGTAGCGGGAGGTAATATTATTACTTCAGAAATTTTTACTTGTTACAGTTTTAGTTTCCAAATAATCCATGTATATTTCCGCCAAAGTTGGTGATAAAGGAGAGACCATAAATAAACCTTTATTTTCATTACGGGGTCCCGTGGCCGTGTGCCTGACACATTATTTTTAATTTTATTAACTAAATCTAACAACTGGCCTTATGGGTATGTTGTCGTTATGTAATTTAGGTAAGCGATATAATACTGAAGCTGAGGGGTTAGAATTGATAAATTTGGAACTATTTGTTAGATATGGAAAAATAATTATAGATGTCACTACTATGTCCTGTATGAAATGTAATCTAGTAGTTGTGTAATAAAAAAAACAGGTTGTATAATTTTGACAGATAAAATAAAATAATTGTCTGCTAAATGTGTGTTAAAAATTTATCATTAATATACAACAAAACCGACAATTAATAACAGGTTATGGGGTCCAGGTAGTTCCCACTGAAACACTTATTAAAAATAGTATAGTGAAGAGACTGAAAACAGTTAAATCATCATGTCGGGAATGAGCAGTATAATGGTGCCGACTTTAGAAGCAAACAATTTTAATAATTGGCATTTTCGTATAATGACGATACTAAAAAGGGACCAGTGTACGGAAGCACTAGAAAGTCCACCCCCATCGACTGCAACAAGTGAAGTTAAGAATAATTTCATAAAAGTAGATGCAAAAGCACAGTCAATAATTGTACAAGGGGTATCACATAAACATCTAGACATAATAAAAGATTGCAAAACTGCAAAAGAACAAATATCTACTTTAAAAGACGTATTTGTAAGGACAAGCTCTTTCACAAAACTTTCATTATGGAGAAAATTACTTAATTTGAAGTCAGGTACAAATGAAAAATTGGAAGACCATTTTCTGAAATTTGATACCATAATAAGAGAATTAAAGGAATTTGGTTCGAACATAGATGAAAGCGACAAAGTATGTCACTTATTGCTATCTTTGCCTTCAAAATTTGACACAGTAATTACAGCAATAGAGACAGTACCTGAAGTGAAAATGGATTTTGTGAAAGCAAGACTCTTGGACGAAGAGAAAAATAAACTCCCGTCAAGAAAATAAGAGTGACGATAACAATGAAGTAATCTTCAAGGCTATGAGAAAAGGCTGTTACACTTGCGGCAGTACAAATCATTTTCAAGCACAGTGCCCGAAACGTTACCAGAAGAATCAATCGAATAGAAGAGGTTCGTATAGAGGACGAGGTCGACATTATCGTGGAAACAGTAATTACAGAGAAGCAAGCAAGAATGCAAATGATAAATCATATGGTAACACAAAACAACAAGCTAATATAAGGACAGAACCGATAGTTCTGTACGCAGGATATCCAACATCAAGAAATGTATTTAAGAAAAAGGTGTTATTCGTATTGGATTCAGGAGCAAGTAACCATTTTGTACAAGAATATCTTGAACAATACATGTATGATGTCAAAACATTGTCAAAAGATGTGGTTATTCACATCGCAAATGGTGAAATTTTGAAAACAATTAAGATAGGTACATTAAAAGCCAAATGTCAAGGGCATATGTTGTCGATAGAAGCACTTATAGTCCCAAAAATGAAACATAATCTCATTTCTGCATAAAAAATGACGTCAAATGGACATAAAATTACTGTAGAAAAAGACAAAACTACAATTAGTGGAAACAATTTTGAGTTAACATGCGAAAACAAAGATGGGCTCTACATCCTACATATAGAGAGTGTGAAAAGTCCAAATGAAAACTGTAATGTCGCAATTAACGAAGATATCTGGCATAGAAGACTTGGTCATGCTGGAAAAGATAACTTAGTACAACTAGGGTTAAAATCGTCAGATAAAATATGTTCAACTTGTGTTGAAGGAAAAGCCACACGTTCTCAATTTGCAAACAATGAACGACGCTCAAATAAAATAGGTGAATTAATACATAGCGACATTTGTGGACCGATAACTCCATATGCAATAAATGAAGAAAGATACTTTCAAGTAATCCTTGATGATCATTCACATTTTGTAGTAGTAAGACTCCTAAAGAACAAGAATGAAGCGGAAAACAATTTAATAGACTATGTGCACGAACTGGAGACACAGCACAACACAAAAGTCAAACAATTTAGATTAGATAATGGAGGAGAATTTTCATCAAAAAAATTTAAAGATTTTTGTAAACAAAAGGGTATTCGATTAGAATACACGATGGCATATAGTCCGCAAATGAACGGAAAATCTGAAAGAATGAATCGAACGCTATTAAATATGGTAAGAACGAAAATAATAGATTCTGGCATTCCAAAAGAGTTGCGGGGAGAAGCCCCAAAATGTTCAGCTTACGAATTGAATAGAACCCCTACATCAACTTTACCTAGAGGTGAAACACCATCAAAAATACTGCATGGAAGAAACGACATTAGTAAACTAAAAATTTTTAGTTGTCGTGCATGGTTTACTTTATTGCCAAAAGGAAACAAAATTGACCCGAAAGCAAGAAAAGCAGTTAAGATCGGATACTGTGGTGGAGGTTATAGGCTGTGGATACCAACAGAAGAAAAAGTGATCAAATCCAGGGACGTACGTTTCGATGAACTTGTTATGGAATACAAATTCAAGACAGAGTATGAAAATATTTATATTCCAACAGATGATACCAATGAGTTGAAGAAGCTGGAAGAAAATAATTCAAACACGACAGAAGATGAAGAAAATGAAGATGAAAGTGAACAGAATTCCGGTGAACACGAAGAAATCGAACCTGTGATAACTACAACTAGATCAGGAAGAAAAATATCAAAACCTAAAATTTTAGAGGACTACGAATTATATACCGCATATTGTTTACTATCAGCATCTGACGAAGAACCAAAAACATTTGAAGAAGCGTGTAAAACTAGTGAATGGCAACAGGCAATAAAAAACGAAATAAATTCCCTTGAAAAACTAAAAACATGGACTCCGGTAAAATTACCAAAATATCAAGTTGCCATTGGCATTCGTTGGATTTTTAAAATAAAAGAAGATGGTACTAGAAAAGCAAGACTGGTAGCTAAAGGTTTCCAAGTACCAAAAGATGGAGAGGAATTAATTTACGCTCCAGTATATAGAATTCCAACAATAAGAATATTAATGTCAATTTCAGTACAGAAGGACTGGAAATTAAAACAAGTAGATGTACCAACAGCATTAATTCCTAAATGGTTTACTGGATAATGATGTGTACATAAAAACTCCAGAAGGCCTCGACATAAAATCAAAATACTTGAGTTGAACCGAGTACTATATGGCCTAAGAAATTCACCAAAATGTTGGAATAATAAATTTAATGAGGTCATGACAAATTTACAGTTTAAACGATCGAAATATGATTACTGTTTATATGTCAAAGATAATGTCTACTTAGTTTTATTTGTAGACGATGGACTAAAAACTAGACCGGATGAACAAGTCAATAAACTAATTGAAAATCTTTATGTTGAATTCAAAGTGAAAAATATTAACGTATCATTATTTTTGGGAATGGAAATAACAAGAACTGAAAATGGACTTAAAATCAGTCAAACAAAAATGATCTCTCGTTTATTAAAAGAATTTGGAATCGATGGAAGTCGTTCCATAGCTACACCAATGGAACTTAATTTTCAAGTAAACTCAGATGAACCAGAAGACCAGAAAATACCCTATCGTCGACTTATATGCAGCCTAATGTACATTTCCATTACAACTAGACCAGATATCGCATATAGTGTTGCATATTTAAGTAGATATTTGGAAAAACCAACTTTACAACCATGGAAAGCCGGAAAAAGGATCCTACGCTATTTAAATGGGACCAAAAATTATGGACTAATTTACAAAAAGGGAAATAGTGGTCTAGAAGGCATGAGTGATGCTGACTAGGGAGGTGATAGACAAACTAGAAAAAGTGTAATTGGTTTTGTGTGTTTTCATGCTGGAAATCCAATTGCCTGGCATTCCCGAAAACAAAACTGTGTAGCCCTTTCGTCCATGGAGGCCGAATATGTGTCAGCAGGATCAGCAGCACAAGAACTTGTTAATCTAAAAGGAATTTTATCTGAATTCGGTGAATGTGAACCAGCTATCTTGAATATTGACAATCTTGGTGCAATATCTATGATTAAAATTTTTGAAAACTAAGCGAAGTAAACATATTGACATAAAATATCATTTTATTAAAGATCTTTGTTCTAAGAAACAAATAACTATTAAATATGTCCCTTCTTCTGAAAATTGTGCCGATATGTTCAATAAAGCTCTAGGAGAACAAAAATTCAAAAGGTTTTGGTTAATGTTATTAAGCCAATGATATTTCATAACTTATGTATTATTCATATTGTTTTTTTTGTATAATTTATATGTTTTCAATTTGAATGTATTTTGTTAGTTTTATAAGTTTGTTACCTTCAAATTGAAGGGGGTGTGTTAGATATGGAAAAATAATTATAGATGTCACTACTATGTCCTGTATGAAATGTAATCTAGTAGTTGTGTAATAAAAAAAAAACAGGGTGTATAATTTTGACAGATAAAATAAAATAATTGTCTGCTAAATGTGTGGTAAAAATTTATCATTAATATATAACAAAACCGACAATTACTAACACTATTTTCCTTATTTATTAAAGTTTCATAATTCTTTAATAATAACCTAAATTTAACTGGAAACTAGGTTTGGGGCCCGACTTAAGCTCGGAGATGTTACCACTATTAATGAAATCGTCGACTTTATTTAAATAGTTTGATTTGTCAAGAATGACAATACTGTTTCCTTTGTCAACTTTGGATAAAATTAAATTATTGTTAATTGATTTCTGGTGAATATTGTGAATAATTTTAGCTTCGTTATTATATAGCTTACTATTGTACGGGCTGAGGGTTGTACAACCCTTTTTAAATAATTTAACAAACTTAGATTTGATTCCTCCAACATTTATTAGAAAATCAACACACAGAATAAAGACAATTTAAGTATCGTGCATTGTGAAAGAGAAAGGCCAAGATTTTCCTAGAATCCTTCGAAATTAAGAAAGCTGTTCACAATGAATAGTTAGACCTTGTTCATCTTCGATTCTGGATTGCTTAATCTCGGCATTCCCTAGAATTCTTTGATTATGTTCAACCTACCTGTGTAAGTATTCTGAATTTTAAAATTCATTCTTGTAATAATTCTTCTGATGATGGTAGCAACGCCGAAATTGCAATAAAAAATCTTTTAAATTTTGTGAAACCTACCGAGGGTATACTTTTGTTTTTTCCTTATTCATCATTTTTCACCAAAAACCCACAGCATTTTTAATTGATTTTATTAGATTCAAGTACTTATACAACCCGATTCACAAAAAAGTTTAAGCTAATCCTCATTTTTGGATTAGTGAATTCTATTTTATTCCGGTATTTAAAATTTAATTTTCATGATATTATCAATAATGGTAGATACTAGGAATATACAGAGTGTCCCATTTAAGGTACGAATGCATTGGTATTTCGAGAACCGTAAGAGCTACGAGGTTGGTTAAATTAGACAAAAGTTGCCCCATTAGGAGGCTATTTTAATGGTGTTTTGTTATTTGCGAAAAAATGCATAGGTCACTAGATACAGGTGAAAATGTAAATTTCGCGATTTTCTTTTTTTGCTTATAACTTTGTTATATGAAATAATATGACATTTTGGTTTGCACTTTCTTAAGGCACTTTTGTATGGTGAATTTGCAGAAGTACTCAAAATTTTTTTATATCTAACCATTTACGAGTTACTGATAGCAACTTTTATTTTTCATATGGAGGTCATATTAAGCTATGGCATTTTTAAATAGAGATTTTTTTTTAGCTTTATAATGATATAAAACAATAATAATTTATTTTTATAATTAACAGAAAAATTAACAAAAATTGTTATTTATACTAAAATTAAATTGAAAAAAGTAAATCGAAAGCTGCTATGGAAACAACGAACAACGAAAAAGTGCACCAATTGAATTTCTGAATTTTACTTGACAATAGTAGATTATTACGAGTAAAAAACGAACTTTGACAACGAATGTAACAGCTCAACATATCATATTTTTCCCAACGAGAAAAATTCATTTTTATTACTCGTAATAATCTACTATTGTCAAGTAAAATTCAGACATTCAATTGTTGCACTTTTTTTGTTGTTTGTTGTTTCCATAGCAGCCTTCGATTTACTTTTTTCAATTTAATTTTAGTATAAATAACAATTTTTATTAATTTTTCTGTTAATTATAAAAATAAATTATTATTGTTTTATATCATTGTAAAGCTAAAAAAAATCTCTATTTAAAAATGTCATAGCTTAATATGACCTCCATATGAAAAATAAAATTTGCTATCAGTAACTCGTAAATGGTTAGATATAAAAAAAATTTGAGTACTTCTGCAAATTCACCATACAAAAGTGCCTTAAGAAAGTGCAAAGCAGAATGTCGTATTATTTCATATAACAAAGTTATAAGCAAAAAAAGAAAATCGCGAAATTTACATTTTCACCTGTATCTAGTGACCTATGCATTTTTTCGCAAATAACAAAACACCATTAAAATAGCCTCCTAATGGGGCAACTTTTGTCTAATTTAACCAACCTCGTAGCTCTTACGGTTCTCGAGATACCAATGCATTCGTACCTTAAATGGGACACCCTGTATAAGACTATATATTTTAAGATATAAACTATCAAAATTAGAGTATAAATCGCTAATCCAAAAATGAGGATTGCTTAAACTTTTTTGTGAATCGGGCTGATAATGATTAATTATTTCTATAAAATATTTTATTAGCTGTTAGGTAAGGATATCTAGAAAATATACGGGTATAGTATGTCGTTTTCTTTCATTGCTAAATAGAAGATAAAAATATGTATGGGGTATAATTTGGTAGTTGATAGTCAGAATTTGGAGAGGTGTTACAGCACATAAATATAATGACAACGTAGATTTTATACAAAAAAATCTGATGTGGCCAATACAAAACCTCCCGCTATTGAATTTTTATTAATTTAAATACATACTTACGTATTTACTAACGCTGCAAACTGTTCCATTGCAGAAAACTATTGCTTTATTTACTATTTTCTTTTTAAAATGTCACTATTATTAATTTGAAGTGATTAGTTTTCTGACAGTGACATTTACAGTCAGTTACATTCATTTAAAATATGAACTGTATAACAAAGGAATTATTGTATTTATCTTAGGCTTCGCGACTAATAAAAAAAATTATTTTTAAATTTATCTTTAAAATATATAGAAAAAGTATTAATGTATTCCTATAGAAATTCAATAGTCTTTAATTTTCATAAGACATAAAATGCGAAAAAATGGCATTTAATGGTATTGTTTTGAAGAAAAACCATTATGAGTTTCAGGTAAAATGTCATTTCCGGTTATCTGATCTATACCAAAATCTAATGGCTTCTTTGCACATTAGATTAGAGCAAGAGTACATAGTTTCAAAATTTTCTGAATGATAGTATTTTGTAATATTACTGCTTTTATATTATATATTCATACAATTTTTCGGAGCACGTATGTTGCGACGTGGTCAACAAAGAAAGTACTGCAGATTTTAGCAGCGTTTATTAATTTGTTTGATAATCGTTGGCGAACGTAGAAACAGGAACATGGGAACGTTTAAAATTACCTAAAGAAAGTAAATTTTATAGTTTGACGATAAATGACTTTTATTTTGTTTACTTATGCCCATATTCATAAACACTCGTAAAGTTTTAAAACGGCTCATTACAATATTTGACAAATAGAATCACATTTGACAAATAAATTTTCGATTTTTCTTTCAATGTCGACTGTTTTTATTGAATAAAAATTATAACGAAGCGTTTAAAATTTTACGAGTGTTTATGAATACGGGCATTACTGTATTTACTTCTACTTTATAAATCAGTCACTTTCATTAAGTAATTTTTTACGATATATTTACAATTTTAATTTTAATGATATTTTTATTTGGCAGGAACGTATTTTTCACTTTTTTCACAGGTCACTATTCTTAATAAATTTTTATTATTTCGTAGCAACCTAAATCCTTTTCTTTACAACGCATGTAACCAATTTGTACATTTTACTATTTGTAAAACTTAAAAATTATTTTGAGTTTTGAGAAAAAAATCTACGTTGTCCTTATAATAAACCACAGTTCTCCAAATTCTGACTATCAACCTCCAAATTATACCTCCATACATACTTTTATCTTCTATTTAGCAATGTAAGAAAACGACATATTATACCGGTGTATTTTTTGTACATACTTACCTAACAGCTAATAAAATATTTTGTATAAACAATTAATCTCTATTAGTATTTAAATTTTCAATCTAGTTTTTAGTATTAAGAGTGTTTAAATATGAAAACAATTCTAATAGCATGTTTCTGTTTTTCTTTAACATTTAAAACAAATTTATAAATCTGCATTATAAAATAAAATGGTAACTATTTCAGCTATTTTGAAACATATTTCATATACAATATTATATACCTACATTAAGGTATTTTGTAATACACACATATGTATATTTGTTCTGTCAGTCATATAATGTTTAACTGTTTTATGTTTTGTAACATTAAATTGTTGACAAAAATAGATATTTTCTTTCATTTAATCATTTCAGTAAATGCCATGACATACTCGTACATGGCGGTATCATCTAACGTAAATAATATGAAGTACAAACTATGTTATAGCGAGTCAGTTGAATTAACGCTTTGAAAGACTCAGTGGCGATTAGGTGGGAAGGGTGATGTCGACGTGGCGACTTTCGATGTGACGGCTATCGTTGCTACGGGCAGTAGTGGGGGGTGTTGTCGACGTGACGACTTTCGATGTGACGGCTATCGTTGCTACGGTCAGTGGTGGGGGGGTGATGTCGACGTGACGACTTTCGATGTGACGGCTATCGTAGCTACGGCCAGTGGTGGGGGGTACGTGTCGACGTGACGACTTTCGATGGCACGGTTTTTCGATGCTACGGCTATTTGATGACGTGGTTGTCGACTGCGTGGCATGCTCCGGTCCTACATGCCAAAGCCTATTTTCAGAAGTCAGTAATAATAGGTCCTGTGAAGATGCCGCTATTGCACCGCACTGGTGTATGTGTACTTCATATAATTCTGTTCCTATAACTAATAAAACAGTAGAACAAGCTGCTTCATTTGTTCTGCAACAAGTAAACAAATACATCAACGATGGTGGTGGAAACAGTACCAAAATATGTGCAAAATTAGGTTTGCACAGAATCCTAAAAGCCCAATTCGGGCAAAATTGTTACAAAAATCAGACATACTATCTCTTGACTGTGGAAGCTAGCCCCGGCCTAGGGAAGTTTGAGGCTACAATGACCCTCAACTCCCACGAAAGTTCTATCGAAAAGATGTTTACGTTACATAGTTCAATTAGTAGACTTGATAGTTATGCGGACCAAAGTTACTGCGCAAGTGATAGTACATTGAAGAAGTATTGTTATTGCAGATAACAAACAGACAGTGCCAAAATTTCAACGCCACGTGCTGTCTCTGTACGCACGGTTGTGATAACTTAAGTTACCGAGACAGATATAAACGTACCGTCTCATGGAACTCAAATAGTAATGTTTATTTGAACCTTAATATTTATTTTTATAAGGATTTGCGATAGAAACTTTTCTACCTATTATTTTATATAACTCTTCATGATATTTCAGCGGAATGTGAGATAGAGTGAATAAATTTAATATTAAGGCTGTACTATTTAATTTTGTTAAGTATTTATTTTAAGTAATTATTTATTTTTTATTTTTTTTACATGTTTGTTTATTTGTTAATAAATAATTATGAAAAAGTATTGAATCTTAATAGAACAATAGTCGGATAATATGCCAATAAATAAACATATGAAACTTTACAACACATAATTAATTATAGCTTTTTGTTTCTCTTATCAAAATGGGATGATTATTTTTGTTATGTAGGTGATATTATTAAGTAATGGTTAGAATTAAAAGAAAAAAGAATGCAGAGTAAAAAAAGAACAGAACTCAAGCTAGTAAATTTGGAACTGGATAACGCTGCCCTCAACTCGAATAAATACCATATATAATATAATGCTCTTCATTAGTACATACAGATAACGTTAGTGTATCGTTCTTAACACGTTTTACTTTATTCTAAAATAATAAACATGAGGAATAAAGCACGTAATTTAAATATCATATTGATATGTCATAATAATTATTCTGTTTATCATAGTATTCTGAAAGTAGTATTAGTGAGAGAATTTAAAAAAATAATATTTAATAATAATGACTGGTAGTATTTACTCTTAATCAAGGGTGATTAAGCTATGACTAAAATAACAAATTCAGTTGTTTTTTTAATCATTCCAATGTATTTTTAAATGGCAGCTATAGTAACAAGTTAGTTAGTCTCTTCTTTTTCTGAAACCAAAAAACTATTAAACAAACCAAGGATGTTATGAATCATAACAAGCCATAGATGTCTCAAACCTACTCTGTGGCAGTTATGATACTCATAACAATCCAAAGTACCTATGTTAATAGCTATAACATCCTACTCATTTTCTCATCCGTTCAACAGGAAACATAGTGGCGCTACTTAATATGTCAATTTATGTACTGTGAAATTAACCGTTTCACTACGAGTATTTATTTTTTCATTCTTTATGCATTTCACCCTAAACTTACTTTATTTAATTGAGAATGAATTTTCTAAATTGCGTTTAATATTTTGCAATGCGTACAGTTTTATTACGAATTTAATTAAACTGAGAATTCGGAGTTTACATGGTGTTTCAGCACTTCAGAATAAAAATAATACTACATGATACTCATCACGAATTATTTTTTTTTTTTTTAAATTCGCTAAATTATTTTTTTTATTGCTTTATATGAAATTTTGTACAAAGATATGACATGACTATTAACGAAAACCCGATGTGAAAATATCTTTAAAGTTTTGCAGTAAATTCGTTACGTCACCGGTATTTGTCCACTGGTGAAACAAATGTTATTTCATGAGAGCAGATATTATATATTTTTTTAATATAAAAATTATATTGTACATATTGTATGTCTTAAGTAATATTAATTAAACTTAATACAAAGGAAAGTAAAATTGTTTATTTAATTTTTCCAAAATTTAAACGGCTTTAAAAACTTCTCGATAGAAGTTACAAAAGCTTTTATTGCAGGTAAGATGCAAATTTTCATCGAGAATTTTATTTTAAGAACTGCAAAATTTTTGACGTTTCGCTGGCAGTTACAGGCGCCATTTTACTTACTATGTGTAATGCGCATTAATACTAATTTCATCAATCCGTTTGTATATTCAGCGCTTACAAGTAGATGCAATCTATTGCAACGTTTTTAATTTCAGCACTTTACTCTTTTAGACTTTCATCGGTACTTGAGAACCGATGGATTGATGGTGGGAGAAATCATATATTTTGTCATTGTTGTTTAGATTTAGTTATTGTGCCGTTTCATATATATCATTATTAATGGAATTAAAAAATATAAATATGCAATGTGGAATTTACTGTTGAAGTGGATGATATACCGTATTTATATTTGTATGTTTTTTGTCTACCAATAACCAATGCAAATAATTCTATATCAAAGTTGTTTAAATTTCGTTTTCTTCATGAATAAAAGATGAATCTGAAGAGTAACAATATCCAAAATAAACAAACAGCATTTTTATAATCACACTTTATCGATTCCATTCAGGGGTAGGGTCAGAGTGTACGAAAATTCAAATATCACTTTATTCATATATCAACTTACAAAACGGTAAAGGATAAAAATCGAAAAATTTAACATTGCCTTATTCAAATAACTGCTTATGCCTTTTTGAATTGTCAAATCTCAAAATATATTACAATGGTCTTATACAATTCTCGACTTGTGCAAATCTCTACCACTATGAAGTCAGCGCGCATTGACCTATTCGTTCCTGGTTTGTTCACTACTGCTTTATATCGGCACTGTTTAGTGATATTTAATTTTATAATTATATTTAAATTTGAATTACAAATATATGAAAATGTAATGTATTTATTGTAACAATTCAAAAATAATCAAATACATATTTTATATATACCAAATAAATTTATCTATTTGCAAATGATGTACATATATTATTTTTGATATAAATTTAGGACATGTTTTATTCTTTAATAATAATAGTCTAATTTCTAATATTAATGATACTGAAGATATAATATGAAAACAATAACCATTTTATAATAATTATAGAAAGAAGGCCATAAAAAGGTTGACTTTGAAACATACAAACCATACAAAAGATGAAATGTATGAGAAAAATAAAATTGCTTTTAGAATAAAATAAATATATTTGTTATTTAATACTTATAGTTATTGAATTGGTTTGTTTAAACATTTATCTACCGTACGTAGTAATACAGACAGATAATACGATTGTAATTAATATTCACACTATTTTACTGTTTTTACATTTTTCTTCAGGGTGTTAATAAATGTGTTACATATTTATAAGGTACGTAGGGGATGCAAAATAGACTAAATAAAAATAAAATGGAATTGGCGACGTGTACTGACAACAGATTGAAAATTCTTTCCTATTTTTTCCACACCTGCTCTTTTCCTAAAATGCAAAATGGGGTTGACAAATGAAGACAAGTATTTATTGTAAAACTCAGGTCCGGTTTTATTAACGTCTATTTAAAATTTAATTCCAAAGTAAATTTAATTAAATGTAACTCAATTTGTTGACAGTGATGCGATGATTTTAATGACAACAATGTGAAAACTGATTCATTTTATTAAATTTACTATGAACCTAAAATTAAATCGATGCTTATAATACTGGCCCAAATTTGATTACTTATGATGGATTGATTATAGTTTTATATTAAGGATTTTAATTTAATACAAACGATATTTCTGACAACATAAGATAATCTACAGGTTAGTTTAACAAATTATTGTAAATTTTACCTTATTATAAGCTTTTGAATATAAATAAATAAAATAAATATCAAATTAAGTTCTTCTGTGATGAGCTAAAAGAAAACTCAAATCTTATATATAAAAAAGAGGTAAATGTTAAATGAATCCATAGTTATTTACGATACAAGTACGCAAAATTGGTCTTTAGTTATGAATGGGTCAGATTTAAAAAAACGAGCGCAGCGAGGGTATAAATTTTAAGACCCGTGAGAGACTAAATATGTTTTATGTATGTACGATCAAAAAACCCAAAAAATAATATATATATATATATATATATATATATATATATATATATATAATAAGAATGATAATAATAATAATACAAAATGAAATAAATTAGAAAATCAAACATTAATCTGTTAAACGTCAAATTTGACAAATTATTTCTTATATTTGTTTCAATAAAAAAAATATTTTCTACATGGTTGTCGTATGTTTTCAAATTTAAAAAATCTTCCGTCAATTCGATGTATTTTGTACATATCCCATACCAAAAGTTCCTTGAAAAAGATTCTGTATATCCTGTAAAATTGTAACACGAACACACTATTTTTTACAAATTCTATACCGAAAGTTCCTTTCCCTATTTTATTAGGAGTCGCTGTTTCTTACTCTTCTCTTTTACTCATTCCTGTCTAATGCATCTTCTTCACACAATTCTTCCTCTCTCAAATCTTCTGCTACACAGTCCTTCCATCTTCTCTTTGGTCTTTGTCGTACTTCCGCCATTGAAAATTCCAATCTTGAGGCGAGGCTGCAACTGCAAGTCACTTGCGAGGGACACTCTATCACATTCACATATAATTTTCTGACCTTATACCTTCAACTTTGGTTTGACATTTGACACTGACATCTGTCAATTAAATTTTTTTGAATATATCTGTTGTTTCCATAATTTTAGCAAAGCTGACTAATTTTTGAAAGTTAATCTCTCTTAATGTCTCTATAACTCTATATCTATTGAATATTAAGGAAAACGTATAATGAAACCGTATAGAGAATAAGATATTCTTTCATACTGATAATCACAAAATGTCGAAAAATGATATTTAACTGCGTTTTTTCATGAAAAACTGTTAAAAACTTCAAATAAGTGTACTTCCGGTGGATCAATTATAACCAAAATCTAATCAGCTCTTCATATGGATGTAAAGAAGAGGAGTACGAAAGAATTATAATTTTTAGAATTGTAGTATTGGAGTTATCGTCGGAGAAAAATTTGTCACACACGGACACACACACACACACACATACAGACATCATCTTAAAAATAGTAAATTTGTATTCTAGAGACCCTAAAACGTGCTTTTTCATTAAAAACTCACCAACGAATTTTTTGACCAAAAACAATACCTTCCTTACCTAAAGGTGACGGAAGGTAAAAATGCTGCTTTAGAAAAATTAATAACTTAAAGTATTGATATTAAACGTTTAGCTACGTACATAAAATTTGACACAATTCTTCTTGAAATTGAACAGTTGAAAGTGAAGATTTTTTAAAAAACACTTAGTTCTAGTTGCACATTTACAAGTTTGATAGCTTCGTGTGGCTTTATGAAGGACCGTACAAATTTTTTGCATTAGGATTATCGACCCAAAATTAATCAAAGAATCGTTCTACCTGAAGTTTTTCATCCAATTTCAGAACACCTGTATATGTACAGGTGGAACAACTTCGAGTTCCGTATATGAAAAACTTTCTTATTATGCATGCACCCTAAAGAAAATTGATGTAGGTCTTTATGGGCCAGCTTTTTGAGACAACTTTAATAGGTCTTTTGTTTTTGAGCTACAGGCTACAATTTGTTTTTCGTTTATTTTGAAAATACCTCATATTTCGCTTATTATAAGAGATACAGAAAAATTGTTTAGATAATTTTTATATAGATTTTTACGTAGAATAACGTGGTGATTTTTTCAAAACTTAATAATTCTTGAGATATAACACAACATCGTTGAAAAGCTTATAAAATAAGTAAAAAAGATGAGCTTATTTTCAACATTATGTTCCCATTTAAAAAATATTATGTTTGTGTTGTTATATCTCGAGAATTATGAAGTTTTGAAAAACTCTACTCACACCACGTTATTCTACGTAAAAAACTATATAAAAATTATCTAAACAATTAAAATATGAGGTATTTTCAAAATAAGCGAAAAATAAGTTTTATTCTGTAGCTGAAAATCAAAAGATGATCAAAAATTCCCGTGGTGTCTATTAAAATTGTCTTAAAAAGTTGGCCCATAAAGACCTACATCAATTTTCTGTAGGGTGCATAATAAGAAAGTTTTTCATATACGGAACTCGAATTTGTTCCAGCCTGTACAGTGGTGGACAGAAAAGATAGGACAGTATTTTTTTCTAATGTAAACTGTCTCCACTTATTTAAAATGTTAACGGCATTTTTTTATTAATATTACAGCGCTGGGCAATTTGTCTGATCGGTATTCCTTCTTCCACTCTAACAATTACCGAACACTTCACAATATCACAAATTGGTTGCTTTTTTATTTCGATTCGATACCTTAATTTTTGATAAATCAAAGTGACAAATGTCATAATTGAAAAGCCAAATTCAATCAACTAAATCTTACAGAAGAAAGTTTACTTGATTTTTCTACTTGTCCAATTTTTTCTGTCCACCCCTGTACATATTTAGACTTGTAAGATAGTTTTGTCCATAATACGACTATAAGTGTGCGTTATTTCAAGAATTGAGCGTAAATCAATTACCAGATATCTATTTATAAAATATTTCATTATTTGATTCGGACACCAAAAGTGTAAATTCATAATGGACTGGTACTGTCGAAACATCATTGAAGAACATGTTCTACCATATGTCGGCTTTATTGGGTATGGTAGATTTGTATTAATGCAGGATAATGCTCGGGCACATGTAGCCGGAACAGTGCTCCAGTACGTTGAACAAGTCGGGATTGCGTCATTAGATTGGCCTCCATTAAGTCCCGATTTAAACCCGATTGAGCGCCTATGGGACATTCTCAAACGCCGTATACGAGCTCGAAATCCAGCCCCTAATTCAATTGAAGCATTACGAATCGCAGCTCACGAAGAATTGAATAGAATTTCCCAAGAAATCGTTCAACATCTTCTGCGAAGCATGTCCAGAAGAATGCAAGCTGCAACTAGAGTTAGAGGAGGAAATACCAGTTACTAATTTATCTTCATGTTAGCTAAAAAAAATTGTTATGTTGTCGTTATTGTAGCTCTTTTCAATTAAATGTTCTAACTAAAATCACCCTCTTGTATTTAATCATCCACAGATCTGTTCTAACGTTATCATATGTAAGGAAAACGGTATTAATATACGTAGGATAATTCAAAATAATACAGTTAGCAATAAAAAGTGCATAAATGCTACAGAAAGATTAAAAAAATATGCAATATTTTTGTCTGTGAATTTATATACAATTCTTTACATTAATAATCCAATAGGGTTTCCAATGAGAATTATTATTCGGCCCGCCATATCTTTTAAAATTTCGTATGCAGTCAGCATCTCAAAAATAATCGTGGCCCTCTTCTCTGTACTTATACATATATAAATTAATTTATAAAGTTTTACGAGCTAGATGGTATTTGAAAAAAACTGTTTTCACGGCTATGTCACGGTTTCGCGTGTTCACGCGGTAGTTGACGATTAACGTTTTTCCTCTTTATACTACTTGCTTCAAAAATAAGCTACTCTTTTGTTAGGAAAATTAAAATAAATAAAACTTTCCATGAATTTATTAAATCACTTATTAATATTTACATTAACATTGATATTGAAGCAAAAGTACGAAATTTATTACCTATCATTTTGATTTTATATTCCGTCTGCTAGTGTTATTAGTAAAAAAATGTTAAATTTAATATTTAGATACAGAATACACCCCATAATCTCACTTCATCAAATTCAACTTCGCCAGTTTTATTACACTCTGTTAAGATTCGCGCAAAAAAACTCTCCTTTGAATACGTTTTACAATATTTATTTTATTTAATATGGATTCATCAATATAGCCTTTCGTAACAGTGGACGATTTCCATCCACCGAAGCGTTTGATGGGCTTAATGTTATCACCCGCATTTGCCGATAAAACTCGTTACGTACGTCGGCGAGCCACTCCAATTCAGTGACCTCTATATACAAAATGGACCGGCGGCTTGAATAACTTGCGTGTATCCACCAAGAATACCACCCGCCTTACTGGTTGGGTATCTATCTCTCTCTAACTTTCGTGTATAGTTGGACCAAGCAGATATGCGAAAATGTATTTAAGCTTTCTTCTTCATGTTCATCGTTAATTCGTCGTACTGGTACTAGCTGACGCATGCGTACTTCTCACTGTTAGAAAGAGATAGCCACCCAACCATGACAGTTGAGTGGATACAGCTCGCGCCGTTGTAAAGGGATAGGAGTCGCCGGTCCATTCTGTATATAGAGGTCACTGCTCCAATTATTAGTATAACCTACAAAGATTCAAAATAAGTACCAAATCACATAAAACAAGGGAACTTATTACCTTCATTCAGTGCTTTCTTCAAAAATTGCTCTATATGTTCTGTTTTAAGGACTTGCCTTTTTTCAGGTATAAAAATAACATTTGGAATGATAAAGAAGAAGAGAAGATAAAGAATTCCTGTGCTAAGCTTTTCAATAGGAAACTTGCAAGAACACGCGGTCTTCTGCAATAAATGAAAAAAAATCCAATAGGATTCCACTATAAACATAGTATCCCAATGTTACCTGTAATTTCCAACGTATTTTTTTTTTTGTGTATAATAATAATAATAATAATAACTTTATTACCCAACAGTTATCCAAT
This sequence comes from Ophonus ardosiacus, assembly GCA_943142095.1. NCBI lineage: Eukaryota > Metazoa > Arthropoda > Insecta > Coleoptera > Carabidae > Ophonus > Ophonus ardosiacus. Next base: position 18,287,441 of record OW964829.1, on the reverse strand, counting down.
TACAGGGTAAAATAATATGAAAATATATGAATATATAATGACATTTAAACAGCTTTGTTCAACAAAGAAGACTGACCTGAAACAAACAATAATTCTTTTCGTAATATTTATCTTTTAATCAAAGTAGATATTTTGATTTGATTGTAAAGTAAGGTTATAAAATGTAATTCATGTAATTTATCTTACCCTGCTTTGTTAATATGTTATAAATATAACACTTGTTTTCAACAATATCTCCCATTCTTCTCTATAATAATTAATTTTACTTTCCTGTTATGAATTTATTCCTGTATATAAATTCTAAAATGAAACATCTTTATAATAACTACACACTTGTTTACCTAAACACACACCTAAACATTCATTTTCATACGTTTAGCACTTTCTTGTAACGTGAATGGTAATTTTATTACATTACATCAATTGAATTGTAATACTGAACCTAAAATAATATGTATAACAAATATTCCGTACCAAAGCATTTTCATTCAAAGTACATACTACAATAATATTTTTTATAATGAAGAAAATATTATTTTTAATATCAATGTATTTAAAATAATTATTTTTATTTGTGTTATAATTATTCAAGATTTTTTGAAATGATATAAATAATTTAAATACCACATAAAACAAAAGTTACTAACAGCATTGGAATGGAGCAATGGTGAACGAATATTGTTCTACAACCGCGCCAGCTTCAGAGTGGAGAGATTTGCAAAAGTTGAGATTTGAATAAGACAGGATAATATTTGTCAAGATTTGAATAAGTCGAAATAAATATTTTTCGAGATGTGCAGAGGTGAAAATGCATAAGTCGTGAGACGAATAAGTCAATGTAAAATTATTCGAAATTTGACGATTCGTAGATTTGTAAAACGTGATTTGACAAAGTCAATATAAATGTATTCGAATGTTGTGTGCGCTCCCCCATTCAGCAGTGACGCCATTTTAAAATGCGCTGAAATTTAGTGTTAAATTTTTCGATGAATAAAATTTTTTTCCTTTTATTACCTAATCTAATAGTATGAAAATGATCAAATTAATAACCAGTAGTACCAAAAAGTATACTTCATATAAAATTAAACTAATTTTGCGAATTTAAAAAAAAAATCATTTTAATGTATGCCATTTATATTTGTCTTGGGGAGTATTGCAACATTCTGTACAACTGAATTTTAAAACTTAATTTTAATTTGTTTCTTTTCGTTTAAATTTCAGTAACAGATAGAAGTAGATAAGTAATTCCCAATAACGATACCAAAAATTATTAATGGGAACAGTCATTAAGAACGAAGAAAGAATAAAACGACAAAAAGGTAAGTGTTTCATGAAAAATATCACTATTTATAACAATTTAAAATAAGAATATCATAGTTTGCTTTTAATGGGAGCGTTCACGCCAAACTTTTGCAGGTGGCAGCACAACTGTTCACATAATTTTGTGAAAGTTGACCGTGTATTTACTGTTATGACAAAAAAATGTTAACCTGTATGGCACATTCACAAATCGAAATTAGTTTTAGTTTTATGATTTATATTTTTATTTTAAGAACATTGACACCATGTTATGAAACTATTCCTAAAGCATATAAAACTAGAAAAGTCAATGTACCCCACATTTAGATAAAAAATTCAAAATTTTCAAAAATCAAATTTTTATGTATCTAGATACTTCTCAATACGCTGATTCCAAATTTTGAAACCGCAGGTCGGATCTCGTTTCGTTTTCGAGATATTTAGATTTAAAGTTTTGAGCAAAACTTTGAATCTAAATATCTCGAGAACGAAAAGAGATATCAACCTACGGTTTTAAAATTTGGAAGCGTATTGAGAAGTATCTTGATATATAAAAATTATTTTTGAAAATATGAAATTTTTATCTAAATGTTGGGTATATTGACTTTTGGGGCAATAATTCAAAAATGGGTAGAGATATAAACTTGGTAGTAATATTATTTGATTGTAAAGAGAATGTTACATAAGTGTACACATTTTTAGAGTATTAATATATGTATAAGTATACATAATGTATATTCATGTGATAATTTTATTGGATTTATAGAATATTTTCCAGTGAACTTTCTGTATGGAATTTGTAAAAAATTGTATTATGTTCGTGTTTCAATTTTACTAGATATATAGAATCTTTTCCAATGAACTTTTGGTATGGGATTTGTACAAAATTCATCAAATTAACGGAAGGTCTTGTGCTGGCCACAACAGATTTTTTTTTTTGTGAAGATCATATTCACAGATCGTATTTTTGTGCAAAAGTATTCCATTCTTTAATTTTTTCGTGCAACAACACATCATCAGTTTTATCATTTTCTATAATATGTACATATTCATCCACTCCAAGACTATAATTATTAAACTTTTTCCTTCCTTTAGACAGTTTTTACTTTGTTTCCTCTTCTTATTTATATTTTCACTCATTTTCGATAGATTTTAATGACATAAATCAAAAAATTATTTTTGTTGACAGCGAATTTGACAGTTTTGTCAGGAAGATGAATTTGTTAGCTGTATACTCAAAGCAAAATAATAAAGAGAAAAATAATATTCTACGATTAACTATCTATTCAACAAATTCGGTTGGTGAAACAAAACTTTACCTATCCAAGGAATAAAATTTATTCGTCAGATCAGATAACTATTTGTGAATTTCATTGGCAATGGTGAAACCGGGCATAAGTAATATACTATAATACATCCATAATAATACCTAAAGCTTTAACAAAGCAATCTCGAAAGCTAATTATTAATATTATAAACTATTTCGAACGGGAAATGGCCAACGGTTGGACATTGATTCCGTTGAAAGCCGTTCGAAAGGTAATTTTTTTTCAAATATTTCTTTTGTTATTAAATTAAATTATGTATTTTAGAGAGCAACAGATGTCCCGCAAATAAGCACATCAGGTAGGCCTATTCTATAACTTTTACCAATATTGATACGCGATCAATCTTGGTATATTTTCCAGCGGATATAGTCGAACACCGGCGGTCATAACCGATATGCGAGACATGACGTCACATCCAACGGAGAATTCGAAACGGGATTCCAAGACCGCATAGGATCTTGGAATATAGTTATCAAGATCGAAGCTGTCAGTTGTTTCAGCGTCATTATTGAATCGTTCGACTTTCAACTTTTTTGTATTGAATTTAAGTGGTTTTTAATTTTAATTTATTAATGTGAGTTGAAGCTATTCTACTATTATTTTATTTTAACATTTAACATGAATTTGTTTATATTTATAGAATATAAATACCTAATATTTGGAATTTATTACTGAAGAAATTATTAAATTCAATTAGCACATATGTATGTACAATTTTAATATATTTGAACAGTTTTATAATCGTCTAAATTTAAAAAATATACAAATTCAATTCAAATAAATCTCCTTGTGCCCATGACATTCTGTTCAATTATAGTAAAAAATCGCGTTGCATTCATTCATCATTAAATATACTATGATGGATGTTTAAAAATCCTACCTATATTATATTTTATTGTTGGAAATATAATTTACCGTTACAGTTTTTCAGATAAAATGGCATTACTATATGCTGAGAGTTGGAGCTGGTGCTGGACGATGAGGAATTGGAAGAGCAAGATAGATTGTTTCGAAGACACATACGAGATATGCAGGATCCATTCAGCGTGTTCGATGTTGAATTTCTATCAAATTTTAGATTAAATAAGGATACCTGCTGCCATTCTCCACAGGCCTATTGCCACAGCTACATCATCTGCCACAGCCACAAAAGGTGGAACTACACCCAGTACCAGTACTAAGTACAAATTTTAAGAATCAATTTCGTCTTGCAAATTCATTTTAAATCATCAAAGATATAAACAGATGTCAAGATAGATAAATACAAAGAGAATGTACATAAATATTAGGTATACATTAATTTTGTTTTGTGTGTTATAGGATGATCAAGAAATATGTTGCGCCGTGCAGTGGATTTCAAAGAAGTCGGGATGGGAACTGTGCAAGCTGCGCATGAATTGCGAGGTGAATTGGCGAAAACAAATGAATTTTTGGAATGTATAGCTGTCGCCATGGAAACTATTTCTAAAAAATAAAGAATACATTTATATAATTTGTTTTTATTTTATTTTCTCACATTATCTTTTCACTATTTCAAAGCAAACGATAAATAGATACAATAGTTGTACATTATTATTAATATTATTATTATTATTAATTATGCAAGAACGCAATTATGTGTGTAGCTGAATCATTAATTAGATTCATTAGAAATCAAATATAGTTATGACATTCTGATTGAAATTGAAAAAAAATCAGTTTATAAAAATCCTTTTTTATTCATATTGTATCCAATATATATATGTTTACTTTAAATGATGTTATTTAATAGGAATAATATATAACTGATACATTGAAATCTTTGTTTATTATCTCATCATAACAACTTATATAAGATTAATTTGTAAATGTCAGATTTGATTTAAATGTATTACCAATCCATTCTCAAAACACCAACAATATGGGGACACTAAAATTACTAGTATAACTCACAAATCTATCGTTAGAGAGGGGGAAAATCAAACGATGACGTATACCAAGATCAAGATCTTGGTAAAGTTGAAAAAGTTATAGAATAGGTACACCAGTTGTGACTTGTGAGCAAGATATCGGGAAAAGATGAAAAAGGCATTTTTATTTTTAGAATTGGAACGCGAGCAGTCAAATGTTGGTCTTTCGTCAGTAGATTGGTTATGTCTGTTCTTCACAAGCAGAAGCAGAAATGGAGGCAGTGACCTCTATATACAAAATATAGAGGTCACTGTATGGAGGCCCGTGTTAGAGTGACAGTTACTAATCATGTACATAACTTACAAATGTCATAAATTTTCATTCAAAATTTCAAGAGTTTCTAAGTTCACGTGGTTTTTTGCCACCAGAAGTGTGGACTTTACTAGGCGAGTTAAATAAACCACATGAAATTGGAAAATCATGAAATTTGGAAGGAGAAATGATGACATTTGACATCTAGATACATAACTACTAGTCGTCATTCTGCAAGGGGCCCTTATATCTGTTTGTCAAGAAAAGTAAACTATTATCTCATATATGTAAATGTAGTATTATATGACGTTATTGCTTTAGTAATATTATTTGATGACGTAAATCTTTTGCCTAAGCATTTCTACCATACCAATACAATACAATTTTATTCATACAAATATCATACTATGCCGTGAAGCTCAAATGATCGTAATCGATGTATGGTATTAATATCTATAAAGTATATTGTTGACCGATAACCTGTCAATTTCTAATTTGTGTTTTTTACAAAACATCCTACATTTTTTTCAAAGTTATAATCAAAGTAGTTGTTGTTGTTTTTATTTAAAAAAAGAAGCAAAAAATCACGTATCTCTTTTGACACTCTTTTCAAGGAGAGTGAAACAATCAGTGGTACAGTGGTATGGCAGTCTTGCTCCTTTGGTAATAGTTCCCCTATACCACGACTTGACTCTAAGTAGATGGGTGGCTCCGACGGCGCTGTGAATGCACTTCCCAAGTTACCTGCGGGCGTGTGCCCCAACCGATCACGGATATCCCGCACGGTGAGCATCGGCTGTTTCATTATCTTCTTGTGCGTGCTCCTATCCCTCTACCTCTACTACATTGCCACGGTTAACACTCGAAGGTATCTGGTTCATCACGCACCATTGGTTGACCTATATGCGATCTACAAACATGGCGGTAAGAAGAAACTATAAAGTTGGAAGTTCTTGGCTAGAATGCTTAGCATATAGCTTACGAGCTGGTTGGAAGAACTAGGGAACGCTTAGGATTGAGAGAGACAGAAAATGCAGACACCTAGGGGAGTACGCAAACTCAAAAAACATGGGCCAGTGAAAAGGAGGCGAAACTTTTGAGGTTTTTCATAGTTCGGTTCGTAGTTACTGTGAATTGTTAGTAAGTACACGTCAACCATCAAAAGTATTTTGTGGTTTATTTGTTCACGTGTTTCAATCAAAATGATGTGTCGTTACTGCTACCACCATGCTTTATAATATGGCGGCATAAGAAAAAAATACAATAAGTTACTTTTATTCAGAACTAATTTCAAAAATATTATTTTATTCGACTTTTTCCTCCTTCTTTTATTATTTTGCGACAGACAAATGTAATAATTTATTTTATTCTTACAAAAATAACATAGTTTTTTATTTAATTTCTTGGCCGACCCCGGTGGTGTAGTGAGCAACGTAGCCGTCTCATGACCCAAGGGTTCCGGGTTCGAATCCCGGGTAAGGTCTGGTTGTTTGTGTGTGTCTTTATCATCTCATCTCCATCATTACAACGAATACAAGTACAAGGTTATAAAAACTGTAGTAAAAATTGACTCATACCCATATATCAATTGTAATAAAGTTGTAAGACTTTGAAATACAATACAGAATTATTATTATTATTTAACTTATTCCTTGTTCTATTATTTTGCGTTATATTTGTCCCTTTCTTACATAACATAAACATTTATATAGAAGCGACAGTCAGAGAGAGAAACGAAAATTAGAGAGAGAAATAGTATGCCAACAAATTTAAAGGGCTAATCGGATAAAATCGGATTGTTTCGGCATATCTTCGTATCTTACGATTCTTTGTTCTTTTCATTATCTCGACGTGAACATTTTCCGTTAGGGGTCAATAATAAAAGTATATTAAGAAACACAAATTGATTTCTAATAAGAACAAATATGTTATTTTTTCAACGAACGATAGGAAAAATCGTTATCATAAGGAAAATCATTATATTTCACATATTCCGGAAGAGCAGTTGTCTCAACTTGTTACGCCCATGTATTTTAGGGTTATGGCTAATTCAAGCAAACCAAACACATCTTCTCACTTTTGACATATGTCGTTTTGTGAACTGTTTGTGAATTTTAGAAATGGTGTTAGTTTCTAATGAAATGAATAAAATGAAGAAAGTAGAATCGGGAGGACTTGTTTGTTCATATAAAGACTGTATAAATAGATTTTAAAAAATGGAGAAAAGGAAATGTAAGTTTTTTTCGTTTCCGAAAGATCCAGAAATGTAAGTTATGTAAAACGACTACCATAACCATACCATGTAAAATGTATATTCATTTCATAAATATAGGTGTAAAATGTGACTCAAGGCCTGTGGAAGAGAAGATTTGATGGAGAAGGATATATGGGACATATTCATTGAGTCACACATCAAAGATATAGAAAATTCTGCACTGTAATGAATTTGTAAAATTCAGGTATTTGTTTAATAAAAATATAATTATGTGATTATTTTATCTGATTTATTTTTAAATCGTTAATAAAATTAAAATTTTAGTACTTTTATGTTCTAATTTTTCTTTTACCATTTAAAACAATTTAAATTTCGCGCGTAAATTTGCCAACAAATTTAAAGTTCAAGGTCATTAACGTAAAATCACTACAACAATGGTGCCAACAAGGAGTGTCGCTTCTGTATAAATGTATCCTGTGACTATGTAATAAAATTTGTGCACTTTAGTAGGAGCGTGCTAGCCCACAAGTAATCATAATGGGGGATTACGGCTCAATCGAATTAAAGGAAAATAGTAAAAAATTACGAATGTATATGCTGAATAACGAATATTAATAAAAAAAAATGAAATGGTATAATTGAGATATTTCAGAAATAAAGGGTTTTTTGTTATAGCGCTTCGACACTAATATGAAAATATTTTGATTGGCGGCCGAGAAACCGCCTATACATGCATTACAAATAGCGTGTTAGGAGGTGGGATTACTACCAATGGAAGTTAAGAAATTCAAGTTCGAAAGGAGGGGCTAACATTCCTGTACTACAGTTTTCAAACAGTTTTTATTTTAACACAAATTTCTTGCATTAAATTTAATAATTTAAATACACCTGTAATTATAAAGTATGTAGACTTGTACAGTGTTATAATATTCATTTATTTTTATGTAAATATAACTTAAAATAGCATATATTTCAAGAACATTTAGGTCCATGATGAAAACAGTTTGATATAAAAACATATATATGTGACGTCACGTCAATCTTTTCAAAATTCGGGAGACCATAACTCGCTTATTAATAGGAATTTTTTCACCGGATTTTCATCAATAGTCTTAGTTTTCCTAATATTTTCAGATGAAATTATAAAAAAAAAATGGTGTAATCCCCCATTGGAGAATCAGAATTTGGTATTAAAAGTGACAAGTTATTTGGTTTCTCCTTTTAAAAAATGCGTTCTTGTAGTATAATGCAAAATGTTATAATTTACCAAAGGATGAAAGAAGAATAATAAAACTTAGGTCAAAATATAAAACAAGTATTTGTTTGTGCAGATCATTTTGAGAAAAATGAACAAATCTCATGTAGATTTCACTTTATAATGGGGGATTCCACGATTTCTAATTTTCTTTTTTTTTAAATTCGGCCTTTTATGGAAGAATAAAAAAATGGTAAACATTTGGTATCCAGCGTTTTCCGTCTTAAGGCTGTATCCCACGATGAAAAATACGAGCAACTTGAGTTGTCGATATCGGCAACATGACGATTATTCTATCCCACGAATGTATGTTCCTTTAAAATCTAGGGAAATACGTTGCTTAATGTTTCTACCAGATATAGGGAAATTTTGATATTTGATCTTTAACATCCCATAACTGGGTAACTTTTCATGAGGTTGATCAGTTCCTCTTCCACATGTTTATTATTTAATATATTAGTCTTCACTGTATATACTTAATATGCGAGCACACGTATTGCTGACAAATAAAAGTATGATTTTGACAAGAATGACGCCTGCTTGATGATACGATGCTTCAAACATAAGGTATTTTTGGTCGCTGCATGCTGCATCTGTGATCTAGCGCATGCGCTCAAACGAGTTGCTCCTAGAAAGTTGCCGTTATCGAAAAAGTTTAGCTGCATACGTCTAAACTAATTGCAGCTAAAAAGTTGCCTAGCACACGGCGTTTTGTCTCACATACGAGCAACTGTTGCCGTTAACTGCAATAAATAGGCGATACGTTGTATCGTGGGATACAGTCTTTACGACGAAAACGAACCAATCACCAACCAGAAATCTAAAGAGAGACGCGACAGCTATGTAGCTTAGCTATATGTTATTTGAAAAGGTAGAAGTGGGGGTAAGAGTAGGAAGACGATCACAGCGACAACTGGCGTCGGTGACACAAAGGTGAAAGCATGAAAATTAAAAATTTTAATTTCAATATTACATTTATTTTTACTGTTTACTGATTGTCAAAATAATAAATTGTAAATTAAATATTTAAAACAATATTAATTGTAATCATCACATTTGTATTATTGTAAAATAATGATAATGTAATAATAGCCGCCTCGGTGATCGTGCGGTTAGAGGCAAGCGCTCAAGCGACCTTCACCGCTCGGCTCCGTGGTCGTGGGTTCGATTCCCACCAAGGGCTTGGATGTTTGTGTATGTCCTAAATTAAAATACTCAAAAACCACATTGTCTCTGGCCAATCGGCACTGCACCGAAGGCCATAAATAAATAAATAAAAAAAATGTAATAATACAAAGTATTTAATTTACATTAAAATTTCTTATATTTAATGAACTGAACTTCAACTGGCATCCAAATATTTTTTTGCCCACTTGCCCCTGATTTAGTGTCCATTTGCTTGGATCTGTATGAACATGTAATTTGAAATAAAATAAAACATATGAATTTTACAAACTTTAATAAACAATTAAACAAAGAACTATTTTATTATTAAAATTTGAAACAATTGTTCGTCATATACTCGTATAAAGCCATGTAATTGAAATGTACCTACTTCTTGCTTACCACAGTCCTCAGCACGTAATATTGTAGGAACAGCTCCAATATTTAATTTCTTCCAATCAGAAGCGCAAAATTTGGTTGTTTGCACACACTTTAATATGACTTCGACAATCCAATTTTCTATTCACGTATTGTATTGAGGTATATTCATGTTCGTTGTTTGAATTTGACATTTCTAAAAACAGTGTTTTAGCACTGAATACGTAATACATTATATATATACATATATATATATATATATATATATATATATATATATATATATATATATATATTTATATATATTACGTATTCAGTGGTTTTAGTTACTATCGCTACGAATTAATGGGCGCGTTCAGCACGCCGGCAGCGATGAGCACCGCTGCGTGCCGATGATTGCCGAATGCAATTGCTGGACCAATTACATTCGTCTATTCATTGTGTTCGTCAAACTTCGGAGGTCAGCGATGCCAGCGATGAGAGGTGCTGAACGCGACCAATGGGCGCGTTCAGCACCCCGGCAGCACTGGCAGCGATGAGCACCGCTGCGTGCCGACGATTGCCGAATGCAATTGATGGACCAATTACATTTGTTCATTCATTGTGTTCGTCAAACTTCGCAGGTCAGCGATGCCAGCGATGAGAAGTGCTGAACGCGCCCATTGTTTCTAGTTTCCAGAAGATCTACTATTAAAATGAAGTAATATCAGTAAATGTCAATCACTGTTACCAACAATCAAATAAAAAAATTAAATATTCCTAACCAATAACCAGTGTTCATAAATTAGAAAATGAAATAACGAATATTTTTATATATTTTTAACAAAAGGATCAAAATAGAAAAAATAGTATAAAAAACACTTTTATAAGACATTTTAGCGCACTTGTCCCTTATAAAACACGTGCGTTCAAATCACGTCTTATGAAACTTGTATTTTAATGTACTATTAGAGTAATTATAAAATAAAAGTTTGTTTGAAAGAAAATATTGGACTTATTATACGAACGTCGTATTAACAATTTATTTTCCGTTATTACAGGGCCCTATTTAGTCAATGGACCTCGTTACCAAATACCAAATGTCGATCCCTACGACAAATCAGTTCTAAAATTCATAAATACTCCTCAACACATCTCCTGTTCTAAGGTTGCCCCGTTAACATACCTGCAAAAGAAAGGAGGACTGGATACAGACATCATGGCAACATTATTCATAATGAACATGTCATCTCGGATTATAGCAAAACTGGAGTACAGTGTTGCTATATGAACGTGACCAGAGGATTCACTGATAAGAAACCGGATGTAGTTCGAGGACTAAGAGATATGAAATAATTGAAATTAGACAAAAGTTACCGTAAGCAAACTATTTTAGTGGTATTAGTTAGATTTTGAATTATGCTAGTGGAGTTATAATATTTATATGAGCATCATAGTAGAAAATGTATTTTTTCTGTTTTTGAATATTCATCCGCATTTTCCATGGACCATTTTCACTGGTGCTATGCGCATGATTAGATTAACAGGTCTGGATTGTCCTGTAAAATTATTCACATGTCGTTGATATGATCAACTAATTTTATAGTTGTTTATGTCAATCTGTTATCTCTCATTGCCAAATAAGAAGTGCTTTTGTCTCTACTAAAATCATGATTAGAATATACATTGTTGTATCCCGGGGTGTAACGTCAATATTTACATAATGTTTTATCCATTTTTCCTCATCTTTTGCCAACAGGTTGCCGGTTAACAGTTCAATAGAAGACATGTTAAGGTCGCTTTCTAGAAAATACAATTTCAAATTCCAAAAATTTGCAACAGATGTTTCATTCTCAATGAAAATGGTTCATTTTTAGGAAGAATAAAAATTACTTATCATTGAATGAACGTTGTTGAAAGAGGAGAAGTGAGATAATGGAGTTTTTAAAACAAATAACCATTTAATATTAAAATCTTGAAATTTTGAATGAAAATTTAAGACATTGGCACGGGCCCTCATATATGCTTGTCAAGAAAGACCATCCAAGTCACATGACTGCTCGCACCCTATTCTAGAAACAAAAATGCCTCTTCCAACTTTTCCCGAAATCTTCTGAGATTGATTTGTTAACGCTTTAGGAATGATTTTGGATGTATTGTAGTATATTACTTATTAAAACAAACAAGTAGTACTGTAGCAAAAGTCATTGATATAGAAATATTTGTAAATTTCATAAATATTACGTTTCTTAATACTAGAACTTTTTTTCTTCATAGAATTTAGAATTGACGGAAGGTAATCTGCTGGCCACATCAGATTTTTTTATTAGATGTTTTTGAAATTGCTCATGCATCATTAAAATTTAGTATTTTAGTACATACAAAAACATACCAAAGTAAACATTTTTTTTTTAGTGTAACGCCGTGTAAGGAGTTCAAACAAAATGTGAGTTTAACAGAACCGTTTGTAATCGTAAAATGTGTCATGAGAAACAGGAAAAAGGAAGTTTATAAAAATGCCCACGCTTTTGTTAACATACCGCCCAAAATTAAAAAGAGAATCGTAGACAACACGCAGACGGGTAATGATTCTAAGATTATGAGCGTGCTTTTGGTTGGAATTGACAGTATATCTAGATTGAACAGCATCCGAACCATGCCACGTACTCTCAAATATCTCGATGTTAGTGGGTAAGTTCTATCAATATTTCATTTCGAACACGAATCTAACATCCTCTTTTTGCGTAGATGGATAGAACTCAAAGGATACAACAAAATTGCTGACAATACATTTCCCAATTTGATGGCAATTCTCACTGGAATAGAAGGTGATAAAGCGTACAATCAATGCTTGCCAACGAAACTATATCGTCTTGATAACTGTTCCTTCATCTGGACGAAATATCAGAACAACGGCTACGTGACTGCCTATGCGGAGGACGCTGCCGCTATCAGCACATTCAATTATCATAAATTAGGCTTCGCAAATCTACCTACGGACTTCTACTTACGTCCTCTAATGAAGGCCGTAGAAAAATATCTAGAAAGTGTTGTTAAGTACGATCTGAAAGTTTGTCTCGGCCCTGTTACTTCAGCAGCACGAATTTTATCTTATGCTAAAGATTTCGCAACGACATATGTGAAAAATCCTAAATTTGGATTATTTTGGTTGAATACTTTCAGTCACAACGATTTAAATATGCCTGCAGCTATGGATAACTCAATGCTAAAATTCTTTGAGGAGCTTTCCGATCGAGGAGTTAACGAAAATTCAATGATAGTTTTCTTTAGTGATCACGGAATGAGATTTGGAAGAATTAGAGATACTAAAATTGGATGGCTTGAAGAAAGACTTCCGTTTATTTATATTCATGTACCAAAATGGTTCAAAGAGAAATATCCTGAAGAATTAAAAAAATTGCAAATAAATGCAAACAGATTGACAACGCCGTACGACTTGTACATGACTTTACAAGATGTGTTGGTGCTTGCAAATAAAATAGATTCAGTTGTTCCTAGTGAAGGATGTCCTTCATGCCAAAGCCTATTTTCAGAAGTCAGTTTTAACAGGTCCTGCGAAAATGCCGCTATTTCACCGCACTGGTGTATGTGTAATTTATATAATTCTGTTCCTATATCTATAACTTCTAAAACAATAGAAAGCGCAGCTTCATATGTCCTGTAACGAATAAACAAATACATTAACGATGGCTGTGGAAACAGTACTAAAATTTGTGCAAAATTAGGTTTGCACAGAATCCTAAAAGTCCAAACCAGCCAAAATTGGTTGAAAAGCCAAACATACTATCTCTTGACTGTGGAAGCCAGCCACGGCCTAGGAAAATTTGAGGCTACAATGAGTCGCCCCTTCCATGGAAAGATATTTACGTTACATAGTACAATTAGTAGACTTGATAGTTATGCGAACCAAAGTTACTGCGTAAGTGATAGTACATTGAAGAAGTATTGTTATTGTAGATAACAAACAGACAATGCCAAAATTTCAAGGTCGCGTGTCATCTCTGTTTTGATATCTTAAATTACCGAGTGAGATGTAAGCGTATCGTGTCACTCAAGGAACTTAGATATTAATGGTTTTTTGAATATTAATATTTATTTTTATAAAAAGGTTGCGATGGAAACTTTTCTACATATTTTTTATATAACTCTTCATAATATTTTAGCGGAATGTCAGACAAAATGAATAAATTTAATATTAAGGCTATTTAATTTTATTAAGTATTTATTTTCAGTAATTATATATATATATATATATATATATATATATATATATATATATTATTATTATTAATATTATTATTATAATACAATACCAACAGGCATATGCCCAATTCTAGGGTAAGGAGAATGATAAATTAATAAGAGAAAATACATTTTTTTATTTCCTGAACTGAATTGTGGAAAATATCAATCTCACTTTCATCAAGATTTCAAAGTTTCTCGGTGTAAAACAAAATTTTTAAGTACAACTTTTGGGATACAGTCTTTTCCTTATATTTTGATAAAATATGAAAGTTTATGGCAGAATATGACAGATTACACTATATTTTAGTGTACACAAGCTTTTGAAGAACTTCCGTGGTGCTCTTTCCTACACAGTCAATCTGCCGTATTGAAGTTATACAAATTACTGTAAAACAGTCTAAATACACTTATTTTGCCTAGGAAACACATTATGATGCGATTTGGAGACACTTTATGAATATCAGTTTTTTCATCAAGATTTCAAAGTATCTCGGTGTAAAACAAATTTTCTAAGTACAACTTTTGGGATACAGTTTTTTCCTTATATTATGATAAAATATGATATTTTATGGCAGAATATGAGAGATTACACTATATTTTAGTGTACAAAAGCTTTTGAAGGGCTTCCGTGGTGCCCTTTCCTACGCAGTCAAACTACCGTATTGAAGTTATACAAATTACTGTAAAACAGTCTAAATAGGAGTATTGGTTAGTCACTTTCGTTATTTTATTGATATTTTCTCCATCGTGTCTCAGTCTAAATCGTAAAATGCCAATATACAAGACATACATTGCATCGAACTGAATCATATATTCAAATAATACAACAATGCAATTAACAATTAAACGGTAACTATAGAAACTTTTAATTTCAACAATATTAATATTACCATTATTTAGAAACTATAGATACGAATTTCGTAAAGGAATACGTATCAAGAAATATTTCGTTGCGAATATTTCACTTTATTCTACGAATAAATATAAAGAAATGAGTATCTTTTTTGTATTTGTGGCAAGTAGTATTGCATCAATTATAATTGGTGCTCTCATTGCCATTGCTCTGGGTCTCTACTATTTTCAAACCGATATCGATGATATGACATCGAATAGTCGATCAACATCGGACAAGGCGGAAATAAAAGATAATGTAAAAGAAAATGGATATCCATATCCGCACATGGCATATATATATATATATATATATATATATATATATGTATGTATTCAGCATGGGAAACTAAACAATGTAACATGGCAGGAAGAAAACTCTATAAATATTATCATTATTATTATTATTATTATTATTATTAATTTTATTATTATTAATAATAATAATATTACTTTAAAACAATTAAAAGTCTAATAGAAATGTTCTCAGTTGTTAAAATTAAACTTAGAACTATTACGAATTCCTGCTAGGTCGGCGAAAATAGGAAAATCGTTTTCTGTCTGGTACTTATATCACACACCTTTCAAATACCTACGCAATCAATCTGCCGTATTGAAGTTATACAAATTACTGTAAAACAGTCTAAATATACTTATTTTGCCTACAAAACACATTATGAAGCGATTTGGAGACGCTGTATAAAAATCAGTTTTTTCATCAAGATTTCAAAGTTTCTCGGTGTAAAACAAAATTTTTAAGTACAACTTTTGGGATACAGTCTTTTCCTTATATTTTGATAAAATATGAAAGTTTATGGCAGAATATGACAGATTACACTATATTTTAGTGTACACAAGCTTTTGAAGAACTTCCGTGGTGCTCTTTCCTACACAGTCAATCTGCCGTATTGAAGTTATACAAATTACTGTAAAACAGTCTAAATACACTTATTTTGCCTAGGAAACACATTATGATGCGATTTGGAGACACTTTATGAATATCAGTTTTTTCATCAAGATTTCAAAGTATCTCGGTGTAAAACAAATTTTCTAAGTACAACTTTTGGGATACAGTTTTTTCCTTATATTATGATAAAATATGATATTTTATGGCAGAATATGAGAGATTACACTATATTTTAGTGTACAAAAGCTTTTGAAGGGCTTCCGTGGTGCCCTTTCCTACGCAGTCAAACTACCGTATTGAAGTTATACAAATTACTGTAAAACAGTCTAAATAGGAGTATTGGTTAGTCACTTTCGTTATTTTATTGATATGTTCTCCATCGTGTCTCAGTCTAAATCGTAAAATGCCAATATACAAGATATACATTGCATCGAACTGAATCATATATTCAAATAATACAACAATGCAATTAACAATTAAACGATAACTATAGTAACTTTTAATTTTAACAATATTAATATTACCATTATTTAGAAACTATAGATACGAATTTCGTAAAGGAATACGTATCAAGAAATATTTCGTTGCGAATATTACACTTTATACTACGAATAAATATAAAGAAATGAGTATCTTTTTTGTATTTGTGGCAAGTAGTATTGCATCAATTATAATTGGTGCACTCATTGCTATTGCTCTGGGTCTCTACTATTTTCAAACCGATATCGATGATATGACATCGAATAGTCGAAATTAATTTGACGTCGACTGGGAAAAGAAAATAGGGCCTGAGCACCGAGGCACGTTTTACTTCTCCAATATCTGAAAGTAGGAATGGTGTCAAGCCCACCTGCACAAAAAGGATACTGGATTGAAAATGAAACGTCCTAATTCAAAATTAAAATGAAAACTAATTTTGGCCCATATAATTATTTTTTAATAACATATGATATTCATTTCCAAATCTCGAGTTCCATTTAATTTACATATGACTAGTAGTAATACAGAAATAATGTCATGGTGTATTAAGTTACACATCATGGATGTGCTTGTGGGCTACACATGACATCAACCTATAAACGTTTGTAAATGTCATTAGAGTGTAGATGCTCCTAATGTGAATTAATAATGGATTTAACTCTGCATGCAGGGGTGTTTAATATAAATATCCCCTGATGCCGGTCCCAAGCCCGGATAAAAGAGGAGGGTTGGGCCTAGGGCTAATCACCCTATCCCGTAAAAGAACACCGATTAGGAAGCTTAGGGATCAACATCGGACAAGGCGGAAATAAAAGATAATGTAAAGGAAAATGGATATCCAAATCCGCACCTGGCGCATATATATATATATATATATATATATATATATATATATATATATATATATATGGATGAATGTATGTATGTATGTATGTATGTATGTATTCAGCATGGGAAACAAATGTCAAGTTACTGTGACATTTTCATGTCTCCAAAGACACAATTAAGAACTTGAAAGCGGCTATACGCGAAAAAAGGACCCCACAATTATGCAGAGAAAATGCTGCTTCTGCACAACAACTGCATGGTGCATAAAGCACGAAATATTCAAGCAGTAGTCAATGAATGCGGCTTTGACGAATTACAACATCCACCTTGGTATTGGTATTCCTGAGTAGGAAGCTTAGGGATCAACCTCGGACAAGGTGGAAATAAAAGATAATGTAAAGGAAAATGGATATCCAAATCCGCACCTGGCATATATATATATATATATATATATATATATATATATATATATATATATATATATATATATATACAGGGTGTTTCAGGACGAGCTTACGCTATCTATATTTTAAATACTATTTAAAATAATTTGGTATCTAGGGGTTATCCAACATGCCCGTTTTAACTAAAATATTTTCAAAGCAGTAGCACTTCCGGTTTGACCGGAAATTGACCTCAACTTTCTTATTTTAAATGGAATACGCTATATTTTATTTTACCATTGAATGCAGCGGAAAATTTTACATATGAAGCAATAAAAACATTTTACTCATGATCAACTACTTCCGGCGTTATTCAACTTTTTTTGATTTTTTGTCTGAAATCCGGCACATTTTCAAAACTCTGTATATCTGGAACGAGATCGAATTTTTCTAATCTGAAAAAAGCCTTTTATAAAGGAGACTTTAAGCTACATTAACCATAGAAGAATCCTCTATTATTTATAAAAATGTGACGGGTACGTTACACCAAAATTACAGTTGACAAACTTCAAAAAGGACAATTTTTTTAAATGGAACCCCCCCTTTTTTATTACATAAATGTGTACTACGACAAAAAATAAGGGTACTTTATGTAACATATCCTATGTTGAAAGTTGACAGAATTTCAGTAAATTAGAAAACATGTAATCTGGGTATAATTATTTTATTAATACGGATAAGTAAGCCATAGAAAAACAATGTTTGTTTTTACAAACTCATCTACTTGATTTCTTAGATAATGTACCGTTGGATCAAAGGAATTTAATATGGTACCAACATGATGGCGCTCCACCCCACAATAGCCATAGAATAAATACTTTTTTGGAAACAATTTTTGAAGATAGGTGGCTGGCAAATAAAGGACCACATAGGTGGCCTCCTCGTTCACCCGATTTAACTTCACTTGATTTTTTTTTTGTGGTTACATTAGAAACGTCGTCTATTGTCTATTGATAAAATAATTATACCCAGATTACATGTTTTTCTAATTTACTGAAATTCTATCAACTTTCAACATAGGACATGTTACATAAAGTACCCTTATTTTTTGTCGTAGTACACATTTATGTAATAAAAAAGGGGGGGTTCCATTTAAAAAAATTGTCTTTTTTGAAGTTTGTCAACTGTAATTTTGGTGTAACGTACCCGTCACATTTTTATAAATAATCGAGGATTCTTCTATGGATAATGTAGCTTAAAGTCTCCTTTATAAAAGGCTTTTTTCAGATTAGAAAAATTCGATCTCGTTCCAGATATACAGAGTTTTGAAAATGTGCCGGATTTCAGACAAAAAATCAAAAAAAGTTGAATAACGCCGGAAGTAGTTCATCATGAGTAAAATGTTTTTATTGCTTCATATGTAAAATTTTCCGCTGCATTCAATGGTAAAATAAAATATAGCGTATTCCATTTAAAATAAGAAAGTTGAGGTCAATTTCCGGTCAAACCGGAAGTGCTACTGCTTTGAAAATATTTTAGTTAAAACGAGCATGTTGGATAACCCCTAGATACCAAATTTCGTTAAATTATATTAAATAGTATTTAAAATATAGATAGCGTAAGCTCGTCCTGAGACACCCTGTATATATATATATATATATATATGTATGTATGTATGTATGTATGTATATATGTATGTATGTATGTATGTATGTATGTATGTATGTATGTATGTATGTATGTATGTATTCAGCATGGGAAACTAAACAATGTAACATGGCAGGAAGAAAATTCTATAATTATTATCATTATTATTATCATTATTATTATTATTATTATTATTAATTTTATTATTAATAATTATAATAATATTACTTTAAAACAATTAAAAGTCAAGTAGAAATGTTCTCAGTTGTAAAAATTAAACTTAGAACTATTACGAATTCCTGCTAGGTCTGCGAAAATAGGAAAATCGTTTTCTGTCTGGTACTTATATCACACACCTTTCAAATACCGAATGTCGGTTGAGCGATCGAAAATATTGATGTACATATTTTATAACTTACAACGTAAACAAACACTGATTACGAAGCCTAGGGATCAACCTCTGACAGGCCAGAATAAATATATATATATATATATATATATACAGTGTGAACACTGAAAACCGTGACATAGGCGTTTAACATGGGAAAACAGTTTTTTTTAAATATTATCTGTCCCGCAAGAGTATAGTGGGAGTTTTTGATATGTTTAGAAAGATTATTTAATTTGGCATCGAAGAGTATCTAAATACTCCTAATTTAATGCTTTATTATTGAAATATTTACGAAAATATAATGCTACTTGACAGTTATTACTTATAACTTACTAAAAACAGTAATCATGGAAACGTATTCGGTAGCTTACTTGGTTAAATGAAGGCTCCATAATAATTTTTCACTAGTTCAAATCCCTCCCGGTTCAAGTTAATATTTTTATTATTTTTATATTTATTTTGTACAATTTATTATTAAATAAATTACAAAATTA
The DNA here is from genome assembly GCA_943142095.1 of Ophonus ardosiacus. Lineage (NCBI taxonomy): Eukaryota > Metazoa > Arthropoda > Insecta > Coleoptera > Carabidae > Ophonus > Ophonus ardosiacus. The sequence goes on along the minus strand of OW964829.1, from coordinate 18,267,334 downwards.
AAACAAATAAATCTTTGGTACATCAAGTATTTTATTGACTAAATGTACAAGAAGTGAAATAAATATGTAAATTTAAGCCAAATTTAGTTTACTTTTATGTTCGTCATTAACGCAACCGGTTTTTTCAAATTTTAAAATGATTCGTCTAGTTCGTTCATGGGATGAAATTTCTTGTAAACTCATCCCTTGATTGTAAAATTTAATTATACTAATTTTTTCTTCTAATAAAAATCCATTGGATTTACAAAGTTTTCGGAAAGAATATATTGAATAATACAAAAATAAATATAAAAATAATAAAAATATTAACTTGAACCGGGAGGGATTTGAACTTGTGAAAAATTATCATGGAGCCTTGATTTAACCAAGTCAGCTACCGAACACGTTTCCATGAGTACTGTTTTCAGTAAATTATAAGTAATAACTGTCAAGTAGGATTATACTTTCGTAAATATTTCAATAATAAGGCATTAAATTAAGAGCATTTAGATACTCTTCGATGCCAAATTAAATAATCTTTCTAAACATATCAAAAACTCCCACTATACTCTTGCGGGACAGATAATATTTAAAAAAAAAAAACTGTTTTCCCATGTTAAACGCCTATGTCACGGTTTTCAGTGTTCACACTGTATATATATATATATATATATATATATATATATATATATATATATATATATATATATATATATATGCATGTATTCAGCATGAGAAACTAAACAATGTAACATGGCAGGAAAATATTTGTTTAATTATTATCGTTATTATTATTAATTTTATTATTATTATTATTATTATTATTATTATTACTTTCATGTTTCATTCTTTTGGACAGATCAATGTGTGACTTAGATAAATATTTATATTTATTTTAAAAAATTCATTAAAAATATGATATGCTATCATAAACAAATTATTATGGATGATTAATGAGGGATTTTAGCGCTGCCAATTGTTTATTAATTATTTTTGAAAATTACTTGAAATGTAATCTTCAGCTATAAAACACTGCTAATTCATTGGGAAAAGATAATTTGCAGAATAGGTCTATTCTGCAGAACGGCCTAAATTTTGCAGAATGATACCCCAGTAAAGAAATTTTTCGGTCACTAGTCAATTTCTTGTTTACTTATCTCATGCATCTTTTAAATAAAGTATTTACATTCGTGCCTGTGTGTCTGGTCGCGAACCTGGGAGTACCGGGTTCGATCCCGACCGACGCCAAATATTTTGAATTTTAAATGACACAAAAGTGACCCCTGTGGTGCACTCTCCACGCCAGCAATGAGTGCCCGTGAGATGATGCCTGGTAAGCGCCCGCACGGTACAAATATGACATCATCATTACCGATATCTGCGATAAAGCAGATTGGCACACCCAGGAATGAGTAGTATGCCGTGATGATATATATATATATATATATATATATATATATATATATATATATATATATATATATATTTTATTTACATTCATTTCCTATCACAACCCTCATATACGTGGTTCTGCAAAATGAACTGATTCTGCAGAATGACGGATATGTGAATATTAGAGCACCATAGAGTACTTTGTTCCCATCTCTGCAAATTCAATAATTATAAAGATTTCCACTTTCAACTCCTAAATACGTGGTTCTGCAGAATGCCGGATATAGAAATATTAGAACAACCTAAAGTAGCTGTTTACTATCACATGTCCCTGCAAATTTCGATAATTATAAACATTTCCACTGTCAACCTCTAAATACGTGGTTCTGCAGAATTCACTCACTCTACAGAATGACGGATATATAAAATATTAGAACAACCTAAAGTAGCTGTTTACTATCACATGTCCTTGCAAAATTCGATAATTAAAAACATTGCCACTTTCAACCCCTGAATACGGGGTTCTGCAGAATGACGGATATACAAATATTAGAACAACCTAAAGTAGCTGTTTACTATCACATGTCCCTGCAAAATTCGATAATTATAAACATTTCCACTTTCAACCCCTAAATACGTGGTTCTGCAGATTTCACTCACTCTGCAGAATGACAGATATATAAATAATAGAACAACCTAGAGTACCTGTTTACTATCACATGTCCCTGCAAAATTCGATAATTATAAACATTTCCACTTTCAACCCCTAAATACGTGGTTCTGCAGATTTCACTCACTCTGCAGAATGACGGATATATAAATAATAGAACAACCTAGAGTACCTATTTACTATCACATGTCCCTGCAAAATTCGATAATTATAAACATTTCCACTTTCAACCCCTAAATACGTGGTTCTGCAGAATTCACTCATTCTGCAGAATGACGGATATATAAATATTAGAACAACCTAAAGTAGCTGTTTACTATCACATGTCCCTGCAAAATTCGATAATTATAAACATTTCCACTTTCAACCCCTAAATACGTGGTTCTGCAGAATTCACTCATTCTGCAGAATGACGGATATATAAATATTAGAACAACCTAAAGTAGCTGTTTACTATCACATGTCCCTGCAAAATTCGATAATTATAAACATTTCCACTTTCAACCCCTAAATACGTGGTTCTGCAGATTTCACTCACTCTGCAGAATGACGGATATATAAATAATAGAACAACCTAGAGTACCTGTTTACTATCACATGTCCCTGCAAAATTCGGTAATTATAAACATTTCCACTTTCAACCCCTAAATACGTGGTTCTGCAGAATTCACTCATTCTGCAGAATGGCGGATATATAAATATTAGAACAACCTAAAGTAGCCGTTTACTATCACATGTCCCTGCAAAATTCGATAATTATAAACATTTCCACTTTCAACCCCTAAATACGTGGTTCTGCAGATTTCACTCACTCTGCAGAATGACGGATATATAAATAATAGAACAACCTAGAGTACCTGCTTACTATCACATGTCCCTGCAAAATTCGATAATTATAAACATTTCCACTTTCAACCCCTAAATACGTGGTTCTGCAGAATTCACTCATTCTGCAGAATGACGGATATATAAATATTAGAACAACCTAAAGTAGCTGTTTACTATCACATGTCCCTGCAAAATTCGATAATTATAAACATTTCCACTTTCAACCCCTAAATACGTGGTTCTGCAGATTTCACTCACTCTGCAGAATGACGGATATATAAATAATAGAACAACCTAGAGTACCTGTTTACTATCACATGTCCCTGCAAAATTCGATAATTATAAACATTTCCACTTTCAACCCCTAAATACGCGGTTCTGCAGAATTCACTCATTCTGCAGAATGACGGATATATAAATATTAGAACAACCTAAAGTAGCTGTTTACTATCACATGTCCCTGCAAAATTCGATAATTATAAACATTTCCACTTTCAACCCCGAAATACGTGGTTCTGCAGAAATCACTCATTCTGCAGAATGACGGATATATAAATATTAGAACAACCTAAAGTAGCTGTTTACTATCACATGTCCCTGAAAAATTCGATAATTATAAACATTTCCACTTTCAACCTCTAAATACGTGGTTCTGCAGAATTCACTCATTCTGCAGAATGACGGATATATAAATATTAAAACAACCTAAAGTAGCTGTTTACTATCACATGTACTTGCAAAATTCGATAATTAAAAACATTTCCACTTTCAACCCCTAAATACGTGGTTCTGCAGAATTCACTTATTCTGCAGAATGACGGATATACAAATATTAGAACAACCTAAAGTAGCTGTTTACTATCACTTGTCCCTGCAAAATTTAATAATTATAAACATTTCCACTTTCAACCCCTAAATACGTGGTTCTGCAGAATTCACTCATTCTGCAGAATGACGGATATATAAATAATAGAACAACCTAGAGTACCTGTTTACTATCACATGTCCCTGATAAATTCGATAATTATAAATATTTCCACTTTCAACCCCTAAATACGTGGTTCTGCAGAATTCACTCACTCTGCAGAATGACTGATATATAAATATTATATTTTTACAAAGCTAATCTCAGTAAATTATATTATTATATCAATGAATTTGACTGGAATCAGCTGGAAATTTTTGAAGATGTTAATATAGCTTGTAACTTTTTTTACACTATACTCTATTCTTTTTTAGACGAGTGTGTGCCACTTAGAAAATCACGGGTGAATTCTTATCCCAGCTGGTATTCTTTTGAAATTATAAACGGTATAAAAGAAAAGATAAGACTATTCAAAATGCATAATAAGAATCCATCTAATACTTATTATTTTAATCGTTACAAACGTCTTCGTTCCCAAATAAAATTAAAAATAAAAAAGGCTTATATGCCTATGTAACTCAAGCTCAAAATTCTCTTTTATCTGATCCAAATAAATTTTGGGGTTTTATCAATAGTAAAACTAATAATTCTAGAATTCCACCTTGTATGACTTTAAATGATTCTATATTAAAAACTCCTTGTGAAATTGTAAATGGTTTTGCGTCTTATTTCAAAAGTGTTTATTCCTCCTCTAAGCCCTCCTCTTTTCCTAAAATAAGTCCTCTTACCAACCAAACAATAAATATCAGCAATATTACCCATGTGCAAATTGGCAATGCTATAAAACAAATTAAAAATAATAAATCCACTGCTCCTGATTTAGTCCCCAATTTTATCATCAAAGACTGTTCTACCCCATTATCAAATGCTTTTTATCATATTTTTAACTTATGCATAAAAACTTGTTCATTCCCAAATTCATGGAAAGTAGCGCGCATAGTACCAGTTTTTAAAAGTGGTAACAATAACAATATAATGAACTACACACCAATAGCTATACTCTCCAATATAAGTAAAATTTTTGAAATGATAATTTATCAATCTATTTATCCAAATATTAGTAATTTAATAACTATTTACCAACATGGTTTTATGGCGAAAAGGTCTACATCTACAAATCTCTTCTCTTTTATTCAGTTTATTTCATCTGAACTGGACGGGAACAAATAAGTCGATGTTGCATATACCGATTTTTCCAAGGCGTTCGATTGTATAAATCATAGTATTATTATTCATAAACTGGACGCTTTTGGATTTTCTTCTTCCTTAAAACGCCTCATGTCATCTAACTTAGAAAATAGATTGTTGTATGTTAATTACATGGGACATAACTCTATTCCTATTTCTGCCACTTCAGGTGTCCCCCAAGGCTCTAACCTTGGTCCTTTACTTTTCCTTATCTTCATCAATGATATTACCACAGTTATCAAAAATAAAAAAACTCCTCTTTGCTGATGATTTGAAAATATATGGCTCAGTATTGAATCTCTCTGATTGTTTGTCGCTGCAAGATGATTTAAATAACATAAATAATTGGTGTATTTCAAATAAACTATTTCTTAATGTGACAAAATGTAAAACAATTTCTTACTGAAGGAAAACACCTTTTATATATTCGTATTCAATAGATAACACTACCCTAGAACGTGTTACTACTATTAAAGATTTAGGTGTAACATTCGATGTAAAATTATCATTTTCTCCACATATCACTAATGTTGTCTCTTCTTCTTTAAAAATGCTAGGTTTCATAAAAAGAAATACTAGATCCTTCACTAACCTTGATTCAATTGTCACTCTTTATAATGCTTTTGTCAGGTCCAAACTGGAATATTGTAGTACTATTTGGAACCCGTTTTACGACAAATATGATTATATAATTGAATCAGTGCAACGTAAATTTTTAAAATTTTTGTACTTTAAAAAACATCGGCATTATCCTTCCGTCGATTATTCATATAATACTTTACTTCAGCCTTTCAACTTTGTTAAACTCTCCCTTCGACGCCAATGTGCTTACTTAATTTATCTATATAAAATTATTCATAATTTGGTTGATGATCCTGAAACCCTTTCTCTCCTTTCCTTCCATGCTCCTACAAACACAACTAGAAACAATAAATGTTTTTACCTGTCTAGAGCTTCTACAAATATGCTTTTGAAATCTCCGCTATTTTCTATGTGCACGCTTTTGAATTCAATTTATAATCAGGTTGATATTTTCAGTATTTCAATTTCTGCTTTTAGGAACCAATGTTCAAAAATTCTGGCTGACTCATTTGATTAATTTGTAATTCTTTTCTTATATATCTACTATATTATTATTATATGTGTATTTTCGTTATATATTTTTGTATATGTTTTTTTTTTAATCTGTTATTGGGTCATTGACCTGTTGATCATTATATATTAAATAAATAAATAAATAAATAAATAAATAAATAAATATTTCCACTTTCAACCCCTAAGTACGTGGTTCTGCAGAATTCACTCACTCTGCAGAATGACTGATATATAAATATTAGAACAACCTAAAGGAGCTGTTTACTATCACATGTACTTGCAAAATTCGATAATTAAAAACATTTCCACTTTTAACCCCTGAATACGTGGTTCTGCAGAATTCACTTATTCTGCAGAATGATGGATATACAAATATTAGAACAACCTAAAGTAGCTGTTTACTATCACTTGTCCCTGCAAAATTTAATAATTATGAACATTTCCACTTTCAACCCCTAAATACGTGGTTCTGCAGAATTCACTCATTCTGCAGAATGACGGATATATAAATAATAGAACAACCTAGAGTACCTGTTTACTATCACATGTCCCTGATAAATTCGATAATTATAAACATTTCCACTTTCAACCCCTAAGTACGTGGTGCTGCAGAATTCACTCACTCTGCAGAATGACGGATATATAAATATTAGAACAACCTAAAGTAGCTGTTTACTATCACATGTCCCTGCAAAATTCAATAATTATAAACATTTCCACTTTCAACCCCTGAATACGTGGTTCTGCAGAATTCACTCATTCTGTTTAACATGCTTCCTACAGGAAGTGGAGGCCTTTAAAACTGACCAATCACATCATAGTTCAAAATTTTGTAAAAAAGTAAAAATCAATGTGTTTTCTGGAAAAACTCTTGATTGTCCAACTCATTTATTAAATTATGAACGCTTGCTTTATCCAATCTAAGTAAACTATTGAAATTCGAATCCGGAATTTCAAATGGATTCAAGGAGTCCCGTAAATTTATTTTTATTACCTTTACACAGTTTCTATATTATCACAGGAATAATATTATTTTATGCAAATTACACCAAAAAAGAATTTACGTATTTAAATGTTCTTCTAAAAGAGCCCCTATATATAAAATTTGTTGAATGTTTTTTTATATATATAACCGACATACGCACAATCTAAAATATTTTGCGTTTCCTACAGACAAGTAATAATTGACAGTAAATATTTACAAGAAATCGGAACGTTTTACGAGTACTCGTTTGTTACGATATGCGTCAGAATTGCATTTTTGATCGCAGTGATTTCCGAGTCTTACAGATATCGTATCTAACGTTACGAGCGTGCACAGAATTGCAGCAATAGTATATAATCAAATTGTACTTCTTCAGCTAGATTTATAGTTTACATACCATAACTTACGACAACATGAACATTTTACCAGACCCCATAGATAATAAATCTATCAATAATTTTTGTTTAACATGCTTTCTACAAGAATTAGATGCCTTTAAAACTGACCACGTGTCATATCTCAAAATTTTGTAAACAAGTAAAAATCAATGTGCTCTCTTGAAAAAAATGTCACACCAGTAGTAAGAGGGTATCGATAGCCAGACTTGACAATGTAAAAGACAAAGAAAGAGAATTTTGTTTAAATGGAGTTTGTGTGAGAGCGAGAGAGATGCAAGAGTAGAAAGAGAATTAAGTGCGGTGGGTTATCGGACTCTGAGCGAATCAGAATGGAGTATCCAGGGTCTAAACGAATCACGATAAGGGTATCCAGGGTCTGAACGAATCAGAATCGATGATGCAGAGTCTGAACGAATCGCGATGTCGGTATCTAGAGTCCTAATCAATAGGAATTCCCTAGTCGCGCTGGCGGATGTCGCATTGGGGGCTATCACGATACGTGTATTCTGGTATTGTATTAACGTGCAGACTTTAAATAATAGATGGAAGAAATATAATGGTACGCTAATGCGATGTGGAATTTGATTGTATATCTTCTTAATGTAAACTATGAGATCACATCATCTTTTCCTCGTGGCTGTTAGTCCGCTGTGGAATTTTTTGTGCCACTTAGAATAATGTAAACATTTCAGATCCAGGGCAAAGTGATCTCTAGTCTTCGGCTGTTTGTATGTATGTAGACATAACGATTTTCTCGTCTTGAGATGACGTCTCTTATTTTATTATTTAATATCATTTTATAAAACAATTTAGTGATAAGTATTAAGTGTAATCTTTAATATTTGTATTGTGTGTTGTTTGTGATTATTAAAGTGATTGATTAGAGTATTTGGAATGTTTTTTATAATAATAAGTGTTAAACGAAGAGATATCATGCCCTTGCTGTTATGAGAAATGGAATATATTTGGAAAAGCTTTACTTAATTTCGTCTGAAGGTAAGATTATTTAGAAATAAAACATGTTACTTGTTTATAAAAAGTTAAGTGTAATCTTCACATTTTATTAAATATAGTATACAATAATAGTAAAACATAATATATAATACAATATTAAGGATATATATTTTACATTAAAATTAGTGAACTTACTTTTATATTATAATCATTAATTTAAATATACTTATAAGTTAATTATAAATACATACATTTGAATAACATATTTTAAAGTAAAGTAATATAACAATAAGGGTTATTATTTTATATTATAAATGAGTGGTTACCTGATTTAAATGTTAAACTTTAATATGATATATGCCATCACAAATAAATATATAAATATTAAGTTTCGTTTACGAGTATTTTTTCTTTTTCACAGTTCCAAACGGTTCAGAACTAATATCATTAAATTTTCTTTTAAGATTAAACATTTTGAGACGTTTTAATTTGATCGCAAGATAGTACACGAAATTGTTTAGTGCGTATAATTTTATTTTCGTATTTCAGGACAACAGGTTCAGTGTATTCAGTAATCATTTTTACTAAATTATCAAAATTAACTATATTTTCATTGCTTACATTAATTGATATGCCTTTAATTTTGTATTCTGTTTTAATATTATTTTTATCGCCAGATACACACATTGAAAATGAGTAATGTTTTGGACCCCCAGATGCAAAAGTGTTTATATAAGAACCTTTACAATATTTATTGAATTCGTTCGTCATATCACCCAAAAAAAATCCGTGTTCCGGAATCCACTCGTTTGGTTTTTGGGTATAAATTATACTATCTGTGTCACAGTACAGTGCACGAGTTCCAAGTTTATCTAAATATTTGTAAAGGTATATACGTGATAGTGCAGTTGTATAAGCTGCTATGAAAACATTTGTGGTAGGAGAAACTTGTCTATTATTGTCCTTCCACGTAATATACATAATTTCTTCATTGATAGGTATGGTTGACTGTACTTCATAATTTGGATTGCAGATATATGTTATTAATTCCTCATATGTAGAAATAATTTTAGTGTGAGTTAAGTCATCTCTCATACCAAAGCGGCCCTATAAACTATTCAATTGCAATTTTGAAAGAGATCTTAAACCAGGATTATTTTGTACTTTATTTTTATCTAGCAATATTCCCTCTCGTTTAAAAAAATCTTGAATATATTTTTCTTTTAAATTTTCATTATTTAAACATTCAATAGGCCAGTCACTAGCTTCTTGTTTAATTTTTTAAAAATTATTGACATAGTTTGCAAATAAACCACCAGTTTTTGAATTTGGATCATATTTTTCAGTTTCAAATTTCCAAACTTCGTATATTTGAACAATTTTATAATCTTTAGAGGCAGCTAAACGAACTTCATCAACGACCCATGTAGATGTTAATTCTCTTTCAGTATCAGAGTGTGTACAGTCATTGATATTCATATTCTCCGCACAAGTTCGACATAAAACAAACATACATTTTTTGTTTATTTTCATTGGTAATACGGGATGATATAATTCATGTGGCAGTAATATTGTACATATAATTAATCCCTCAAAATTAAAAATATCTGGACAATCATCACCTATATATATTGTTGGATGACCGACGGGTAGGCTGAATATTTGTTAATGTACGGATATAAGCTACAAATATCAGATTAATAAATTTTTTCGTTTTTACTTTCATCAATTTTATAATGAGTTACCATTGTTTCAACTCTTCCTCCATAGAAACTGTCACGTGGATTTATGGGCTTTATAGACAATATTTCACATGTATTAAAAAACTGTTGTAAATTAATATTATTTTTACGATTTTTTTCGAATTGACAACCCCATATTTCTATTACTTCAAATCCTGCACCTTTTAATATTTCTACTTTTCTAATTCTTGATTCATATCGAAAATTCATTGTATCGTCTGCAGAATTTAATAATGAAATATTACGGTTGTGTGGATAACATATAGGACAACCATGATACCAACAGCCCTGATATTCAAATATTATTTTTTTATTTTCTATTTCTGTGTACCCGTCTACTTTAAAACCTAATACACTACGTTCATTATTATTAAAAGCGTGTTGTATTTTAATGTTTCGTTCTTCCTCCTCCCACAATAACCAAATAGTTGCTTCAAAAGAATATTTTTGTTTACATCTGTAACCAGGTGGTGGCACAATAGCTATTTTATTTTCTTTCAAATATTTTTTTCTGTACTTATAAAGACATGCACTAGCTATGGTTATTGAACGTCTAAAAATATCAATATTATTATTTTCAAAAAATTAAGTTTTAAATTTCATACATGCTTCCCGTAATATATTGACGTCATTTATACAGTATTTAATTAATTCTTTCTTCAAATTAAAAATACAATTAGACTGTTTGTTTTCGTTATACCATTTATTAAAACTTACATTTTCATCGGAACTCATACTCTGTGTAGGATAATATTGTTTTGGGGGCATGGGTCCAATATAATCTAAATTTTCACTTCGAATGAAATAATAAAGGAAATAACCTTTTTCCAAAACATTATCACATTTCAAGTCAAGTGCACTAGGCATCTTACTTAAATTCATAGGTAAAAAATTTAAACTATCAATAAAGTTTATGGTTTTTAAACGGATATTTAATATTTTATTGCCCCGAATTAATATGTCCGGTGTTAATTTTAAAGTACCAGCTATGTATCTTAAAAGAAAATGTCCATCATACGATCAAAGATTATGAGCAATTACAATAATCTCTTTCAAATTTTGTCGTGGTAACATTAAATATTCAAAAAACTGTTTTATAGGATTTTCCATAAATACATGTTCACGAATACCACAATTATTACAAAATTTATTACTCACATTAATACTTCTTCCTAGACAATGTATGTAAGATTGTTGGGCTACACAAAGGACTGGTATGTGTTCAAATGAAATCTTTTCTTTCTTCCTTTTAGATGAATGGGGTGATGCCTTATCGTCGTAGAATGGTGTATTTTGTGAACATTCCAAATCAAAAAAGATGTAAAGTACACGTGCAGCTGTTTTTGAATCGTCAGTCGTAATAACTTTCATAAAACATTGATGATTCGGTAGAAAATGTTGCTAACAAAAAACAATAAATAAAATTAGAAATATTTAACTAAAAATATAGAATACAATAGAATTAATTACTTGACATACGGAGCAAAATATTTCAAGCATTCGTGGGCTGTTTTTCTTGTATTCAGGTTATGTTTTGGAACATTTCTTGCAATATTTAATAACTTCACACATTGATCTATTTTAAGTGTATGTATTAACTCTTTTATGATTTTCAAAGCAATCCTGTCCATTAAACTGTCTTTGACATTCGTTACATATTACAAGTATATTATTTACACTTTCGATGTGCGAACTATTACACCGTGAACATGAAAAAGGACATCTATGTGCACCTTTCATTTTGTAACCCAAATGACATTTACGACAATAATACGATAAACTAAATGCACCAGTTACTCTAATAATTGGATTATAGTGATTATTAAAATATAAAATATCAATATATTGGTCAGTACGGTTAAAGACGTCAGGTCCTTCAAAAATAATTTCTCAAATAGAATAATTTTAAATATTTTTAAATTATTTTGAAAGTCTTGCAATAGGGTCCTCTACCATAGTCATATTTTAACTATCTTAAATAAGAAGACGAAAATATTCATAAATTAATGAGTATTAGTGAAAAAAATTTCTTTAAATATTGACTAGGTCACAAACTATAAGCGATTGAAGATTATTACTAATTGGGTATGATGCGTTAGGTACTAAGAATTTGATTGGTGGCCTGATTTTAAAAAGGAGAATCGCGCGTCTTTAGCGGTCACCTTTAAAAGAATTTGAAATGACATGTTGTTCCATAACCTAACAAAACATTTAACAAGTTTGTGTTTGATGAATTTGTTTAATTATAACATCTAGTAATATTAACAATAATAATATATTTATAATTAAATCAATTTGTAATATTAATTCAATTAATAATAATATTAGTTAAATTAATATTGAAACTTCAAAACAGGCCAACACTGGCGCCATCCGTCGTCATGCTTTGTGTAATAATATTGTCAAACTGTTTCAATGTTCTATAATTTATTAGGAAAAAAAGGATATTATTTACGTTATTTATACTTAATAATAATTTCTTCATGAATATAACGTATAAGTTTTTATTTACAAACATTTCAGCTATGCAAACATGAAAAAAATTGTTCCCTCTATAACTAACAGTTTGTCCCATTGTTTGTCGATCACTTGTTAGTCCCTGCTACGTCACGCACAAATTCTTAAACTTTAAAAATTAATATCTCGCTTATTACGTAAAATTTTTAAGTCGCGTTTGCACTAAAATTCTTATTTTATCCTGTTCTTACAGAAAAAAAAATAAAAGAAAAATGGTATAGGACCCTATTCTTCAATTCCTGCACGGTTGTCTAAATTTATGTTAAATTTTTGACATAAATCAATGGCATGTTGTTTTTGTAAATTTTCATTTTTTATATAAATCTTGATTTTCCAAATACGCAATACTTAATACAATAGCTCTAGCTAAACACAAATTATCGTTATTTTTTATGTTTATTATCGAATGTTTTCGGCGACAGTATTCTTCAAACGGTACATATTTTAAATTCGGTTTTCCTTTACCTGATGGCATAATTGTATGAGCTACCGATAACATAAGGGTGTCATTTAGGAGAAAATTTTTGTTACTCTGTAATAAACTTTGTATGGCATTTACAATAACATTCGATGATAATTCAGAAATTTTTTTGTAACTTATACCATTTGGATAATCTAGGGAATTTTCGCTAAACATTTCAATACCTATTCGATCTGAAGGTAAAATTTTCATTTCGTCAGCTAAATATTTTATTAGTCTATCAAATATGGAATTTAACCATTGAACAGGATTTTCGTTTGAGGAATACGTATTTACTGCAATATTAATTTTACGCCATGCAGATTTGAATTTTTTCATTTTTCTTTCACGAATATTTAAAATTTTGAATACCCGGCACCAGTGTTGTAAATGTGGCTGCATTGCGCCCGGCACTCATATTTTTTAAGCCCAAATAAGTCACACCCAAGTGAGGTGTATCGTTAAGTGATTGAATTTGCTCATTTGTTAACGATGAAAATCTTTCCGGTAGGAATATAGAAAAGGCCCCCAAATCACAAAAAATTTTATCGCCAAAAGATTTGGTTTTAATTTGTTTATTTTTTTTAACTTTATATGGTTGATAGTAGTTAAACAAGGCGGGTTCTGGACCAAATGTAGGTCAATCTCCCCCAGGTGACCTGGTTCAAGGTCGCCCGCAGCTCAAACGCCGCTGTCCACCATCAGCGGACCCCATGGGCGTGGTTCGCCAGAGCGCAAGTCCGAACCCCCTCCAAGTAGAGCGCAGGTCCTAGTCCCCACCCCCTGCCGGTAGAGCGCAAGTCCGAACCCCCTCCAGGTAGAGCGCAGGTCCTAGTCCCCACCCCCTCCTGGTAGAGCGCAGGTCAATAACCTCAAGGCTTACTCGCAGGTGTTGCTGACACCTGTTATGAGAATCCAGTTTGTACAAGTTTCAACTTGTCTGACCAACTTCGTAGAGGATGTAACAATGAGTCATGCTCATAAAAAGAGATTAAGTGTGTGAGAACGTTCTAAAAACTGCTTTCCCTCAATCCAACCATAAGGTCACGTTCTAAAAATAAATTAACTACCATAAAAAAGATTAAGTGTGTATATAAACGCGCACGTGAAGTTTTCATATTAGTTACTATTTAGTATTGTATGTAACTAATAACAAAATGTCGTGGATACACAAAATTACATGTCCACATATTGCAATAGATTTATTGTACGATTGCCATTTCTTGGATATAGTAATGGTTGATACGGAATCTGAAATTGACGTTGAAATATATAACAGAAATGGTAAATCTTTAACAACATTTTCAACAGCAAAAACGGTGGAAGAAGAAGAAGATAACACTTATTATTTAAAAATTAACTTCTCTAATCCAAAGATTGAAATTCACCTAATTACATACATGATACAGGACAAGGAGTATATACAGTACGATATATGTGACATTGCATGCATATGTGAAATAGAATTAATGCTCATCGCTGAAGGATTTGATTCAGATGGTTATGGTCCTTTGTACAAAAACATTATATGTGTTGCAGAGGATTTCAGCTTACATTTGTGCGATTGTGGTACTTGTAAAAGCATAACAGATTTTATTTAACATTTTAAAGATGGCTTCTGTAAACCAAGAGCAACTTCTAAAGCTGCAAGAATATATAAAAGCTATAAATCTACATAAGAAGAAGTTAAAAAGATTAAAGCGTGATATTAATGCGTTTTGCAAAGTCAGAAATATGTTTGCAAGTTTTAGCAATTTAAGTATTAATAATGAGTTCGAAGAAGGTGCAATTCAACGAAAATGTTAAAATTCATCATATGATTGTTTGGGTGTACGCATACAATCAAGCTAGAAAAAGTCATTGGATACAAATGGCTGCAGATAGAACCCGGTTTAGGCATAAAATTGATACTTTTTATAAAATTACACTTGAACCCATCTTGAAGCAAATACATGAAAAAATGCTATAAAAATAGTTGTATGGGGAAAACGTCGTTCACCTTGTTCGCATCAGACATGACGTCAACCAACTGGTTCGTGATGAGCCAAGCTGCTGCCGCGGTTCAAGGTTTAGCGCAGGTGTTGTCGAAACTGGTTTTGAAACTGGTTATGAGGATCCAGTTTGTACAGGTTTCAACTTGTCTAAATACGTTCGTACAGGATGTAACGATGAGTCATGCTGCAGCTGCAGAAGTCATGTACTAAAAATATATTAGTTTTTTGTACAAATTTACTGGTATAAAAGCAGCGTCAATTCTATAGAACTTCATATTAACACACAAGTTACTGAACAGTGTACATAATCCTGACCAACATAACGATGGCTTCAATACTTAACAAAGTCAACCAGCTCGCTCAAGTGAAACCGTTAATCCCTGCTGATCAACTTGGTCAAGAGAAAAAGCATCAAATTGTCAAGATAGTTAAAACTACAACAAAATATGGAGAACGCATCCTCGTGGAGTTGGAAACATGCAAGGTGTTTTTGGGTCTATCGTTCAATAAATTGACTCAACAGGACATTGATGAACTAAATAAAGAAGCAGATGCTGCAAAGCTATATTTAATATTTAAGGGAAAAATTGGGAAAATAAATCAAGTTGAATTTTCCGAATGAATAATTTAAAGTTGAGCATCAGATCATAGTCAAGCATAAGTAACTGAACAGTAACGATTTGCAATCAGAATAAAAATGGCTTCAGTTGTAGTGAAACTTAATCAAATTCCGAATGCTAAACCTATTTGTTATATAAAAAAGCTTCATGAGACTGAAAAGTATAAAATTATCCAATTTAAGAAGTACGGCGAAAGAATTCTTTTGGAACTTGAAGAATGCGTCCTGTTTCTGGGGGTTCAATTTATCAACGTAACTCAAGAGGAATTAAACGAGTTGAATCAACAATCCAACTTAGGAAAACTGTATTTCCAATATATGGGTAAAATTGGTCAACTAAATAATGTAAAATTTCTAATTTTTATGTAAAGTATTGTCAATATAATTGTAGAATTAAATGTTGCTTAATAAACAATAATTTTATGTGAATATGTGTTTCATTTTAACACAACCTTTCATACATACACACACATACACACACACACACACATACACACATACTAAATAAAACAAAAAATTAGGTATAAATTTTATTTATTTAAAAATAATACATAAAAACCTTATAAATACATTATATGTTACATTGCATGCACTCTTTTATTAATGGATATCTTCCTCCAGCTTGATCTTCATCTTCATTTTCAGTAAAATTTGATGACGACGAATGTATGGTACAACTTTTATACTTTTGAAATTTTTCATTTACACGCCAAGTTTCGGGGAACTTCTACCATTGATCCTCAATTTGTCTCTTAGCATACACCATAATAAATTCCATGGGTAATTGGGCAATTTCCTCTTCGCACATAAACTTCAATATACCGCCATGATTGTAGAATGTTTGAAATGCATTGTACATGTTAAATTTATTGTTGAACCATTTTACTAACGAATAAACATTTCGAACGGCACAATTGTTAAGATGTAAATTGCAATATTCTACCGCAATTGGTTCACGCAGCTGAGATAATGCGGGACAACCAATATCATCTAAATTAATTACTTTACTGTGCACATACGTTTGTAACCAATTCTTTTTTTCTAAACCTTTAACGTATATAGTATCAATTTCAGTAGAATTCAACAATTCCTGAATTGTTATACTTATATTAGAGTACGGAATTTCACCACAACACCACTCTAAATTATGAAAATATTTAGTTAACCAAACTACATTACGTTGTGTTTTACTGCTTAAAGTAGACCAAGAGTACGGTGGTTTAAAATTTTTTGACGCACATAATTCACTTTCAATATTAATTATTGCAATTTCCTTGCAAACAAATTCATTATTTTCAAGTATTTTGAATCCTTGCAAATCAACGATGACTGAAAACATTTTTGAAATGCAACGCTTGAACCGTAGAATCAGAATGAACAAAAATGTTTATTCTACAGCGCTTTTATGTACCCAGCTGTTATGATCACTACTAAATCCAAGCCATTTTACATAAACCATATCACCTTTTCGTTTCACTACTTTTTCTACTAAATAAACATCAGGATGTTTTACTTTTTGCAATTCATCAGTGTAGAATAATCCGCGAATAGATTGATTTTGATAATCTTTAAGCTCATATGTTGTAGGATTAGTAAGTTTTACCTTAGTAACCACAAATATTTCATTACTCCAATTCGGTGTATAACCTTTTTCAAAGTTACCACGATGTTTACTTATTCGCACATGGTCCCCAACCTTGAACTTTATATTTTTTAAATTAACAGCTTTAATGTGATTATAAGCTGAGTACAGAATTTGTTTTTCATTTCTTTTCATAACATCAATCGGTTTCATATTAATTGTTCTATGCTTTGTATTATTGTACTTATTTACAATACTTTGCAAAATATTTAACCACTTATAGGAGCCTTGAAAGCTAAATTCTTTCCACATTAACGATTTAAGTGTGCGGTTGACACGTTCAACTATGCTTGCCTTTTTAGTGCTAAATGTAGAATAATGACTGATACTGTATTTTTTCATTAATTTTTGGAAATTATTATTATAAAATTCTTTACCCATATCAGTATGCATGTTTTTTGGTATGCGATTGCTACGTTTAAAAATGTTTTGCATTGATTTTGAAACATCACCTCCCGTTTTATTTTTTACCGGCTCAACCCATACATATTTGGAAAAAATATCAATTACTACAAGTATATACCGATAGCCTTTATTGAATTTTGCATATGGTAACATTTCCACTAGATCTGCTTGAAATGTTTCATCCAAACCTTTTACAATAACATGTCTACGCTTAAAATTAATTCTTGCCGGCTTATGTAGCTCGCTAACAATATCACGTTTAACCTTAGACATGTCTGCCGGTTATAATGATGCTTGTGAACTTGGATTAGGTTTCACCGCCTGACTCCCTCGTTCTGATTTGGCAACAGACTGTGACTTCTTTTTAGATGGTTGCTCCAGCTTTAAATGTTTATACAACTCCTCAACATCATGTTGAATTTTTTTAATAATTTGAACGGTTGTAGTTATTATATTAGACGATAAATTCTCTTGTTCATTAAGCTTTTTAATAATATTATTTAAAGCTTTTTCCAGATACTTCTTGTTTACAGCATCATTATCATCAATGGGAACACTTATATTTACAAGTCGTTTGTCATTTAAATTAAATGTTTCATCGTCTTCATCATAGTCATCATAAGCTCTATACTTGGCGGAATGGTGTCCAAACTTGTTGAGAGGCATCTTGATACTGAAGTTAATATATGATATTTGCCTCTTTTAACTCTTCTATTATTGAGACTATTTCAATATTGTGATTATTGTTACCTGCTGCTTGTGATGCCAGCAACAATTTTAACCTCTCAACAAGTTCATTGAGATTATCCCAGTGTACATAATTTATAGGATTTTGATTGTAAATCATATGCAAACCACCACCTTCCTTTTGCAGCAAAGTTGGCTTAATAATGTTTTTATACTTTTCAGAACGATTCCCTAAAATTTGGCCTGTTGATGTATTACCCCGCCTATGCGCATTTGTTCTTTTTAATATATCATGATAATTATCCAGGTCGCTTTTTTTAAACCCTACAGGATTCTTTTTAAAAATTAACTCGTATAGACCTGGAGTTCCAATATACCTTATTTTTTGCTCACCTTTAACGTTAAGAATTACATCATTACCATCGAAATCAATATTTGTATTTCCAATTGTGAACTTATCAGTAGTGGGATCATGTTTACATATGTTCAATGTACTCTCGAGGTAGTGAAGCATATTGCTGAAGGTATTCATCAAATACTTCTCTAGATAAATCAGCTGTAATATCATGTACATTATAAGCATCTTCTTCTTCTTGCGGTTCATGTTCTGCAATAATTTCGGTGTCAACAAATGATGGTAAATCCTGCACCTTTTCTTTGGATTTATTGTCAGATTTTTTTGTTTCTTTTGTATGCTCCAAATTAGCTTTTTCCATTTTCGGTTCAGTTTTAATTCGTTCCTGCTTAATATTGCTAATATCATAAAGTTTACTTGATAAATCTTTTAACTTTTTTGTTAATGGTTGATATGATTTTTCAAGTTCAATTTCCTTTTCTATAGTACCCTCTTTTAAAGCCTGCAATTTTCTTTTGACAGCCTTACGAGCTTTTATTAATTTTTCTTTGAGATATTTATTCATACCGAAACGAGTTAGAAACAGGTCAAAAACGGGTCAAAAACAGCTAAAAACGGGTCAAAAACGGGTTAGAAAGAGATAACAAACGACCAAAAACGGGTCAATAAGAGCTAAAAACTGGTTAATAACAGCTAAAAACGGGTCAATAACGGCTAAAAAAACGGGTCAAAAACAGCTAAAAACGGGTCAAAAACGGGTTAGAAACAGATAACAGTCAAAATCGGGTCAATAAGAGCTAAAAACTGGTTAATAACAGCTAAAAACGGGTCAATAACGGCTAAAAACGGGTCAAAAACAGCTAAAAACGGGTCAAAAACGGGTTAGAAACAGATAACAAACAGCCAAAAACGGGTCAATAACGGCTAAAAACGGGTCAAAAACAGCTAAAAACGGGTTAAAAACTGGTAGCTGTTATCTCTAGAGGATACAAATAAGGAATGGTGTGTATGTTAAATTTGTTAAGCTATTTATTGAAAATTATAAAGTGATCAAACCCTTTTCTATATCTGCCGTTATTTAGATCACACTCTTTGTTGATGATAATAAATCCATAATTATCACACCAACAAAATGAGCATATATCTTTGAACTGACTGTACGTCATATCTGTCCCCACATGATCTGTATACACATGTTTGAGATTCATCTCATCCTGCTTAAAAAGAATTATAAGGTTTGCATTGTCACGAATTAAATGTTTTGGAATGCGTGTGTATGTCTGACATAAATAAAAACAGTCAACTAATTTATGACGTCCCATACAAAAATAATCTCGCATAACATTTTGTTTATCACAACTAACATCATCAAATATAAAAACTGTGTTGCGTTTAACACTTTCAGGTAAAATTACATTATTGCTGCTACCATAAGCACTAAATGTAATTCCAGGTATTGGTTTCAAGAGTTGCTCCAAATACTCGTATTTAGGTTGACTTAGAGATTTTGAATAAACGTTTACATGTTCAAAACATAAACCATTGGGATGTTCAATTAAAGCAATTATGAGGTTAGTTTTACCACAACCAGATGGTCCTGTTACAATACATCTCATGCATGATGGTAATAATTTACTGTGACGGACAGTTTGTTTAAATTCAAGATCACAGTTCTCAACGTTTAAAGTTAAAGGTTGTTTTATAACCTCCATGATTGTTCAATCAGTACTGACGTATAAATAAGCTGCACATATATATTATACCTCATTTGTAATGCGTGTGCAAAAGGTGACACATCGTAAACGGGGTGCTGGAATTTTAAATAGACTTATAAATAAACTTCCCATAGAACTTCATATCCCTGGTTATAACTATTGTGGACCTGGTACTCGGTTGGGGAAGCGACTTTTACGAGGTGACAAAGGTGTCAATAAACTGGATGAAGCATGTAAGCAGCACGACATAGCATATTCTCAGAGTAAAAGTCTTAAGGATCGTCACGAAGCAGACCGAATTCTAGCAGAACAGGCTTTTCAACGATTGAAATCTTCAGACGCATCCTTGAGTGAAAAAATTGCATCTCTTGGTGTAAATTCAGCTATGAGTGCAAAAGTTAAATTGGGGATGGGCCGTGAAACAAAAAGAATGGGAAATGCGCTACCTTTCAAAGATGTTGTGAAACGTGCTCGACTAGCGTTGCGAACAACTAAAGCCAAAGACTTAAAAAATGCTGCTAGGGTAGCTTTTAATTCGGTAAATCAAATCAGACGGCAAATTAGAAAA
This sequence comes from Ophonus ardosiacus, assembly GCA_943142095.1. NCBI lineage: Eukaryota > Metazoa > Arthropoda > Insecta > Coleoptera > Carabidae > Ophonus > Ophonus ardosiacus. The sequence continues at coordinate 18,246,216 of OW964829.1, read as the reverse complement.
CCTAGAATTATACCTATTCCAAAGTCTGGAGGTATTTTACCATTAATACCAATTTTTGCTGCACTTAGTGCGCTTGGAGCACTAGGTGGTGGGGCTGCTGGTATTGCGAAAGCTGTGAGTGACATTAAAGGTGCCAAAGAGCAATTGGCCGAGAGTCAACGTCATAATAAAACAATGGAAGCAATTGCTATGGGTAAAGGCTTATATTTGCGATCACATAATAAGGGTTTTGGTATGTATCTGAGGACACCAACAAAAACACAAAAGAAGGGTTCGGGAATGTATCTAAAATCACGCTCAAAGACAAAAAAAGGTTAAGTTTAAAGTTACCAAAACGTGCGCTAACCAACATTGACATACTTAAGTATGCAAAACACTTACCATATTTCCGTGGGGTTTTCATGCGTAATAAATTGCCTGCGAAAATAGGTAAATTTGAAATGGGTGTAATAAATTTAGATAATGCTGAAAATCCCGGCACTCATTGGGTTGCATACAAGAAGTATGGTAAATCTATAAATTATTTTGATAGTTTTGGTAACTTAAGACCACCGCGCGAAGTAATTAAGTATTTTAAAAGTAATGATAAAAGTAATAGTATTATATATAACCATGATGTTTTTCAAACATACAGCGACGTAAATTGTGGTCATTTATGTTTACGTTTCTTGTATAAAGTGGAGTAAATAATAACAATGACGATAGTTCATGTTAAGAAGTCATGTCAAACACATTTACGTTAACAGGACGTAGTTCCTTATTAACAGCCGATATAAATCCTCCCATTGATTTGGATGATGGAGAATATGTAATCGGATTGATCAATTTTGAATCATACAATTCCATCCCAAATATTGATAAGGGTGTAAACAATTGTTTTTATTTTGGTAGTCATAAAATATGTTTAGAAACGGGTTCATATGAAATTAAAGATGTAAAAAATTACTTAAATAAGACAATTCAGGACCTTCAACAAGTCGTGGAAGATAAAAATAAATTAATAATTAAAGCGAATAGAAATACCTTGAAAGTGGAATTGCTGGCTACCGTAGACGTTGATTTCCGACCGAGTGACACCTTCCGAGATTTATTGGGATTCAAACCTCGTTTATTAGTGGCAAATGAATTTCACGTTGCTGATTATCCGATAGACATACTTAAAGTTAATTCTATATGTGTGCACTGTAATATAGCCACAGGTTCCTATAATAACAGTGCACCAACCCACATTGTCCATCGATTTTTTCCCAACTCTGAGCCAGGTGAGAAAATAATAGAGAGCCCTCAACACGCCATCTATATGCCAATAAATAATCATCGAATAAGCACAATTGTAGTACAAATACTCGACCAGAACGGTGATTTAATCAATTTTAGAGAAGAGGTCATCACGTTAAGACTACATTTAAAAAAAGTTGTGCAAAATGGTAATTAAATACAATCAACCAAAAATTACTAATAATTACAAACTACCTGCTAAGCGATTGGTTAGTCCACACGAAACCTTTGAGGTGTTAACACCATCCAACCGCAGGTTTCTTGAATCACTTGGCTACAACGTTAACGTTTCAAAATTGCGAAAGAAAATCGGAATGGTGCAAAAAAGAAAAAAACGACAATTATAATTTGGATTAGATTTAAATTTGAATCAATATTAAAGTGCAAAAATTATATACTCGGCTACCACCTTTAATAACAATGATGAAATTCGAATTCCAATTCAACAACAGGATGCCTACACGCTTCCATGGAACAGCTTAATCTACATTGAAGGACGAGTAACTAATAAAGATGGGACTACCTATACAATAAAGGATGTTTATTTGACAAATAATGGTGTAGCATATTTATTTGAAGAAATTCGATATGAAATTAACGGTATAGTTGTGGATAGGGTTCGAAATCCTGGTGTCTCATCCACCTTAAAATCATACGTTTCATATAACAAAAATGAGAGCACAGCACTAATGAATGCTGGTTGGTATGGAAGTTCAGAGAAAAGTAGTATATTGGATAGTAATGGATATTTTAACGTATGTATTCCGTTACGAATGCTGCTTGGATTTGCTGAAGATTTTCGGAAAATTGTGATGAATTTGCGTCAAGAACTCTATCTCATACGCAGCAATACAGATGGAAATGCCTTAGTCAGTGCAATAGCTACTATGGATCAACTAAAAATTGAAATAAGTAAAGTGCAATGGAAAATTCCACATATTTCTGTTGCTGATGCAGAACGCCTCATGTTGTACAATTTAATTCAGAAAAATACGGAACTGGAAATTGCATTCCGAAGCTGGGAATTAATGGAGTATCCTGTACTTCAGCAAACCCAGCGTCACACGTGGGCCATCAAAACTTCATCACAACTAGAAAAACCTCGCTTTGTAATTGTTGGATTTCAAACTGATAGAAAAAATAAAATTACGCTGGCTAGCAGTTCATTTGATAGCTGTAATTTAACTAATATAAAGTTGTACCTTAATTCTGAAATGTATCCGTATGATAATTTAAATTTGAATTTTAACAAAAACTGTTTTGCTATCCTTTATGATATGTATGCGCAGTTCCAATCATCATACTATGGTAAAACAAACGAACCGATACTGACCCCAAAAGAATTTAAAAATATTGCGCCCATTGTTGTTATTGACTGCACTCATCAAAACGAAATTTTGAAAACTGGTGCTGTAGACATTCGCTTAGAGTTTGAAACTTCCACTAATGTACCTGCAAATACCACTGCATACTGTCTTATATTACATGATAAAATCGTAAAATATTCTCCTGCCACCAGTATTGTACGTGTATTGTAATTTTAGTTTTAAGGTGGAAGTAAACAATATATGTACCCGTATTACATAACAAAATTGTATAATATTCTTTTAACTAGTATTGTAATTACTTTTATATGTAATTTAGCTTTAATTATATGTAATTAAGTGTATTTTTAATTTTTTAAAATAAATAATATTACAATAAAATATATGTGTATTTAATTTTAAAAGCCTAAAATATTTCTTACAGCATTTTTAATGTATTCCAAATATAAAACTGATGTGCGAGTAAGCCTGAACCGCTGCAGCTGCATGGTGTGAGGTTATTGACCATAGACAAGTTGAAACCTGTATCCAACTCACAATCGGCTTCAACAACACCTGCGAGTAAGCCTTGAGCTGTAGCAGCATCTCTCACACGCGTCTGCTAGATGGTGCGGTGTTATTGGCCTCAGCTGAAACCTGTACAAACTGCATTCTTATAACCATCTTCGGTAGTCTGGCGCTACATTCGCAAGTATTAATTTACATCCTGTACGAATGTATTTAATAAAGCCTTGAACTGTAGCAGCATCTCTCACACGCGTCTGCTAGATGGTGCGGTGTTATTGGCCTCAGCTGAAACCTGTACAAACTGCATTCTTATAACCAGCTTCGGTAGTCTGGCGCTACATTCGCAAGTATTAATTTACATCCTGTACAAATGTATTTAGACAAGTTGAAACTTGTACAAACTGCATACTCATAACCACTTTCAGAACCTGCTTCCATAGCACCTGCAGTCTGTACAATTTAATCATTGTGCTACACTTGCCGCTACATGTTTCATTATTACAATCTCAATATGGAGCAGGCGAATGCAAAATTGAAAAGTAGAGAAGTGAAAAAAATTGTTAAATTAATAAAAAAAACAATTACCTGTAAGTAATTTTATTTATTTACAAATGTTTTATTAGTAAGTATTATTATTTTTAGCATCATTACAACCAGTTCCAGAGGATGATTGTGAACGAGTTACCACCAATGTTTGCAACAAACATTTTCGTGGGTGTAATAACTGGCATCGCGGGTGTTGTCAACATATTTTTTGCTGGTGATATAATTTATTTATACAGACAAAATTGTAAGGTTTTATAAGCTTTAACTAATTAATTCTTATGAGTTTAATATTTACCACAGATTTCGATCAGCAGCTCGAAGATGTGTTCCCCCACATGTACAATTAGATTAAGTGTCGTGTTGTAAATATTAAATAATAAGTATTGTACTTTAAATATGAAGTAGAGGTATTAATTAAAAAAAACATTTTTATTTAAATGACATTTATTTTACATATATATATTTTACATTTTACATATATTAAAAATTTATTTTACATATAATTACATAATACTTTACATATATTTTAGTTATTTTACATACATACATACATACATACATATATAAACTAATTTTAAGTTCTTAGTGTATATACCCCCAGGGAATGGTGTCAGTATATATAAAATTTACTACACGTTTATCGTCATGTGGACTTAACGCTAGTTTTTGTTGTTTTGTTGTGTACACATTATGGTGCTTGGAACGTATACAATATTGATTTTTTGTTACCGTGGTATTGTTAAATAAACAGTTGTAGTAATCATCGAAAGTTATTGTTTTTACTGTAGCACCCGTTATTCCTTTAATTTTTTTTGTAACAGGCCTTCCTACCACTTTGTAAGTGTACATTTTTGCTCTTAATCCAATAAATTCTGTCATTATTTGCCCATTGTTCTCATCTTTCATAAGACCAATTACTTTTTTGTTTGCTTGAGGGATATTGTAAATATTATTGCTTAAATATTCTGAAGTGTCAAATTTGTGTATATTTTTCTTAATAATTTCATATATGTTTACGTTAATAAAGCTATAAATTAAACTATCAGTATCTGTGTATAGTAATTTTGCACTTTCACCTAATTCCTGTTTTATGTAATTGTAATGAAAATCATAAATATATGTTTTTGATATGTCTAATATACAAAATCCTACATAAATAGGTTTATTAAATTTAACATGCGATCTATTCATTTCAATTATTACTAAATCATTGCTAAAAACTGTACAGCTGTGAAAATTTGGTTGGGAAATATATGATTTTGCACCATAACGTCCATCCCACTTCGTTACTAGCTTAATATCCTTATATTTCCGCACATTTTCCATCGTTTTACCGAAAACGGCATTATTCATCAGCTTGTAATAGTTCTTCTTATATTCATTATTAGACTGTTTACGTAGCTCTGTGTTTAATTCTATATATTTTCTTAACCAGGGTGATTGTTTAAATTTTAGAGCTCGATATATTTTTGTTACTCTTAATCCCAGCTGCAAACACTGTTGTAAATTGCGGTAGTGAATTACATACTTTTTCTTTGGGCACAGGTTTGCTATTAATTTTGACTGTTTTGATATTGGTGGTGTGAAGTGTTCAGGACACAATGGTAAGTCTTTATGAAGCTTGTGTAGTTCAGGTGGGTACTCCAAGTCTACTTCGAAACAATATCCAACTTCAGATGAGTCACTAACGTTCATAATGTCGATTGAATAAAAATCATTTTCTTCCACCCATTCAAAGTCACCGTATGGTAGGTATTGACCCATAGCAGCTCCATATAAATTATTAACGTCAAAGTACATTAGGTAGGATTCGTCTAAAGTGGAATAATAAGCGTCACCCATGTACTTGTTATTAGCTTTTGCATATCGATTTGACACTTGAGATAATCCACCACGCATTCCACTTTCGAAAAACATGATTTTATCAACATCGGTTAAAAGATCCAATTGCACATTGGTACACTTTAGCATTGCATCAAACGCTAGACCATGTGCTGTGTAGTAATGTAGAGCATCAAGTTTATATGACTCCATGCAGCTAGCACGAAAGTTTTCAAACACATCGGCTAATAGTAAAACATCAGTTTTCAGATACAAATCGCTGTATTCACCCAAGTTTTTAATATTAAACTGCTTCCACACTTTACAACCATGTTCATAATCCTCACTGCTAACCCCTTCTCCCCTCAGCGAACTGTAGAAGTGTTCTTTCGCAGGAAATTCTTCTTCTTCCAGTTTCTCCCAACAGTCTATATATTCATATGGAAATACTCCTTTTCTTGTAAGTAGGTAAAATTCGTTATCATTGGTACTGTACTTTCTCGTTATTGATTTCTCATTGTCGCTAAGGTATGATGAAAGTTTATCAATACTGCTAGCCATAAATCTAAAGGAGTCTATAAAGCGTAATTTAACTTTGGTCTCTGCTACGTACTTGGTGAATGAAATGTATCGCTCCATATTTATTGGTAGCAAATCTACACGACCATTAATATCCTTGGCAATACTTTTTATAATAAAGTGCGAGTCATACCCACTCAAATTATGAAAAACAACAGGTATGGTGTGAGAATCCTGTAATTTCAAATTACACCACTGATGTGCAGCTCCTCTAAATACACCCGTCAGATGATTGTGATCTCTAACTTTAATGTGGTTTATATAGAAAATATTTCCACAAATATGACAATGTGTCGCTGTTAAAAAAGTTCGTTCCTCTTCAGGTGTAAGGTGCATTGGTTTAATATTTTTCATAATATTATCAACATATTGTGCAATATTGTGTAATTGCTTTGAGAACCATTGCATACAGTCCTCCCCACGTTTCATTGAAAAATATGACAATGAGTCGTCATAGGAGTATTTCAGGTAAAATGCAATGCTGCATGGTATGTGTTTTTCAGTGTTACTCCTTTTTTCATTATCCACCTTTTCTAAAATGCTTTCCAAATCAGCATATATTACAAATGGAACTTTTTCTTGATGGTGAAAATTTTTAAATTTCATGTACTTCTCCTCTTCCTTCGTCATTTCAATCAAACATTTGTTTTTCAATTTACAGTAGTCTTGATGTTTCTTAAGAAGTTTTTCCATTGAAAAGTGGTTAAGACATCTATCACATAACCAGGTTTTATACTTATGTTTTGATAGCTGTTTGCTTAATAGGCGGGATAAATTTTTAATCCACATGTAGTAGTTGTTGACGTTAACCCGTAATTCTTTCATTTCATCCACATCCATCGGTTCTTCTTCAGCTCCTTCTTCTTCCTCTTCACCATCCTCCTCCTCCTCTGTTATCATTAAAAGGTGAATGCATTTATCGAAATTCTTTTCACTAAGTGATAGTGGGACAACTTTATGTTTTCGTTTTCCAGCCTTCACCAACGTATACACATTTATAGACAAGTTGTTCAAATCTTCAAATTTTGAAATATTTCTTAGTTTTAATGGGAAATTCAAACCCTCATACTTTAACACTTCTGAATAATGAGGGTAAGATGATGTGCGATCAGAATGCTTTGATGTTGGATGCAGTGCTGATACTACGGCCCACAGGAAGCAGAATTTGTCATCATTTTTCATATTAACTACTGCCTTTTTCAGTTTAATGTCGGCAGGTAAATCAATGTATGAGGCCCCCGATATTGGTTCGTACTTGTTGATGTGGACTTTCAGGTGTAAAACTGCAGATAGAGCCCAGCCTGAGTCACGTTCCTGGAACTCTTCTAATTTTCGAAGAATTTTTTCCACTACATATGTCTTGTACCATTCATCTATATTAGTGGAGTTGCTGATGACTTCGTTCTTTGTGTTAAAAGTCTTCACTTCTGTGGCTTCAGTGTGTGGTAAAATAAATTCTGCACTAAGCACTACATTGACCTTGGTCGTTGACTGATGGCATGCAGATTTTATTTTGCTCTTGAAAATTCTGGTACATTTCTCCAAAAATAATTTTGGATCCTTAAAGGCCATGTTTATAATGACGCCAGTTTTTATTCTGCTTCCAAAGCATGACTCCACATCCTGCCAAACCAACTTTGAAGTTCTCACCGCTGAGAGGCCTGAACCAGTCTTCAAAATTGATGTTTTCAAATTTTTAAGCTGCTCCCGATAGCATTTTAGCAACGCCAAGTTTGCTTCCAACTTGCTAATATTTACCTCCTTATTTTTTCCACTACTTTTTATATATTTCATAATTAAAAAAATAATTTTATTAATTTGTTTACGCCACATCTCAACTTCATCAAACTGCTTAATTAATTTAATTGCGTTTGATACATTTTTAATTACTTGATCACTAAGACCAGTTAAACTCATCATTGCTGAAGCCATTTTGAAAACAACTAAACTAAAGTTTCAAACGCGCAGGTTTATATATACGCATGCAATCTGGGGAAATCAGTTTTTAGAGTTTCACACGTGGTATGCTGTACAAACGAGATTACACAAGTTGAAACCTGTACAAACTGGATTCTCATAACAGGTGTCAGCAACACCTGCGAGTAAGCCTTGAGGTTATTGACTCCAGACAAGTTGAAACCTGTATCCAACTCATAACCTGTTTCGATAACACCTGCGAGTAAGCCTTGAACCACAGCAGCATAACTCAGAGTTCACACGCGTCTGCTAGACTGTGTGAGGTTATTGACCCCAGACAAGTTGAAACAAGTATCCAACTCATAACCAGTGTCAGCAACACCTGCACACGCGGGGTCATTGACTCTCGAGCTGTCCCAGACAAGTTGAAACAAGTATCCAACTCATAACCAGTGTCAGCAACACCAGCACACGCGAGGTCATTGACCTCTCGAGCTGTGAGCATGCGTAAGTGGGGCACTTGCGCTCCACCAAGAGGGGGTGGGGACTAGGACCTGCGCTCTACCTGGAGGGCGTTCGGACTTGCGCTCTACCGGCAGGGGGTGGGGACTAGGACCTGCGCTCTACTTGGAGGGGGTTCGGACTTGCGCTCTGGCGAACCACGCCCATGGGGTCCGCTGATGGTGGACAGCGGCGTCTGAGCTGCGGGCGACCTTGAACCAGGTCACCTGGGGGAGATTGACCTACATTTGGTCCAGAACCCGCCTTGTTTACCTACAGTTGATTTTGTTTTAAATCACGCACTTTCTTTGTAGGTTTAAATTTGGACAACTGTCCGATTTCATTAATTTTTTTCATATTCATTTTAATTTTGAATCGTTGTATGCTTAAACGAACTTGGTACAGAATGAAGATAATTTGACTAAAACGATGCATTTTATATTGATATCTTAAACAGGGGTTCTCAAAGAAATATTATATTTGATGCATCCTTTTCTATATTATACACAGAACAGTAAATCGCATTTTAAATTTTTTATACCCCTGAGCATTGTTTATTTATTAGCTTTCTGAAACTAAACATATTTGTCTTTATATTCCTTTATAAGGTTTGATTATTTGATTTATTAATTGAAATATCATTAGTCAGTTTATAGTCAAAAACATTTTTATCTTAAGATTTTCTTTTATAAGACTTGATTATTTGTTCTGTTAATTAATATATCATTAGTCAGTTTTGTATAATCAAAACTACGAACGCGTTTGAACCTGCAAAATTTAGAAAATAGTATATATATATATATATATATATATATATATATATATATATATATATATGTATATATATGAGTTGCATAGAGATCGATTGTAGTTTGAAATAAGTGAGGATTATGAGAGTGTATATCTGTTTCTTCGTTTAAAGTGTCCGTGGTGAAAATGTGGGCTGCTTATTATTTGGCACATGACAATGAACATGAAATAGTTTACAAGCGAACACGTTTCGATGAAGATTTCGAAAAAATTTTAAATGATTCTTACCGAGAAGATTCGAAACGTTATACTGAAGGTGAAGAAATTTGCTATAATTACCTTATTAAAAAAAATAATATTATTCAGTTACTCGTAAAATTCAAGAAAATTAAGTTATTGCAAGAATTAGAAAGTGAAGTCGTTGATTTTCTTGAGGAAGAGGAAAAGGAATTTTTCAACTTTTTAAAATCTCGAGCAGATGATGAAAAATCGATAGAGAACAAGGTAAGGTTTTTGTAAGATAAACTCAAATATTAGATATAGTTGACAATTTGTTCATTTTTACAGAATGGCCCAGAAAATGATAACCAGTCATGATTCTCGCTTATTGCTTCAACAAGCCTACAACCTTTGCAACAATAATGAAAAAGTCCTGTATGTGGGAATTTATCCCATAAATGTAGAAGTCGTTGTTAAGATTGTAAATTATAAATCGCAGAACAGTATTGTATTCAATGTGTCAGAATGGAATGCTTTTGTAGATTATATAAAAAGTATTGTAAATCTAATAAGTAGCACTGGTGACGAGGGACATAATATTGAATTTCATAGACTAGAAACTGACTATTCAATCTGTATAAAATGGATGAAAAATGAAATATTGTTAGATAAATTATCACTAAAAATTATATGTAATATAAGTGATGTTTTGTCAGACATGCTAAATTATTTTAATTCTCTTATTTTTTGGGAATATTATAGGGACATTAATACTCAAGCTTATTTAATGCCCGGAAAATCTCTTGACAATATAAAGAAACTTATATTCAAAGAAGAAAATAATATTGTTTGTACTATAAATAAAGAAATGTTGACTTTTTATCCAAATTTCATATTAGATGATTTAAAATCAGATATGTATTATGTTCCCAGTAATTATAATAAATTTAAACATTTGATTAATAAAATGGATAGTTGTAAATAAAATGTTATATAATATTGCATAATCATACCTCCTTTTTATTCCGATTTTTGTGTGTATGTAAATGTATAATGAAATAAATAAAAAATAAATATATCATCACGGCATATTACCCATTTCTGGGTGTGCCAGTATCTATAACACATGTAGACATCGGTAATGATGACGATATATTTTACCGTGTGGGCGCTTACCAGGCGTCACCTCACGGGCACTCATAGCTGGGTAATGAAAATTCGTAAATATATATATATATATATATATATATATATATATATATATATATATAACAATTAAGGTAAACTATATTTTATATGTTACTATAAACCTTATACTTACTTTACTCCTTTTAATCCTGAAAAATGTAAATAAAGGATATTGGGCAAGTATATACAAATATCAAATAATATTTACAAAATTTAGAATAGATCTTCTTGTTTTCTTGATAACCAGCCGTGAATTGTAAATACATTACGAAGGGCACATGCTGGTACACAGTTTCTTTGTGTTCAAAGTGGCTTATGGGAAAAACAAGAAAAGTTTGAAGAATATTTTTTCTTTATACGTAGTGACGGTCTCATTTCATCATAGTCATTTATATTTTCTGCCAAATCAACTATGGTACACATTTCATTATTTTTAAGTAACTTTTCCATCAGTTTTCTTTTTACATTTCCCTTTAAATATATTATGCAGTCGCAAGATAATAGATCCTTTATTATATTATGAGCTGTATAATAATCTATATATCCATCATCCCACGATAATCCGTGATAATAACGATGCAATCAAGAAATCTGTTTCCTTAATGAAAAACTGACGTCACTCCATTTACAAGGAGATTGAACAAACATGTGATGTAATTGGGTATCATTTTTTGTTAAGATTGCTATTTCTTTTAAAATAAAACGATTATTACTGATTCCATATCCTTGAATATCAATAATAAATTCTTTCATTTTTATAAACAGTTTCTTTTACAAAAATATACGATTAAATAAACAATTTTTGATTATAAACCGTACGATGTAATATAATGAAGAGTTACTTGTGAACTGATTTATATTTTTCTTACAAAACCTTTTTAACAATATTCGTTAATGGATTATATTCGATGAGTCGATCGTGCAATATGATGCAATACGCAGAAGTATTTTTTGGAATTGGATTTTTTGATTCAAATTCTAACCTTATATCTATTGTAGATGTTTCCATAGACTCGTTTTGTCTTGAACAATCAATTACAAACACTGGTGCTATGTTCTTTAAATCCTGAACACCAAATAAAGGGTCACCATATCCACTTCGACCGTAATACGATGATTGAAATCTTTTATACATATCATACATTAACGCATATTTATTTTTGTCAATATCTAAATTAATATCTTAATACGGAAAACATTCAGAATTTAAATATAATTTTACATTAGTAATATTACAGTGGTCAAATAATGATGTGTCCTTTTCTAAAGAGTTTTTTATGTCAGTTTGAAATACTAGTAAGACATAACGAGGTTTCTTCAGCTGGGCACTTGTTTTTACAGTCCATGTATGTTTCGACGTATTTGGTAACATAGGAAACTCATATGTTGACCAACTTCGAAAATTTATATGAATAGGTTTACCTTGTTCAACTATCTTTAATAAAGATAAACGTTCAGGATTGGCTACGTATACGTACGGTACACGCCACTGGATTTTATTAAGTTTTACAATTATGTTATTTAAACTGCCTGCTTACGAGCATACTAAAGCATCATTATCAGTTTTAGAACGCACCAACATTAATTCTTGACGTGAATTTAAAATGATTTTATTGAAATCTTCAGCAAATCCTAATAACATTTTTAGTGGTATATATTTACATTAAAATTTTCTTTGTAACTAATTGCATTGTCAGCATCGAATATAATATCTTCCTCCACTGATAACATATCATCAGTGATGAATGTTGTTGCACTGTTTATGTTTTAACTTGTATCCAAGAGCTCTCAGGATGCTTTGACTATTTGTTGTTAACTTCGAAAAGGAAGAATCGTTTATGATATTTTTTTCAGATGAACATCTGTATTTATATATATATATATATATATATATATATATATGTCGCGGATCGATCTACACTTCCAGACTCCATGTCTCACAAAAAAAAAAACAAAAGCTACACCAAAATCGAAACGTGATGATCTCAGCCAGGAACCACACGTGCGTTCCACCAAACCGTTTCACACTATCTGTCCCCCATTTTAACCAAGCACTCCTTAAATGCTTGACGTTTCAATTACGACATACATGATAATTAAATTACATTTTATAAACCTCATTAATTAATAATTTATTACTCAATGTACGACAAATAATTTGTTACTCAATCTACGACACGGCCATTCTGACACTTCACACGTCCTCGTGTGAGTTATCTGAAAAGGAAAATTTGCCCACGGTAATTACGCTCGGCCATCTCTGACCATTAAATGCACAAATAGCTACAACTTTATTCACATTTATTCAAAGCTCAAAATGTACTACAATACACCAAAATATTCAACCCACATCCCTTTTTTAACAGAGAAACAAATAAAACATAATTTTCTTCCCGTGCATTTCACCAATAAACACATGACCCAGTTTACAATATTACAATATTGCTTAACTACGCAGTGTCAGAATTCAATCTTTTTATTGCTTAACCAGCAGCGACATTGCTTACCCAGCAACGGAAACCCATCATTGCTTGACCAGCAACGGAAAACCTTCATTGCTTAACCAGCAACGGAAAACCATCATTGCTTAACCAGCAACGGAAAACCATCATTGCTTGACCAGCAACGGAAACCCATCATTGCTTGACCAGCAACGGAAACCCATCTGTGTACTGCGCACATTACTTCCACTAATGATTTTGCGTAGACCTTTGCTCTTCGTCAGTTATATCAGTTCCTAGAGAAGAAACTTCATTATTATCTGGCATTTTTCTAATTCGGTCATGGGCATATTTATAAGTGCGATTAGAGTCAGGAGCCTTTAGAACATACCTGTCACCTTCTAAAACTTCAATAATTTTATAGGGACCTTTAAATTTTGGGTCTAATTTTGTCTGGTTACGTTCTTCATTCTGTAAGAGTACAAAATCACCCACAGAATATTTATCAATTTTTGCTTTAGTGCTGTCAAACCGGAGTTTTTCATATGTCGCGCTTTTGTTAACATTAGTTATAGCTTGTGTTCTCGCTTCGGATATATTAACCTCAGGTTCAGTCTCATCAGCTACCATTAATTCAATTGGCCTAGCTACTTTCCCAATCAAAAGTTCTAGTGGACTTGACTTAGTAACTCGGTTGATTGAACAATTTAGAGCCAGTTGTACATCAGCGAGAGCATCTTGCCATGAACGATCTTTACTAACTTCTACAGCTGTCAACATATTCTTTAACGTGCTCATGACACATTCTACTTGTCCATTAGCACGAGAAGTTCCAGTAGCTATTAAATAGAGATCAATATTATGAGTGTTGCAAAACTCACGAAACTCGGTACTTGCGAAACAACGACCTTGGTCTGCAATAATTCGCTTTGGTGTTCCAAATAATGAAATGCCATATTTTACTGCTCGTATACTATTGGCTGTGTCGATGTTAAAGGTATGTTGTAACAAAACAAATTTAGTGAAAGCATCAACCAAAACTAAAATGTATTCCTTCTTGTCGTTTTTGCCGCTAAGTTTTCCCGTAGCGTCTATGTGTAAGGTATGCCAGGGGATCGCGATTTTAGGTATTGGGTGTAACTCGGCATGCACCTTGCCTGAGTGAGACTTCGAAATCTTACAAGTGATGCAATTGTCTACAAATTTTCTAACATATTTAGACATGTGCTCAAACCAATACATGTCATACACCTTTTCGAGAGTTTTCTCCCAACCGAGATGCATTAAAGCTTCGTGGGCCGTGTTAATAATTGACCATCTCAATACTCTAGGGATGATAGGCAGACACCGCGTTCGGCCGTTTCTTTGTATTATACGGTACAAAATTCCTGAACGTAGCTCATAGGTTTTGGCTATATCAGAACTAAGATTTTTATTATTTAAATCAAAAATTAATTTTGATATCTCTGTATCACGCTGTTGTTCAGCTAACAGCCAATTATTAGACAAAATTGGTGACGTTAATTTGCATTGGTTCTACCTTAACTAAGGTTTTAGCTGGTGATTTAGGTAATGGATTTCGAGAGAAGAAATCAGCGTGGCACATTCGCTTACCTTCTTTATAAATAATATCAAAATCAAAAGCTTGAAGGAAAGCCCACCATCTATGTACGCGAGGCGTAAGGTCAAGTTTTTTTACGAGAAGACTGTAGAGAGTTACAGTCCGTTACTACTAAGAATTTATGGCCGTGAAGATACTGTCTGAATTTTTTTACTGCATTAACGACTGCAAGAGTCTCCAATTCGTAGGAGTGATACTTAGATTCTGTAGTTGTAGTCCGTTTACTGAAATAAGCTACTACACGTAGCTTGTTTTCTTTTCTCTGCATTAAAATTGCACCGTACCCTATAGAGCTAGCGTCAGTGTGCAGTTCGATGGGGCAGTTAGGGTCAAAAATCATAAGGACTGGTTCATTATTTAATATGGAAATAATCTTTTGTCTAATTAATTCATGAGGCAGTTTCCAATCTAAGGTACTTTTCCCGGATGTTAGTGCGTATAATGGGGCCATAGCTTGTGAGAACTTTGGAACAAATTGTCTAAAATAAGAAGCCAGACCTATAAACTGCCTCAATTGGGTTACAGTGTTTGGGGGTGGTAAGGAAGTAAGCGCTTCAATTTTCTTAGGGTTTGGTCTAATTTCTCCATTGCTTACCTCGTAGCCTAGAAACTCTACTTTATGTTTAAGAAAAGAGCACTTAGAAATTTTGAAAGAAAACCCTGCCTTCGTTAAAATTTCTAAAACAATACGTAGCCTATGTAAAGCTTCGTTTACGTCTGATGCCATTATCAAAATATCATCCATATAGACCACAACAAACGTATTTGCTTGCTCCCCTAATGCATTAATGACCGCACGTTGAAACACCGATGGTGCATTACGCAGTCCGAATGGCATAGTGACATACTCAAATTGACCATCAGGTGTGACAAAAGCTGTATACTCTATTGAATTAGAATGAACAGGAATCTGATGAAACCCACTGGCCATGTCTAGAGTTGTAAAATATTGGCTCCCATATAATCTAGCTATTTGGTCTGATATGATTGGAAGTGGAAATCTATCAGGGATAGTATTGTCGTTTAGCTCGCGGTAATCAACGCACATGCGGTCTGGCCCATCTTTCTTTTTTTTACCAATAAGATTGGACTAGCAAAAGGAGACGAGCTGGGGCGTATATGCATAGGTTCAGTATTCGCATAACCTGTAGGTGTACTATTGACAAAATTGTTTTTAAAATGTTTTAAAATAGCAAGTAATTGCGGCTTGTGCTCGACAGGTACGTCGGTATCTATATCGTTAAAGTTTACAGGTGATTTTGTTAGTTCGCACGCATTTACAACATTATTTTTTTACAAATTGTAGTTGACCTGATGACATATGTACTGCCAGCCCCTGACTCAATATTTCACGCCCTATCATAATGTCATAACATAAGAAACTATCTGGTAATACATGAAAAAGAATTTCAAGCGTGACGTTATCAACGTCAACAATTGTTAAAATCTGTAGAGTACTATTAACAGTTGTTTGTCCTATACCTGTCATTTTTACCACATTATGAGAACGTTTACCACGAAATTTTGATGATGTAGATTCCTTTATTTATGAACATTCTGCTCCAGAATCGTAACAAAAGGAAAATTGCTCACCAGAATGACGCAGAGTACCCAAGGGTGCGCGAACAACGCAGAGGTCAACTCGTTGTTCCTTGACGGGACCAGCAGTACCAATATTTTCTCCTTGATTACCTGCAGAAGGGCAGCGTGAAGCATAATGGCCGGCACCTTGACATCTGAAGCAGGTGACTGTTGTCATCTTAGGTGTTGTGGTCATCCTCTCTGTGAACCCGCTTTGAGAAGTACTTGATTTTCTATTCCTCTTTGAAGTTACCATCTTGGAGTGACACGCGGATGCCTTGTGCCCTGGCTTACCACAACTATAACACTTGGATAAAGGATTTATAGAGGACATTCTAGGTAGTTTACTTCCTGTTCCCGCATCGTGATATGCGGCTTTTCTTTTCAAATATGTAAAAGCTTTTAATTCTTGCTGGAGCTGATTTCTACTGTTAATATCAGAAGTAAATGCTAAACGCTGTATACGCGGCTCTAATTGACATATATGAGCTAGAACAGTTGATATGGCGATTTGTTCAGTAGATAGATTATGCCATTTGGTCATTAGTGATGTTAATAAACGGGCCGCATAGGCCGTGATACACTCACCTTCCTTAGGTCTACCACCATAAAGATTGATAAGGAAAGCAGCCGCCGTTTCGGGGCAATCATACCTTGCAATGAAATTGTCCTTAAACTCGGGCCAAGTCATTCCAGGAAACGATATTTGTGACAACCAGGCGGAGGCCTGTCCTTTGCGAGCACGGCTGAGAGCGATCATCAGCGCCGCGCCTTGTAA
This sequence comes from Ophonus ardosiacus, assembly GCA_943142095.1. Classification (NCBI taxonomy): domain Eukaryota; kingdom Metazoa; phylum Arthropoda; class Insecta; order Coleoptera; family Carabidae; genus Ophonus; species Ophonus ardosiacus. The sequence goes on along the minus strand of OW964829.1, from coordinate 18,229,164 downwards.
GGGTTGATCTGCCATGCACATGTCAGCTGTTGATATCCAAGCACGTGCATCCACATTCACTCTGTCAGGATCGAACTCTGGTAACTGTATGGTTGTCGATACAACCGGCGCTTTCATAGCTTGTAGTAAGTCAATGAAGTTCTTGTTTTGTTGTTCGAGTAATAACCGCCACTTATCACTATCATTGTCCACACTTTGGCGGTGAGGAGATCCCACTTCTGATGTAGCGGATCGATCTACACTTCCAGACTCCATGTCTCACAAAAAAAAAACAAAAGCTACACCAAAATCGAAACGTGATGATCTCAGCCAGGAACCACACGTGCGTTCCACCAAACCGTTTCACACTATCTGTCCCCCGATTTCATCCAAGCACTCCTTAAATGCTTGACGTTTCAATTACGCCATACATGATAATTAAATTACATTTTATAAACCTCATTAATTAATAATTTATTACTCAATGTACGACAAATAATTTGTTACTCAATCTACGACATATATATATATATATATATATATATATATATATATATATATATATATATATCAGATTTTCTTCTCCTTCGTAGAATCGGTAAAGGATAACCTTTAAGTAGTGAGTTTTTATTTTTTATCTTCTGAAGAATCATAAGGTTAAAGCTGTTTGATATGTAATCTTACTGCGATGACTAAATTATCATCTTGATCGAGTATTTTAAGCGTTGGATTGTCGATTGTATATACTCGAAGTGGGAGATAAATTACATTGTTGGAATTTAAATTATCTTAAAACCAGGTGGTACCATTGGGGTAAATTCATGGATTGTATGCATTAATTTCTCATTTGTATAAGAACCTGTTGTAATGTTACACTATATCCGAATATTAGAAACTTTAATATTTGGTTCGAGAGCTCGTTCTGTAAATCCTAATAAAGGCCCAAAACTATTAGGTTTATTAAAATAAATCCATTCACTACACTTTATTTCACTTTTTAACGTATTATTATTGGCGGTCAATTCAAAATTAATTTCACTTGGTAAATGCGTTTTAATATATTCATTTATGTCTTTAATTTCATAAGACCCTTCTGACAGATATATGTGTGAATCACCGTAATATAATTTATTATTTTTTTCTTCTATGTTCAGTATAGAATTGTATGTTTGAAACAGAACTAACCCCAATTCGTATTTGGTACCTTTTTTTAATTCAATTGGAGGAAAAAAGTTCGCATTTAGAATAGAACTATTACTATGTAATGTTAATGTTAAAGACATTATTATGTTGACGTTTCAAATAATAACATAGAAATGATCTTCTGTGGTATCAACGACTAGTTTTATTTCTAAACAAAGATGTCCACATATTACTGTACTAGGCGCTTGTTCTTGTTTGTAATTATAGAAAATTTTACAATTATTACCGAGATACTCTATTATTTCTTTTGGAGGTGGTGTTACCTATGCTGCCAAAGTAAATTACATTATAACCACGTTTTTTGTAAGCTACCCAGTGAGTTCCTCTGCCATCCATATCATCCAAATTAATTATAGCAGATTCATTCATTTTTGGATTGCGTGGTAAGTTATTTAGCATATAAATACCACGAAAATATGGTATTTCGTAATGACGAGCATAGTTTTCTAAATCTATATTAGTTAGGGGTACTCTCGGTAATTTTAATGATTTTTTGGATACGGGGTCAGATATAAACCGTAACCATTAGAGGTAGGGGCTACTTGTAGGCCTTTCCCTATGGCTATAGCTTCCATACTACGATTATGACGTTTATTTTCCTCCAACTCCTTTTTAGCATTCTTAGCAGAGATTATTGTTTTTGCAACTCCCGCTGTCCCACCGGTATGAGCACCCAGTGCAGATAATCCAGCAAAGATTGGTATTAATGGAAGAATGCCACCATTTTTGGGTAATGGGATTATTCTGTCTTTACTTATAGTATGTACAGATGGTTTGTGATTATTAACTTCACGTTTAGCTGCTTTCAGTGCAGTTTTTATAATTCCTTGTGCCGTTAAATCATCCATATGTTTGAGTGACTTTCCTTTGGATTTAATGGCTAACTTTGCAACCTTTTTCACTGTATTTAAAATTGTTTTTTTTACGTGTTCGTTTCTTAATTTTATTTATAGCACCTATTTTCATTCCCATTCCTAATTTTCGTTTAACTTTCATAGTGTTGGCTATACTCCGCGCCGCAGCTTTTTCCGGTAATGAAGAATCAGTAGCTAATACTCTTGACCAGGCTTTATTTTCTAACACATTATCGGCGTCGTGACGAGCAGTAAAATTATCTTTATTCCGAGAATATGCTATGTCGTGTTCTTTACAGGCTTTATCTAATTCATTTATACCTGGATCACCTCGTTGTAAACGTTGCTGAAGTTTGGTACCGAAACCACAATACTGATATCCAGGTATATGTAATTCGATCGGAAGACGATTGATTAATGAATTGATCAATCCGTCACCTGCATATAAATAGCGAGATCTGGACATATTCTTCGCTTATTATTAACTGACAGAATTCTTAAGTATAATATGGTATTTATATGTAATCCTGACATTTTCATTGAACGGAAAAGAGATAACACGTATCTACGCGTCATATAATATATATATATATATATATATATATATATATAAAGTGTAATGAAAAATCTATCAGTGTTCACCATGAAGTTGATTAAACAACCCGTATCAATAAAGATTCAAAATTTTGATAATATTACATCTGAAAATAATAAAACACAATCACAAAAACGAATTTAATGATAAGCTTAATTACGAATCCGAATGGTTTAAAATTTAAAAATATTTACTTGTACACAAAAACTCCGAACCAACCAAAATATCAATTACTTCAAAATATATTAGATCGCATTCCAGACATAGGTTATTTTCCGTACCAGAATACTGAAAATATTACAGAACCACATAATGCGAAAGCGAATTCTCTTTTTATATTCGATGACGTCATCTGTGATAAGCAAAATACTATGCGTGAATATTTTAGTATGGGTCGTCACAGTCTGGTTGATTGTTTTTATTTAAGTCAGACATACACTCACATTCCAAAACATTTAATTCGAGACAATGCAAACTTACTTATACTCTTTAAACAAGATGATATGAATTTACATTATATTTATACGGATCATGTTAATACAGATATGAAATTTTCTGATTTTAAAGATATATGTTCATTATGTTGGAATAGGAACAAATATGATTTTTTAATAATTGATAAAGATAAAGAATTAAATAACGGTCGTTATCGTTTAGGTTTTGATCCGTACATAAAGGTCTTTATATAAAATTTCAACTAGATCACACTGAACTGTTGTGTAAGTATGTCAACATCAAATTCAAAGATAATGAACACTAAATATAAATCGAAAAAGAAAGCAAAAGTCAATAATAATGTTATTATTGATATTGAAAAAACAACTGATAATATACGACGTAAATATAGAAGTATTATAAACCGAGAAAATAGTAGAAATGATTTTTATTCTAAACAATATAAACCCATTGTGGAACCGCTCACAGATGTACTTCTAAAATTGTCTGTTCCTCCTGTAATAGATATACCGAAGAAAGAAATAGGCAAAGTGACAAATGAAAATATCATACAAGACACTAAAGGACTAATCGCAGATCAAATACATTTTGATACTTTACTTAAAACGGAAAGTGGAAGAAGTATAATTGAACAGTATCTTAATACACATATTGTACCGATAACACGAAAATATATTAAACAATTACTATTTCGCATGGGTCAAAACAAGATTATAGATAAACAGTATGGTGTAAGGCGCGTTGGTAATGACTTTAAAATTGGTGAGTCACACTTGCTTATGACAAGTGATGATGAAGTCATTATAAATAATAATCAATATAAAATAACACCAGGCTTGGCTCAGTTACTCTTTCTTAATTCACCTAATAAAAAAGAATATACAGTGGAAGACTTACAAAACTATAAAACAATTCTTCTCGATACAAATGCCCATAAGAAAAATTACTTACCACTGGAACAGACTAGAAAGAATAATTCATACAAATACAGGAATATTATAAAATATATTGAATCTCAGCCAGTGACTGGAAAAGGTGGCTCAAATTTAATACAAGTTTCTAAAAATTCAATTGACTTAAAGTACTGGAACGATCATAATGAATTAGTTGAACGATTTTATTTACTTCATTCTTCACGTGCGATTGGCCATAGTGGCCTTGATACAGAAATAGCATCAATAGAAGAAGAGTTAAGAGAAAAGGAAATCATTGTATAGAGTCAGTTTCATCATGACAATCGACAAATTTGGACGTTACTTGGATCCATTTTATATTACTTCGGGTGGCAAACATTCCACCCCTTCGTCGTATAAAGTTCAACTTCAGTTTCCATTAACAAGCGAAGGTGACGTAAATTTTGCCAATAAACGATTAAATAACATCAATTTGCCTCGAAGTCTTCACGACGCTGCATACAAAAAATACGTAGACGAGAATATTAGTTCGTTTGCCAAAAATATTCAAAACGATCTGCATCTTATACGAGACAGTGTAGCATTGCTAGTTAATAAACTGGATCAAGATTTACAGAATATCATACAAAATATTAATATCATCGAACATACTCAAAAAAATACAATTAAAGAAGAGATAACACGTATTAACGGGTCAATTAATAATTTGAATAACGACTTACAAAGTGTAAAGAATATCGCTACAGACGTATCTTCTCTCAAGCAACAGATGAGTTTATTTATACAACCAGAAGATACATAAATAATTATGAGTAATATAAAACGTATAATAACCAATGAACTACACAAGCCAGCACGTCGAAATTTTACTAGACGCAAAGTTATATTACAAGGTTTTGATGATTTATGGCAAGCAGATTTGGTGGATATGTCAACATATGCCAGTAAAAATAATAATATCAAGTTTATGATCACTGTTATTGATACCTATTCAAAGTATGCGTGGGCGATTCCAGTCGTCACAAAATCAGCAACAGATGTATCTACAGGTATGAAAATAATTTTTTCAAGTGGACGTGTACCAAGAAATCTTCAAACCGACGATGGCAAGGAGTTTTTTAATAAGGATTTTAAAAAACTAATGTCCGATTATCAAATTAATCATTACTCTACATTTTCACATTTAAAGGCAAGCATAGTTGAACGCTGGAATCGAACGTTAAAAAGCAAAATGTGGAGAGATTTCAGTTATAGAGGATCCTATATGTGGATAAATATTCTCAATAATCTGGTTCAAGAATATAATAATTCCAAACATCGTACTATACAAATGAAACCGTCAGAAGTTAAAAAAGATACATACATTCCAGCCTATCATAATAAAAGACATCATCAGTTGAAACCCTCGTTATTTCAAGTGGATGATCATGTCAGAATAAGTAAGCATAAACATGTGTTTGAAAAAGGATACACTCCAAACTGGACTACAGAAGTATTTAGAATAGCTGAAGTAAAACATCCAATACCTGTAATATTTATAATACAAGATTTGGAAGGAAGCCGCATTGAAGGTGGATTTTATCAAGAAGAGTTACAGAAGACAAAATATCCTAATACTTGCTCAGTTGAAAAAATTCTACAAAAACGAGGAAATAAATACTGTGTCAAGTGACTAGGATTTGATAATAAACATAATTCATGGATTTCAAAAGATAGTTTAATATAACTCTTAACAATTATTGTATAGAATATATTATAATATGTAATGTAACTATAATAAATGAAACTAATAAATTTGTAAAATAAAATTCCATCTATTATTTAAAGTTTGCACGTTAATACAATACCAGAATACACGTATCGTGATAGCCCCCAATGCGACATCCGCCAGCGCGACTAGGGAATTCCGTTTCATTAGGACTCTAGATACCCACATCGCGATTCGTTCAGACTCTGCATCATCGATTCTGATTCGTCAGACCCTGGATACCCACATCGTGATTCGTTCAGACCCTGGATACTCCATTCTGATTCGCTCAGAGTCCGATAACCCATCGCACTCAATTCTCTTTCTACTCTTGCATCTCTCTCGCTCTCACACAAACTCCATTTAAACAAAATTCTCTTTCTTTGTCTTTTACATTGTCAAGTCTGGCTATCGATACCCTTTTACTACTTACACCTGTCACAAATGACATATAAGATCATTGGCGTCTATTTGGAAATAACTCTCTATACCGTCTTGCGGCAGCACGACTATTTTATAATACTGGTACTGGGGAAGGTAAATGGCATTTTGAGAATATCAAAAAAACAAAATAAATTGTATTCAAAAAACGATTAACGTCAGTTTTGACAATCCAGAGTTTTTCCAGAAAACACATTGGCCCGTACCACGATCACGGTTCTAAGACCGGTATTAGTTAAAACCTTGACGACGACTTGACACATACTTCAGGGTTATCAACAAAAATCAGTGATGTCACTATACTGATTAAACCGAAAATGTACTGACAGGCATATTCAATACATTTGGCTTCAATATTCTAAATAATTTATCTTAAAAACAAGTCCAGAGACAAATCATATTAAACAATTTAAAATAATGAAGCCAAATGTATTAAATATGCCTATCGGTACATTTTCGGTTTAATTAGTACAGTGGCATCACTGATTTTCTTTATAACCCTGAAGTATGTGTCAAATAGTTAGCACGGTTCTAGCTAACACCAATGTTAGAACCGTGATCGTGGTACGAGCCATTGATTTTTACTTTTTTAGAAAATTTTGAACTATGGCGTGATTGGTCAGTTTTAAAGGACTCCACTTCCTGTAGGAAGCATGTTAAACAGAATGAGTGAATTCTGCAGAACCATGTATTCAGGGGTTGAAAGTGGAAATGTTTATAATTATCGAATTTTGCAGGGATATGTGATAGTAAACAGCTACTTTAGGTTATTCTAATATTTGTATATCCGTCATTTAGGGGTTGAAAGTGGAAATGTTTATAATTATTGAATTTTGAAGGGACATGTGACAGTAAACAGCTACTTTAGGTTGTTCTAATATTTGTATATCCGTCATTCTGCAGAATGAGTGAATTCTGCAGAACCACGTATTCAGGGGTTGAAAGTGGTAATGTTTTCAATTATCGAATTTTGCAAGTACATGTGATAGTAAACAGCTACTTTAGGTTGTTCTAATATTTATATATCCGGCACTCTGCAGAGTGAGTGAATTCTGCAGAAACACGTATTTAGGGGCTGAAAGTGGAAATGTTTAAAATTATCGAATTTTGCAGGGACATGTGACAGTAAACAGCTACTTTAGGTTGTTCTAATATTTGTATATCCGTCATTCTGCAGAATGAGTGAATTCTGCAGAACCACGTATTTAGGGGTTGAAAGTGGAAATGTTTATAATTATTGAATTTGGCAAGGACATGTGATAGTAAACAGGTACTCTAGGTTGTTCTATTATTTATATATCCGCCATTCTGCAGAATGAGTCAATTCTGCAGAATAACATATTTAGGGGTTGGAAATAGAAATGTTTATAATTATTGAATTTTGAAGGGACATGTGACAGTAAACAGTTACTTTAGGTTGTTCTAATATTTGTACATCCGTCATTGTGCAGAATGAGTGAATTCTGCAGAACCACGTATTTAGGGGTTGAAAGTGGAAATGTTTATAATTATTGAATTTGGCAGGGACATGTGATAGTAAACAGGTACTCTAGGTTGTTCTATTATTTATATATCCGCCATTCTGCAGAACTACGTATTTAGGGGTTGAAAGTGGAAATGTTTATAATTATTGAATTTTGAAGGGACATGTGACAGTAAACAGCTACTTTAGGTTGTTCTAATATTTGTATATCCGTCATTCTGCAGAATGAGTGAATTCTGCAGAACCACGTATTCAGGGGTTGAAAGTGGAAATGTTTATAATTATTGAATTTTGAAGGGACATGTGACAGTAAACAGCTACTTTAGGTTGTTCTAATATTTGTATATCCGTCATTCTGCAGAATGAGTGAATTCTGCAGAACCACGTATTCAGGGGTTAAAAGTGGTAATGTTTATAATTATTGAATTTTGAAGGGACATGTGGCAGTAAACAGCTACTTTAGGTTGTTCTAATATTTGTATATCCGTCATTCTGCAGAATGAGTGAATTCTGCAGAACCACGTATTTAGGGGTTGGAAATAGAAATGTTTATAATTATTGAATTTTGAAGGGACATGTGACAGTAAACAGCTACTTTAGGTTGTTCTAATATTTGTATATCCGTCATTCTGCAGAATGAGTGAATTCTGCAGAGTGAGTGAATTCTGCAGAACCACGTATTTAGGGGTTGAAAGTGGAAATGTTTATAATTATTGAATTTTGAAGGGACATGTGACAGTAAACAGCTACTTTAGGTTGTTCTAATATTTGTATATCCGTCATTCTGCAGAATGAGTGAATTCTGCAGAACCACGTATTTAGGGGTTGAAAGTGGAAATGTTTATAATTATTGAATTTAGCAGGGACATGTGATAGTAAACAGGTACTCTAGGTTGTTCTAATACTTATATTTTCGTCTTTCTGCAGAATCAGTCAATACTGCTTAATCACGTAATCTGTCTAGGGGTTGAAGATGAAAAAATGCATATTCAGATCACATGTTAGTAAATAACATGAAAATTTTGTTTGTGAAGAATAAATTCATTATTTTACTGTCATTCTGCAAAATGTTGTTCATTCTGCAGAACAGACCTATTCTGCAAATTATGCATATCCTAATTTATTTCTTGCTAATCATCCCTAATTATTTATTTTTGCTAATACCCATGTTTTAAGTGTTATATTGTTATTTGTTATTATTTTTTTCAGCATTCTATGGACAACAGCATTTGTTTATTCGAGAGTTAAGACATTTGAATGCCGTAAGGGTGTTGCTGGAGCATGCCGACGCGATGAATTAGTTAGATGATATTGAGGATAATGGATTTATTTTAATTGTGAAGATTCCAGACTCGAAAACTAATGTGCAGCGAACATTCATTGTTGATGATCATAATTCAATGTATCTTTTGTCAATGTATGTTTCTCTTCGACCCTCCAATCTATCATCTCGGCGATTAATTTATAAATTATAAGTGAGGCAAATGTACCGCATAAGTTGTTGGAATGAACACTATAGGAAAAATTCCGTTTAACATTCCACAATATCTTAAATTACCTGATTCGAAACCATTTACAGGCCATTGTTTTCGCAGAACCTCTGCTACATTATTACTTAACTCTGGAGCTGACATTATGCCTCTAAAACGTCATGGACGTTGGCGTTGCAGAAGGTTATGTTGATGAAAGTTTCAAAAATAAAATTGATGTAGCGCATAAAATTTTAACAAACAAGGAGAATCAAACTGCTGCCACTGCCACACTAACTGAAAATTCTAGTGATAATGTCACAGTCACAGAATCTAATTTATCCTCGTCAGCTGTTTCAAGTTCTGGAATAAATATACAAAACTGTTAAAACTGCACGTTCAATTTTAACATTGTCCGTCAATAATTTAATCCAATAAGTTTGTTAATTATGAAATGTATGTTATATAATTATTTAAAATTGTACATTCACCAGTAGAATACAGTTGTTATTTGTTTCTTACATATACTCGTAATTAAATAACTAAGTTGGTAGCGTAGCTAACTTCATGTATATTGTTTGTAGCACATTTGTAGTGTAAAAATAAACCTAACCTATATTTTAAATTCGTAAGTATTGATTTAATAAATTAAGATTTCAGCAAAAATATGTATTTGTCTAAACGAGCAAATTGAGTACTTTACCGCGCGTTGCTACGGGACACGCGCGGTTAAGTATTTTTTTGCTTGTGCCTTAGTAACCATCAACTTTACGATGACAAAATAGAGCACAAATATCAACTTTTCATGGTGGTCGTAGGAACTTACTTAATCCTGCACCTTTCTACCCTCACGGGTGTAAGGCGTTCCCCCGGCTTGCGGGGGAGGGGGTTGAGTTCTGGTTCGTTGGTCTTCTCCATATTTCTTTCCACTCTGCTCTATCTTGTGTTGCTGTCTTCGTTTCTTCCCAAGTTAAACCTCTTCTTTGCGCTGCCTCCTTTACTTCTTCCAGCCACGTTCTTCTTGGTCGTCCTCGTGGTTTCTTTCTTCCAATTTTTGCTTCAAACACTTTTTTAACTATTCTCTCCTCTCCCATCCTTTCTACATGCCCATACCATCTCATCTGTCCTTCTGCTATCTTATCTTCTATTGCTTTTACTTTTAAGTTTTGTCTGTGGGTTGTGTTTTCAATTTTGTCCAGTCTTGTTTTCCCCTCTATTTTTCTCAAGAACCTCATTTCGATAGCCGTAATTTTTTCTTTTTGTCTTTGCGTTAATGTCCATGTTTCAGCTCCGTGTATGAGTATAGGTGTCACTACTTTCTTAAATATTTGTACTCTGGTCTCTTTCGGTATTTCTTTCTTTCCTAAGAAGCTGTGTTTGATGCTATTGAATATTTTGCCTCCTGTTGTTCTTCTTTCTTTTATTTCTTCATCAAATCTTCCATCTTCTGAGATCATTGACCCCAGGTATTTAAATTTTTGGACTTGCTGTAGATTTTCATTTTTTAGTTGTATCGTGTGGTGTTGTTCATTTCTTCCTAGTATCATGGTTTTCGTTTTTTCTTTATTGATCTTCATGTTTAATTTTTGTAGCGCTTTGTCATATATTTCTATATTCCTTGTTAAGGTTTTTTCGTCTTCTGCTATGATGACCATGTCATCTGCATAGCATAGTTCTGCTATTTCCACTCTTCTCAATTTCCAATGTCCTATGTAGTATTTCTTTACTTCTTTCTTTGTCTCTTTTATTCCTTCGTCAAGAATTAGCGTAAACAGAAGCGGGCTCAAAATGCATCCTTGTCTTACTCCGGCTGTAGTTTCAAATGTATTGGAGGTCTCTTGTTTCACTCTTACATAGCTCTTAGTCTTTGAATATAGGCTCTGAATTCCTGTTATTAACGTATTTGATATTCCCCTTTTTCTTAGCGTTTTCCATATGTCTTCTCTATTGATTCTATCAAACGCTTTCTCTAGATCAATGAAGCAAACATGTACGTTTCTCCCTTCTTTTATTGCCTTTTCCCCTATTTGTCTTAGTATGAATATCGCATCATTTACGCCTCTATTTGGTCTAAAACCAAATTGAGTTTCCTCTAACGATTCTTCCAGCTCTGTTCTTAGTCTACTCTCCAAGATTCTTGCATATATTTTGGCCACTGTGCTTATTAGGGTAATTCCTCTATAGTTCTGGCACTCTCTGCTATCTCCTTTTTTAAATATTGGTGTTATGATACCTATTTGCCATTCTGTTGGTGTTATTCCTTTTAGCGCTTCATTCATTATGTCTTTAAGTTCTTGTAGTGCTGATTCGGGTAGTGCTTTCAGCATGTCTGCTGTTATTTTGTCATGTCCGGGAGCTTTTCCTCTTTTGGTTTTTCTTATTGCTTCTATTATTTCTTTCAAGCTTATTTCTTCTTCTTGTGTTGTTTCTGTTTCCTTTGTTCGTGTGCGATGACTTTCTTGTTGTTCTTCATCTTTAGTATCCCTTCCCTCTAGTAGTTCTATGAAATACTGTCTCCATCTGTCCATTATTCTGTCTTCTTCTGCTATCGTCTTTCCTTCCTTATCTTTAATGTTCGTAATTGTTGCTGTCTTCTTTTGTCTTATATTTTTAAGTGTTCCAAAAAATAATTTCTGGTTTTCATTGTATGCGTTTTTCATTTTTTCACCAAATTCTCTCCATGCTTTTTCTTTTTCTTCCTTTATTACTCTTTTTGCTTTTTTCCTTTGTTCTTTATATTTTTCATAGTCAATAGGTTCTTTCGTTTGTAGATATTTATTCCACTTGTTCTTTTTTTCTTTCACTGCAACTTTTACCCTTTCCGACCACCATCTAGTTTTGTTTGTGTTTCTGTTCACTATTCTAGTCGTGCCGCAGCTTTTTTCTGCTGCCTCTAGTATTGTCTTTTTGAAGTTCTCCCATTTCTTTTCTATGTTTCCTTCTTTTTCTTTTGCTTTTTTCTTAAACTCTTCGTTGACGTTCTTTTGAAATTTTTCTTCTATCTCTTGTCTTCTAAGTTCATGGCATTTTATTTTCTTATTTACTATCTTTCTTTTGATTTCGTTCTTTGTGATTACTTCTTGCTTTAGTATCATTGTTACAAGGAAATGGTCGCTTCCAATCTCTGGTCCTCTTTTTACTTTTATGTCTTTTACTCTATTCCAGCTGTCTATGTTAATTAGGAAATAATCTATAATCGATTTTTCATTTCTGCTTATAACTTGTCTCGTTATTTTATGTATTTCTTTGTGCTTGAAGTGTGTATTTCCGATTTTAAACTCATTCTCTAGGCAAAACTCTATTATTCTTTCCCCGTTTGTATTCTTCACATTCTCTCCATTCCTTCCTAAGCACCACTCTATTCCATCATTCTTATTTCCTACCCTCCCGTTAAGGTCTCCCATTATTATTACTCTCTTTTCACTTCTGTCTACTATTTCTTGTAGTTCTTTAAAGAAGTTATCTTTTTCTTCTTTTCTTGCGTCCTCGTTTGGTCCATATCCCACAATTAGCGTGTATTCTTCGTTTTCGTCTCCTTCCTTAACATTTATTGATAGTAGTCTTTCGTTCAATAGGTTTTCTTTAGAAACATATTTCATCTTATCCTCTTTAATTAAAATTGCCACCCCTGCCTTGGCGTTTTCTTTTTCCGATACTCCTACCCAGTACATCCAATATCCATTTTGTGTCTTTGTGATTCCTTTGCCTTTCCTCTTTGTTTCTGTTATACCCACGTAATCCATATTCATTTTTGCCAGTTCTTCTGTTAATTCATATTCTTTCCCTGTTAAACTTTTTACATTCCATGTTCCAAATTTTATTATTTTCCTTGGTTTATTTACTCTATTTTTTATATTTTGCCCTTCCCGTACTTAATTATATATGTTTTGTTGTTCCTTATCGTATCCTTTTCCTTTGCTTGCGACGTCTTTCCTTTTTGTTGCAATTTTCCTCGTTTTTCCCTTAGTTTTTTGGCGCAGTACCTCCTTCTTCTTTGACCTCTATCAGCTTCTTTTCTGTTTTGTCCCATTTCCATTCCTTTCCATTTATTGTTATTTTCTGATAGCCTATCTTCAATTTGTCACCTGCCTTTTTATTCTTCTCCGTTAACATTTTTATTTCCTTTTGTATTTCGCGCTCGTTTCTTGTTAGTTCGTTGTTTATGAAAATTTTGTCCTTTAAAGTTCGTAGGTTCTTTTTATTCGCCATTACTTTTTGTTTATCTTGAAAATTTTCCATTTGTACCTTACATGTCTTCTCTCCTATCTTTAGTGCTTCCTTCACTTGTACATTCACTCCAATTTTCTTGTGTATGAAGTCTTCTACGGTGTTTTTTAGGTCATTTCTGTTGATTGAGTCTGTTCTTAGCCCTACAATCACGAAATTATTTTTGATTTTTTCTTTCTCTAATCTCTCGATTCTCTCTTTCATGTCGTTCAATTCTTTTTTGATCTCTATATTTTCTTCCTTCAGCTGTTCATTTATCTGTTTCATTCGTAGTAGTTCTTCTTGATATTCTTTCTGATCCTGTTTTATCTCTTTTGTATCATTCTTTATTTGTAATATAATTTTCATTAAATCTCTTAGTTCTATTTTATCACTTTCTTCTTTGTTACTTTTGTCCGGTGTTCTCATAGTCTTTCTACTTCTTTTTGTTATATCTTGGCCATCTGTACTCTCTCTCTTCCTTTTACTGTCATCCGACGTGTAATCTTCTCTATCCGATGACATATTCGCACAACTTTCCTGAGTACGGGCCTGACTAAATTTTATCTTGTTTGCACGCTCTAGCTGCTCCGCCACTACTCGCTTACGCTTGCTTACCTCTGTATTGTATGTCCTTGGCTACTGTCTCGCCACTATATACACTTTTTACTCTAATTTAGAGCTTCTAGGCACTTCTCACTCCACTTTCTTTATTCACAACACTATCTTATTTCACCAGAGTTTATTTGTTTCCTATGGCCGCGAATTAATGCGTGATATCTTTCGTATATCGAATTTGACTATCGCCGCACGATCGACACAACCGTCTTCACTGCCTGCCACAACTCAACTCGTCGTAGGAAAAAGATATTATATTCTTGGGAAAAAGTTTTTCTTTAATAATTCTGAAAGTATATAAGATGGACACGTGAGATTTGAAAATTTAACTTTGTAATGTATTACGCTATATGTGTACAAAGTTTCAAAATTTTTAACTTGCTGTGAAATATTGTGTGAATTTTTTTTTATAACTTTGAAACTAATAAACTTACATATTTGTTATGTACAAACTGGAATTTAGTAGACGCTATTCTATATGTAACCAAAGTTTCAAAAATTTGTAGCGGTTGATAGTGATTTAAATATGAAAAAATGCAAATTTAAAATTCTAAGATTCTGATGATTCGAACGATATACATTTTTTGTAATTTTATTTAAATTTAATGGCCATCACTACAAAAGAGCAATATTTATAAATTTTCAAATGAGATATTACGACGTATTAAATATGGAAAATAATATCTAATTAATGATTTGGATATAGAATTTAATTCTCTTCAACATTTATTTGAAACATTTGTGTTTAATATTAAATGGAAAATTTTGTGCAAGGTGAAATTGATTTTACATGTTAAACACCCATGGCCCGTTTTTTAATTAACACCCTCTATAAACATTATGATTTTTTTTTAATAATTAAATATTAAAGTCATGTGTTTTTTGTAGAATCACCTGATCTGATCAATGATTCAATGGATAATGAGCTGGCTGATGTAGCAGATTTAATATACACTCCAGTAAGTATTATTGAGCATGAAGTAACGTTACCTGCTCATCCAATTCGAAGAGCAGCTATAGCAAATGGGATTATCAATGAAATTTGTTTTGTGCCTTTTACGCTCCCATTACTTCGTTCTTTTAATATTTGCCGTTTTTGTGAAGCTTTTTATTTTAATCAAGAACGAGCTAGTAGAACTCGCGATTTTTTTTATGTTGTCAAAGGAACAAAGTTGTTCTTCCTGCTTTCAATGAGTTTCCCCGTATTTTGTTTGACTTCTTAAATAAAAATAATGACGATGCCAGGCATTATCAAGAAAATATACGTTTTTATAATTCAGCATTATGTTTCGTGTCCAAGGTCGGCAACTACCAACAAATGGGCATTGGACCTCAAGTTGTGAAAGTAACTCCTGGGCTTGATACACCGGCAAAATTTGGACAGTTATATTATTTAGATCAAGAAGATTGTCATAACGTACGGGAAAGTCATTCTACCCAATGTCGTCCTAGAATTTTACCGCTTGACGAAATGTTGCGAGCTATTTACGACGAACAAGTCAACATTGTACATCAGGACAATATTGATGTTCAAGAGGTTATTTTGGCCATAGCCCCTAATTTTCAAGATCGTTT
Source organism: Ophonus ardosiacus (assembly GCA_943142095.1). Lineage (NCBI taxonomy): Eukaryota > Metazoa > Arthropoda > Insecta > Coleoptera > Carabidae > Ophonus > Ophonus ardosiacus. Next base: position 18,213,624 of record OW964829.1, on the reverse strand, counting down.
CGTTCAAGAGGGTTTAGACCCAAATCGTTACAATGTATCTACTTGTAATGAAATGCAGCTATTTTCGTGGGAGATGAACCTCCATTTCCTGTGGATATAAAGTTATATCCTTTAGGAGTATTAAAAATGCAGATCAAAGTGTTAAAGTATAATTAAATAAATAAATAAATACATAAATGTATGTAGCCATAGAAATGAATTTAGAATAAAAAGTTATAGTTGACTATGTTAATAAAGACATAATTGCTCTGTGTGTTTGACAAATATATAAAAAGGATATGTCATTTATTTATTCTGTACAAAGTTTAAATAAAAGGACACTTCTATAATAAAGGTCTACGGTTTATTTAAAGATATTTAAATCTAATTGGTTATGGACCCAGGTACTTTCCTGTAATTAAAAAGAAATAGAGTTTGTTTTCAAGTCAAGTATAATGGATTTAGTTAAATATATTAAACCATTGAATAGTGAAGCTGACTGGACATTACGGAAACATAAAATCAGAGATTTATTAGATTATGACGACGGTGCATTAGATGTGATAGATGGTAAATGAAAGAAACCAGAAGCATTATCAGACAGTACTACAGAAAATCAAATTAAAAAAACATAAAGAAAAATCAGACTTTTATCGTAAAGCAAATAGTTACGCAAGGTCTCTAATTACAGCCGGGCTTACGGATAATGTGTATCAGAAGATTATTGACAAAGAAACGGCCTATGATGTTCGGCAATCTTTGAAGCAACATTTTGAAGCTTCGTCCAAAGATCAGTTATTTAAAATTTGTACAGATTTTTTGCCTTTAGTTGAATATATGGAGATGACATTTTCACACATATAGCTAAACTAAGAAACTTATGGAATGAGCTAAATAATGGTCGTAAGCCTAAAAATCAAACATGTTTATCAGATTTAATGCTAGTTTGCAAAGAATTGCATATTTTACCAACTAATTATGAGACATTTAAATCAAGCTGGATGTTATTAACAAAATATTAAGACAAAACGTTTGATAAGTTAACAGTTCAGTTAATCATGTTCGAAAGAAATTTTACAAAAACTACATCAAATGAAAAAAGTGCTCAAGAAGCACATGTAGCAAATTCCAAGGCAAAATATGAAAATCAGAAGGGTCAACAAAAAAAAAAGTATTTTGAGAAGTATAAAAAGGAAGGTATATGCCACTATTGTAAGAAAAAAGGCAATTGGATAAAAAGTTGTAGAAAATGGATAGCTGATGGCAGGCCACCCAAAAATACAGCAAAGAACACCTGTATCATTGTTGAGTATTACAGATGAAGGTTTTTTTCTGTGGAAGTCGATTCAGAAAACTGGTGGATAGATAATGGTGTTACTAGACACGTAACTAATTGTTATAAATATTTTACTAGTTTCGAAAAGTTTGAGCATCCTCATAATATTCAAGCAGTTGGAAAAGGAAATTTAAAAGCTCTTAGAAAAGGAATTATTAGAATTTTATCTACTGTTAGAAATTGTACCGAAGAAATGACGTTAAATGACGTATGATATGTATCCAAAATTTCTAAAAATATTTTTTTCTGTTCTAGCTGCTCATGATAAAAATAAGAATAGCACTTTTCAGTCAACAGCTGTATTTTGTTCTTTTAAAATTGATGGTCAAATAAAAGTCCAAGGAAAACGTAAATGTTGCTGTTGAGGATAATTCAATTTTACAGTTGTATCATGAAAGGTGGAGTCACCAAGATAAACCATATAAAGAAGAAACTAAAGAAAGATTTTGGTATTGATGTTAAAACAGAAAGAGAAATTTGTGAACATGTATGTGGTCCATTCAACGAATCGTTCCAGAAGAAGAGATATTTGGTAGTATTTAAAGATAACTACACAAAATTTCGTTATGGATAACTTATCGCAAAAAAATCAGATGTTAAAGAATCTTTGATACTATTTCTTAAAAATGCAAAGACTCTTGGACATTCAATAAAAGAAATTTTAACAGAGAACGGAGGAGAATAGGCTATTCCACAGTAATGAAAAATAGTAAAAGTTTATTGAAAATATGAATAATACTCGTAATAGTTAAAGGATAAGGAAAATCATATTTCTTTTATTATAAATTATTCCCTCTAGAAGACACGGGGAGTTTTGCTTTTAATGATGCAGGACATGTGCACGAGTGTTTGAGCAAATAGGATTCAAGTATGACCTCCGATTTTGAGAGGCCCCGCCCTAACTAAGAATATACTTCTTCGGGTGTATCGGATCTGTTCGGTTGCTGTTCGGGTGATGTTCTAATTTCTTTGTTTTTATAAAATGAGAAAAAAATGAAATAAATTAAGTATAATAATTTATTTTATGTCTCTAATAATGAATTATAATATTACAATTTAAATATACTTTATTTTGTAATTTGTTTAACATTTTTTCGTGGCTTGTGAACCACTGTTTGTTTACTTCTGGTGTATCCACATTACCTACGGCACAAAGCTAATATAAAATTCGGATCTTAATATCTTGCTTATTTGGAGGAATTTTTAACTCGGACTTTCACATGTGGTCTTATATTTTTATGTACTTCAAGAAAAAAAATATCGTGGAATAGCCTATTTAATAATGAAGAAGTAAGAAACGTTTTACAAGAATATGGTATTATACACAGATTAACAACTCCCTATAAGCCTGAACAAAATGGTATCTGCGAAAGAGAGGATAGAACAATAATTGAAATGGCTAGAACACTTAAATATTCAAATTTGGAGGTCAAGAATCCATAAAAAAGTCCAGTGCAGTCGGTTGTTCTTTGCTCAGTAGTTCTTAACTTAATTGAGTCGTTTTTTTTTTGTGTTGTGGCCTTTTTTATATCATTATGTGTATTTTTAAACCGTCGACCTAGTGATCTTATTTTTATAAACTTTAACTGAACAGTTTTTAATATAATAGTACTTTTTAATACCGTTTAACAATTTTTTATCGTACTTAACTTGAGTCAGTTTTGAACCTTGACTTACCTGTTTTAAACTGTTTAATTAGTGTGTCTGTGACAGTTGTGTTTGTTTATTTATTTCAATGTCATATCTTAATCAAGATGTCCGGTAAAACATGCCCTAGCTACAGATGTAGAAGAACTGATAATATGATTGGTTGTGAAGGAACTTGCGGACAGTGGTGTCATTATACGTGTACAGGTCTCAATGCTGATCAAACTAAGCTCTGCAATAGCTCCAAAAATATACTCTTCTGGTGTGATACATGTCGTATAAATTGTTCTATTTTAAACCATGTGGAGAATAACAACTTCCTGAAAGTAATAGATGAAATCAATACCAAACTCTCTAACTTTGAAACAATATTTATGGATACATTGTTTGAGAACATAAAACAATCCATTACGTCAATGATCTCATCTACCGTCGCTGAATTAAAGTTAGAACTCAACGAAAAAGTGAATCTTCGTCCGGCTATGCTAATGTAGTGCGTATTTCAGAGCCTAAACCTTCTGTCATGCTGAAACCCACAAATTATTCGCAAAATGTTGCAGCTACAAAGTCCGACCTCCTCAAATCAGGTAATCCTGTTACTTCGAATATTATCCTTGATTCCGTACATCCAACTAGCAACGGTGCACTCATCATTGGATCCGATCAAACAGAAAAGTTGCAAGAATTAGTGAAAACTAATCTGAAAGATAAATATGAAATACGCCAATTACCTGCCCTTAATCCGAGATATCGCATAGTTGGTATGTCAGATGACTTTGATAAGGACTCATTCAAAGAACAACTAATTCGCTTAAATAAAACATGTTTTACCTCCGACTTTAAATGTAAAATACTCGAAGTTACACCTACGAGAAGAAATAAAAATATTTATCAAGCCCTTATTCAAGTCGATGTTACTACTTTCCATAAATTACTTGCAACTGGCAAAGTCTTCATCTCTGCGCGGTCTATGATGCTATTGATGTTCGTCGATGCTACAAATGTTGTGGATTCCATCATACCGTCAAACAATGTAATCAGTCAAAACAAATTTGTTCGAAATGTACCGAAAACCATGACTTCAACGAATACTCTGCTACTAATTTAAAATATCCAAACTGCACTAAGTCTAATACTCTGCACAAAACTAAACTCGACACCACACATGATGCTTTTGAAAAAAATGTACTGTTTACATAGAAACTTTAAAAAAATTTCGTACCAATATTGTTGGATCCATATAGCAACCACTGCAACAATTTAAATCTCACCCAACTGTCCATCAATTGACCTGCTTTTATCAAAATATTCAAAGCCTGGGACCCAAACTACCATATTTTCAAGCTATTAGCCATTCAATTGAGTACATCATTGCTCTTTCTGAAACCTGGTTGCGTGACAGTGTGCGCGATTCTGAACTCTGTGCCGACATGTTTTTAATCTATCGCTGTGATCGTGATTTGGAGGCGTGCCGTGTATCACGTGGTGGTGGGGTAGTGTTACTCGTCAACAATGCCATTTTATCGTGCGCTGTTAATTTGTCTTGTTTCATTGATAGTCTGCCGTCAAATGTAGATATTATTTGTGCCAAATTGTGTTTACACAACAAATCTTTTTATATTTATGTTATTTATATTCCACCGGCTCAGAATATTGGAGTTTATAATGAAGTCTTTGATTTTTTAGAAAGTCTACCCTTTATTCAAGACAACAATTTTTTAATCGTAGGTGATTTCAATATCTCTGAACTTGAATGTAACATTAATTCTCACAAAAAGAATAACTTTTATTCCTTATATAATGTGAAATAAGATTTAGTAAAAAAACTGATGGTTTTATGAAATAAGGATTAGTTTATTTTCATAAAAAAGTTTTATTATTGGCAATCGATTTCGTCGCAACGGACATCATCAGGCCACAGCTGTAATACAATATATTTATAATTATAAATTGAAGAAAAACATATAAAAGTTTATACACATGAAATGTAGTGTTATACAAAATTATTTAAAGGGTTAAGATAAATTTAGAAAAATAACATATTTTAGTTTGTTTTACAAAAATATATATGTAGATAAATATATGATTATTAATAATGATGAATAATAAAATGTTAGAAATTAGAACACAGGTTTATGAGATGATTAAAATGGATTTCAAGAAAGTTTTTGTAAGGTTAGGTGAATGAAACAATCATAAACTTTAAAATGGATTTAAAATGTGGATTTATATAAAATTGAATAAACTTCCCGTCAATTAAGTATTTAAACAGAAGTATATAGTATTTTCATTTTTGAAAATTAAAAAATAATATGAAAAGTGTTGTTTACACAACCAGAGGGGCAAGATTTATGAACAGCTGAGCGGAAACCGGAATAAGATTTTAGTGTTATTTATTGTGTTAGGTAGTTTTTAATTTATTTAAATGGCGCGAGATTTTTGAAAATATATTGTTCTGGAAAATCTATGACTTCGTTTAAGAGCGGTATGTTGTTTTTAATATGTTTTAAGATTTCGTATTTTTCAAGTATAATTAATTTATGAAAGTCTGTTTCTGAATGTAATAGTTTTATGTTGTTAAGAGTGATATTATAGTTTGTATTGAATATGTGAGTGTTAACTGCCGAAGGAGGATTATGTTTTATATGTTCTTGGAATCTAGTTTTTAAATTTCTGGTTGTAAGACCTATGTATGAAAATTCACAGTTACTGCATTCTATTTTGTATATTCCACTTTTTTCTAAATAGTTGGTTTTCGGTGTGTTATTTTTAAGGATATTGTATAGATTTGGTTGTGATTTAGAAGTAAGTATTATGTTATTTTGTTCAATCGGTTGTTTTAAAGAAGTATGTAGTTCTTTGTGGTATGGAAGAGATATGTAGTTTCTTTTTTGTGTAATATGTTTGTAAATTTTGTTATTTATTAACTGTTTATGTTTTATGTTACGGAAAATTTTTGTTATGTATGTTATTGGGAAGTTGTTGTTTAATCCTATTGTTGTAATTGTATTAAATTATATTAAATTCTTTTTGAAAGTCTGGTTTTGATAGTGGTGTATGTAAAAGTCTATTAAAAAGAAAATTAAAAGCTGTATTTTTAATTTGAGGATTATGGTATGAGTTGTATGGTATGATTATATCTGTAGAGGTGGGTTTTCTATATATATATATTGTATGTTATACTGTTATTATTGTTTGTTTAAAGTTAAATCAAGGAAATTAAGATGATTTTGTTGTTCTATTTCAAGTGTGAATTTTATATTAGATAATGTATTAAGTGTGTTGTGAAGATTGTGTAGTTCTTCGAGAGTACCTGTCCAAAGTATTATAATGTCATCAACATATCTTTTCCAGAACAATATATTTTCTTTATGTGAAGTTTGCATAATTTTTGATTCTAAATTATCGATATAAATATTTGCTAGTAAACCACTGATTAGGCTGCCCATGGGAAGACCGTTGTTTAATTTGTTTTGTTATTGAAATTGAAAAAAATTTGTTGTGTTACTGTATTGAATAGTTCGACTAAATTATTGATATCTGTGTCAGCGAGGTTATGGTTATCGGTTAAATGTAGATTATTTTGTAAGTGGGTTTTAAGTAGGTCAAGGGTTTCGGAAGTTGGTATATAGATTTACGATGTCGAATGAGGCTATTATAAAATTTTTGTTATTATTTATTAAAGTGTTATTTAAATTTGTAATTAAATCTTTTGAGTTTTGTATTGAAAATTCGGATGAGTATTTTAGTTCTTTCGTAAGAACATTGTTTAGTGATTTAGCTAGTTTATGGGCGGGTGATTGGATAGATGATGTGATTGGACGTATAGATTTGTCTGGTTTATGGAGTTTTATTAAACTATATAGGGTTGGGGTGTGTGGATTTGGTTCAAGAATTTGGTATGGTTTTGTATTGAATTTTTGAAGGGTTTCCGTGCAGCTGTTCACAATCTTGCGGATTGATTTATTGTAATTGTTTAATGGATTTTTTTTAAGAGGAGTAATGTTATTTTCTGTAAAAAATTGTTTAGTTTTTTGTATGTATTGGGTGGAATCTAATATAACAATACCGGCATTTTTATCTGCTTTTGTGAGAGTTAAATTGTTGTTTGTAATTTTTTGTTTTATGGATTTTATAGTTTTTGAAAAATGTTTTTGTTTCTTATTTTGTTTATGATTGTTGCATTCACCTACCTTGTAATCTTGTAGTATTTTTGTGATGTTGTCTTTAAGTTCTTGTTTTTTGGGGAGATATTTGATTTGGGCTTCTATTGAAATGGCGGTTGTAGGGATATCTTCTGGTTTTTGCGGGGTTGGTGCAAACTTGTATCCTAGGTTAAGTATTCGTTCTTCTGCTGGTGTGAATGTTGTTGTTGATAAGTTGGTTATTCTTGGTGGAAAAATATGTCGGTCTGTCGGTTGTGTATTGTTATTGATATTTGACTGTGGTTGTTGCGTAGGTACTCTATTTATATTTGTTTGAGCGATTAGTTGGTCTAGTTTACATTTTCGTTTTTTGTCTGATTCTAAATTTTTGTAATATATTTCTTCTTCTAGGTTTTCTATTAAATTTTCATATTCTAATGTGTGTAGAAATAATAGTAGATGTCTATGTAGAAATTTGTGTCGATGGTTGTAGCTATTTTTTCCTGTCTTCTAATTTCTATATTAAATACTTTTTGTAAATAAATCTTGTCCCTTTGGTTGTGTTCAATATTGTGTTTCATTTTAAATTTTAGAAATTTCGGGATAGCTTTATGTTTTTTGGCGGTGTGTAGAAAATTTATATGTTCTTGGCTGTTGTGTCTCTTCTGTAGTGTGTACTTAAGCTGTTGGAGTTTGTTGGATATCTCCATGTCTTCTATGATTCGTATAAATGACTCCATTTTCAGACTTTAATTATATATAATGTGAAATAAGATTTAGTAAAAAATCTGATGGTTTTATGAAATAAGGATTAGTTTATTTTCATAAAAAAGTTTTATTATTGGCAATCGATTTCGTCGCAACGGACATCATCAGGCCATAGCTGTAATACAATATATTTATAATTATAAATTGAAGAAAAACATATAAAAGTTTATACATATATGAAATGTAGTGTTATACAAAATTGAAACAATCATAAACTTTAAAATGGATTTAAAATGTGGATTTATATAAAATTGAAGAAACTTACCGTCAATTAAGTATTTAAACAGAAGTATATAGTATTTTAACAAGAAACGAGCGCGAAATACAAAAGGAAATAAAAATGTTAGCGGAGAAGAATAAAAAGGCAGGTGACATATTGAAGATAGGTTATCAGAAAATAACAATAAATGGAAAGGAATGGAAATGGGACAAAACAGAAAAGAAGCTGATAGAGGTCAAAGAAGAAGGAGGTACTGCGTCAAAAAACTAAGGGAAAAACGAGGAAAATTGCAACAAAAAGGAAAGACGTCGCAAGCAAAGGAAAAGGATACGATAAGGAACAACAAAACACATATAATTAAGTACGGGAAGGGCAAAATAAAAAATAGAGTAAATAAACCAAGGAAAATAATAAAATTTGGAACATGGAATGTAAAAAGTTTAACAGGGAAAGAATATGAATTAACAGAAGAACTGGCAAAAATGAATATGGACTACGTGGGTATAACAGAAACAAAGAGGAAAGGCAAAGGAATCACAAAGACACAAAATAGATATTGGATGTACTGGGTAGGAGTATCGGAAAAAGAAAACGCCAAGGCAGGGTTGGCAATTTTAATTAAAGAGGATAAGATGAAATATGTTTCGAAAGAAAATCTATTGAACGAAAGACTACTATCAATAAATGTTAAGGAAGGAGACGAAAACGAAGAATTCACGCTAATTGTGGGCTATGGACCAAACGAGGACGCAAGAAAAGAAGAAAAAGATAACTTCTTTAAAGAACTACAAGAAATAGTAGACAGAAGTGAAAAGAGAGTAATAATAATGGGAGACCTTAACGGGAGGGTAGGAAATAAGAATGATGGAATAGAGTGGTGCTTAGGAAGGAATGGAGAGAATGTGAAGAATACAAACGGGGAAAGAATAATAGAGTTTTGCCTAGAGAATGAGTTTAAAATCGGAAATACACACTTCAAGCACAAAGAAATACATAAAATAACTAGACAAGTTATAAGCAGAAATGAAAAATCGATTATAGATTATTTCCTAATTAACATAGACAGCTGGAATAGAGTAAAAGACATAAAAGTAAAAAGAGGACCAGAGATTGGAAGCGACCATTTCCTTGTAACAATGATACTAAAGCAAGAAGTAATCACAAAGAACGAAACCAAAAGAAAGATAGTAAATAAGAAAATAAAATGCCATGAACTTAGAAGACAAGAGATAGAAGAAAAATTTCAAAATAACGTCAACGAAGAGTTTAAGAAAAAAGCAAAACAAGAAGAAGGTAACATAGAAAAAAAATGGAAGAACTTCAAAAAGACAATACTAGAGGCAGCAGAAAAAAGCTGCGGCACGACTAGAATAGTGAACAGAAACACAAACAAAACTAGATGGTGGTCGGAAAGGGTAAAAGTTGCAGTGAAAGAAAAAAAGAACAAGTGGAATAAATATCTACAAACGAAAGAACCTATTGACTATGAAAAATATAAAGAACAAAGGAAAAAAGTAAAAAGAGTAATAAAGGAAGAAAAAGAAAAAGCATGGAGAGGATTTGGTGAAAAAATGAAAAACGCATACAATGAAAACCAGAAATTATTTTTTGGAACACTTAAAAATATAAGACAAAAGAAGACAGCAACAATTACGAACATTAAAGATAAGGAAGGAAAGACGATAGCAGAAGAAGACAAAATAATGGACAGATGGAGACAGTATTTCATAGAACTACTAGAGGGAAATGATACTAAAGATGAAGAACAACAAGAAAGTCATCGCACACGAACAAAGGAAACAGAAATAACACAAGAAGAAGAAATAAGCTTGAAAGAAATAATAGAAGCAATAAGAAAAACCAAAAGAGGAAAAGCTCCCGGACATGACAAAATAACAGCAGACATGCTGAAAGCACTACCCGAATCAGCACTACAGGAACTTAAAGACATAATGAATGATGCGCTAAAAGGAATAACACCAACAGAATGGCAAATAGGTATCATAACACCAATATTTAAAAAAGGAGATAGCAGAGAGTGCCAGAACTATAGAGGAATTACCCTAATAAGCACAGTGGCCAAAATATATGCAAGAATCTTGGAGAGTAGACTAAGAACAGAGCTGGAAGAATCGTTAGAGGAAACTCAATTTGGTTTTAGACCAAATAGAGGCGTAAATGATGCGATATTCATACTAAGACAAATAGGGGAAAAGGCAATAAAAGAAGGGAGAAACGTACATGTGTGCTTCATTGATCTAGAGAAAGCGTTTGATAGAATCAATAGAGAAGACATATGGAAAACGCTAAGAAAAAGGGGAATATCAAATACGTTAATAACAGGAATTCAGAGCCTATATTCAAAGACTAAGAGCTATGTAAGAGTGAAACAAGAGACCTCCAATACATTTGAAACTACAGCCGGAGTAAGACAAGGATGCATTTTGAGCCCGCTTCTGTTTACGCTAATTCTTGACGAAGGAATAAAAGAGACAAAGAAAGAAGTAAAGAAATACTACATAGGACATTGGAAATTGAGAAGAGTGGAAATAGCAGAACTATGCTATGCAGATGACATGGTCATCGTAGCAGAAGACGAAAAAACCTTAACAAGGAATATAGAAATATATGACAAAGCGCTACAAAAATTAAACATGAAGATCAATAAAGAAAAAACGAAAACCATGATACTAGGAAGAAATGAACAACACCACACGATACAACTAAAAAATGAAAACCTACAGCAAGTCCAAAAATTTAAATACCTGGGGTCAATGATCTCAGAAGATGGAAGATTTGATGAAGAAATAAAAGAAAGAAGAACAACAGGAGGCAAAATATTCAATAGCATCAAACACAGCTTCTTAGGAAAGAAAGAAATACCGAAAGAGACTAGAGTACAAATATTTAAGAAAGTAGTGACACCTATACTCATACACGGAGCTGAAACATGGACATTAACGCAAAGACAAAAAGAAAAAATTACGGCTATCGAAATGAGATTCTTGAGAAAAATAGAGGGGAAAACAAGACTGGACAGAATTGAAAACACAACCTACAGACAAAACTTAAAAGTAAAAGCAATAGAAGATAAGATAGCAGAAGGACAGATGAGATGGTATGGGCATGGAGAAAGGATGGGAGAGGAAAGAATAGTTAAAAAAGTGTTTGAAGCAAAAATTGGAAGAAAGAAACCACGAGGACGACCAAGAAGAACGTGGCTGGAAGAAGTAAAGGAGGCAGCGCAAAGAAGAGGTTTAACTTGGGAAGAAACGAAGACAGCAACACAAGATAGAGCAGAGTGGAAAGAAATATTGAGAAGACCAACGAACCAGAACTCAACCCCCTCCCCCGCAAGCCGGGGGAACGCCTTACACCCGTGAGGGTAGAAAGGTGCAGGATTAAGTAAGTAAGTATATAGTATTTTCATTTTTGAAAATTAAAAAATAATATGAAAAGTGTTGAAATTCCTTACTTGAGTATTTTGATGCTGGTCAATTCAACCAAGTTAAAAACTCGAATGGTCGTTTGCTTGATATTGTTATCAGTAATACGGATTGTAGTGTGACTCATTCGACCGATTTATTGTTCAATACAGAATATCCTATGCATTATCCCGCTCTCAATATTGTTATTAATATGAACATACCGAAAAATAGTAAGAGTACAGTTACAAACACTTATTCATATAATTTGAGGAAAGCTGAATTTTTCAAGCTCTATTCACTTATTAATTCTTGTGATTGGAACTGCCTTGATACTTTTTCGGACGTGAACCTAGCATGTGATTTTTTTTGCTCCAAACTGTACGAATTTTTGATCAATGTGTTCCACTTAAACTGAATTCTCTTAAGCGTTATCCTCCTTGGTTTGATAATGACATTAAAGCAATGATTAGAACTAAAATTAGAATTAGAGCGCAGCGCAATAAATTTCCTTCTGATGTTAGTATAACAGCTAAATTTTGTAAAATACGAGCTGACCTTAAATCTCGTACTAGATCTTCTCATAAAAACTACACGAAAGCTTGTGAGAATTCAATTAAGTCCGACCCCAAGAAATTCTGGAGCTATGTTAACTCTAACAGGAAAATATCCACTTTACCTAACTCTGTATTGTATAATGACGTCAAACTTGATACTCTGAATGATATATCTAATGCTTTTGCCTCCTTCTTTCAGTCTGTTTACACTACGTCTTCTTGTATCCCATCCAATACCATGAGAGATGTTACTTGTGATCTAGTTTCCCTACCTACCTTTTCTATTCCAGACATTGAAAAAGCTATTAAAACACAAACTAACCCTCTTCTCCGGTCCTGACCTTATTCCTAATTTACTAATCAGGGACTGTGCCCAATCTCTGTCTCAAGCCCTTTTTCACATATTTAATCTTTGTGTAAATTCTGAAACTTTTCCATCAGCTTGGAAACTCACTAGAATCGCTCCAATTTTAAAATCAGGTAATGTTAATAATATTAACAACTATCGCCCTATTGCCATCTTTGCAATTTTAGCAAAATTTTTGAAAAGCTAATTTATTCTAGTTTCTATCCCCAAGTCAAAAATAAAATCTCTATTTCCCAACATGGCTTCGTGGAAAAAAGATCTACTGTCACTAATCTAATGTATTTCACGCACAAAGTATCAACAGTTCTTGACAACAAATGCCACGTTGACTGTGTTTACACAGATTTTTCTAAGGCTTTCGACAGAAATGATCACGGTATTCTGATTGGTAAACTTCGTTCTTTCTCTTTCTCCCCTCACCTTGTTTCACTTATAACTTCCTATCTTCATCAACGAGAACTGTTTGCCAACTATCAAGGTCATACATCCTTTCACTTCACTGCATCGTGAGGAGTCCCTCAGGGCTCTAACGTAGGCTCTTTACTTTTCCCCCTTTTAATCAATGACATCGCCAATGTTATCAAGTGTGAGAAACTTTTATTTGCTGATGATTTAAAAATATTTTTTGCCCTCCTGAAGTGTAATGGGAACATTACAATTGTATACACAGCAAGTGTAACCTACATTTTACGCTTACTGTGTTGTAACTAAAATACACTGGACGTTTATGGCCATTTAGAAAAGAAATCATCTTTACTATAATAAAGTTCATTTAAAAAAGTACTACCTACTTAAGCGATTTTTTTACTTTAACATTTCCTGTATTTAAAATTAATTTATATAAACCAAAATAACGGCAGCGACATCTGTCATTATTGTAAAAATCCGCCGTTACCGACATAGTCACCGATCGATATACCTGTCAAATACGCGAGGCGAACATTGCTAAAATGTCAAATATCGACACCTACCTATTATTTATTACGAAGAAAAGATGAGCAAATAAATATATTATCAGTATTTTATACTAACCCTTTTCAGAAGTAGCATCTATCTCATTAAAAAAAGTGATTTTCATTATCGTCGGCCAAAAAATTTGATACAATTCTCGTGCGTGAAGTATTTTACAGCGCTTCAGCTAATAAGGCACTCGCCTTAAGGGCTCGTGCCTTAAACAAAGCTGTCGCGCTGTAAAATACAACTTACACGCACTCGAATGTAAATAACTATTACAATGTGGAGGAGCGTTAGCTCAAAAAAGTACATTGTCTCGGAACCGGTCAAAACAGCTCCGATTTTAATAATTTTTTTTTAAATGTCCGTAATTAAAAATACTTTAACCTTTATAGGTTAAAAATTGACGCTCTAGCAAAAAAAAAAATTCAAAATTCGAAAAAGTCAAAAAAATTTAAATTTTTTTTTCTAATATTTCTGGTGAAAAAATAAATTAAAAATAAAATATGTTTATTATAATAACTAGTCATCAAAGATCAAGATAATGAGAGTAATGCAGCAAAAAATGATGACTACTTTAATTCATTGTCAATAGAAATTTATTACAAAATACATTTTAAACATATTTTTAATTATTTTGTACATTCTCTTTGTCTTCTATTTCGTCATCATTATATGTAGTCATTGGTCTTGGAGGACAATTTGTACAAGTTTCACCGCTGTATTCTGCACAAGTGGGTGTACAGAACAGCCCGATTTTTCTGCAGCCACAATTCCCAGTACAGAGTAGGTGGCTGGTCAATGGGGTTTGGTATTAAAAAATTTGTAAGGTTCCACCCTCATTCAATCGGTGAAAAATAATTATACAGCCACAAAGGCACTTGTACGTACACTTTTTTCAGATGTTCTATCGCTGCATCTGCTATACCCTGCAAATTGGCTAATAATATAACAAATGGATTATCCAAAATTCAGATATTAAGAATTCTAATATATACTAATTGTTATAAATGATCATTACAGCTAAGGCTGGGCGCACACTAAACGAACAAAAACGTTTTTATATAAAGCGTTCTTGCGTAACTGAGTTTGAAACTGTTGTTTCAGTGCTTGGTGTATGGGATAACTCACACTGATCAAGCAAAACAAAAAGCACATTTGATTTTGATCAGACATCTTCGAACAAATTGTTGTGTATATTGGCATTTTTGATACTTCAGTGTGTGTTGGATACGAGTAAAATGTTTTGGCACGTAACAAAATATTTTATATTACAACATTTTTGCTCAGTCAGTCTACGTGGACAAGTAGGTACCAAGCGGACATCATCAGGCACGTTTATACATGCTCAGGTTTGTCGAACCCGCAAACACGGACTTTTGCTCAGCGGGCCAACAGGAACAAACATTTCATTGTACACTTGCGACTGCGCATTTGATCTACACAGCACGTTGTTATGTTATGTAAGTTTGCACAATGAATATAGATATAGAGGTGGACGCCGGACAAACTTTTAGCTTTAAATTGAAGGAAGGCCTGCTCTTTATAAGAATATCGCCACAAATAAATTGTGGGAAGTTTTGTTTAAAGTTACAACGTTTAGTATAACAACGTTTTTGATCAGTCAGTGTGTTTAAGTATGTCGCAAAACATTTTGTTTAGTAACGTTTTTGTTACTCGATGCGCATCCAGCCTAAGTGTCTCCTCACATATGAAGCAGAATGTTAGTTTGCAAAGAAGAAGCATGAAATACGAGTAGTCGCTGAATGTTTCCCAGCTGAGCGCATGAAAAACGAGGATATCCAAAATGCTCCTAATTTTGGAGAAGATTAGATAATCAGGGCAGCCCTCGGCGCAAATGGATGAGTGAAAAGGCGGTGGATGGATTGCCTACGAGAAGACAAGACATTTGAATTTTAGACGGTACAAGCCGAACAAAGTACGAATAAGATGACTCTCTACGAGAAGGAACACTATATTTAAATGTTATAAACACAAGATGAAAGTGAATTAAGAAAAATATACTTAGAGAATCTCTTAATTATTAGTTTGCCCTGTGACTATTGTTGAGATGACAAGTCTACGTTAAAGGACTGTTAAATTTATCTCAAAGATTATGGGAAAATGCACGAGCACTGTAGACTACAGTAACATTGGACTGCAAAAAGTTATCAAATTCTTCTTAAATAAGATATAATATTGACGACATTACACATCGATATTAGTATAAAAAGAGCGCAATCTCATCATCACTTTATTGAAATAAAATCAATGTGTTATTTAGATACATTTAAGAAAAAAGAAAATTTGATAGAAGTTATGTACGAATATACGCACATTTCCAGATATACCTTATACAATTGAAACTGCCAAAAATTAATGTTTTCAGTACATGTATGTAGAGAAGACAAACATTGTTCGAATTAATAATCCCTGTTATCTGCATAAAATTTTAATATAGTAAAATATATTTTGTAATTTGTTGCAAAAAATTTACATTAAAATAACCTACAGATTTTGTAAATATATGGAGAAAAATATATAAAGAAGTTTGAACGTCAAAGACTTATACATGAATGTATTTGTATTTGTAAAATAATCTTTGTTTTATGCACACAGGTAAACTATCCGGCGAGAGGTTATGTGCTGGCCACATCAGATTACATACTCCAATCATTTTAGAATACATCTTACTTCTCAGTATCCAATATACAAGGTCACTGGATGTCGTTTTTAAATATTATACTTTCATAAATAGCATTATTTTAACGCTGATATTAATAATTTTTAATAATTTAAAAAAAAAATCATCAAAATCGGAGTTGTTTGAACCGGTTCCGAGATAATTACTTAGCGCTCCTCCACTAATAAATAGCATTGATGATATTGTGAAACTTCAGAAAGACCTCAATAAAATATCAGCGTGGGGCATAATTAACAATCTCCACCTGAATCTTGCTAAATGCTCTATCTTATCTTTTACTAGAAAATTAAAACCTAAACTTTACAATTATTCAATTAATGGTACTTCTCTCACTAGAGTTAATTCTGTTAAAGATTTGGGTATGATTTTCGATGAAAAATTAAATTTCGTAAGTCATTACAATACTATCTATAAATCTGCTATCAGAAATGCTGGGCTTCGTAATTAGGAATACGAAATCATTTAACAATATACATGCCATCATATCTATTTACTTTTCTTTTGTGCGGTCGAAGTTAGAATATTGTAATATAGTGTGACATCCGATCTATGAAGCTCATCATAACACTAATGAGGCAGTTCAAAAAAAGTTTCTGAAATTTTTATATTTTAAGGTTTTTAATCTCTATCCTGATAGGACAATCTCTTATGTAGAACTTCCGTCTATGTTTAATGTGAAAAGTCTTTATGACCGGCGTGAACTGAATGTAGTGAGCTAGCTGTCTAAGTTGTTAGATAGAACCGTTGATGACCCTCAATGCCTGTCCCTTCTTAATTTCCAGTTTTCCTCTAGTCGAACTAGATCAACTGTAACATTCTATCTTCTTTTGCCCGCTCTATTGCTCTGATGAACTCTCCTATTTACCGTATGTGTTTCTTGTATTCCTTCTCAAAAACGAAGAAAAATGGACAAGAAGGCAGTAAAAGGTTATCTTGTAGGATATGACAATGACGAACAGTACAGAATTTGGATAAAAGAAAATTGAAGTATCATTTTGTCCAGAGATGTGAAGTTTCAAGAGGAAACTGGAAAATGCATAGAACATGTAAAACTACCATTTAAAGATTCAGATACTGAAAGATCAGAAGAAGAAGGGTTACTACAAGAAAATTTGGAAAATAATATAGAAGATAATGAAGGCGAAAATGCTATTGAAGAAATAGAAGATAATGAAGAAGAAAATAAAACAGGAAATGAACTGCATTTTAATCTACGAAATAGTTCTATTGAAGAAATAGAAGATAATAGAGAAGAAAATAAAACAAGAAATGAACTACATTTTAATCTACGAAATCGTTCCACTTTAAAGAAACCTAATTATTTTTAAAGTTATGTAATGCTAGCAGATAATTTTATCAAAAAAATTCACACTCCTGAAACATACGAAGAAGCAATAAAAAGTGAATACCGAGAAAAATGAATAAAAAGTATGAATGATGAAATAAATTCATTGAAAGCAAATCAAACTTGGGTACTTACAGAACTGCCGAAAGGAGCTAAAGCAATACCATGCAAATGGGTTTATAGAATAAAAACAAACGCACACTGAAGCATTAATAAATTTAAGTCAAGATTAGTTGCAAAAGGCTTTACTGAACGTCAAGGGATTGACTATAATCAAACTTTTAGTCCCGTAGCAAAAATGACTACTATTGGTTCAATTTTAAGTAAAGCAGCAAGTGAAAAATTGTTTCTTAGACAGTTTGATGTTTCGACGGCTTTCTTATATGGAGAACTCAAAGAAACTATTTACATGACGCAACCAAAAGGTTTTGAAGATGGTACAAATAGAATTTGCAAAAGAAATAGGAGCTTGTATGGTTTGAAACAATCGCCAAGATGTTGGTACAAGCGATTTGGAAACTTCCTTTAAAACTTGGATTTAAAATAAGTCAAGCCGATCCATGCTTATACTTCCGAAGTGAGAACAAAAAGAAGCTAATACTAGTTTTGTATGTAGATGATGGTCTAGTTGCAGCAACTGATGAACATGATTTAGAAAAATTTATCAGTTGTAAATTATTATTTAGGACTACAAATTGATAAAAAAGAAAATGGTAATATAAAAATTAGCCAATCAGTACTCAAAAAGCATTCTTGAAAGATTTAAAATCTAAATGTAAAGCAGTGCCATCACCTATTATTAAGAATTCAGAATGTATTGACCAGAGAAAGAAAGAAATAAATATTATAATAGTTTTATATTTCCCTACAGAGAAGCAGTTGGGGCACTGTTGTATCTTATGCCAGGTACAAGACCTGATTTGGCCTAGTGTCAGTGTACTTTCAAGGTCACTTGAAGAATCTTTAAAAGAGGATATATCACGATTGAAAAGAGTTTTTCGCTATGTAAAAGGTATGGAATCACATATAATTCGAATATAAGAAATACAAGTCTAGAGTGCTACTACAGCGATGCAGATTTTGGTGGATGTTTAAAACAGGTCGTTCAACTTCAGGAGTAGTAATCATTTACGCTGGAGGTGCAATTTCTTGGATGAGCCAGAGACAAGCTATGGTTGCTACTTCTACAACAGAAGCTAAAATAGTTGCAGCTAATGAAACAGTAAAAGAAATTATTTGGTTGACACGTCTCTATCAAGAAAATACAAAATTAAGCCAAGCTCCAATATTACAAATGGATAATACAGTAGCAATCAAGTTAGCACAAAATCCTGAATTTCATCGTCGCACGAAGCATATTTCTATTAAATATTTCTTTATTCGTGAAAAGATAGCGGAAGGACGAATAGACATACAACAAATATCTACAGAAAACCAGATTGGAGATATAATGACGAAACCATTAGCAAAGACACGACTTCAGATTCTATGTAATCAAATGGGTCTTCAGTAAACTTTTGTTACATTATTTTATTTAATATTACTTTAACAAGGGAAAGTATTAAAAATGCAGATCAAAGTGTTAAAGTATAATTAAATAAATAAATGTATATAGCCATAGAAATGAATTTAGAATAAAAAGTTATTGTTGACGATGTTAATAAAGACATAATTATTGTTCTGTGTGTTAGACAAATATATAAAAAGAATATGTCATATATTTATTCTATACAAAGTTTAAATAAAAGGACACTTCTATAATAAAGGTCTAAGGTTTATTTAAAGATATTTAAATCTAATTAGGAGGAGCGCCGCAAATTATCAGGGATATAAGCCCGTATCTTGATCCTTTATCTTATCCACGCCAGCTATGAGTGCCCGTGAGGTGACGCTTGGTAAGCGCCCACACGGTAAAATATATCGTCATCATTACCGATGTCTACATGTGTTGTAGATACTGGCACACCCAGAAATGGGTAATATGCCGTGATGATATATTTATTTATTTTATTTTATTTATCTTATTCGTTATTATTTCCTCATGGCGAACTAGGATGGAATATTAATTTACGTCATACTGGACCAAATTCGACAACTTTTTATAATAAAGTAACTACGTTAATATGTGTCGTATCGTCTTGCCGTTCGCAATCAGTTCAGTGTTCTTCATTCTAGCCGAAAATTATTTCAACAATGGCTTGTAGATACTTGGTGTCGTATATAGGGTTTACAGTTACATTATATAAGGGAACATCAGCGACAAATTCATATAGAAAATTATTAATATTTATTGGATTACATTCAAAGACAGGCTCATCAACGGCAAGAGCGTATTGGCAAAAATTTTATTCTACCGCCTACATTCATTGGAAGTCCTCGTTACATGCAACAAAAATATTTGGATGCTATGGCAACTGTTGCAGCATTTTGGAAACCAGATCTCTTTATTACTTTCACATGTAATCCTATGTGGCCAGAAATTATTAACA
The DNA here is from genome assembly GCA_943142095.1 of Ophonus ardosiacus. NCBI lineage: Eukaryota > Metazoa > Arthropoda > Insecta > Coleoptera > Carabidae > Ophonus > Ophonus ardosiacus. The sequence continues at coordinate 18,193,688 of OW964829.1, read as the reverse complement.
ATTTAGAACCTGGACAAGACACAATTCATAGATCTGATCTTGTTTGTCGAATTTTTCATATTAAATTACATCTTATGAGTTTAATCATTGATAATCATTTGTCTGGGGTAGTTAAATCCCTGGTATATTCAGTAGAATTCTAAAAACGTGGTTTGCGTCATGCTCATCTTATTATTTTGGAAGGGGCTGATAAAATAACTACAGCTAAATAGGTAGGTGATTTTATAAGGGCAGAAATCCCAGATGAAAACGAAGAACCCAGATTATACGAGTTAGTGAAAAAACACGTTATTTATAAAAAATGGGGTGCAGGAAGACCAGGTGTTCATGACATTCTAGATAATTTTAAATTATTTTATTCAGATCATAATTTATAAACAAAAAATTTTCAAGAAGTAAAATGTGTCAAATACAACGAAGTATTAGCCGCCGTGACAGTATTCTTGAACAAATTAAACGAGTTAATAGAAATTGAATCAAGATCAACGACGAATTTGAAGAATTGGAACCTGACATTGAATTTAAGCAACCCAGTGATTCAAAACGGGAAGAATTTGAAAATATTTCCTGTCCAGCGGTAGCTTTAGGACGCAAGCTTACAAGAAAAATTAATAGTTCGTCAAATAATATCGCAAACAACACTGCACCACCTGTAAATAACAATGACAGTTTAGAACCTGCTGAAATGGTAACAATGACAGTTTGGAACCTGTTGACATGGTAAGAAATAAAGTTAGTCTTCCAAAATTAAAATTACCCGTATTTGATGGTACGTATGAAACAAGGACACAGTTTCACGATATTTTTCATTCTTTGATACATTCAAGCTCATCATTAACTAACATTAAAAAATTTTATTATTTAAAGACATCTTTAACAAAAGAAGCAGGGTATGTAATTAAATCTTTGGAAGTTACTGCTGAAAAGCTTTATTTGAAATACCAACAATTCATAAAGAATCACATGTTACTGTACGTCAATTGCATGATTCTGTACAGAGTCATTTACGTGCTTTGCAAGCTCTAAAGCAACCAATTGAACATTGGGACATTCTTATAAATAAATTAAATAATTATGTCAAAACTGGATAATGTTAATAAGCGTACAAGCGTAAATAAGCGTAAATGGGAATCATTTATAAGTACGAATGGTACAAATATACCTACTATGAAGCAAATGAATGAATTTTTGCTAAAACGTTCTTTTATTTTGGAATCTCCTTATACAAGCTATGATAAACCTTTAAATAAAATGTCTCATTTCTAGTAATACCTAATATCACAAGCAATTTACCCTTAACACCTTTCAATAAAAGTAATGTAATAATATATAATAACATCATTTTGGCAGATCCACAGTTCAATGAATCAAACCCTATTGATGTTTTATTAGGAGCATCATTATTTTTTGAAACTATTCGTAATGAACAACTATCATTTGGAACAGGTCAACAAATTTTACAAAATACTGCTTTTGGTTGGATTGTAGCTAGTACTTGTAGAACGATACCTTCAAGAACAATAATAAAAAATAATAATAATAATAATAATAATAATAATAATAATAATAATAATAATAATAAGTTACAACAGTTTTACACCAATTACAGGACAAAACAAGAAACAATGAAATAATATGTAACAGTACAAAGAAATATAATATTGAAACATGAAAAATCAAGCACAATAGGTATATAAGTATTAAAAAATAAAATTATAATGATTGCAATGTTTTCAAAATTGTATTTATTTTATTTGGCGGTGTCGTGAAAATGTCAAATACATTTGCATAAATATTTGTATTTTACATATCACGTACACTGGAGATTTGGTCAAGATATTTGTTCGTGCTTTAGGACAATAAAAAGTGTTAACTTGGCGAGATGCTGGACTAGGTATTTATATTTTGCAATAAGAAGGCGTTATCAATATTGTATTGAATTAATTTAGATAGGAATATAATTGATTGAATGTCTCTGCGACAACTAATTGATTGGATGTTAAATCTTTGTAACAAATTATTATAATCAATACCTCCATCTGGATAAATCCCATCACGTTTGTACGATAAATATTTTAGGAATCTTTTTTGAACTTTTTCAATTTGATAGATATAGTGCTTATAAATTGGGTACCATATTAATGATACATATTCCAGTTTAGTTCGAATAATGGAATTGAATAAAGTGAGGAGGGTATCTGTATTATTAAACATTTTGCAATTTCTAAAAATGAAACCTACAAGTTTATACGCAGCACTGATCATTGGTTCTATATGCAAATGAAATTTAAGCTTGGAATCAAAAAGAATTCCTAAGTCTTTAATGACACGTGATGTTTCTAATAAAATATTATTAATATCGTAGTTATATGTGATGGGATATTTTGTTCTGTAATATGATACTACTTTACATTTATTGATATTGAGTTTCAGATTATTGTTTAAGCACCATCCTACAATTTTGTTTAATTGTAACTGAAGCAAGTTACAATCAATTAAATTATTAATGGAAGAGTATATTTTTAAATCATCTGCAAAAAATAAATGATTACCTTCAGTAAGAGACTCAAGTCGTTAATAAATAATATAAATAGAAAAGGGCCGAGTACGGTCCCTTGAGGTACTCCTGATGTAGGGATAAAATAGTTTGAACTGTACCTGTAACAATATATGCTATAAGTAATTTTTGTGTTGAAGATGTTAAACAAGACTTAACAAAATTTTGGGAACTTGAGGAAATTCAAATGCCTAAAATGTACACTAAAGAAGAAGAAGAATGTGAAAATTATTTTTCTGAGAATACCACACCAGACTCTGAAGGAAGATTCATTGTCAAAATTCCATTTAAGGCAATTATAAGTCAGTTAGGTGATACAAAAGGAATAGCTCTTAAAGGTTTTGGTCAGTTGAATCTAAACTCAAAAGAAATCCCGAATTAAAGTAAATTTACGCAAATTTTATGCAGGAATATGAATCATTAAAACATATGACTAATGTTCTAGAACTTGAAGCTACAAAGGAACAATATTTTTTTCCCCATCATCAAGTTATTAGAGAAGACAGTCTTATTACAAAGGTGAGAGTAGTTTTCGATGCATCGGCTCAACCATCGAATGGTTTATCTTTAAATCAAATTCAGAAAATTGGACCAACAATGCAAGATGACATCTTTTCAATAATGTTAAGATTTAGAAAACATTTAATAGTCGAGTGAATTTGGTCTTAATGTTCCATATATTTATTCAAATATTTAATACAATAGTCATATGTACGTTTCGGGCAAACATTAGCCCATCTTCAGCAATAATTATATATAAAATTTCACATTTTTGAAATCTAAATATCAATACATTTTTTTACAATTTATGTGAAAAAATCATATCCATGATTTATAGATAATCATAACAGGAACGATGAAAAATAAACTGAAACAAGCTATCACCATGACGACAGGTGAAGCTGGGAGATATGATTTTTTCACATAAATTGTAAAAAAATGTATTGATATTTAGATTTCAAAAATGTGAAATTTTATATATAATTATTGCTGAAGATGGGCTAATGTTTGCCCGAAACGTACATATGACTGTTGTATTAAATATTTAAATAAATATACGGAACATTAAGACCAAATTCACTCGACTACGAATCCCATGAAGGTTCCCAAAGGATACTCCAAAGAAAACATTTAATAGTACATACTGCAGATGTAGACAACGTATCGCCAGGTGCTTATTCACCCATCTCAACGACATTATCAACACATTCTTTGACGAACGGATATATCCAAACAAATTCAAAATTTTCAATTAACACCATCACATACGGTATGGCTGCTTCTCCATATCTAGCTATAAGTATAAGATGTTTGCTACAATTAGGTGTCGAAAACACTGTGACATATCCTGAAGCTAGTAAAGCTATTGTTGACGATTTAGTATCGGTTGCTGATAGTATTCTTCAAGCTTTAAAATTATACGAAGATCTTAATACAGTTTTAGAACAAGCAAAATTCTTTTTACGCAAATGGAACAGTAACAGTAAGGAAGTTTTAAATTATATAAACAAAAAACATATCAACAATTCAAATCAAGTTTATATATGTGAACAGACAAATACAAAAACATTAGGAATTCACTATACACCTGCTAACGATTCATTTCGGTATTCTGTAAATTACAATGGAGACAATCAATTTATAATCTAACGGAAAATTCTTTTAATTATATTACAAATTTATGACCCATTAGTCTAATTACAGTCATTGCAAAACTATTTATGCAAAAATTATGGCAAAACCAAATAGCTTTGGACGAACCACTTGATAATAATCTTCGAGCAGAATGGTACAATTTTAAACAAAATATGAACACAATTTCCAATATTATCATTCCATGATAAGTATTAAACCACAAACCAGTTTATATTGAAATTCATGGCTTTGGCGATGCATCAGAAAATGCTTATGCAGCCAGTGTCTAGGATAAACAATAAATCACAAACAAGAAACATCAGTTCATCTAGTATGTGCGAAAACTAAAGTAGCACCTCTTAAATCCATCTCCATGCCACGATTAGAATTATGCGGCGCTTCATTACTTTCTAAATTAGTACATAAAAACTATAACAGCTTAAAAATTAAAAATTGATAAAATAATATTTTGGACAGATTCTACAATCGTACTTTACTAGATAAAGATGTCACCTAATTTGTTACAAAGTTTTGTAGCTCACCGTATAAACGAAATATAGAATCTTACATCATCAAATTGCTGGAAACATGTGCCAACGAAAGACAACCCTGCTGACATCGCATCTCGAGGTATGTATAGTAAGAACCTACAAAAAATGCAATTATGGTGGCAAGGTCCTTCGTGGTTATGCGAAGATGAATCAACGTGGCCAATACTAGAAATTCAGCCAAAGGATATTCCAAAAATTAAAACTCAAGTGAAACCAAGTTTCCTAAATACAACAGAGATCAATATATTTGAGATATTTTCAAATTTAAATCTTTTAAAACGCGCCATGGCTTATATTTTACGTTTTAAGAAAAATTGTTTTCTGGTTGATAATGAGCGTAATGTAGGAGCATTAGTAGTGGAAGAATTAAATGAAGCTTTTGTACATTTAATTTTACTTTCCCAAGAGAAATTTTTTTCCGAATGTATTAAAACATTACAAGAATCAAAACAACTACATAAATTTTCTAAATTGTTAAAGTTAAATCCGTACATTGACGACGAATCATTATAAGAGTAGGTGGTAGGTTTGAAAATTTAAAATTGATAAAAAAACATCCAATTTTATTAGACTCAAAACATAAACTTAAATGTAAATATAATTTTAATTTATTTATTAGTAATAATGAAGTGCCTTCAAGGGCGGGGACATGTTCACGATGTTCTAGATAATTTTAAATAATTTTATTCAGTTCATAGTTTGTAAACAAAAATGTATTGTAAAATGTTTTTGATGTAAAAATATATGTCAATTTATATATCGATTGTAAAAAGAAAATAAATATTACTTCATACAGTCCACAAGCATTTTGTATCATTTAAAGTTGTACAACAACACCAGGTATTACTTATTAGCGGAATAATGTTTGTAGATGGCATTTTCCAAAACAATTTAATGAAACTACACTTTTATTAGGAGACTCGACTTAAGCAAAATATCGTCGTCTGAATAATGGACGTACATGTGTTTTAGGGGATAATATTTATGACAATCGAGACGTTGTGCCATATTGTCCGGCTCTTTTATTAATTTTCGAGGCACATAATAATCTGAAGCTCAGATATATGGAACTTTGTGCCAGCATTACGACAACAAAATATTTATATAAATATATTCATAAAGGCCATGACGGCATTGTTGTGAATATCCAAGAAGGGACCAGATCTAATACTGGAGTTTTTAACTGGGATGAAATAAATAATTACCAAGAATGTCGTTATGTAAGTTCGCATGAGGCGTGTTGGCGAATTCTTGGCTTCGAGTTATCATTTTCCAACATTTCTATTTTTCTCTTACAATTGCATTTACCATCAATGCAAAATGTCTTATTTGACCCCAACAATATTTTACAAGCTTTAAATAGGTCAAAAGATAGTCATCTGTTAGCTTGGTTTAAATTAAATCAAGTCGATGTAAATGCACATGAATATTTATACGTGGACATTGTTAAACACTATACTTGGCAGCATAATACTCATTGATGGACACGCCGTAAATCTAGTTTGAATGTCATTGGTCGTTTACCTGACATATCGCCTCGTTGTGGGGATTTATTTTATTTACGGATGCTCGTAAATTATATTCGGGGAGCAACATCTTTCGATGACTTAAAACGAGTTCATGGGTTGGTTTACGGCAGTTTTCGTGAGACTTGCCTAGCACCTAATATTACTAAAAATGATTTCGAATATGATCTATGTTTGCAAGAAGCTTCATACAGATTGTTTCCATCTCGATTACGAAAGTTATTTGCCCACATTATTCTTTGGTGTGATCCTGAGAGTCCTTTAAAGTTATGGGATCGTTTTTCTTTACTTTTACCTGAAGATTTTTCGGCAAATTTAATTGTTGACGAAGCAAAAATTATAGCACTCGATGAAATACAAAAAATATTTCAACAACATAAAAGACATTTTCTTTTTATGGAATACATATTCCTGACCCTAATGAGCTTAACGATATTAGATATCGTATGAACTTTAATAATATTGATAATTCAAGGGAAGAACATCGTCTTCTTGGCCTTGAAATGCGCGACAATTTAAATGTGTCACAACACCGTGCTTTCGACCACATTATACATTTAACTTGGCGTTACACGAGTGGAGATCGTTCGTGTAAACTTATTTTCATTGATGGTTCTGCCGGAACTGGCAAAACATATTTTTATAATAGTTTATTACATTCAATAAAAGGTATGGGTGGCAATACTGTCGCTGTTGCCTTATTGTCAACCTTAGTCCGAGCTAGACGTGTATTTTTTACTGCGTTAAAATGCCTCCTAAAAAAGTGTCTGAATCTGAGATTAGTGATATTAGTGCGAAAATCAAAAGTGCAGTTGAAAGTGTACTACACAGTAAAATTCGAATGTATTATTGAAGATATAAAGTCTGAGATAATATCATTAGAATGTGAACTAAACTTATATAAATGTGAAGCCGTCAATCATCGTGAGTGTACTAATAATAGCTCTAAATCGGTGCAAGATGAAACACTGATGTTGTTAACATATACACTAATAAAATAGAGCAAATTAAAATCGCTATTGAGCATAAAAAAAAACGAATTTTATATCTAATAAATCATCTGTTGCTAAAAATCAGTGTTCAACATCCTCTGCTGTAGGTGATAGCAAAATTAACAAACAAGTTTGTAACCACGAATCCAGCTGGCTTAATAATAATATATACAAATATAATTATTTCTATTAAAGGTGTCAAATACATAATAATAAAAAAAAACCAATAAAATACTGTTAATAAAATATATTTGAAATTAAAGAAAATTTCAAAAATCCCTAAACGATGACGTAGACCGCTTAATAGCCCATAGTCGTGTTGCCAACAAAGAGGCAACTACCGATGACGTCATAGACTATCTAAATTCCAAAGGTAGGAAGTTTGAATATTAGTGCTCGGAATACCAGTGGATCCAAATGACCACCCGCCCACACGTATTTCAGTGAACACGGGTCGGAACCGATTCTTCACCCATAAGACCGTATTACCCTTAAGAACCACACCCATATTACCCGTAAGAACCATATCACCCGTAAGACGTATTATTACGTTGCTATTTGTTTAAATAATCATACCGTTGAAAAATAATTTTATTTAATTAAGTTAATTTATTTTATTAAACACTTCACATAGGCAATACAATTAGTTTTAAAAGATAAGTTAGTAATTTGTACAATAATAAGACAAGTAAAACATATCTCGATTTATAAGACAAATACCATTACGTGTAATATGGGTCTGTGGTTCTTACGGGTAATATGGGTCTGTGGTTCTTATGGGTGAAAAATGGGTTCCGACCCGTATTCCATTTGGTCCGGATGGGTGGTTATTTCCCATATAACTAAATACCCAGTTCGAAGTCCTAGCCCTACTGAATATACATATGTGCGAGAAAATAAAGCACGCTGGTGATTATGCGTCATTCAAACTACGCGTTCCGTATGATGAAGCATCGTCATTCCTGGACCCATATCTTTGGCCTACTGGCATATTTCTTAAAAAGTTTTGGTTTCCATCCAAGTAAAGAAACCATAAAAGCAATTTTTTAGAAATACCAGCTTAAAAGCAGCCTTTTCACAAAACTTGCTCGTCTATTATCAGAATGTGCGTAGCATTAAAAACAAATTATGTGAATTTTATTGTTCGGTTTCTGACTGTGAGTATGATATCGTTGGTCTCGCGGAAACTTGGCTATAACCAGATGTCGACAATTCCGAAATATTTCCCTCTGAATTTTACGCTGTGTTTCGAAAAGATAGACAATTTGCTGCATTAAACATTACGCGAGGTGGAGGTTTGCTTTTAGCTATTAAGAACTCTATAAAAACTGAACAAATTGATATGTCAGATATTTTAAATGAATTGCCATATTTTGATATTGTAGCCTGTAAATGTTTCTTTTAAATATGTACCATTTTTATATTTGTTGTTTATATACCAAAATCCTGTTTATATAATTGTCATCTATAGAGTACCTAGCGGTGATATCAATGTATTTTTCAACAATTTTGAAACCCTACTTTCGAAAATTCATAAAACTAATTGCTCGATCCTCATATGTGGAGATTTCAATATAAACATTCTGGAGGATTCCATCTACAAATCAAGATTCTGTTCAGTCCTTGACTCTTTTGACTTACACTTTAATGTACATGAACCCACCCGTACCACAACAACTTCTTCCACATGCATTGACAACATAATTACATTATCTTGAATAAGCAATCGTTGTGAAATATGGGCAAATGGTATATCAGACCATGATGCAATGTGGTGTGTCGCTGAAGATCTCGGTAAACTGGCAGGCAATAATATCACAACTAAAAGGATATATAATTCTCAAAATCATAATAAATGTCTAAGTACCTTTGCTAATAAATTCAAAATAGCTTTCAATATGGCTTATCCTGTTAGAACTGTCAAGAGTAAAACAAAATCAAGCAACGCATGGATTACAATAGGCATACGCATCTCGTGTAACACCAAAGCTAAACTGCGTCGCCGTCTACATCACCAGAGCTCAGCAAACTTAAAATTGCACTACAAAAAATACTGCACTGTACTAAAGTCTGTAATAAAAATGGCTAAACAGAAACATATTGCCTACAACATTACCTCCTCCAAAAATGTTATAAAATCCACTTGGACGACAGTGAAAAATATAACAGGTAACAACAGCAAATCTCCCAGTTTCCCCGAAAAATCCGTAGCAGCAGCAAATACCGTCAATAACTTTTTTCTACAACACGAAAACACAATGCAAAACAACTGCGAGAATCTTTCAACCATACGTCAGCCATATTACTCACTGTTTCTTTCTCCAGTAACTGAACGGGAAACAATGTCCATAATAAATTCCTTAAATACCAACTTTTCCTGTGGATATGATGAGATACCGAATATAGTGATAAAAATCAGTAGCCACACCACTGACACACATTTACAACCTTTCCTTCTCGACGGGAATGTTTCCTACTGATTTCAAACATGCAATTGTGAGACCTATACACAAAAAAGGAGATATAAATTTAGTACAAAATTTTCGACCTATATCACTGCTCACTAACTTCTCCAAAATCCTTGAAAAATTAATGCACACGAGACTCATGGCGTACCTAAAGAAATTTGGCCTGCTATCAGACTGTCAACATGGTTACCTACAAGGAAAGTCCACTATATCTGCTGTTACGTGTGTAGTTAAAAAAAAATATAACAAACCTCGATAAAAATCACAGTGTTTTTGGAATTTCTAGTGACTTGTCCAAAGCGTTTGATTCAGTCAGCCACAAAATCTTACTACATAAACTAAAGTGTCTCGGTGTAAGAGGTATCCCATTAATATGGTTCAGTTCATGTCTATCTGGTAGAACACAAAGTGTTAGACTGTTAACAGACGCTCAGTTCCACATAGACTCCGAAAAGGGTTCAATTCTTCTTGGTGTACCTCAGGGGAGTGTGCTCGCGCCTTTATTATTTTTAGTGTACATTAATGATCTCCCTAACTCAGTGCAAAGTGCTTCTTGTGAACTGTATGCGGACGATGCCTATTTCACAATATCGTGTAAAAAGACTGACTTCTTCGAACTTATTAACAACGTTGTGAATGACATTATGCAGTGGTGTAACAACAATAGTTTAAAACTAAATATTGAAAAAACATCTTTCACCCAATTCCGTTTAAACACTACCAATGCAGTGCGTGTTGATTCATCAGATGTGCGCATCGCAAAAGCAAATACCACTAAATGTCTTGGTATTTTCCTTGACGAAGACACTAAATGGACCACTCAAATTTCACATGTCACCAATAAACTGAATAAGTGCTGTTACTGCTTTCGAATTCTAACCACAATGCTAGACACTAAAAACCTTATAATGGTTTATTACGGTTATTTTTACTCTACTGTAAGTTATGGTATTATAATATGGGGCTCCTCACCTCTTTTGAAGGATGTTTTTATAGTTCAAAAGAGAATAATTAGAATTATTCAGAAGCTTCATCCACATAGTTCATGTAAAGGGCAGTTTCAAAAACTCGGCATTCTCACAGTTCCGTCTATATATATATATATATATATATATATATATATATATATATATATATATATATATATATATATATATATATATACTTGAAATAGTTAAATTTGTGTTAAAAAACTTAAATAACTTTACTCCCTTAACAACAGTATATTCAACTAGACAACGAAACACAGTTTTACTTGTACCTAGACATAGAACACAAGCTTTTGAACTAACAAGTGAATATGTTGGTATAAAAATATACAATGCCCTACCCACTAATTTAAAAAATGAATCGCACAAAACTATCATTAATACCTTAAAACGCATTCTGATACATAAAGAATATTACAATCTAGCGGATTTCTATTCGGACTGTGCGAATAACCTTCTACATCAATGAATACAAATGTAAACAATTGCTTCCATCATGTTTATTTACCTGTATGAAGCTGCGCATCGCTGCTAAAAAGCGTGCGTATGTATTAGTTACCTACGTTTTTTTTGCACTTAAAAAACTGTAGTATATTCCTTCAGAATATTAATGTAGCTATTTATTTGTATTTAATATGTATATCTTCTTAGTTTTTATATTTTGTTTTTGATACATTATTTATTTAGGAATAGTAGATATTAATAGGAATATAAATAATTTTAGAATGTAACACACCATACACTCACAAGTAATTAATTATGTTTTTGTACTTCGTATAGTTTTATTTTCTATCTGTCATTACTTACATTCAACATTTAACTACATGTATTTATTATTATAAATTTTTGTAAAACTTTATCTATTCATCATTGTTTATCTGATACATATTTTTGTCAAAACATTATTGTATGGTTAGGTGGAAGAACAGCCACGGCTGAACCTCGCCTTTTGATTATTATCAATAAAGATTATTATTATTATTATTATTATTATTATTATTATTATTATTATTATTATAACACAAACTCTAAATGATTTAGAGTTGCTAACGCTCTACTTTGAAAGATATTGTATTAATGATCAACATGTAATTATAATTGGTGATTTTAATTTCCCAACATATAACCTAACTAGTTCATTAGATTCACTACGTGATCATTTATTAAATTTCCAAGCTTTAACAACTTAACGCAGTGTAACTATGTATTGAATTGTGATGATAAATTATTAGATCTTGTTTTTAGCAATATTTCTTGCATAGTTTCACTTAAACCTGTACCACTAGTTCAGATAGATATGTATCATCCACATTTCATAATTGAGTTAAATATACAGAAATCATCATATAAAAATTTTAGCTGCAACTCTATAAGAAATTACAATTTCAAAAAGGCGAATTTTCCATTACTCTACGATGCATTGTTACATTGTGATTGGCCTGCAGTACTTGAGACTGATAATATTGATGATGCATGTGAGAAATTCTATTCAATCTTGTATTGTACATTTGAGACGTATGTTCCTTTGCATACACATCGAAAGGTAACTTATCCACCTTGGTTCACACGAGATATAAATAAAATCAAACTTAAATCTAAATATCATGCAAAGTTTAAAAAAACTCAATGAAATTTCTTTTTTCATAAATATAAAGAAGTTAAATGTGCTCTTAAGAACTTGATTAGGATTTCTTACAAAAATTATGTATCTGATGTTGAACATACTATAACTGTAAATCCTAAATTGTTTTGGTCATTTATAAGGAATAAAAAGGGCTCGTCTCGTATTCCCGGCATAATGAAATTTCACGATATTACCGGTGATGAACCGCATTCAATATTAGAACTATTTAGCAATTATTTCAGCAGTGTGTACACTGATTCTGCTAATAATATTTTCGTTCAGGATCTAGTCCAAAACGGAATAGATTAGTCTCATAATGTTATGCTCAATTTTACGGAAACTGACTTACTGCAAGCTTCCCGTGTACTCAAAAATACTCTGGCGGCTGGTTACGATCAAATCTCAAGTTTCATTGTTAAAGATTGCGCTATTGCTCTCATAGTGCCTTTGTTGCATATTTTTAATCACTCAGTTCTTAACAATAAATTTCCTCATACTTTAAGTTTATTAAAGTATGTCCAGTTTTAAAGTCTGGTGATCCGTCACTCATTCAAAATTACCGACCTATATCTATTTTATTTAACTTTGCTAAGTTGTTTGAGATCACTCAGCATCAGCATGGTTTTATGTCGCGTAGATCGATTGTTACTAATTTAAGTACTTTTACTCAATATGTTTCAGAAGTTCTAGATAAAATAGGTCAAGTGGACGTCATTTACACAGACATCTCGAAAGCTTCCGATAAAATTAATCATTGTCTCTTACTAAGTAAATGCCGAAATTTTGGTTTCAGTGATAAACTCATTCATTTCTTTAAGTCATACTTATAAAATCGTCGTCAATATGTTACTTTTAACGGCTTTCGTTCACGTTATTACGTAGCTAAATCAAGGATCAAATTTGGGGCCACCCTTATTTTTGCTTGTAATAAATGACGTTACTGACAACATAATTTGCAATGTCTTATTGTATGCAGATAATTTAAAGTTAAATACCGAAATTAAAATTATCTTAGACTGTAATATTCTGCAAAATAATACAAACAAAGTAACTGAGTGCTGCATTAACAATCGGCTAGTACTTAATAAAGAAAAATGCCAGACTATGTCGTATACCCGTAAGAAAACTCCTATTATATACGATTATATGATAGTAAATGATCTTACATCTAGGACTGATGAGATATTTTTTTACAAATAAAGTACATGGTCTATTTTATTTTCTTATGCTGAATATACATATATTTATTTATTTATTCTAGGTGCCGATTTGGATATTTACTTTTTAATTAAAAATTTAAGACAGCTGAAAAAAAAGTTTGTGAAATACTAATCTTTTCTTTATAACTTTGAAACTAATAAAGTTACATATTTGTTATTTGCAAATGTGATATCAACAGTCATTTTTCTATATGTAATCAAAATTTCAAAAATTACTAACAGTTGTAATGATTTAAATAAAAAAATCTGTTGTGGCCAGCACAAGACCTCTCGCCATTTCCATATTAGGCTATATAAGTATTGTATTGCACTTCGCTTTCGAACCGTCGTTTTATAACAAAATCTTACAGAACATTACCCAAATATTGTTTTTTATTATATTTATCTTCTGCACACATATAATTCTAATTATATCTATTTTTCATTGTATGAGGAAGTTTCTAAATGTCAAAGCATGCCAAAGATTGTTCCAATTCATTAACCAGATTGGCGGTATTTCAGATGGATATATGCATTTTACCACATTTTTACCTATAATTTCAAATATTTAATTAATAAAACAATAAGAAAAGTTAAATATACTTCCCAGAAAAAGCTATCAGAATGTCACTAAAACTGTTGATATTTGACAATGACATGTGTCATGTTATAAACATTGGAATTTGTCAACTGGTTTCCTTAGTGCCTTGGCCTCTGCGATTAGTTTACTCTATAAATTATAGAGTATCTCTAAATCTATACAAGATATAATAAAAATTTTAAGTGTATTAGATAGAGAATTGTATGTTCTTCAATATTTAATAAAAAAAACTCCCAAAAAAATATATTTAGAAGATTTTTTCTAAGAAACTACTACTTCCGGTTGTTCAATTGTTACCAAAACCTTTTCAGCTCTTCCCAGGAATGCCAGATTGAGGAAACTGAAGTTAAATATTTTTTAAGTCTTATAGTTTTAGAGGAATCGTGACTACAACATCCAGACATACATACATACACACACACACACACACACACACACACACACACACACACACACACACACACAGACATCATTTTAAAAATGTTATAATCGGATTGTAGGGACCTTAAATCGTGCTTATTAAATAAAATCTGGATATGCGAATTTTAGCATGAATCCAATACCTCTCTTAGCGAGAGGTAAAAATTGATATCATTGCTTAATACCTCAACCTTTGAAATTATAAAGCGAAAGTGAACCATTAGCTTCCCACGAAAAGTATTACCGTCTTGGGAAAAAGTTTTTCTTTAATAATTCTGAAACTAAGATAGAGACTAGCGGTTTAAAAATTTAACTTTACAATGTATTGCGCAATATGTGTACAAAGTTTTGTACGGCTAAGAAAGAAATTGTATGAAAAAATAGCTATTTATGTTTTAAGGGCTAAATGATATAGATTTTAGCCCACGGTGTAAGATTGAAGCCCGACGCGTAGCGGAGGGTTACAATGTACCTAGGGCCGAAATATATTTCGCCCGTAATACATGCAATATTTTTTGCATATCCGGAGTAGTGATACTTCATCACCGTGATCAAAGTAAAACGATGTTCAAATCAAATTTAGATCACAGTAGTCTATTTGACATTTGTGCGTTGTCACCGATAACAATGAAAACAAGCAAGTTAATGATAGATGTAATTATTTTAATTGGGCACGAAAAGCTCTAGGGCGAAAATGACTACTTTTTCGCCCTCGGTCGAAAAAGAGTGTCATTTCGCCCTTAAAATAATGCTATTTGTCCAACTTTTACGCCTGGATGTGCAAAACACTTTTTCGCCCTCGGTCGAAAAAGAGTGTCATTTCGCCCTTAAAATAATGCTATTTGTCCAACTTTTACGCCTGGATGTGCAAAACATATATTTTTTCATATCTTTAAAATTAATAAAGTTACATATTTGTTATGTGCAGATTTGAATTCAGTACTTGTTTCTCTATTTGTAACCAAAGTTTCAAAAATTTCTAACGGTTGGTAATAATTTAATGATCTTTCCATAAAAAGTATTATATTCTTGGGAAAAAGTGTTTCTTTAATAATTCTGAAAGTATATAAGATAGACACGTCACGTGAGATTTGAAAATATAACTTTATAATGCATTACGCTATATGTGTACAAAGTTTCAAGAATTTTTTTTTTCTTTATAACTTTGAAACTAATAACCTTACATATTTGTTATGTACAAATTGGAATTTAGTAGACGTTATTCTATATGTAACCAAAGTTTCATAAATTTGTAGCGGTTGATAGTGATTTAAATATGAAAAAATGCAAATTTAAAATTCTAAGATTCTGATGATTCGAACGATATGCATTTTTTTGTAATTTTATTTCAATTTAATGGCTATCACTACAAAAGAGCAATATTTATAAAATTTCAAATCACATATTACGACGTATTAAATATGGAAAATAATATCTAATTAATGATTTGGATATAGAATTTAATTCTCTACAACATTTATTTGAAACATTTGTGTCTAATAATAAATGGAAAATTTTGTGCAAGGAAAAATTGATTTTCCATGTTAAACACCCATGACCCGTTTTTTTAATTAACACCCTGTATAGACATTATGATTTTTTAAAATAATTAGATATTAAAGTCAAGTGTTTTTTTTTGCATAATCACCTGATCTGTTCAATGATTCAATGGATA
Organism: Ophonus ardosiacus; assembly: GCA_943142095.1. NCBI lineage: Eukaryota > Metazoa > Arthropoda > Insecta > Coleoptera > Carabidae > Ophonus > Ophonus ardosiacus. The sequence continues at coordinate 18,177,451 of OW964829.1, read as the reverse complement.
ATGAACTGGCTGATGTAAAAATTTAATATACACTCCAGTAAGTATTATTGAGAATGAAGTAACGTTACCTCCTCATAGAGGTCCAATTCGAAGAGCAGCTATCGCAAATGGGATTATCAATGAAAATTCTTTTGTTCCTTTTACGCTCCCATTACTTCGTTCTTCTAATATTTGCCGTTTTTGTGAAGCTTTTTATTTTAATCAAGAACGAGGTAGTAGAACTCACGATTCTTCTTTAAATAAAAATGATGACGACGCCAGGCATTATCAAGAAAATATACGTTTTTATAAATCAACATTATGTTTCGCGTCCACGGTCGGCAACTACCAACAAATGGGCATTGGACCTCAAGTTGTGAAAGTAACTCCTGGGCTTGATACACTTGCAAAATTTGGACAGTTATATTATTTAGATCAAGAAGATTGTCATAACGTACGGGAAAGTCATTCTACCCAATGTCGTCCTAGAATTTTACCGCTTGACGAAATGTTGCGAGCTATTTACGACGAACAAGTCAACATTGCACATCAGGACAATATTGATGTTCAAGAGGTTATTTTAGCCATAGCCCCTAATATTCAAGATCGTTTCGTTCAAGAGGGTTTAGACCCAAATCGTTACAATGTATCTACTTGTAATGAAATGCAGCTATTTTCGTGGGAGATGAACCTCCATTTCCTGTTGATATAAAGTTATATCCTTTAGGAGGAGCGCCTCAAATTATCAGGGATATAAGCCCGTATATTGATTCTTTATCTTATCCGTTATTATTTCCTCATGGCGAACTGGGATGGAATATTAATTTACGTCATACTGGGTCAAATGCGACAGCTTTTTATAATAAAGTAACTACGTGAACATGCGACGTATCGTCTTGCCATCCGCAATCAGTTCAGTCTTCTTCATTCTAGCCGAAAATTATTTCAACAATGGCTTGTAGATACTTGGTGTCGTAAAGAGGGTTTACAGTTACATTATATAAGGGAACATCAGCGACAAATTCATATAGAAAATTATCAATATTTATTGGATTACATTCAAAGACAGGCTTATCAACGGCAAGAGCGTATTGGCAAAATTTTTGTTCTACCGCCTACATTCATTGGAAGTCTTCGTTACATGCAACAAAAATATTTGGATGCTATGGCAATTGTTGCAGCATTTGGGAAACCAGATCTCTTTATTACTTTCATATGTAATCCTATGTGGCAGGAAATTATTAACAATTTAGAACCTAGACAAGACACAATTCATAGACCTGATCTTGTTTGTCGAATTTTTCATATTAAATTACATCTTATGAGTTTAATCATTTCTTTGGGGTAGTTAAATCCCTGTTATATTCAGTAGAATTTCAAAAACGTGGTTTGCGTCATGCTCATTTTCTTATTATTTTGGAAGGGGCAGATAAAATAACTACAGCTGAACAGGTAGATGATTTTATAAGGGCAGAAATCCCTGATGAAAACGAAGAACCCAGATTTTACGAGTTAGTGAAAAAACTCATTATTCATAAAAAATGTGGTGCAGGAAGACCAGGTGTGAAACTACACTTTTATTAGGAGACTCGACTTACGCTAAATATTATCGTCGGGATAATGGACATACATGTGTTTTAGGGGGTACTATTTATGACAACCGAGACGTTGTGCCATATTGTCCGGCTCTTTTATTAATTTTCGAGGCACATATTAATGTGGAAATTTGTGCCAGCATTACGGCAACAAAATATTTATATAAATATATTCATAAAGGTCATGACGGCATTGTTGTGAATATGCAATAAGGGACCAGATCTAATACTGGAGTTTTTAACTAGGATGAAATAAATCATTACCAAGAATGTCGTTATGTAAGTTCGCATGAGGCGTGTTGGCGAATTCTTGGCTTCGAGTTATCATTTTCCAATATTTCTGTTTTTCTCTTACAATTGCATTTACCATCAATGCAAAATGTTTTATTTGACCCCAACAATATTTTACAAGCTTTAAATAGGTCAAAAGATAGTCATCTGTTAGCTTGGTTTAAATTAAATCAAGTCGATGTAAATGCAAATGCACATCAATATTTATACGTGGACATTGTTAAACACTATACTTGGCAGCATAATACTCATTGTTGGACACGCCGTAAATCTAGTTTTAATGTCATTGGTCGTTTACCTGACATATCGCCTCGTTGTGGGGTTTTATTTTATTTACGGATGCTCGTAAATTATGTTCGGGGAGCAACATCTTTCGATGACTTAAAACGAGTTCATGGGTTGGTTTACGACAGTTTTCGTGAGACTTGCCTAGCACCTAATATTATTGAAAATGATTTCGAATATGATCTATGTTTGCAAGAAGCTTCATACAGATTGCTTCCATCTCGATTACGCCAGTTATTTGCCCACATTATTCTTTGGTGTGATCCTGAGAGTCCTTTAAAGTTATGGGATCGTTTTTCTTTACTTTCATCTGAAGATTTTTCGGCAAATTTAACTGTTGACGAAGCAAAAATTAAAGCACTCGATGAAATACAAAAAATATTTCAACAACATAATAAGACATTTTCTTTTTATGGAATCCCTCTTCCTGACCCTAATGTGCTTAACGATATTAGATATCGTATGAATTTTAATAATATTGATAATTCAAGGGAAGAACATTGCCTTCTTGGCCTTGAAATGCGCGACAATTTAAATGTGTCACAACATCGTGCTTTCGACCACATTATACATTTAACTTGGCGTTACACGAATGGAGATCGTTCGAGTAAACTTATTTTCATTGATGGTCCTGCCGGAACTGGTAAAACATATTTTTATAATAGTTTATTACATACAATAAAAGGTATGGTTGGCAATACTGTCGCTGTTGCATTTACCGGCATTGCTGCCATTCTTTTATTTGACTGTATAACCAGCCATTCTCAATTTGGTATTCCTATACCTTGCAATTCAACTTCACGTAGTAATTTAAAATTCAATGATTATAGAATTGAACAACTACAGTTTGCTAACATTATTATCTGGGATGAAGCATCTATGACTTCTGGATATAGTTTAGAAAGTGTCGATTTATTACTACGTCATATTATGAGAGTTCCGCACGTACCATTTGGCGGGAAAGTTTTAGTTATGGGTGGAGACTTCCGGCAAATTTTGCCAGTTAAGCGTAGAAGAGGTAAACAGGACGTATTAAACATTTGCATTAAAAGGGGTCCATTATTTGTGCAGTTCAGAACCGTTCATTTTTCAGAAAATATGCGCGCAGATCCAGTTGAACGAGACTTTGCAAATCAACTACTTTTGATTGGTAATGGACAACACGAACGTGTCGATGGGTTGCCGGAAGAATATTTAAATATCTCGTCTGAGCTTTTAATTCCGGCAAATGAGCTAATTTCACAAATTCCTTTAAAAAATATCCATGAAAATCGTGCGATTTTAACACCAACTAATGAGGACGCATTTCGTTTCAATGAGAAAATTTTAAATCTCCTTCATTTTCCGGAAAAACAATTCATATCAGTAAACAAAATTTTAAATCATAACCAATCAACTTTTTATGTGCCTTTGGACAATGTCCATAAACAGACGCCAATGGGTTGTCCACAACATGTATTAATTTTAAAAGAAAATGTCATCGTACAGCTAATGCGTAACATTAATTTTAGCGAGGGTTTGTGTAATGGGACCAGATTGAAAATCCTTAGGATGCAGGATCATGTACTAACGACGGAAATTTTAATGTGTTAGGAAATGTCGCATTTATTCCTCGAATGTGTTTTATTTGTGAAAGGAAAGATGGTGATTTACTGTTTCAATTTAGTCGTCTGCAATTTCCCGTACGTTTAGCATACGCCATGACAATTAACAAATCTCAAAGGTAAACCCTTCATAAAACAGGAATTTTCTTAACTATTCCAGTGTATTCGCACATGGTCAGTTTTTATTTTTTTTTTATTTATTTTTATTTATTTTATTTTGGCCATTCAACAGGACAAACCCAATAACAGAACGGCACTAACATACAAAAAGCAGAACAACAATATAAAACAATTGAGTACACGTGAAATTTACATTTTTTTTTTTTGTGTAATCATCTATACATGACTAAATTCTAAATAGGTATAATAAATAATTTAATTAGTAGAAGTGATAGAAGTGATGGTATTGGTAATTTGATTTCGAAATGTTGACGTATTAATATTGAAAATATCAATTGAGGTATTAATAATATATTTGTTGAAGAAAAATGGCAGTCGATTCATAGCACAATTAAAAGCAGTATTAGACCTATTGAAACCAATATAAAAAAGTTCAGATGTTCGTGTAGTATATGATGGCACACGGAGATCAAGACAACTTAGCAACTCAGCACAATCTATTTTATTATTAATTAGCTTGTATAAAAACGTTAAATCAATTACAATACGCCGTTTTTCCAGTGATAATAAATTACATTCATAATTGGGAAACTTATAATTCATAAATTTAACAAATTTGTTTTGAATACGCTCAATTCTTTTGATGTAGATTGTATACTGAGGAGACCAACAAACTGTTGCGAATTCTAATTGACTACGTACTAAGGTAAAATATAAATTTTTTAAAGAGTTTGGGTTTTTGAAATTTTCAGATGTTCTAATTAGAAAACCTAACATTCTATAAGCTTTTTTCGTTATAGAATCAACATGAAGGTCAAGAATAAATTTTTTATCTATAATTATTCCCAAATCTTTAACTTCTGACACAGGTGTTATTGGATCATTAGAGAAAGTGTAAGTGAAGTTTACATTTTTCCTATTTCTCGAAAAAGTAATTTGACAACATTTTTTTATATTTAAGGATAGTTTGTTATCTTTAGTATATTGCTGGAAACGTTTAAGATCTTCTTGTATTTTTATACAATCCATTGTATTGTTAACAGAGTGAAATATTTTTAGATCATCAGCATATAATAAAAACTCGCAAAATTTGAAACAATTAAATATGTCATTTATGAAAATATTAAACAAAAGTGGTCCCAAATGAGAGCCTTGGGGGACTCCAGATGAAATAATAATTTCATTTGACAGAAAACCATTTATTGTAATCCGCTGACTTCTTCCTGTTAGATAGGACCTAAACCAGTCATGGAGACTTCCGCACATACCAAAATCAAAAAGTTTTTTTAGGAGCAAAATGTGATTAATTTTATCAAATGCTTTACTGAAATCGGTGTATATGGAATCAACCCGACTATGTTCATCCATAGATTTCAGAATATAGTCACTGTATGTAAGAAGATTCGTTTCAACGGATCTACCTGGATAAAAACCATGTTGCTGCGGGATAATATAACTTTTTACTAAAGAAAACAAAATTTTATAAACAAGTTTTTCAAATACTTTTTTGAAGCTGTCTAGTTTTGAAATGGGCCTATATTTTTTTATTTCATTTTTAGTGCCATCTTTAAAGACTGGGACAACATAAGCTTTCTTCCAAATATTAGGAAAATAACCTGCATCTAATGATTTATTGAAAATTAATATGAGGATAACAGAAAAAATAGGAACAGTTTTTAATAAATACACTAGGGATATCGTCTGGCCCAGCACTTTTATTTACATCTAGTTGTAATAAAATATCTAGAACCTCAAACTCATTAAAAAGTATATTGGCACCAATAAAATCTTTTTGTACTCGTGCCGATTGATTGTGATTATTATTTTTACTATTTTCCTCAACGAATACGGACTTGAAATAGTCAGAAAACAAATTACAAATGTCACTTCCATTACTTGTTGTTTTATTTTCATAGCACATCGTGTTAGGTATATTGTTCGAACATTTTTTAGAAGCAACATATGACCAGAATTTTTTAGTATTATAGGGTATAGAATTTTCTATATTCCTAATGTAAATGTCGTAGCTTTTTCTAATTTCAAATTTGACAGCTATTCTCAATTCTGAAAATTTGTTGTAGTGCATTTGCGATTTATACTGTTTATATTTGCTATGAGCTTTACTTTTTTCTTTAATAAGCTTAATAAGCCGTTCAGTATACCAAACAGGATACGAACCATGAAAGTTATGTTTTACTGGAACATATTTATTTATAATAGAATACAATGTATTATAAAATTCATTTACCATGCTGTCAATATCTAGACCATTAAAAAGTTGGTCCCAATTAATTTCAAGCAGTTTTTCATTAATTTTACAGTAATCAGCTGATTTATGCAAGAAGATTTTGCGATGGCAACTTGTCATCGGAGGTAAACTATCAAATCTAAGGTAGATCTCAATTGGAGGATGATGTGCATCTACTTTAAGTAATGGTGATTGAGATGATACAACTTCTATATTATCAAAGTTTGAAATAACCGAATCCAAAATTCTGTTATTTGCACTACGTACATGATTAAACTGATAAATATTACAATATGAAATACAATCAACAAAATTCGATGAAGACAAATTATAAGTGTTTAGAGGCTTAAGTGAATTATGAGTATTTTTAGGGACCCATTGCAAATGGGGTAAATTAAAATCACCAATAATAAAAAAAATATCATTAGGTACTGAGTCTATAATATCTGATAGTTTACTTAGAAAGTTAGACATTGGCACATGATCGTCTGACGGTAAATAAACGCAACAAACATGTAAATATTGATTATTGTTATTAATGTTTATTAAAGAAATCCAGAGGTCTTCGGCATCACTATTCCATTCAGGCCTTTCAATATAATTAAAACAAGAGCAAACCGCAATTAGCGCACCACCACCATCATTTCTTACACATGAAGTACTAGATCTGTCTCTCCTTATTACATTGTAAGTGGGTGGGAATAATTCACTATTGCAAACAGATGAATTTAAGAAAGTTTCGGTAAGACAGATAATATCGAAACTACATGAGTGAGTATTAATACTAAAAGTACTTGTTTTAGTTCGTAAACCCCGAACGTTTTGATAATACACAGAAATGCCCATTTATAAAAGGATCAAAAAATGAAAAGGAAATATATCGATATGGAAATGAAACATTATTACTGTAGCTTAGAAATATCAGTAACATCACTTAAATAGTGAATCTTTGATGGATCATTTTTTCTGGCAAAAACTTTGCAATTCTTTGACCATATATAATTGAAACCTTTAGGTTTTAATTCATTTAATGCTGTTCTAAGAATTAAGGAGTTTTTAAACCCTAAATGCTCATTAATATAAATTTTACTGTCTGTCCCTTCAATATTTATACTTGCAGATGTTAAATTTCTATTTTTTCTCGCTGCAGAGAGAAAATCATCCTTAACACGACGAGATATAAATTTCACAACAACATTTCTAGGTTTACCATTTTTTGATTTGTTATATTGCAGCCTATGAGCCACATCAATATCATTTTTCGAAACCTTTACACCAAGTGTTTCACCTATGTTACAAATTATATTGTCAATATTTTCCCCTATTTTTTTCCGGAATATTATTAATAATTAAATTATTTATTTTGGAGTGTTGTTCCAGATCTTCAATTACCTAATTTAAATTTTTTACTTCAGTTTTTAATATGTCATTTTCACGTTTAAGTTCATCAAATATTTTCAATTTATTATTTATATCTTTTAAATTTAATTCAAAGTCAGTGATTTTATCACTGCAAAAAGTTACTGAATTTAATAAAGTTTCAAACTTATCGTTCATGCGCTGTTCAAATTTGCTGAGTATGGTGCGAAGGTCAGGCGAAACTAGAAACTAGAAAGTAGAAACTTGTATAAAAAATTTTGAAATGAAAAAAGGTTTTAGCCTATTTTCATAAAATATATATACCGGAACACAAAATCACTTCCACAGAAATAATCAGAAAAATTTTATATATACTATGATACAGTTTTTGAAAAAAAAATAACTTCAATATACTACACAAAAGATAACTTTAAACAGAGAGCAATTAGACACGTGCAACTGACTCAAATGTTTACTGCTAATGTTATGTTGCGTTATCACATTCACGGCGTCCTTCTGATATTAAAATATCTGTGCTAGAGGAAAATCAAGGCAGATTAAAGCGTGATTCAAATATGTTTACTAAGAATATAGTTTTTAAAGAGGTTCTTTGGAAACCTATTTGTTATTTTTGTAATTATTTAATTCTTTCATCGAACTTTATTAATATGTTCAATAGTTATTTACAATACACACGCGGAAACATGAACTTCCGTGCAAGGAAAGGTATTTCCGCATAAGTATTGTACAAGACTTTTTATAACGAACAAATTAATTATAAAACTGTTCTACCTTCAATAGATGTTACGCAAAACATGTCGTCGCATCAAATAGAGCCATAAATTTCACTAACTAATTATCAGATACAAAATATAAATATATGTATAATAATTTTTGCAATACCAATGATCAATCTTAAAACTGTATATAATCGATTCAAATACAATTTCTTAAATTTAAGATCTCATTTTATTTTGATAGTACATATTTACAGTAGTATGGTTATAAATTTAGGAACATATCACTACCTAAAACAAATAAAAGTATGAATACATATTAAATTATCTTTAAATAAAATATATTCTTATACCTATTAATAATAATAGTAATAATAATAATAATAATAATAATAATAATAATAATAATAATAATAATAATAATAATAATAATAATAATAATGTTGTTTTTATTGTATACCTACTAATATATTATCTTTAATATTGTATGCAGCATACAGTATGGCCGCCATGTTCAACATTCTCGATTTTCGTTATATTAGTTTCTAACAAATGGCGTTAGTACTATTAAAATGTCAAATTAGCAATGATTCTGATTTTATTTAAATAATTTTTATTCTTTCAACTAATTTTCCTAAATTATTATGTTCTCCTGTTAAAAATTTGTTGTAATGTACAAAAAAATTAAAAATAAAATAGCACTTTTAAGCTACTCGATGAAAGTAGTTTCCATTGGGACACTAGTGCGGGAAGTAAAACAATAGCGCGGGAATATGGCCTTTCAAATTGTGAGTTGGTTGCGGGAAATATTAGTTTCTAGCACGGACTAAAACTACTAGGACTGGGAACTCGCATTATAAAATTGACTAATAAGTGTCACTAATGTTGTGCTGGTTGCTGTCGATAGCGATGCTTCATTATTGTGGTTCATACATAGCTACTACGTTGCGCATTGGTTTTGGCTAACTAATTCTTAAACTTTTTGTGAAATACACGTCACATAAGTATATTATTATAAAATATACCACCTTTTATTCTAACTGTTCTTTCCTTAAGTAAAACAACATCTATTTTATGAAACATTACGCTTATAAATTGTAGGTAAGACCTTACTTAGCTTAATACTTTTTCTATATTACGTTATATTTTCCATATATCATAAAGTATTTTATAATAGGTATTATTATCATTATAAATATATTTTTAGTGTTATGAACTCAAAAAATTATAAACATCATACCTGTTTAGTGAACTGTAAAAGAGGATACAGAAGATGCATAAAATCAAGGAATAAATGGGCTCATTTTCTTCCGAGGGCAGATCGTTTATTATCAGATAGTGATGTTGTTTGTGTTAAGCATTTTGTTGAAAGCGATATTATAACTTAAAATCGAGGATACCTTGTGTATCCCAACGCACACATTTACAAATTAATAAGTAAAATAGAATATTATTTTACAGATTGCAGATAATATTAATTCCTCTTACACATGAGGATACATTATTATATATTGCAGAAAATCATACTTTTAGTTTGCCATGTAATCTAGATAAATATGATGTTATTTAATTTATATTACATTATTATTTGAATATTCGTTTACTACAATATTGTAAAGCAGAGAATATGATACAACAATCACTTTTCAAAGAGAAACACAATTATGAAAATTGCAGAATAACTGTTTTTTGTATAAATAATAAAACATGATTTCAAAAGTAATATATTTTTTTTTTTCATTTATTTCTAGAAAATAATATTAGCTATCTAATAAAATGAAGTTATTGCATTTTGATGGTTTCTCAGAAATTTTTGGAGTGAATAATCTTTCTAATTTACTTCTCTATGATATCACTAAAGGGAAGTAATGTATTAAAATTATATTCTTTAATATGTTATTAGGACTACTAGGAAAATAAGAAAAACCAAGTATGAAATAACCACTCCCTTTATTCTGAATACCGTTCCTCTTGTCACATATCAAATACAACTAACTCCCAAATTATTATTTCAAACCTATTTAAATAATGTATTACGTATACACATAGAAATTAATTATCTACAGTAAATCCTTGCGTAACATTCGGCCATCCTGCATTATTCGGTGTCCTCACTGGCATCCAAGATTGTCTGAAAATAAATGAGATTATCTAATGGCGTGTTTGTATGGCCCGCACTTGGCTCATACCGCAACACTAAAATTTCGTCATATGCAAACTCAGATCTTTTAAATTCTTGCACACCGCATCATGTTTATACAGAAAACTGTAATTATTCAACTATGATTATGTGCAAGTTCAACCACTTGTAGTATGTTCTGCAAAAACAGACCCAGGGACTACTTCAACAAGTAACTGACTACTTGGCCTTTATCACAAAAGTAAACTGACTGCGAACGACATTGTTCATAACGACATCCCGCGCTAAGCAATAAAAATCTCTTTACACTTTGCTTACTATCGCTACTACTGCCATCGCTCATTATACTCTCCCTCTCTTTCTTATTTCTACAACAAATCAATAATTATCCACAAATAATAAATCTTATTTACTTCTTTCAAAGCCTAATTTTCTCAAAAGGTCATCAAAACAATCATTCCATAATGGAGGGCTTTCTTTCAAACCATACAATGTTTTGTCTAGTTTACAAACTCTGTCTGTAACGTCTTCATAACCTCTAACCTGTTTTATATAGATTTCTGAAGTAACTTTACCATTTAAAATGGTGTTTCTATATCCATTTGTTCATCACTAAACCCTTTGACAATAATATTACCTACAAACCAAAGGTCCCGTGGCCCCACAATTACTCGAATTTTTCCATAATACTAAGTCACCTTTCCTATGTAATTTTGCTTGTTTCCTATTTACTTTACGTCGTTGCTATTATTCCTACTATAATTCATAGCATTTCCATTTAAAATTGGATTACCGTTAAATAAAAACATTAACTCATACGGAGTAAATTTGGTACTTTCGTATACTGTATTGTTTACACCCCATGTTATATCACGAACAGTCTCATCCCAAGCATGTTCATCAACATTAGTCATACGCATTGCATTTAAAATAGTTCTATTTACCCTTTCACCTTGACCGTTTACTCAGGGCGTAGCAATCGCATTTTGGGCATGTTTTATTTATTTATTTATTTATTAGTTACAAAACTCTTAAATGCAAAATTGTTTCGCGTAAACTAAGGGTACGAGTAGGCTTAGTAACAGTATACTTTTTACTTTGTTAACGTATCTATAACTACGAGTAAATATGACTTACCGCTTTTACTTTTCACGAAAGGATCTAAATGGTCAATATGTACGGTACGCATTAGTTCATTTGGTTTTCTAATCGCATGGACCATACCTCCTGTCTACCATAACTACCCTTTTGTACGCACAATTTAAACAAGACTCTATACATATATTTTTATATAAAACGCGTCATTTGTGGAAAACAAAATTCAGACTTAATTAATTTTCAAACTTTTTTGATTCTGGGGTGACCAATGTCCTCATGGAACTTACGTAATATGTTCCATCTTGAATAAATCGAATTCTTGTATTTGGAGCCATCATCATGCAATACGTGGCAAGTCTCGTTTAATGTGGCGTTTAACTCCTAACCAGTCAGTCACAATTTTAAATTTTGTACCTGAGACGTACATTCTAAACCGCTTAATTGATTTAACAACAGCTAATGTTTCCAACTCATAACTATTGTTAACAGGCTCGTCATTAGATGTTACCCTACTAAATTACGCCACTGGCTTTAAGGTTACATTAGATTGCCATTGCAGCAGTAGACCACGTTAGTGTAACGGTCAATTTGAGGCAGCAAATTCAAACTAAAACCCTAACTCGCCTTTGCCGATTTATACTCCCATGTTATTCATACGGGAACAAAAATATGCTATTTTCAAAATGTTCAAAAGCACTTTAAAATGCAAATCTTATCTATTAAATTTTATAAACACAAATCTCTAATGTATTGTATATCTACTTACGTCGTATAAATATCTAAAACACCCAAAATTATTGAATAATCTGTAATTAAAGCAACAAGTGCAAATTCATTAAAACGTAGGTTGTAGCTGTTTTCGATTCTATTTAATCCTGACAATTTAAATCGTCAACAAAGAAATTATTTATTGCGGACAACTTAATACCCCTTTCAGACATCGCAAATAACAAAAATGAAAAACTTATAACCACCTTATATTATAACTTTAAAGACAAAAAGCATCAATTCCAAAACTAACCTACAAATTCAGTTGACCTGACTGCACCAAGTTATGACATATATTACTATTTGCAATCCTATTTTCTTTAAAATGAAATTATGCTTAACTTATTATTTTGTTTATACTTTTAGTGTACAGAAAGCAATAAATATTGTTAACAGTTAGTAAGAAACTCAAAATTGTACTTAAGAAACACAGAATAGCTTTAATAATATGAATTGAAAATGCGCTTCTATAAGAACAACATACATTCTGATATGATTTAGGGTTTCGCGCCAAACGAAAATCTTAACCTCACTAGTGTGGTCTATATCCCTCCCAAACACAATTGCTTGAAAGTTTTACTAACTGATGTTCAATATTGAGTATAGGATATGTCTTTTATAGTTACTGCATTCAAAGCTCTATAATCAATGTGTTATCGATGGTCAACGTTCTTTTTAGATACTAAAACTATGGGACTTGCAAATTCTGAATTAGATTTACGAATAACACAGACTTTTAGTAAATTAGAAATTTTGATTTGTACAATTTCACGCTCTTTAAAAGAAAGTCTTTATGGTTTGTAACATACGGGGCGATCATTTTTTTTTTTTAAACGAATAGGTAATTGGGCAAGACCAGTTGAACTTGAACCCAACTCATAACTGTTTTTTGCAAAACAATTATGATGTTACGACTTTTAAGTTGTCCGATCGATCCTATAGTATTTAAAACAAAGCATTAGAAAATAAATAGCATACCTCATTTCGTTCATTTTGTTCGAAAGTCGCTATCTTATGTTTAGTAAAAAAATGCCGAAACTTCTCCAATAGTTGTACCCTCGACCATTACTTTCCCGTCCTGGAGTAATTTTCGAATACCGTAAGTATAAAACCAGATATCATCGGATTTATTGTAATATTTTCAGTTACAAGAATGTCAACTTTAATGCTGAAATAAATACATAAAATAGCATTAATTGTAAATATTCCATTTGATTTAATCAATTCTACATTAAGTATCGTTAACTTTAAAAGTAATCTTTGGGCTATTTATTACTGGGTAAAATGTCAATATTCCCAAAATTTGCTTCTTGTACCATAATTTCTTATTGGTAAAGCAAAATCATTAATACTAAAAATTAAATTTCCTTTTCCTACATGAAACATTACTTGCCCCGAAAAACATTTTATTACTTATTCTGTCTAAATTAAATTTAAATATGATTTCTGAGCATATTCCTAAATTACTTCACTCTTGGTAGGTATCTAAATATTCTATAGCTAAATATCCAGTTACAAATAGATCAATAAAATATCAAACATTGAATGATACTTCCCTTTTATATCATTTGTCGACCATCCAACATCTATCTGAAGTGTGACCAAAACATAGCCGTACTTTACATCTTTGGATTTCAATTGATGATGATTTGGAAGAATCTACTGGTTGTTCATAAACGCCTGCCTTGGTGCTGTTCAGGTAAACCCCTTGCATGTGTAACACTTTCACCATCACTATCCCAATGATCAGAACTACTACCACTCTGTCTAAATCTTTTTGACATTTTATTTTAATAGAGTTAAACCCGAATTCTTTATCCAACTTCTGAACTATTAGGACTACTAGGAAAATAAGAAAAACCAAGTATGAAATAACCACTCCCTTTATTCTGAATACCGTTCCTCTTGTCACATATCAAATACAACTAACTCCCAAATTATTATTTCAAACCTATATAAACAAATGTATTACGTATACACATAGAAATTAATTATCTACAGTAAATCCTTGCGTAACAATCATTGTAAGATCAGAATCATATTTGGTAATCTTATTTAGCAACAATAATATTTTTATTAGTTAATTGATTTACTGGTACAATATACGAAACGTACAAGTAAACACTACAACATGATTCACAAACAGCTTTAGTAGCATTATTGATTACAAAAAGCCATGGTTAATGATGAATCCATTGATTTTCTTAAGAGATTCATACACGTTTTTTTCGTTCCTTTACTTTTTGTTGGCTATTACAATTATTTTCGATTTATATTAAATTTACTTTCTACGAGTGTGTGTGTAATTAAAGTGCGCATCAAATAAATATATTCTATTAAGCAGCTGTGTCGTGCTCTACTTAAAATTCCGAGTTTTTATTAGTTAAACTCTAAATTCTGGTGTAGTTTTTACTAAACTCTTAATTAAACAACTTTGTGCGTGCGCCTGTCTGGCTTAAAGAATACGTCTTTATTTAAAGTGCGGGTCTACCATTACACCCAATCATGGCAGCTATATGTACTACTTGTTCCAAAAAATTTGACATCAACTCTTCAGTAAAATGTACAAGTTGTTCTACTACTTTTCATATTGATTGCGCAAATGTGTCCCAGGCTGATACTAGAATGCTTCGTGCTAGGCCAAATATGAAATGGTTCTACAACACCTGTGAATCGTCAGCTGGGCTTAAAACTAACGATGCCAAGGAACTAAAGCAACTCATTCTATGCCTGCAAGTCGAAATTAAAGAGTTAAGAGCAGAGTACTCTTCCAATAAAAAAACTAAATTTGAAGAATGTGTCGACTTTGAAAACTTCATTTCGGAAATCAACGACCGCACTAATCGTCAATCCAATTTAATTTTGTACAATCTACCTGAAAAAATTCATCTTCTTCAGACAGTGCTGGTACAGATTCCTCAATTATTAGTGAGCTTCTAACTACAGTGTCTTCTAAGCCCATAGCTACAACGGAATTCAAAAATTACCGTTTGGGTAAATATAGTAGCTCTAATACTAGACCTAGACCTGCAAAAGTCTTATTCAAAGCCTCTTCTGATGCTATCAACGTAATAAAAAACGCAAAAAAATTAAAAAACACTAAATTCAATTCCATTAAAATTGTAAGTGATAAAACTCCCAAGCAAAGGGAGTATCTTAATGAATTAAAAATCGAACTTAAACGACGCAGTGAAAATGGTGAAGAGAACCTGCGCATTAAATACTTAAATGGTGTACCGCGTATAATTATATCAAAAAACTAATAAAAACAAACACAACCCAAAATATTTCTGTTTACTATCAGAATGTGCGCTGACTCAACACAAAACTGTCAGAACTTTTTTTAAATGTATTGTCCACAACATACGATGTCCTTGTCATCTCCGAAACCTGGATTAACGACAGCATTTTTAATACTGAACTGTTTGACGAACGCTTTGCTGTGTTTCGAAGTGACCGTGATCGCGTACGAACTGGGAAAAGCAGAGGAGGAGGGGTGCTCATCGCCGTCAATGACACTTTCAATACTCAACGTATAAATATCAGCTGTGAATTAATTAATATTGACTTTATTTGTTTAAAAATTATGCCTCAAAATTCACTCAATTCCATCTACATTGTTACAGCTTACATCCCACCCGACACTACTTCAAAGGAATATTCCGTTTTCTACGAAATGCTTAGTACACAGCCATTTATTTTCAATTCCAATATTTTGATTGTTGGAGACTTCAATCTAACCAACTTAAATAAATATTATACAGATGATTTCACTGACAATCAGATTAATATTTTTTTGCATTTTGTAAACTTTTTAAATATGGAACAGGTTAACAATGTTCCCAACAATAATAACAATATATTAGATGTAGTCATAACAAATTTAAATAGTTGTGTGACAAAATGTTTAAATAGCTTACTGCCAGAGGACGCACATCATCCTGCTCTTGATATTGCTATTTCGATTGCTGACAACCACTTTTCCAAACTTACTGTAAAAAACAACGTTTCATATAATTTTAAAAAGGGCAACTATGAACTGCTTTATTCATTATTAAGTAATACAGATTGGCAAATATTAGAATCGTGTGATGGTGTGAACTCCGCTGTGCAAACATTTTATAATATATTTTACGGTGTACTCTTGATCAATGCATACCCAAAATTGTAAAGCATGCAAACAGGTTTCCATTTTGGTTCACAAAAGATATTAAAGCCAAACTAAAACTTAAAGAATACCACAGGAGGCAATACAGCAAATATGGTTCTACTTTTCATTTAAATGAATTTAAAGCATTGCGCTCCTCTTGCAAAATATTAATTAAAGATGCTTACAGCAATTATATGAATTCAATACAAAACAATATTGTAAACGATCCAAAATATTTTTGGACATACATTAATAAGAAAAAAGAAAGCAATAAAATTCCGGCAACTATGTATCATGATGGTCATTCTTTTGAATCTGGTTTAGAAATAACTGAAGCTTTTGCAAATTTTTTCAAAAATATCTACAATAATTCTTATGTTCATTACGATAGTTCAGCTTTTCATATTCCGGATTTTAACTATGATTTAATTAAAATTACAGACATATCATTAAATGAAATTACTGATGCTATTAAAGCACAAAATAACACTGTTTCTGTAGGGCCAGATAATATGCCAGTCTATATTTTTAAAGGTTGTTCTGATATTTTAGTTATTCCATTATATACCTTATTTAATTTATGTCTCAAAACAAATTCAGTACCAGACAAGTGGAAAATATCAAAAATATTCCCATTGTTTAAGTCTGGGGATAAAAATCAAATCAGCAATTATCGACCTATTTCCTGCTTGAATTCTGTAGCAAAAATATTTGAATATACTCTTTTCAAACATATTCAACTTCAAACAAAGAACTATATCAGTCCTTACCAACATGGTTTCGTACCTCGTAGATCAACAATCTCAAATTTGACTAATTTTATTCAATTTATTTATGATGCCTTGAACAATAGGAAACAAGTTGATGTGACTTATATAGATTTCTCGAAGGCATTCGATTCTGTTTCTCATGTATTACTATTAGAAAAATTAAAAGCTATTGGTTTCTCTGATAAATTACACCAATTACTTAAATCATATTACCATAATAACTCACCAGTTAATGCGATGTGTAGTGTTTATAATTCAATATGCTCTAAGTTAGATTTTGATGATAATTTGAATTTATTCACAAATAAATTAAGTAATCTATTAATTTGATTTATATGTATATATATTTTTTTATTATTAATATTTTGTATTAGATCTCTCTTTATATGTTAATGTATATTTTGTATTACTCTGTAATTGGGTTTATCCTGTTGGTAATAAAGATTTATTTATTTATTTAAAGCATCGCTGTTGTCAGCAACCCGCACAACACACGTGACATAATTTGGTTAAAATGGGTTGCTGGCTTGTATAGCGAGTCCACAGTTGCTAGTAGTTTTAGTCCGTGGTTTCTAGGCAGTGAATACGATGAAAAGGTTTTTCATCGAACTTCGTTATAGCTTTTTCAAACTCGTACTCATTTGTTCGTATTGCGGTTTGAAATATTTTATATACATTTTTTATTGAACATTTATTAAAATATTATGTTCAAAACAGTTCTTTCATCGAACTTACCTTCGTTATTATTTTTTATTCGAACCCGTAATCATTGTTGGTATTACGGCTTGATATATTTTATATTCATTTTTCATTGAACATTTCTTATAAGTATTATGTTAGGAATAGATCTTTCATCGAACTTCATTATTGTTTATTCATACCCGTAATCATTTGTTGGTATTACGGCTTGGTATATTTTATATTAATTTTTCATCGAACATTTCTTATAAGTATTATGTTTGAAACAGTTCTTTCATCGAATTTTATTACTGTTCATTCAAACCCGCAATCATTTGTTGGTATTACGGCTTGATATATTTTATATTCATTTTTCATCGAACATTTCTTATAAGTATTATGTTCGAAAAAGTTCTTTCATCGAACTTTATTATTGTTTATTGAAACCCATAATCATTTCTTGTTTTCACGGCTTAAAATATTTTATATTAATTTTTCATTCAACATTTATTAAAATATTATGTTCAAAACAGTTCTTGTTGGTATTACAGCTTAAAATATTTTATATTCATTATTCATTGAACATTTAACATAAATACTATGTTTAAAGCAGATCTTTCATCGAACTTTATTTTGTTTATTCAAATCCGTAATCAAATTTTGGTATACAACTTTAAATATTTTATATTCAATTATTTTGTCGAACCTAACTTCGTTATTAATATTTATTCAAACCTATAATCATTTGTTGCTATTACAGCTTAAAATTATTTTATATTAATTATTCATCGAACATTTATTATAAGTATTATGTTCTGAACAGTTCTTTCATCGAACTTTATTTCAGTTTATTCGAACCCATAATCTTTTAATAATAATAATAATAATAATACATTTATTACTTTAAAAGGTTTACAACCCATGATAAGTAAATGGACAAATTACAGTAGTAGAGTTTACAAAAAGAAAATATCTAGTTCATCAGAAACAGAATTATAATAACTACACATAACATAAATTGGTGATTTGCACAGCACATTTGAATTATATGAAGAAAGATAAAAGCTTTCAGTACAGCGTGAAGATAATCTCGGTACACGAAAATAAAGTTTCTCTAGTAAATCTGAACAATCAACCTTGTAGTGAATTATTTTGAATAAATAATCTATTTTGATAACATTAAATCTTGATCTAATTGAGTCAATATTGAATGTTCTAAATAGGGTATCAGCGGGCGTATTTTGATCAGGATAATAGTGAAAACATTTAAACCAAAAATACTTTAACATTTTACGTTGTAACTTTTCTAGTCTCGCTATATGAGTTTCATAAAGGGGATACCAAATGATTATAGCATATTCCATCTTGGACTGTATGAAAGCATAATATAAAACTTGCAGTGCATTAATATTAGAAAAATCCGTACAACTTCTAATGATGAAACCTATCATTCTATTGACTGATGCAATTAAATTGACAATATGGAATGTAAACGTAAGTTCTGGATCGAAATAGACTCCTAGGTCTTTAATTTGCGAGGAACGAGATAAGTTGACAGTGTCTATATTATAGTTATATAAAATTGGTGATTTCCGACGGGTAAATGACATAACTTCACATTTACTGATGTTAAGTTCAAGTTTGTTAGTATTACACCAATTTGCAATACTATTTAAGTTATTTTGTAGCTTATTACAATCCCGTACATTTTGGATCTCAGTAAAAATTTTTACATCATCAGCGTAGATTAACACGTTACAAGTCAAATTTTCCACAATGTCATTTACAACAAGGAGAAATAAAAGCGGTCCTAAGTTTGACCCTTGTGGTACACCCGACTTAGCAATATAATACTTGGAACGGTAGTTATTGTAACATACAAACTGTCGACGGTTACATAAGTACGATGCAAAGAAATGAATTAGATCATCATGGAATCCGAAGTTGCGAATTTTATGCAATAAGATCTTATGATTTATTTTATCAAAGGCTTTTGACATGTCTGTATAGATAACATCTACCTGGCCTTTTTTATCCAAAACTTCGGAAACATACTGTGTAAAAACGCAAAGATTAGTTGTAGTTGATCTTTTAGGCATAAAACCATGTTGGTATTGCGAGATGTACTGCCTTACTTGCGGAAAAATCTGATTGTATATGACAATTTCAAATAATTTTGCGAAGTTAGACAATATGGATATCGGTCTATAATTTTGAATAACTGATGGATCTCCCGATTTCAGTACAGGACAAACTTTAGTTAATTTCCAAGCGTCCGGAAATTGTTTGGTTGAAATTGATTTATTAAAAATAAAAAGTAGCGGAACTATCAAAGCCACAACACAATCTTTTACTACGAAACTAGGAATCTGATCATGTCCAGCAGTTAAAGTATTTTTAAGTTTTTCTCTAGCTTTCAGTAAATCAGATTCTGTTATGCTAAGGTCTACATTATGTGACATAATTAAACTGTTTGACACTAATTGTTGACTGTTACTAAAGACAGATAAATCTGAATAAACACTACAAAAATATTCACTAAAAAGATCTAAGATTGAATTTGGAGTGTCGCTGATTGTATTATGTGATTTCATAATGTTAGGTATCCTTGATGTGCCTTTCTTGTTCTGTACAAATGACCAAAATTGTTTAGGATTTGATGTCACAGAGTTTTCAACATCCGAAATATAGCTATTATACGATGATTTTATTGCATTTTTCACAGAACATTTAGTTTGTTTGTATTTGTTTAAGAAGTAAATAGAATTTGTTTTCTTGTACTTTGCATAGTATTTGGATTTTAGTTTGATATTATGAATAATGTCGCGAGTAAACCATGGCGGATAGCTATTTTTCTTATGTTTATATGTAGGTACATACATGTCAAAAATAGAGTACAACAATTCATAAAATTTAGTACAAGCATCATTAACATTGGAACATTGAAGTACTGAAGACCAATCACAGTGCAATAAATCGTGATAGAGTGCAGTAAAATTAGCTTTTTTAAAGTTGTAAGTTTTGACAAAATTATTTGTGCGAAATTTGTTATGTACATTGTGTGTTATTATTAAATCAATCGCTAAGGGTGGATGATGCACATCAACTTTAACCATAGGTAAATCATCACGAGATAAAGTGGCTTTTATGTTAGTAAAAACTAGGTCTAACAATCTGTTATTACAATTTAAGATGTTATTGCACTGCTCCAGGTCATTAAATGTTTCGAAATTAAGCAAATGATCACGCAGGATGTCATTATGATGAGGAGAGTTATAATTTGGTACATTAAAATCGCCCATTATAATAACATACTGATCCTTAATACAGTATTGTTCTATGTAAGAAGTAAGTTTTTCTAAATCAGCTATTTTGGGTGTCTCGGGAATGTAGCAAATAAAAATATAAAGAATATTTCGTTGCAAAAAGCATTTACAGCCTAATATATCAAATGAAATTAGTTCAGGTTGTAAATCAGACAAATCAATTTGTTCAATTTTAAAAGTATTTTTACAAGCAAGTAATACGCCGCCACCTCTAGAGATATTCAACGCACTAAAATTTCTATCTTTCCTGAGAACAGTGTAGGACTCAGGGGGAAATAATTCTGAATTATGAATATCTGAGCTCAACCATGTTTCAGTGAGTCCTATAACATCATACTCAAATTGTGAGACTGAACAGTAGAAATCGTGAGATTTATTTTTAATGCTACGTACATTTTGATAATAACATCGTATACTTGTATGAGAAATTTTTGAAGAATTTACTTTTGTGCTGGCTGTCCTAAAAAAGCACTATCTTGGTTGACGCGTTTACGGGGGAACCAAAATTTTTTAATGAGGATGCCACTGGGCCACAAACTTGAATTTAAGAAAGAGGAGAATTCGTCATGAGGTACACGTAGTTTGAAAGACGCGAAGTCACCATCGTGTTCGATTTTCTCACACTGGTACTCCGATTTCTTCTCTTTGGAGCGTAGATAATCGATAATATCGTCCGGAGTTACCTGTTTGTTGGCAATTCGACTAAGATGCAGGTAGGAGTAACGCGGAGCACCTGTCAATTTGCAGTCAGTACCACCCTGTGCGGTTCCAAAGGTACGTTGCCGGTAGTGAGAGCCGCCCGACTCTTGGATATCACTTGTAGTTTGTAACTGAGATTTGACGTGTTTAGTTTCGTTGCGATTGTTCGTATTCTTCCTTGAGGCCAATGAACTTTTGAGAGATTCAGCTGATTTTTTAGTTTTAGGATTCACACTAGGCAAACCAATTGCAGTTATTTGATCAGCACTCTGTTTAACTTTAGAAGCAAATGTAGTTTTATCAATCGAATCAGTGTTTAAGCCTTTAGTATTTATTAACACGTTTTGTTCCGCAACAATAGTTTTATAATTTGAAAGTTCATCTTTAAGACACTGGATCTCGAGCTTCAAATCTTCAATAATCGATTCAAATTTGGTTTGAAAATCACTTAAAGCACTATTTAACACACTTTTCACAGTAGCACTAATTTCTGCTACGATTTCAGATTCAGAACTTTTTGGTTTAGTCGGCATTTTAAACGCAGGAGTAAAGAGGTACACGTCTGCACAGAACGACAGATACTATAAATCTTTTGTTAATATAACGGCATAAATATTTTATATTCATTTTACAGCACATATTTTTTGTATGTATTTTTTTCAAAACAGTTCTTTTATCGAACTTTATTATTGTTTATTTAAACCCGCAATCATTTCTTGGTATAATGGCTTAAAATATTTTATGCATGGACGTATCATAATTTCACAATTATACACGAATTTCTTTCACATAAACTGAATACTAAATATATTATATATTACATATTCAGTGCCACCGGGCTATAATGAAATGTCAAACCAAGTTATAAATAAAATAAATAAATATATCATCACGGCATATTACCCATTTCTGGGTGTGCCACAATCTGCTTTATCGCAAACATCGGTAATGATGATGACATATTCGTACCGTGCGGGCGCTTACCAGGCGCCACCTCACGGGCACTCATTGCTGGCGTGGAGAGTGCACCACAGGGGTCACTTTTGTGCCATTTAAAATTCGAAATATTTGGCGTCGGTCATTGTATTATATAAAAATTGAAAAATTTTCAGTCAATTATCTACATTATCGTCGTCATCAACCTCATCAATTTGGATGATAGGTGATGGATTAGTGCAACTGTTGCCATTGCATTCTAAGCAAGGTACATTGCAATTCAATTTACTTTTCATGCACTCACAAGATGCTCCACATTGTTTCCGGTGTCAGTATTCCGCTTTCATATTTCCAACCCCATTCTTCTGGTAATATGTCCCTTCCGAGCCATGTTTGAATTTAAAGATATACTCTTTTGAAGTGTCCAAAAGCGTCGTCTGCAGTAGGTACCAAAGATGGTAATTTAATTTTTATCGGTTGTTTTTACGAAAGAGTTATTGTACCTTAATGTATTTAGATCTTTTATTTTTTGGGGGGTAGCGTATAAAGCAAGCGTACATGTAACACCAGCGTTAAAAATGTCATACGCGTCTTTACATTAATTTTCAAAAACTGTTGCAGTATTTTGTAAGTCCGACCGTTTCTCGAAATTAAAAAAAATAAAACATTTTTTTCCCGTTGGAAATGCCGACGTCGTATCACACCCAGTAAAAGAATGTAAAAAAGGATATGCTGTTTACATTTTGGTAATACTGTTTCCAAACTTTTAGATGAGTACACTTTTTGTAGAATTTTGCCTTTTGCTGGTTTTTGAAAGTAAATTTCTCGATTTGTTGGTGAGAATGCAGTCAGTAAAACTAGAACATCCACATCCTCAGAAACTACAACAATATTTTCGGATTGTAAATTAATTGCTATTAATCTATCGGCATCAGCTTCCGCTTGACAAGAAAATATTTGATTTTCTGCAAGTGTGTTTCGTAGCATATCTATGGCATTCGCTAAAAAATTTTCTTGTCCTACTTTGAGTGGCATGTTTTAGTCAAATATGATGTCATTACATGCATTTCTTCTAGAGCGACGAGTTCTTTCGATCGATTTTGTACTGTTTTTTTGGTAACCATCAAATACTACATAAATGTTGTGTCCGTAATTGTTACGTAAATATCTTATGAAGTGTTCACAAATAGTGCCGAAATTTTCATCCAATTGCCATCGTTCACATTCACCGTCACTTCTGGGAATAGGTCATATAATGCAGATTTTTTTGTTTTGCGCATTTCGCCATCTTCAAAAAGAGCCAGAGGATAAGGGGCTAATTCAAAATTCATACAGGTTTTTAGTTCTTCGTCTGATTTTTTTAAAACGCAAATACGTTGAAATAAAATTAGTGGGTCAATTAGAATGATATCATCATCCACTTTTATTTTGCTTGAGGAAGCCAATAACAGACTCAAGAACATGCATGTATTAGTTATCCTATGTAAAATCTAAATTTAATCGCAAAAAAATTAAAGGTTTAACAGAAAATGAATGAAAACTAAAAAAAATAATAATTATTTATTTTAATAATTAAAAAATTGAGATCGGCAAAAATAAATGGGTAAACATTTTAGTATGTAGTGTAAAAACACTTTCCAAAAAGTTTTACAAAAATCCGTTCAGTGGACCCGGGTTTTGAGGTATAAACCTTACGGCACTCCACTATAACTATTATATACATTATTTATTGAACATTTATTAAAAAATGTTCAAAACAGTTGTTTCGTTGATTTTAAATTTTAAATTATTGTTTATTGAAACTCGTAATCATTTGTTTACAGCTTAAAATATTTTAAATTCATTATTCATTAAACATTTATTAAAATATTATGTTCAAAACAGTTCTTTCATCGAATTTAACTTTTTTATTATTATTATTTATTCAAACCCATAATCATTTGTTGGCATTACGGCTTAAAATATTATTTTATATTGTTTTCATTGAACATTTATTAAAATATTGTGTTCAAAACAGTTTTTTCATTGAACTTAACTTCGTTATTATTATTTATTAAAACCCATAATCATTTGTTGATATTACGGCTTAAAATATTTTATATTCATTTTTCATCGAATATTTATTATATTATGTTTAAAACAGTTCTTTTATTGAATGTATTACTGTTTATTTAAATTCGTACCCATTTTCTGGTATTACGCCTAAAATATTATTTATTCACCTTTCATCGAACATTTATTATAAGTATTATATTCAAAACAGTTCTTTCTTCGAACATTATTACTATTTATTCAAACCTGTAATCTTTCGTTAATATTACGGTTAAAATTATTATTTATTAATTTTTCATCAAACATTTTTTATATGTACCTACTATATTCGAAACAGTTCTTTCATCGTACTTTATTATTGTTTATTCAAACCCATAATCATTCTTTGATATTAATATTAAAAAAAAAAAATCATTATAACTTTGAAACTAATGTACAAATTAGAATCACACGTTTCTCTGCATGTAACCAAAGTTTCAAAAATTTCTAACGGTCAATAATGATTTAAATAAGAAATAATTAATTTCATTACTTAATACCGCGGCATGTGAAATTTTTATGCGAGATTGAACCATTAGCTTCCCACAAAAGGTATCATCCTGGGGAAAACATATTTTTTTTAGTAACTGAAACTAAATGAAATAGAGACTTGTTTAAAAATTAAATTTTACAATGCATTGCACTATATGTGTACAAAGTTTTATAAATTTAAAACGGCTAAGATAAAAATTGTGTGTAAATATTTTTTTTCTTTATAATTTTAAAACTAATAAAGTTGCATATTTGAAATGTATTTATTTGAATTCGACAGGCGTTTCTCCATACGTATGCCCCTATGCGGCGACTTATGATGCATACCTCTATTTATACCATTGATCATTGTATTTTGTTTTACCCTTTTGTGCTATTCGCTAGTGAAATAGAGCAACACGACGTCCAACGACGAAAATATGAACTAGTGCATGGTAGTAAGTCCCAGCGGAGTTAGCGGGGAACGCATCGTTTTTGTTACTTATTTAACCAATAAGACATGAGTGGAGTGAAATTTGTAGTCTATACTTTATTTTACGTAAGAAAATAGTAGATGGTGCTTGAGAGCAGACCGTTTTTACATGCATTAAATAAATAATTTAAATTAGTGAAACCAGGCTTTCTCAATAATAAATATTTTTATCTGTAAAAATGTCAAAATCATGGTTGAACATTACTTAATATCGTGGATTTTATTTGATAACTAACAGGTTATATTTGTTTTGATTTTGTCAACTAGGTTTATATTCTGACCAATCAAAGGAAAGAATTTATATTCCTATCCAAACTAACGCTATTCTTATGTGAAGTACCTATAATAACAAAATCTAAAACTTCAACACATTTTTGTTGCGTTAACGGATGTACGTCATTAGCACGCAGAAATCCAGAAATATTAGTTTCCATAATTTCCCGAAAAGAGGAACCTAAATTCTATGAAAAAATTATTAAGACAATTTGCCAATTTGAAATAATTGATAGACGAAAGTTATGCATTCATCTTTTAAAAACGAGAAAGGAACTGAGCAAAAATATGCGTGCTCCTTGCATTTTGTGAAGCAAGATTATATTTTGTCGGGTATAATAATTACTGCGTGCCGTTCCTAATATACTTTGTAATGAAATCTAAACTTGTAGGTCTGCCTGCACAAAGATGACAATGAAATAGTAACACTTATCCATCCATTAATCTTCTAAAAACTGTAATAATGCAGAAAACAAAGACTTGAAACATGTAAAATCAAAATTCGAGAGAATGCTGAACATAATATTTAGATGTAAAGGAGGGTTCGCAAAATCCAAAATGTTATTCGTACTAGAAACATTATTTTTATTTAATATTCACTACTTTATTAATATAAATTTGCATTTCAAAGGCCGCAGTGTACAAGAATAGACAGTTGCGGGAAGCGAAGCATCTACCTTATACCGGCCATAATGTTACGTCACGCGCTAAGCTCCTCCTCTTCTACACTCGCGTATAGGTATATACATTAATTGTTTAAATATTAGTTAAAATGTAATTATAGGCTATATATGCGCGTCCTATGTTTCATGCTACAGTTCATACGTCGTCCGGTTCATTTCTTTTTTCGCTCACTTTCCTAACGTTCAAATCTTGACCATGATATTAGCCCAGATAAATTCCGCACGCTCACAATTAAAAAAAAAAAAATACTATCATTAATTCAACCGATTCCAATTCAATAAATTATTTTCATGTAGGTACAATTTATACTCTTGAGTGTACATTTTAAATTGTGAGCGCGCGTTCATCTGCGCCAACTTCATTGTCAACATTTGAATGTTAGGAAACTGAACGAAACAGGAAATAAGTAGGACAATGTGTGGGCATTTTGACGATGCGTGTATTCCTTTGTTATATATTATATTTAGTGTTGTATTGAATAATACATAATGTAATGTGATAATAACCTTGTTTTATTCCGACTTCAACATTTCTAAAATACAGTTTTACCAACTTAATCTAGTTACTATTTTGCTTTAATGACAAAATATTGGATTAGTTCCTTTCCTAAATTCAGTGTATGTACTGTTACAGAAAATTATTAGAAAATATGCAAGCAAACAGAAAGGGCGCCTTACGGGTAGTATGTACTACGGTGAAATTTGGGATTTTTGAGTGTCGGTACCTATGTGCGTCCCACAGAACTAAATACAGCGACCCAGCGATATACTATGGGACTAAGACGCATTCTAAAGGCGTTATCACACGAATGCTAAACTCAACAACTAGTTGCCGATTTGCAGCAACTTCATGCATTTCGAGCAATCTTACACGTGTGATAACAAACTTCAATATGAGCAACTAGTTTTCGGTTAATGATCGAAAACTTTGCTCAGAGTTGCCGATTTTGAAGCGACCTCATGTAATGCGCATGTGCAATAATTTGAAAGTCCCTAGATTTAAATATTAGTGTAAAAAGTATAAGAAAGATAGTGGATAGAGGTAGTCAGAGGTAGTGGTGAGAAGAAACAAAACCACAAAATAACATCCCAAAAGGAAAATGAATTCGATCAGTGCTTGAATGAAATAATTAAGAAAGATAAAGTTGTATGGGACATGACAGATACATGATTTAAATCGAAAAAAATAAAAAAAAAATGCGATTTGACATTCTCAGTAAATGGAGGATTTGTATGGAACTTCAAATAAGAGTTTTCTAAACAAATTATCTCCAAACGCCTTTTTCGTTGCAACCAAGGCTTAACTAATATTGTCCTTTATTTTTATTTTTTGTGACTTTATGACTTTTTTCATCCAGAAGCAATATTGTAGCTGCAGATAATACTACAGTTTTCATTTTGTCCATTTTAATTTTTTAAAACGTTAAATTCTTCATCTACCAATCTACCAACTGTTTAAACTTAAAAGCACAATATTACGAGCAACTTCAAACTGGTGTGATAGAAAAAATTGATGATTTTGAAGTTGCCTGTCAAATTAGTTGCCGATTGATAACTGCTTAAAGAACGAACTAATCAACATACGCGGCAATAACTATCAGCGCAGTGGCTGCTGCTAGTATAGTAGAGTACGAATGTAAAACAAGATTTATTATTATAAAAATGAGTAAGCCACGGAAATGTATTTATGCAAATTGCTCTTCATTAGAAGACAATTTAAAATATTACGAGAGAAGAACGAGAGAAGAAAGCAGTGGTTGATAAATAATACAAATAATGATTTTTTAAATTTAAATTATTCTACCCTAAAACATAAACATATCTGCGAAAAACATTTTAATATAAAATATTTCCTTAATGATACTACCTAAAAGCTAGCAAGAAACGTCGGTCTAGATTCATTTACAATTATTAATAGTGAGGTACGATTTTTACACACTTTATATACTTTAGTGCAAAAAAGGTTGTAGTTACTTAGTCTTCATATACAATTAATGCCTTTAGCGTATTAGTTACACAATAAATGACAGTCCCTTATTCTCTGATGATAGTAAAATTAAGTTCATTTCATAGTAATAAGAAAATGATATTTAGTATTCAAACAGATAATTTTTACAAAAAATAAATTCCTTTTTCAATTTTTTTACCTTCCGTCACCAGTTTTTAATAATAATAATAATAACTTTATTACCCAACAGAATCTCCAATTACAGGGTAAAGATTAAGATAGTTATACAATCACAATACAATCAAATATACAAAAATTAATACATATAAATTTAACGATAAAACATAGGACAAAATTTAAACAAAAATATCTTCATATAAAGAGTCTGCATTACGACACATCACATGTATGGGCGAGCGCTGGAGAACATCAGTACGAGCGGTAGGTAAATGAAAACTGGTACTATGCCTCGATAATATCCTGGGTACGTAGATTGGGATGCGTGCTAGCAAAAAAGGTGATTCTATGCTGTTATGAAGAAGTGACCATAGAAATCTTGCGCTGGAAACTTCTCGCCTGTAACTCAAGGATGGTAACGAATGACGCTCAAGTAAGGAATTGAAATCTGTGTCACGATCGGGATATATATGGTCAATTTTATATTAAATATATTTCATAAATCTTTTATGGATGGGATCAAGGTGGGAAATTTGAGTGGCATAGAAAGGGTACCATATTAAACTGGCATACTCTAATTTACTAACCACGAATGAGAAATACAAAGCTTTAATAGCAGAAATATCCTCAAACATTTTACAGGTTCTGAAAATAAAACCCATAGTTTTGTTGGCCGAAGAGCAAGTATTTACTATATGTTCATCAAATCTAAAATTATTGGAGAATGTAACACCTAGATCTTTAATAGAGTTCCTACGACAAAGAATGGAACCACAAATAACATATGTATGTATGACAGGATTATTTTTCCGACTATATGATACTATGTTACATTTATCTGCATTAAGGATGAGTTTATTATCGTTGCACCAGGAAACAAGGATGTCAATATTTTCTTGTAGGATATTTGCATCAGTAATTGAGGAAATTTTACAAAATAATTTGATATCATCAGCATAAGCCAAAGTGGGACAGGTGAAAGAATCTAGCAATTCATTTATAAACAAAATGAATAATAAAGGCCCTAAATTAGACCCTTGAGGTACTCCGGAGATAGCGATAAATGAAACGGAAGAAAAACCATTATAAAAGACATAACAAGATCTATGAGACAGATAAGAAGCTAAAAGAGATATAAATGTAGAAGAAGAACCAAATGAACTAATTTTTGAAAGTAGTAAGCCGTGATCAATAGTGTCAAAAGCTCTGGAAAAGTCACTGTAAATAACATCGACTTGACCTTTTTTATCAATAACCTCACTAACATATTGGGAAAAGCAAGCCAAATTAGTTACTGTGGAACGTCCACGCATGAAGCCATGTTGGTCAAATGATATTAAGGATTTTGTATTTAAAAGTAAGGAATTATAAATTACTTTCTCAAATATTTTTGCGAAGTTATTTAAAATTGAAATAGGTCGATAATTTGATATTTCAGACTTGTCGCCCTTTTTGTAAACTGGTGTAATGCGTGTAATCTTCCATTGTTTTGGGAATGTGTTGGTTTTTATTGCTAAATTTATAATTCTAGACAAAGGACTAGCAAGAGTAAATCTACAATCTCTTATAAGAAATGCAGGAATCTTATCATCGCCACAAGATGCTTTATTTGGAAGTTTTGCCATAATTGATAAAAGTTCATCTTCAGAAATAATTTCAATGTTAAAAGAATTATTATTATTATGAATCACATTAGAATTAACGTCAAAAGAAGAACTGTTATTGAAGAAATTAGAAAAGCTTTGAGCAAACGCATTGACTATATTCTGAGGATTATTGTAAATAATATTATCATCAAAAAGAGTACCAGGAATGCGAGAGTGACCTTTCTTTAGTTGCACAAATTTCCAAAATTCACAAGTGTTGGACTTGATAGAATTTTCGGCATTTCGAACATAATTGTTGTAGGCAGTCTTAATATCATTTTTAATTATAAGTCTTAGGCCCGGTTGCACCAACAGGAAATTTAATAATTATTAACAAATGAAGCATTAAAATTTAACGTAACATTAAATTAATTAGCGTTGCACAAATATATTTTTTGATTCTTAATGTGTCATTTAGTAATGAAGCATTTAATTTAGGTTGGTACTGATTTCAAATGATGTATCTACATTCAATTTTGTTCAGACAAAAAAATAATGTGTCAATGTCAAATATAACATTTTGACGCAAATTACATTACATTTGGTTTAATTGAAATATATTATTTAAAACATGACAAAATAATAAGAGCAAAAAATTTCACGGAAAAAGAAATGTTTATTAATATAATAGAAGAGTATCAAAAAATTATCGAAAATAAAAAGAGCGATTCAGAGTCATTAAAAACGAAAAATGCGGTGTTGGAGGAAATTTCTTGGAGAGAATCCGGTGGTGGACCATACAAAAAATCTAAATTAGACGACAATGAACAACGTTTGGTACAGGGGTTTGGTATTTAATTTGAAAGAACAATTTACCCCCCTAAATAATGTATATGACAGCGCATCTGATTATTTTAGTTTAAAAAACTGTAACGAAGTGCCAAGTGCCATCAACTTCAAAAAATGATAAATACGATGATATTTTAGTATTTGAGCTTGAGGTATTATGTTAATTTTATTTATTAGTTATTTTTAAATCTTTATAATGCATCTACTCCAAAAATAAATGAAATTTCATTATCGTTATCCGGAACCGTCTCATTTCATCTTCCGATGAGGACGAAGAAGACGATGACTTTTTCTCTAAAACAATTACACCTTTTTTATGTAATGCTCAAAATAAAATATACATTAATATCTCTTTCAAAACTTACCTTGCCTTGTTTGATTATAAACGTCAAAAGACGTACAAAAAAAAAAATGAATTTTAATGCTTCATTAAACATTTAAGTACAAGGGATCGGGGAATTAATTTAATGTTTAATTTAATGTATCATTAACATAAATGTTGTTTGGTGCAACGAAATTATATAATTTTTAATTTTCATTAATTTTAAGCCTTCATTATAATTTTAAGTATCGTTGGTGCAACCTGGCCTTAGTCTTTTAAATTCATTAAGATAGAATTGCTGCTTAGTTTGAAGCCATCTTTTCCTGTAAAACTCTTTTGTTTTTATGTTATATTTAATATCAGCTGTGAACCACGAGGGGTGCGAAGATGATCTATATTTATATTTAGGAACAAATTTATTTATAGATTCATATAACAACGTATAAAATGCATTGAGACAGTCATCTACATTATCAATATTGTTTAAAGTAGACCAATCGATATTGTATATACATTCGTATAGATCTATAAAGTGAACTCTACGAAAGTTATATCTGTAGTTATGAGCTGATGGAAAATTGACATGTTTACAAGAAGGAAGTTCACATTTGATAGATATAGCCGGGTGATAATCATCTTCAGGTACTAAAGGAGAGTGTGATTTGTTTATATTTAAATTTAAAAAATTAGAGAATACTAAATCTAATATATTATTTGAAGTATTGGGAATAGAGTTAAATTGCTGCAAATTTATAAGATCACAGAGATTTCTAATACGGGAAGATTTGGTGCAAGTAGTAAGTAAATTGCAATAATTAGGAATATTAAAATCTCCAAGAAAAATAATATTCTCATTGATGAATAAAATCTCTAGCATGTCTGTGAACGTTTCAAGGTCTACTGTATTTACATCTGGCGGTATATACACAGCACATAAAATAAATGAATAGTTATTGTAAAAACACTTGCAAGCAGCGATGTCTATCAGAGGTACTGAATTTTTTATATTTGAAGTGTCTATTATTTTGTAACTAATAGAATCTTTTAGAGCGATTAAAACACCACCACCCTTAGTACGACTGGTAAGAGTAAATAATCTATCATCACGAATAACATTATAGTTACTTGGAAATATTTCAGAATTACGAACAGTCACATAACCAAGATTCAGTCACAACAATTACATCATATGACGAAGAACAACAATTTACATAAAACAAATGACATTTAGAATTTAAGCCCCTAGTGTTTTGATAGAAAATATGGATTGAAACTGGAGATCTGTTGGGCGAATTTAGTTTAAAGAAGATACAATTTTAGGAATATTATTGATATATTTAATAGTTAAATTGCTCTCGCCATTAGCAATACGGGAATCCAATTCAAGCTATACAGATTTGAAATATTCAATCTGCATTTTAGTACGATCACGAGAGATAGATATATGTTTCCATTTATCAAGAGTTTTTAATGTTTTAGATTTTTTGTGATTTGAAATACATCATCAGAAGTGGATAGCTGAACTTTTATAGGACGTGAAAGTGTTTTTGTGTTGTCATAACGGCCAATGCGAGGGAATTTAATAATAGTACAATTAAAACCAATATCAGCAAAAATAGTCTTAATTAGGAGAGAGTCATTTTCATGTGACTGATCTTTATTTATGGTATTATTTTCTGGTGATCCATAAATCATGACATTGCAGGAACGCTTCTGCCCTCAGTAATTTCCTGGATGATATTTTCAGTCAATAAAGGTAGAGGTTGAGGTGCACGCTCTTCTTTCAATAATTTCTTCATGTCTTCCAAATTTTTTTGTAGGTTAATGATAGCTAGTTTGAGACTATCAATATCATCACCAATAGTACGGCAGGTGGGACAATTCCATTTTATGCCAGATTGTTTATTATTTATGGAGCGAGCCATAGAAGCATTAACATCAACGCAGTCTATGTTATAACTGTACTTACAAACGTTACATGTTACAAGCCTATGAAGTTCAGTTGCAGAATTGCAACAATGACACTTGTCAGACATGATGATAACTAAGTAAGTACAAAAATAAAACAATAACAATAGATCTAGAATTTGACAGATGTATTTGTGTTGATAAATGTGAACAAATTCTATATGAACCCAAGCAGAAATAAACAAGTATAAACAATTTTTAATGAATAAGCACGTTTTAGGGTCCCTACATTACGAATATACCATTTTTAAGATGATGTCTGTGTGTGTGTGTGTGTGTGTGTGTGTGTGTGTGTGTGTGTGTGTCCGTGTGTGACAAATTTTTCTCCGACGATAACTCCAATACTACAATTCTAAAAATTATAATTCTTTCGTATTCCTCTTCTGTACATCCATATGAAGAGTTGATTAGATTTTGGTTATAATTGATCCACCGGAAGTACCCTTATTTGAAGTTTTTAACAGTTTTTCTTAAAAAAATGCAGTTAAATATTATTTTTTGACATTTTGTTATTATATATATATATATATATATATATATATATATATATATATATATATATATATATATATATATTAAAGAAACTCTTCTCTATACAGTTTGATTATACATTTTCCTTCATATTCAATAGATGAAAATTTAAAGCATTATAAAGAAATTAATTTTCAAAAATTAGTCAGCTTTGGTATTTATCATGGAAACAGCTGACATAATTATTCAAAAAAATTTAATTGACAGATGTCAGTTGCAAGTGCAAAACTAAATATGGAAAAAAGTATAGAATCTAAAATTGGTATGTCATAGTGTTGCTCGCAAGTGACACGCAGAGAAAGGCCAAAGAGAAGATGGAAGGACATTACTTAGTGTAGTTTATGTTATAATTTTATTGGATTTATAGAACCTTTTCAAATGAACTTTTGGTATGGAATTTGTAAAAAATAGTATGTGTTTTTACATGATATTATACAGAATCTGTTCCAAGGATCTTTTGGTATGGGATTTGTACAAAATACATGGAATTGACGGAAGGTCTTGTGCTGGCCACAACAATTTTTTTAATTTGGTAAGATAATTACCATTAATTTATTTAGATCCTGTATATCACGATATATAATTCTGCACAGAATTATGGAAATAATTATAGACAGAATTTTATAGATGGTCGCATACAAAAATTTTAGCAAGGAATTTTTCCTGTCCACAAAGTTCTATTTTTATGAACAGAAAGTGGGTATATAATATAATCAAATGTATTAAAACATCTGGCAATTAAAAGTGGAATTTTTGATAATTATTGTGGTCGTTGAGTATTGTTTATAGTTTTAAATTTAAAAAAATATTATTAAATTATCTTAAACTCGTGAACAAGTAGCAATCCTCATACAATGTTATGAAGAACATCCATGTTTTTATCCAGAATTATGTAGCAAATTACGAACATAGTGGCATACAGAATATTTAAGTAGGTAAAATTCTGTCTACAAATTTGTTCATAAAAATTTTGTTCAGAATTCTGTACATAATAGATCATGACAAACGGGTTTTAAATACAACAAAACAAAAGTATTGCCGCAAATGTAAGAAAGAATGCAAATAGTTTTGAACAATATTCATAAATTTGTTTTTCTTTATACAAAAAATAAAAACATTATAACACGGAATAGTTTATAATATCTTTATCTCCTTTATACATTTTTTTTAACACTTAACAATAATTAAAATCTTCGAGCATATACTGACTAGAGGCCGCCTTTCTATGAGGCACCGTTTGGGCCAAAATAAAATTTTCTGTACTATATATATATAGGGAATGACATAGGCATTTGGCATATTAAAGATCTAAAGCCCGCTCCTGTGGACGAAATCAAAGTTTTGAGGAATAAAATTTTTAAACTGCGTCTAAAAATTTTTTGTAAGGAGGGGGGTAGTATAACAATTACTTTGTATTTGTTATTGTTTTGCTTAAAATTTGGGTGTAATTTTGAATGTCACCTGCAGGTCATCTGTCAATTCGTACGTCGAGCAGTGTATCATTTATTAAGTTCATTTTTAAATTTATTCATTTTTGTATTACTGCTTAAAATGTTTCAATATCTACATTAATTTAACTCTTATATTATTTATCGTAATACAAATTGTAGCTAAAATAGTTTGGTAACTTTTATTCCGGGTTGACCGGACTGTTGCTGTGCTTGGCTCACACACCGACCGGGAAGAGACTGTCTCTTCGAAATCGCCTGTTGACGTGAAAAGATGTCCCTCTGAGTTTTTTTCTCACGTGTTGTGAATTAACTCTACTGTAATGCAGTAAAAGTTTAACAACTACTTCGCACTGGCGAATTTTCTGGTAAGATCATTCATTCTAATTTTATTATTACAATGTGTTTTTGCATAAGTTTTTGACCTATTTCTTAAATTATGCGTAGTTTCAGTCGTGCCGAGTCACGTGTTAGTAAGTTTATGTTAGAATGGATTATCTTGCCATAAAATGGCTAGTATTTTTTGTTTGGGGAATATGTCTTCACATCCTGCGATTTTGTATATTTTTTTTTGTTTTCTAAATTCATGTTTGTGAACAGGAGCGGACTCAGTCCAAATTTAGTTTCGGTTTTTTCAAAATTCATATAAAATTTTTGCTTTTTTGAGATCATTTTGACAAATAACGGCTTCTAAATTAAAATACCTCTTATACTTTTATGTACCTCCATTACTATATGATTACTGTGACATATTCTATACATGTATTTTTACATTGTCGATGGAATAAAGTACTATTATTATTATTATTATTATTATTATTATTATTATTATTATTATTATTATTATTATTATCCGTCCGTTATTTTTTTTTCTCAAAATTCTAAAGTTTTTTAAAAATGTACCCGAGCTAATTAACCGGAACCCCCTGACGTCATAGCTGCGTCTTCAACTTTGTTTTTTTCCACCTACAGTAGCTCTGTTTAAATTTGCTCGAGCTAGTTAACCTAAATAGCTCCAGTCCCCGAGGCCGAGTTGCCTCTTCAAATTTGATTCCTTACATTTATTAGTAGTTCTGCCTAAATTTTTTATGTGGGTTTCAACCCTCAACTCGCAGGCTTAGTCGCGTAAAGATAATACGCATTCAAATTTTGGTGTATACCATTTGTTTTAGTAGTGCTGCTTAACTTTTTTTTGGGTTAATTATTTATTAATAATTTTATGTGAGCTGATATTTTTTCTAAATTTAATTGGGTCTAAATTTTTTATGGGTTTAAAATTTATCTAGCTTTAAAATTTTATTTGGGGTAAAATAAATTCAAATTAACGGTCCCTTCCTCTTTTTCCCAGGAATGACTGTTGAGTGAATGTAGGGTGTCGTGAGGACCTGACTTGACTTTTGACTCGACAATTTATCGGCTCAGTATAAATCATTTTTATAGTCGGAGAGTAGTGACCTTAAATTTTTTGTGTAATAATTTTTTATCTCATTTTTCCTGGTAGCGGCGCATTTTTTTTTTTTGAGTATCCTAAATTGTGCGCTACAACCCTGGTCACTACCTCAATTTGTACGGGCATTATTTTTATCGCTAAATTAATTTTATTAGCTTGTGGCTGTAGTTTGTTTTTTTTATTAGCGATTTAAAGTACGAAAACAAGTCAGTTTTGCACACTTTTCCTCCAATTCTATTTACTTTCACTTCTCTATCCTGTTCTATATTCTTCATTTCACGGCCGTATATTATTTTTTTATTTTTGCTAACGTTTTGGGGTCAAACTAGGGACATTTTTCATGTATAGTACCCAGCCCTTCAGGCCTCTTGTACATCTCTCAAGAGATAGAACTTTTTGCTGGTTTAGTTATTTTTTAGGGACGTTAGAAAGAGAACGAGTTGCCTTGTCCTTTTGGGATCGGATCTCGGAGGTCGCTGAGCTCTTTCACCTCCCCAACATTTTTTATTTGGAACACCATTACGACTACTCGCCACGTGAGAAGCCGTTTTACGAAGCTTAGGAAAGGTGCTGTCGGACTAAGAGTTCTTTAAGTTCTCCCTCGCCCAGGGTTGTATTCCGCCACCATCGGCATGAGCGGTTTACACCACCTACACCCACCGAGCACCCTGTACCAGCGAAAACACCGATGCTTGGAGTTCATCTCGCCAAGTTGCGCATCGTGGCTGCGTGCGCCGAGTAGTTCTCGTCGCCAATTGGACCTGCAGGAGGGCTGAGGGCTCAGCGCTTCCGAGGTGGGGTCCTGGGAGGGCAAAACACTCCTCTGAGGGTAATATTAGCGAGTAGCGACCCCAATGTGTTGCAAATTAAAATTGATTCTTTGGAGTGGACCTTACTCCCTTTATTTCACCCTTATAACATTTAATAAGTAATATCAATAATGGCAACCTAATGGTAAAAAGTGTTACGCAAAAAAATGTGCTTAGCGATACAGAGCCATCTGTCCATAGATACTTGAATTAAAGTCGATATTTCAGAACACTGTATTTTGGTTTTAAAATATGGTTTTAAGAACATGGAAATTAAGTTTGATATTTGTTTGTGCGGTTATACGCTTTCTATTGAATAAGATATTTTACTACAGGTTATAAAATTTTACATTGCAGGGAAATAAACCTTTTGCGACTTATAAAGTTTTTTTCTTCAATTTATAAACATATTATCATTTAATAAGTAATATTACATATGAAATGACATGGACTAACTAAATTCGTAGAATCGATTTCAATTTCGAATTTATTTATTTTGTAAAAACAATGGTTATGATAATAATACAAATTACATAATCAGATAAGTACATATCAAATGTTTGTTTCCAAGTTAATTTTCTCGTCCTTTATTAATATTTTTGGAACATCTCATTCGTATAAAATTATTAAATTAACCGAATGAATTTTCAGTAATAAATAAGGCAAATTAGCAATGAAAATTATAATCCATAATTATGATTTTTTTATTGTTTTGCAATGTATATATTTAAATCCGTTGTACAGCTTGACGTGTTTTAAATGGTATTATGATTTATTATATAATAAATAAATAAAAATATATCATCACGGCATATTACCCATTTCTGGGTGTGCCAGTATCTACAACACATGCAAACATCGGTAATGATGACGATATATTTTACCGTGTGGGCGCTTACTAGGCGTCACCTCACGGGCACTCATAGCTGGTGTGGAGAGTGCGCCACAGGGGTCACTTTTGTGCCATTTAAAATTGGAAAAATATTTGGCGTCTGAAATACAAATTTATTATTATGAAAGACAAAATTTGTGATTTATAAAATAGTTACTGGTTATTTATAACAATTTGGGAAAATTGCTAGAAAACATTCTGATAACTGATGTAATTATATTTCTCTATAAAACACCTGCAAAGTGCAGGTAGGTACATCTTGCCCGTCCGGTACCATAAAAGATGCCTTTGTTTCTATTTCTATTGAAGTAGAAACCTCTTTCATCTTATTCTAATCTTAAAGTTTAGTGAAATCGTTAACTTAAATATGCTAATGGTTATTTTAATTACTTATTTTATTTAATTTTAATATATTTTGGCTTCATTATTTTTATCCTACAATTTTTGGTAATTTATCTAATGAATTAGGTAAGTAAATATAAAATTTAAATATATATTTAATTAATTTCTTTATTTATATAAAGTTCAATTAAATGTAGTCATTTAATCTGATTTTGTATTTAATTTTACTATAATTTGTTATAACAATTTTAGAAAATTGAACTAAATCAATAATTTAATGAAACATATTAGTAGACTGAATATTAAAGAATTTGTTTATTTAATTTAACTAAAATTTAGAAGGTTTTTTTCTGCGTGATACAAAATAATGAAGAAATGGCCGTTTTTTAAAGAAAAAATCAAATGCCGGAAGTGATTGATCAGGAGTCATTTTCTTCCTTATTCAATGGTAAAACAATAATATAGCATTCCATTAAAATAATAATGATCGGAAAATGACACCTGTATTTCATTTTTTCATTAATTTAATTGTGTACAATTTATAAAATTAGCATCAATGGAACATGATTTATACTGATAAAAAAGTTAAAAGAACTCTGTAGTTCACAAATTCACAAATTTGTTACCACTCTTAACTACAGTTTCAGTTTCGTTATTTACGCTATCATCCAAAGGGATATTGGAACAAGAAAATGTCATAACAAATATTTAGTGATGCTAATGTTTACAGAATTTTATTGCACTTGGCCTGTACCGAGCGGTCGAGTGCCAGGCGCAATGATTCTCAACACAAGAAACACCAAATTATCAAAACTTATTTCTCTCTCCAGTAGGCACCCAAATCTCTATGTAATTTTTTACTTGTACGTTAGAGGCAGCACTAAATGACTGCAGACTATTCAAACGAACGATAACGATTTTGAGCATTAGGTTGCCATTATTGATATTACTTATTAAATGCTTATAAGGTCTGGCGCCCACGAAAATTATTTCGAGAAATTTAAATTTGAACTTAATTTTTTTTTTTAAATTAAAATTGACCAAGTGCCTAACTGGTACATTTGATTAAGCTACCTGTTCTCGAAAAAAGTTTGGAACCTTCACCCAGCCGCCGACATTTTTTTACAGCTAGCCGTGCCAAATTTATAAGTGTGATAGACAGGTAGGAGGAATTTTGTTTTATAGTTGTATTTATATTTTTCGGATTCCTTGTTTACGTCACTATATATATATATATATAAAAAAAAATTTAAATATTGCATTGTTTCACAGCATCTTTATGATGCTGTACCACCCTTTCTCAAGTTGTCGGAAAAATATTTATTTTTACCCATCTTAACATCAACTTACTAAA
Organism: Ophonus ardosiacus; assembly: GCA_943142095.1. Lineage (NCBI taxonomy): Eukaryota > Metazoa > Arthropoda > Insecta > Coleoptera > Carabidae > Ophonus > Ophonus ardosiacus. The sequence goes on along the minus strand of OW964829.1, from coordinate 18,136,981 downwards.
TATATATATATATATATATATATATATATATATATATATATATATATATACAGTGGTGGACAAAAGAATGGAAACTTTTAAATATTTCATTTTTTAAAAATATGTTTATAGTTCTCGCAAATTTGAATCGTATTTTCTAAAGTCAATATATCGAAGAATATATTCACAAGAAATCTTTTGATATTGACTGTACGATTTAAGTGAAATAACATATACTCGTTTTTTCGGTGGACAAAAGTATGGAAACTTATTAAAAATATGAAATATATTTGTCTTACTTTCAGTTGTATTTTGTCATTTATTTAGTAAGTTGATGTTAAGATGGGTAAAAATAAATATTTTTCCGACAACTTAAGAGAAAGGGTAGTACGGCTTCATAAAGATGCTGTGAAACAGCGCAATATTAAAATTTGTTTAAAAATTAGTAAAAGTGGCATATCAAAGATTTTGAAAAAAAAATCGCAGTATAGAAGTGTTAAAATTAATATAAAAGTCGGTGGTCCAAGAAAACTAGTGCTAGAATTAACAAAAACTATTCGGCGTCTATCCGTAAGTGATCATACTTTATCATCAAATGAACGTTCTGCCAAAATTCGGAAACAATTTCATGTAGATTTGAGTGATCGCACTATGATACGATGGCTATGTGATGTAGGATTACTAGGAAAAATAGCCGTTAAGAAACCTGTACTATCAAAGAAAAACAGGAGGGTCAGAATTGCATTTGCTTAGGAACACTCATCGTAGACGAGTGAAAAATGGCATACTGTCCTTTGGAGTGATGAAATCAAGTTCAAGATGTCTAACATATTGACTCCCGTCGGATCCAAATATTTTGAACTTGCTTTCATCGCTTCAAAGGACAGTATGCCATTTTTCACTCGTCTACGATGAGTGTTCCTATGCAATTGCAGTTTTGGCCCTCCTGTTTTTCTTTGATAGTACAGGTTTCTTAACGGCTATTTTTCTTAGTAATCCTACATCACATATCCATCGTATCACAGTGCGATCACTCAAATCTACATGAAATTGTTCCCGAATTTTTGCAGAACGTTCACTTGATGATAAAGTAGGATCACTTACGGATAGACGACGAATGGTTTTTGTCAATTCTAGCACCAGTTTTCTTGGACCACCGACTTTTATATTAATTTTAACATTTCTATACTGCGATTTTTTTCAAAATCTTTGATATGCCACTTTTACTGATTTTAAAAAAAATTTAAATATTGCGTTGTTTCACAGCATCTTTATGATGCTGTACTACCCTTTCTCAAGTTGTCGGAAAAATATTTATTTTTACCCATCTTAACATCAACTTACTAAATAAATGACAAAATACAACTGAAAGTAAGACAATTAAAATCATATTTTCAATAAATTTCCATACTTTTGTCCACCGAAAAAACGAGTATATGTTATTTCACTTAAATCATACAGTCAATATCAAAAGATTTCTTGTGAATATATTCTTCGATATATTGACTTTAGAAAATAAGATTCAAATTTGCGAGAACTATAAACATATTTAAAAAAAATGAAATATTTAAAAGTTTCCATACTTTTGTCCGCGACTGTATATATATATATATACAGGGTGTCTCAGGACGAGCTTACGCTATCTCTATTTTAAATACTATTTAATATAATTTAACGAAATTTGGTATCTAGGGGTTATCCAACATGCCCGTTTTAACTAAAATATTTTCAAAGCAGTAGCACTTCCGGTTTGAGCGGAAATTGACCTCAACTTTCTTATTTTAAATGGAATACGCTATATTTTATTTTACCATTGAATGCAGCGATTGATTTTTTGTCTGAAATCCGGCACATTTTCAAAACTCTGTATATCGGGAACGAGATCGAATTTTTATAATCTGAAAAAATCCTTTTATAAAGGAGACTTTAAGCTACATTATCCATAGAAGAATCCTCGATTATTTATAAAAATGTGACGGGTACGTTACACCAAAATTACAGTTGACAAACTTCAAAAAAGACAATTTTTTTAAATGGAACCCCCCGTTTTTTATTACATAAATGTATTCTACCGCAAAAAATAAGGGTACTTTATGTAACATGTCCTATGTTGAAAGTTGATAGAATTTCAGTAAATTAGAAAAACATGTAATCTGTGTATAATTATTTTATTAATACGGATAAGTAAGCCATGGAAAAACAATGTTTGTTTTTACAAACTCATCTACTTGATTTCTTAGATAATTTACCGTTGGATCAAAAGAATTTAATATGGTACCAGCATGATGGCGCTCCACCCCGCCATAGAATAAATACTTTTTTGGAAACAATTTTTGAAGATAGGTGGCTGGCAAATAATGGACCACATAGGTGGCCTCCTCGTTCACCCGATTTAACTCCACTTGATTTTTTTGTTTGGGGTTACATTAAAAACGGCGTCTATCAAAAACCTTTAACTACTAAAGAAGATTGCCAACATAGGGTACGAACAGCATTTAACAACATGTCTCCTCGGATGATAAAAAATGCTACACAAGAAGTATTGAATAGAGTAACAATGTGCTTACATATGAATGGAGGACAGTTTGAATATGAATTAAATTAATAATAGTTTTGTATTTAGAATTTATTTGTTTTTTCCATGGCTTACTTATCCGTATTAATAAAATAATTATACACAGATTACTTGTTTTTCTAATTTACTGAAATTCTATCAACTTTCAACACAGGACATGTTACATAAAGAACCCTTATTTTTTACCGTAGAATACATTTATGTAATAACAAACGGGGGGTTCCATTTAAAAAAATTGTCTTTTTTGAAGTTTGTCAACTGTAATTTTGGTGTAACGCACCCGTCACATTTTTATAAATAATCGAGGCTTCTTCTATGGATAATGTAGCTTAAAGTCTCCTTTATAAAAGGATTTTTTCTGATTATAAAAATTCGATCTCGTTCCCGAAATACAGAGTTTTGAAAATGTGCCGGATTGCAGACAAAAAATCAAAAAAAGTTGAATAACGCCGGAAGTAGTCGATCATGAGTAAAATGTTTTTATTGCTTCATACGTAAAATTTTCCGCTGCATTCAATGGTAAAATAAAATATAGCGTATTCCATTTAAAATAAGAAAGTTGAGGTCAATTTCCGGTCAAACCGGAAGTGCTACTCTTTTGAAAATATTTTAGTTAAAACGGGCATGTTGGATAACCCCTAGATACCAAATTTCGTTAAATTATATTAAATAGTATTTAAAATATAGATAGCGTAAGCTCGTCCTGAGACACCTGTATATATAGATAGGGTGTAACACGTACACCGACCACCGCCATTATTACCTTTATTATTATAGTTACAAGAAAATACTATGAAACAAAGGTGTAGGGGACCAAAGGAGACATTCTTTCAGAGAAGAAAATATTTTTTTAAACCAGTGGTTCTCAAGTTACAACACAAAGTTATATTTTTTAAAATGGGATTCTACATATTTTTACCTTCCGTCAAAAGGAAGGTATTGTTTTTGGTCAAAAAATTCGGTGGTGAGTTTTTAATGAATAAGCACGTTTTAGGGTCTCTACAATACGAATGTACTATTTTTAAGATGATGTCTGTATGTGTGTGTGTGTGTCCGTGTGTGTGTCTGTGTGTGTGTCTGTGTGTGTGTCTGTGTGTGTGTCTGTGTGTGTGTCCGTGTGTGTGTGTGTGTGACAAATTTTTCTCCGACGATAACTCCAAAACTACAATTCTAAAAATTATGATTCTTTCATATTCCCCTTCTTTACAACCATATGAAGAGCTGATTAGATTTTGGTTATAATTGGTCAACCGGAAGTACCCTTATTTGAAGTTCTTAACAGTTTTTCTTGAAAAATCGTAGTTAAATATCATTTTCGACATTTTATGTGATTATCAATAGAAAGAATATCTTATTCTCTATACGGTTCGATTATACATTTTCCTTCATATTCAATAGATATAGAGTTATAGAGAGATTAAGAGAGATTAACTTTCGAAAATCAGTCAGCATTGCAAAAATTATGAAAACAACAGATATAGGTATTCAAAAAAATCTAATTGACAGATGTCAGTGGCAAGTGCAAAACCTAAGTGCTTTGGACAGGAATGAGTAGAAGAGAAGAGTAAGAAACAGCGACTTCTAATAAATAGGGCAAAGTTGAAGCAGGAGGAAGTGTTAAGTGCAATACATAATGTACGTTCGTATTCGTATTAAAATTTTATTAGATTTTAGAATCTTTTCAAAGGAACTTTCAGTATGGATATGTGAAAAATAGTGTGTTCTTGTTACAGTTATATAGGATATATAGAATCTTTTTCAAGGAACTTTTGGTATAGGATATATACAAAATACATCGAATTGACGGAAGGTTTTGTGCTGGCCACAACAGATTTTTTATTCCTATTCGATAGCATATTTTTTTTCTGAATTCAACCATGTATTAGTTTTATATCCTTAATAAAAATATTGAAAAAAATGCGATTGAAATTTAAATAAATTTTTATTTTTAATTGGAAAAATACTACCTTTTTTTTAGTTTATGTTCTGTATTTATTAATTTTAACCCAACGTTTCGGTACCATAAACTGGTGCCTTCTTCAGGGGATACATTTTTAATATTATGGATGAGAAACAAGAGTGATAAATTTAAATTGAAAATTAATAATTGTTAATTACTCCTTATAAATAATGCCCTATTTGATTTCCATTATTTTCTAAGCATAATTCTATTCTATTTAGAACAGAAGAAGTAGCTTTTATTACAGTTTCTGGTGTCAAAGCAGCTCAAGCTTCTCTAACTCTGTCTATCAAATTTTGTTTCGTTGTCACTGGTTTTGAATATACTCTATCTTTAAGATATCCCTATAAAAAAAATCAACGGGTGTAAAGTACGCTTGTATGACATTTTCATTACACTCACCATAAATTAATAATAAACGATACAAATCTTCATTTGTATAAACATCAGCCATATTGTCACAAAATAATCTCAAAACGCAAAGAATAACAATTTACAACAATTAGTACGCCAATTATTATTTGACAGCAGCTATATTTTGTTCTTTTGTTATTGTTTTTCATCCATAGCCTACTGTACAATAATATTAAAAATAAAAATTTATTAAAATTTCAATCACATTTTTTTCAATATTTTATTATGTAAGGATATAAAACTAATACATGGTTGAATTCAGAAAAAAAATATGCTATCGAATAGGAATAAAAAATATGTAGAATCCCATTTTAAAAAATATAACTTTGTGTTGTAACTTGAGAACCACTGGTTTAAAAAAATATTTTCTTCTCTGAAAGAATGTCCCCCTTGGTCCCCTACAACTTTGTTCTATAGTATTTTTTTGTAACTATAATAATAAAGGTAATAATGGCAGCTGTCGGTGTACGTGTTACAGCCTGTATATATACATCGTGTCCCATTTAGAAGTGCCACCATTGGGATCTCGAGAACTATAAGAGATACGATGACGGTTAAATGGAACTTTTTGTGCGCGTTTGGGAGGCCATCTCATATGTGCTTTTGTTTTTCCAAAAATACTCATAGGGCACTAAATAATGACGAAAAACTGAATATTGTTGATTTTTCTTTTTCAAATAACTTCTAATCTATTAGTAATTGAGAAAAATGTTTCAAATATAAAAGATAGATATTTTTGATAACTAACCAGTGGCGTACGAAATAAATTTTTATATCCGTAAATTTTTAAGATATAACACAAACTTATATTTTTTAAATGGAACTTGTTATGTTGTGCTTTTTAAATCATTGGAATACTGGCAAAGTTATTAACTATATTTTATTTAATAATAAAACAATTGTATTACCAAAATAAGTCACCAAAAACATCACATGGTAGCTTTCATAGCAGCCTGTAGTGTTGCCAACGCACACACACACATACACACACACACACAAACACACACAAACACACACACACACACAAATACATACACACACACACACACACACACACACACACACACACACAATCTATCTAATTGTATAAAGGTGCCACTAGATAGCAGGTATTCCCTACATGCCCTCCTTATAAACTAAATTTGTTTACAAATTTAATCTATTTGGCTTTTTAATTATTCTTTTAGGTCTAGAATAAACATTTTCTGGAACAGAATTACTTCTAATACTTTCGTAAAGAATAGACCTTTCTCTTCTCTTTTTAATAAAGATAGTATTTCTTCTATAAAATTTATTATTTTCGTTTTTAACTAAATACGATCTTGGAGCTTCTAATTTTTTGATAATTTCCCCCTTTTCCCATAATTTAGTTTTTACATTTTGTAACCATATCTTATCCCCTTTCCGAAAGGTGTATTCTTTACAAGCAGTCTTATCATAGTACATTTTTTGGGCATTTTGATTATCTAACATAGACATAAACAAGGTTATTATCTAAGAATACATGCTTTAGTTTTTCAGTCTTAACTGGTAACTTAGACCTTAATGTTTTACACATGAGTAATGGGGTCATACCACATTTTCCAATTTATTTTTTTTCTGAAAGTATACTTAAAACCACTCACAGAAATATATATTTTATGTCACATAAGTTTCTAGTTTTACAGAAATCATTTTTTAAAGTTTATATTAAATTTCAAATGACGTCATGGTTTTGCGACCGTGACCGTAGTCTCTCCTATCGAATAAAAATGGAACTACGTTTGACGTTTATGTTATTTGACTTGAAAGCAAACGTGACAGCAAGTTATTTTGTATTCGTGCTTTTGTTTTCATTGTATATTGAATAATTTGATTATGGAAATTAATCTTGAAGTTTAGGAATACGAACAAAAACTTTATTTTTGCTTCTCAACGAGATGTTCTCGCAAGACGGGACAGAACAATATTATACAACCATGGTAATATCTAAATCACACATAATTTCTATTTATTAGAACATTTCGTTATTTGTACTTACATTTAAACAAAAACAACTTGTTGCAAAGATATTTACTTTGAAAATGTTGGTTATGTTCGAAAAATGTGACATCTCTGCGCTGCGCTGACATTCATGTACAGTACGTGTACGAGTACATGTGTGACTATCATTGTATGTGTGTACAAAACCATGACGTCACAAAATAAGACTCAAAATGTTTAGAAAGAAAATCATGAATGAAAAGTATAAGAATATTACATATTTTTCATGTATATATGTATAAAATTATGTAATTTTTTTAATTATATAAAAAAAATCAATATATTTTTTTTTTGGTATGACCCCATTGTGCAGGAAAATAAATTTGCAACTGTTGTATTGCGATAATTTAATAAGTACAGTTCTATATCTTGTTGACTCTCACTAGCCTTTTTTAACATTTGTTTGGCTATGCCAACACCTTTTCCTGCTAAGCCATTATCTTTTGGATAGTGTGGACTGGACGTACTAAGTTTAAAATTCCATTCAGTAGCAAACTTGTTCATTTCAAAGCTGTTAAATGGCATGTTGTCTGCTATTATGATTGACGGTATGCCATAGTTACTAAATGTTTTTTTAATATGCTAATTACTGAATTACTAGTTTTATCTTTTAAACGTTAAATTTTCAACCACCTAGAGAAGTAATCATATATTATTAGATAACCATTTTCAGCATAGTCCGAAATATCAATACCTAACTTGTAAAATGGGATATCTGGAATGTAGTGATTGATTAATGGTTCTTTAATTTTTCACATGCTATATTTAGCACATACTGAACAGCTAGCTATATACGATTCCACATCGGACATAACACCTGGCCAATATAAATTATTTTTAACAATGTTTTGTTTTTCGAATTCCTAAATGAGTTTCATGCACCAGATTTAAGATACATTTTCTTAAGTTTTTTGGAACAACTAATCTATCATCATAATAAACTAAATTATTTTCTAACGTAATATCATTTCTGATTTTAAAATAATGTGACAATTCACCTGGATTATTACATTTCCTAGGCCATCCATTTACATAGTTCTTTATTACTTCTTTTAAATCTGTGTCTTTAGTAGTTTCAACTTCGAATTATGCTTGTTTATTTTTAGACATAGTTATTGAACCTTCACAGTATGCACAATATCATTCATAGTAGCATCATCTTTATGTGAACGTTTTACAAAATTTCTAGACAATAGATCAGCAATGTACATTTTACTTCCTGGTAAATATTTTAAACTAAAATTATTAATTAATAATTTAAGTTTAAAAATTTTAATCTATTGTTTTTAATTTTACGTAAGTCTTTAAGTACTAATGAAACTAATGGTTGGTGATCATTAAATATAGTGACTTTATTACCATAAATGTAGTCATGAAATTTTGTACACGCAAATACTACTGATAGTAGTTCTTTTTCAATCTGCGCGTATCGAGTTTCAGTTTCTGTCATTGATCGAGAAGCATACATAACCGGTTTGCCATCTTGAAGCATACAGCATCCTAATGAATCTTTAGAGGCATCACATTGAACTTCTATATTTTTTCTAGAATTAAATGGAGTCGAAATAGTTGCTTCACTGATTAAAGCTTTTAATTTTTCAAAAATTTTGGTATGTTTATCGGCCCACAACCATTTTGTGTTTGCTTTAAGTAACTCTCTCAAAGTGGAAATGATTTCAGATAAATTTTGGTAAAAAACTAGGCAAATAATTCACAAACACAAGAATTTTTTGTAAATCTTTTTTGTTATTAGGTGTGCTTAGATCTAATATTGATTTTATTTTATCTTGATCTGGTTGTACACCTTTTTCATTAAATATAAATCTAAAGTATTCAATTTCATTTACAAAGTATTGTAATTTGTCCGCATTAAATTTGATTCCGTTTTGTCGCGCTCTGTCTATAACTTCATTGACAATATTTTTTAATTCTTTTGTACTGGCTGCACAAAGAATGTCATCAAAGTAAACGGTAACTCCCTCTATGTCCCCAAAATATTTGTGTTAATTTTTGAAATATTTCCGGGATAGTTTTTAAACCAAAAGGAGCACGCAAAAATCTATAGCTCCCGAAAGGCGTGCTAAAAGTACATACATTTTTTGATTGCTCATCTAATTTAATTTGTTAAAATCCGTCTTTAAGAACAAATACACAGAAATACTTTTTATCTGTTAAATTTTGAATGACTTCTATAGAAGGTATCAAATAAAAGTCTCTAACAACATACTTATTTAACTCGTTAGGATCCATACATATCCTAAGAGAGCCATTTGGCTTTTCTACAATTACAATATTACTTACCCATTCTAAAGGGTTCTCGACGGATTCAATTACCTTTCTTTTTACTAGAGCATTTAATGTACTTTTTAACTTATCCTTAATTTTGAGAGGCAACTAACTTAATTTTGTTTTTCTGGAAATTCACCTAGATCATTAAAAACATCATTATTCTGACTAATAAAGTCTTATTTGTTTGAAATTTTGTTCTCCGCAATATTGTTGACTAATTTAATGCAATTTAATCATAGTCTATAATGTAAAATTTAGCATTTATTTCCTTATTTTCATCATTAATTTTGGCCTCTAAAACACTTAAAGGAGTAATTTCAGAACCACCAAAAGCCGTAAGTTTAACATCAGCATTTTTAAATTAATTTTCCTAACCATTTTCTTTTACTTTTTTATAGGGTAATGTATTAACTTGGGCCCCACTGTCTAATTTAAATTAAATTTTCTGACCTTTTACATTAAAATGTTTGTACCAAGTTTTATCAGATTTATTTACAATATTAATTATGGAATCCATCACCAAATTATTTTGATCATCAACCATCACTGCTCTTACATTTTTTCTTTTATTTTGACTTACTTTTGACTGATCATTTGTCTTAATTCTACACGCACTAGCAAAGTGATTTAATTTTGAACAATAGCTACAAATTTTACCTCTAGCTGGGCATACATCATTTTTGTGAAAGATGCCACATTTATTACACTTAGTTCTAGGTTTATATACAAAATCATTTTTGTTCTTAAACTTTTCAGTATACTTATCTTTTTGCACTAGATTTACTTCTTGACTGCGACTAGCTAACACCTTCATGTTCTGTTCAGCCAATTCTACAGCTTTGTAGTGTTCGACGACTTTCTGGAGATCTCGATCTTTTCGCAGGCTTTCTTGTAGCTCTTTCCTGTTCACTCCCATGATGATCTGCGACTTTATGATTTTGTTTCGTTGATTCCCAAATTCGTAAGGTTTTATTAGGTCTTGTAGGTTCGCATAGAATTTTTCGAATGGTTCCCTGTCTTCTTGCTTTCTTGCGAAGAATTTGTACAGGTCCACTGTGTCATTTTTCTTTGGCATACAGTGATCTAAAACTTTTAAGATTTTATCTACAGTTGTAACTTGTACTTCATTAGTTTTCTGATCAGTTTCCGTTGCCCCGAGGTATATTTTAACTTCATTCTTAAAATTACTGTAGTTAGCAGCTACATTACCAGTCAAACATAACGCTTGCGGTTTGTTGAACTCCATTTTGTAGTACACCCGTAGTTTTTTGCTTTTATCTGCTTTCTGACATTCTCACTCACAACAATTCGATTTACGACTGCGCCATGTTATGTTGTGCTTTTTATATAATTAGAACACTGTCAAAGTTATTAACTATATTTTATTTAATAATGAAACAATTGTCTTACTAAAATAACAGTCACCAAAAACATCACATGGTAGCTTTCATGGCCGCCTGTAGTGTTGCCAACGTACACACTATCTATCTTATTATATAAAAGTACCACTAGATGGCCGGTATTCCCTACAAGTTCATTTAGAAATTTGTTTCTAAATGGTTCATAGACAGCAGTCTTTAAAAAAATGGCAAAGGTCTTCGTTCTCGTGGAGATTGCAAATTGAGCATGTGTTCTCTGCATCCAAAGTATATTTCATATTTTTGTGGATTATCTAAGCATACTTTTGAATCAAGACTTAGTGTCAAATAAATTGAGCATATAATATACTTTTCATGTTTTGAACACTTACTTAAAATAATCCAAAAATTATTTATTTCTAGTATTTCGTGTTTAAAATCTAGGTTTTTAAATAACACTAACAAACCTGGCTAGGGTCTCAACACACGAAAACTCTTACATAGCCTTCTTCAAATCACGACTTATGCATGTTTCGACTCCGCAAATGTAGCCTGTGAAGTTACATAGATTTCTTCAAATCACGACTTATGCATTTCTCGACACCGCATGAAGTTGGCGCGTATCGAAATGCTCAAATCTTGACTTATGCACCATTCGACAAAGATGGCTGATGGTTCGTTCGTTTGTTCACCAAGATTTCATTTTGATATCTGACTAGTAACTTTTAATTTTATATTATTTTCAACAGTATAAAATAATAATTTAAAAAAATGAATTATTAATGATAATTGATATAAACACTTCGCTTTGACAATAATTAATATAATATATAAAATAAAAGAATATCAGTTAACAACAACCTGTTATAAATTTAATAAACCTTCTGTTGGTGTTCGTAAGTGATTAAATTTATCATTCTGAATTTCAATTAATATTTGTATTTATAAATATTTAGCATTCAATACATTACTTATTTCAGGAAAAGTATCGTAATACAATTGAGAAAGGAATATGTAATATACAGGCATCCAATATTTTGCATTACAATCATGAAAGGATAAATAAATATAATAAAATTTATATGATTTTCAAAAATAGATATATTTACAGTGACAACGGTAAGCTTACAGTTTTTTAATTTACATGGTATTTGTGTGGTGTGATTAACCTCACTTCTCTGATACTGAAATTTAAAATTGCAATGTTAAACGTGTCTTTGTTGCTGCTTAATTCGCTTTAATATAATCATCAGGAAATCAACTCAGCAAATGGCCAAAATGATTTCGAAAGTATCATGCTACATTAGGGTTGCCAACTTTACAAAATGACAGAAAAGGACATTTTTCGACCATCTTTTTATGAATTGTGTAGGATTTAAAATTTAGGAGAAAAATGCGCCGCAGGCGATTTTTTGAAAATTTTCAAGGTCAAACGTGTTTTAATGCAAGATAATATAGATTTTCTTTACAATAAAGCAAATTTAACAATAAAAAAATTAAAATCAATAGTTTATAAAGAAAACAAGTAAAACACAATAAGATATTTAACCTTAAAATGTTGAATGCCAATATCTAATTTTACATTTTAATTTTTTAAACTGACGAAGCAATTATTTAGGGCTAGTAAATTATAATAAAATATTAACGAGGATGAGAGCATGAGCATGAGAGTAACAATTAACAAATTTGACAAGTCAACACTATCGGTATTTAATTACATTATATAAAATGTGAAATAATTATTTCATTTTCATATTTATAATAAGAAAAATATTATTAATAACAAAATTTACTATAAAAGGACAAATCGCGTCCTTTCCTGGTTTAAAAAAGGACAAGGACAAAATATGCTCAAAAAAGGACTGTCCTTTCCAAAAAAGGTCAGTTGGCAGCCCTATGCTACATGCAACGAGGATATAGTGGTGTCACAATTGCTGCTGGCATACATATATTTCCAAAATGAAGTGCTAATACATGAGGAAGAGGCATTCTCTGAATATGGTGGAATTGGAAAATGATGATAAAAAAAAATACGGAGAAAAATTATAACATGTTGTAGTGCAAACGAAGAGATTTTATTCAATAAACATGCAAGTGATACGTGTTACTCAGTACAGAATCGTGGTGTGAGAAATCGTGTTGATGGTAGTAAATGATATGCATAGAAAAAACTATGAAGTAGAAGTTCAAGATCATTCAGCAATAAAATATTTGAATTGGGACGTTTGCTGCATATACAAACTGTAATTATTAGCTGATATCAACTTTATTACATATTTCCATGTACTTTTTTGACGATATACACTTTTTAATTCATAATTTGTAAGTAATTTCTTGCTTAATTACACATTTCAATATAACTATAATTTTTTTGTTACAGTACAAATTCATTTTATGTTTTCCACCGACCTGTTAAATTACTGACTGTACTGGGAACATATAATCAATATTTTTGGCACTTTTGGCAAATACTATTTACTTAGACTTAATTTATTTGTTTGTACTAACATAATATTTATGTAACTGACTATTGAAATAATAAATAGTAATTAAACTATTAGATAATGAGCTCTATGTTTATTCAAGAGTAAAGGTGCCCCTAGACGTTTTATAATAATGCGCAATATGTAACATTGTACATAATTATTAATTGTCTGTACGACATATTGAATGATTGAAATATGTGCAATATTTGCCTATCTGCGTATATTTTTTAACAAAATTTTGACATTGAATTAACAAATTTTAACACTTGAAACAGTACCAATAGAAACAATAATTGTGAATTTTAAACATTGACAGTGGATAGTAAATAATTAATTGAATTATTGCTCAATTTACTAAACCTATAGGAATTGCATCAATAGTAGTGTACAATATTATTGTACTTCTAGGATCTAAATCTAGGAGCACCAAGAAATACAAACACGAAATTTTGCGTAGTATATCTAATGTAACTAGAGGCCGGAAGCAGACACGTGACTCGAGCTACCTTGAATACTTGGAATCAGCTGATTTGTGTGGTTTGTGTGCGCTTGTCAATATAACAAGAATAATGTCACTATGACACGAACAATGTTTTGACTTATTTTGATTTTGAACTGCCAAAAAGTTAATATTTTTAGTGATGTGTTTTACTGCCTGAAAATTGTAAAATATTTTCTTAGCAGTTCAAAATCAGCTAATTCCAAGAACTTCAAGCTCGCTTGAGTTACGAGTTTGCTCGCGTCCTATACTCCTTTTGCTGAGACAAAAGAATGTGGAACTAATTCTTGAACAGAAACTCTATGGATTCTGCTTCAAAATTATCCTTTTTACTTCCCGCTACCCTTGGTAAGGGAGATATAGGGATCGTGCTAAAAATCACATATCGAGATTTTAGTAAATGACCAAGTTTTAAAGTCTTTAAAGTCCATATTTAACATTTTCACGATGATGTCTGTATTTGTGTATGTGTATGAATTTTGTCTTCGCTCTAACTCAAATCCCAGTAAACATGTTTTGTTTTTGAAACATCCCAAAATGTTCCTACTGCTACATTACTGGAATATTTAGTAAAAAAGCTTCAGTGATGTCTTCGAAACGTTATTTACTTAATAATTTTTATGAAACGTTTCAAAGACTTGCGCGAGCTGGTACATCGGAAATGTTCACTTGCAAACCTTGCAGAAATGTCGCAAGTGCAACCTATTGTTGCAAAGACTTGTGCGAGCTGGTACATCAGAAATGTTTACTTGAAAACCTTGTAGGAACGTTGCAAGTGCAACTTTGTACAACTGCGCAGTCGCAGCATACAATTGCGCAGTCGCAGCAACATCTAATCTAGACTGGAAGGCTGTGTTCATTGTTCGTGTGTTCCGCCATTTCTTGTTGGATCAGTCTATCAATCGTTTTCTCGGCATTTGTGTTTTGCGTCTTTCGTATTTGTGTTCAATAAGTGGTTGGTGAAGTGACGTGTGCTTTTTTGTTAAACAAATATAAACGAATTAGTATCTATAGTGAGCAGACACCTGACTCGAACTACCTTAGAGTGTTAGAAATGGAGTGATTTGTGTGCGTTTGTCACTCTGACCAGGACTATGTTATGTCTCATTTTGATTTTGAACTGCAAAACGTTATTTTTAATTTCATTTGTTTTACTGCCTGATTCCAAGCATTTTAAGGTCGCTTTAGTCACGTGTCTAGTATTAGTGAGCTGGAATTAAACAGGCAGTTTGCATATTATTTCCTGTTTACATCAAAAGCAATATCAATTTGTTTTTTTATTGTATAATGTTATAGTATCTTTTTAAATACTACATATTTTTCAACTCCTGTACCTTACTACTTTGTAAGAAGTTTTATATTTATAAAGGAATATTTTATTTTTGTTAAATATTTATATTCAAATGTAATAAACTATGAATTGCATTTTTATAATTAATTATATAAACCTAACCCGTCATTTTTAAAAGAAAAACATTTCAACATTGTTTTTGTAGACTGCTTTGTGCATGTTTCAAGAACACTTAAGCGGATCAATGTGTATATGTTGCATAAATGTATATATGAACGTTGCTGGAATGTATCAAAATCGGTACAGAATGTTTCATAAACGTTTCAACGAAACGTTCCTGAGGGCGGACATAGGCAGTTTCCGCAACATATATGTGATAGATATGATAATGTAAATGATAACATCGCATTTGAAATGTTGATATTCTGGCAACGTTGCTGAAACTAAAATTTGTTTACTGGGATACTATCATTCAGAAAATTCTGAAACCTTGTATTTCTACCCTATTCTAATACGAAAAGAAGCCATTAGATTTTAGTGTAAATCGGAAAAACGGAAATGGTACTTTACTTGAAGCTTATAATAGTTTTTCTTCAAAAAATACAATTAAATGCCATTTTTTCGCATTTTCGTCATTACGAAAATTATTGAATTTTGTATAGGTATACATTAATACTTTTTCTATATATTTTACAGATAAATTTAAAAATAATTTTTCTATTTTTAATCCCGAAGCCTCAGATAAACAAATTCCTTTGTAACACAGTATATTTTTCAGATGAATGTAACTGACAGGTAAACGTCATTGTCAAAAAACTAATCACTTCAAATTAATAATAGTGACATTAAATAATAAAGAAGATCGTAAATAAAGCAATAGTTGTATGCAATGGAACATAATATAGTTTGAAGCATTACTAAATACGTAGGTATGTATTTAAATTAATAAAAATTAAATAGTGGGAGGTTTTGTGTTGGCCACATCAGATTTTTTGATTAATAGAATGACCTGCATTTGTTCAAGAATTAGTTCCACATCACAGACAACAGATACTATTAAGATAGTCAACTGCACTGATAAAGTAGTAGGCATTCATGCCCTGCAACACTAGCGCTCGGTGTCGTAAGACATAACTAAAATCAGTATGGCGGGTAGTATCGGGGATAGTCTGCACCCCGCATTACTATTGAGAATATATTTATTCTTTTTTATTAATATAGTAATAAACAGAAAAATACAAAATATATATTTAACAAGAAATAGAACGCATATTTATTTCATAAAATTACATAAGGAGAATATAGTTAGATATCCATAAGGTGTAGGGTGTACAAATACATTTAGTTGTGTATAAATTTCGCCCATTGCTTCTTATTACTTGCCATCTTCCTAGCGTTTTGAATAGTCGTATTTTTCTTCTCCAAGATGTTCAACACTACCTTCATCCAGTTGTCTTTAGGTCTTCTTCGATCTGTTTCTTTTACCACTTTTGTCATTCATATTTGTCTCACCGGTCTAGCTTCGTTCATTCTGATCATGTGGCCCCACCAAGCTAGCTCTCTCTGCTCAATGAACTCCAATACAGACTTACATTATAATTGTTCTCTAATAATTTCATTTCTTGTCTTATCTTGTATTTGGATGAGCTACTCGTTCAATCCAAATTTTGAAAATTTCTTCTTTATAAATAGGAAATTAATGTTTTGTTGTATTTTCAACATCACAACCCGGCACGCAACAACCTCTTGGCATTTTGCACGAGCAAATAAACACAAAAAGAGAACAATATAAAATAACACAATATTGAAGAATAACACTTCACTAAAATGCAATTTCAAATTTGAATTGTCACTATGACTTGCCGTCAAGCCGCCACGATTTTAAAATCATCAAACATCCGAACATTTGCGAATTTTAACGAATTAATCCGAACGAAGCACTACTAGCGCTAAGTGTCGTAATACATAACTAACAGAAAGTCTCAAGGTCATGCTATATAGTTGACACGGCCAGGTTCCACATTATCTCATCTCAACAAATGTACTATAAATACCTCGGAGGAATAAATAAATGAAGGGAGCGTAAACTGCGTTTGTAGGCATGACCGTTGAAGCCATGAAAAGGAAGGGGGGAATGTATCGCCGCCATCTTGCGAGGGTCAATTTTTACAACATAGTATATGATAAAATGCATGTTATTAGTTATTTTATACTTATTTCAAATGCAGAAACTTTAATATTGAATCATTAAATGACGGGTAATAAATAATAAAATAATTAGTAAGTAAATAATATGATAAAATGCATAAATTATTTTATACTTACATCTGAAGCAGAAAATGTGTATATTCAATCATGAAATAACGGTAATAAAATGAAATAGAAATTTTATTAAACAGTTTCATCACTAACATATAATAAAAAAAATAGAAAATATATAATAGTTAATGTCCAGAAAACAATATAACTCATAACTCTTCTAATAGATTTCAACCAAGCATTTCGCCGTTCATATTTTTTGGGAAATCTAAATACAATAATATAATATTAATATAAGTATAATACAAACCACTACAAATTATCTGATTACTTGTGAAATGAAATTTTAATTTCCTTCTCCTCTAATCGTTGTTTGCGTGACTTGGTTGACGTTCTATTGTTGCACCCAAATGCGCAACAAGCAAGCATTTTAAAATTAAAATACTAAAACAAAAATAGAAATATAAAATTCAATATTTGTATAAATATTGCAAACAAGACTTACTATCTTTGTCGATATACGACGATGTAACGTTATTAAAGTCCTTAGAAATAATATATGAACACACTAAACAGAGTAGTTTAACAACTATATCAAAAATACAAAATGTTATAAAAATATAAATGCACAACAATATGAAATTGAAATTGACTCCGAAAGTGATGACGTCAAAATCGACCGGGAATTACAAAACCTGAAAGTAGGCTTCCGGTTTCTTAACTGCATCTTGAAAGAATTTGTTGTGAACGAACCGTACTAGCGCTAAATTTAAATAGCTGTCATCAAAGCTGATATCTATAAAGTGTAAATAAAACTTTTTTAGAATTAAAAATTGTTTCTTATAAAGCTTATTTTATAACAATATTTTGCAATATATACAATTAATAAAATGAATAACGCATATGAAAAATATTGGGCATGGAAAATAAAAGAAGTATGTATGCAAAATTTGAAAAGTAGATTATCATATAATAAAATATATTTATCACATACGTATAAATAATATTGAGTGTTAATGAATACGTGTTACAAATTTATAGGGTATGTAGGGGATGCAAAAATAAAATAAACACGATTAATAACTGTAGTGAGAGATCGTAACAGCCAGCGAAAATTAAGAAAGATAATTACCATTTTATGAATTTATTAATAAAAGTTACTCTATTTTGCATCTCGTACATACCCTATACATTTGTAACACGTATTCATTAAAAGCCTTTGTACATATTTACAAAAATTCGATTACATACTTTGTTCATTGTAAAATATTTCGACTTATAAGCGGGTATTAAAAAATTGTCAAAGCTCCACAAACTTTAAGGATGAATGATGAACAGGGCATTAAAAAAAGCAATCATATGTAATATCTGAAAAGTTTTAATTCCACCTATGGCCCTTTCTACTTGTATTTTTACCCTCGTAATATTTCTTGTTTTCTGAATTTGTTCCATCATAAACTATGGTATCATTAAAAATTAACGACTAGTGGTAAAAGTTCGGCTACTAAAAAACCTCTCTCGGCGAGAATTAAATCACCGGCGAGAAAGTGACTCGCAACTTTACAATGATTAAATTCCACTGCTTTTCCAAATTTGGCTACTACGAACTGAATTGAAAGTAAGAACGGACAGAATAAGTGATCAGGTGCAGAATACCAACCCTTTGAACAATAGCCTAGGTCGATAACTATAGAATCAGAGGAAAATCTTTTCGTCCTCGCTGAAGAATGACATAGCCACAAATAACATTATTTCTGGGAATTTATTAAAATTTACTTCAATATAAGGTTTCTTGAAACAAATTACGCATATATTTTAGTTTATTTTTTACTTTAAATACATAAAACAGGAATATGTAACAAAATCACATCATTAAATTTTCTAGTTTTCAAATAAGACAAATGACAGCTATTTAAATTTGGCGCTAGTCCGGTTCGTTCACAATAAACTCTTTCAAGATACAGTCAAGAAACCGGAAGCCTACTTTCAGGTTTTGTAATTCCCGGTCGATTTTGACGTCACGCTTTCGGAGTCAATAATTTGTCGAATACGTTGACCGTCGTAAAATGGCTGCCGGTACAAACGTCAAATGACGCAGTTGGCTTCACGCTTGTGAACTAGCGCTCCCCCTGTGATAAATACAACATTATAACAGATCACATCTGATGTGATCAGAATGGAAATTAATTAGACGCCAAGAAAGTATACTAAATAATAATTCTGATGTGATCAGAATATACAATATTATCACAGCAATAAATCTGAAGTAGATACATATAATCTTAAAATAATTAGACTAATTAGACAAAATGTAACACTATATTCAGGTTATACTATCACAGTTATATCATCAGAATAAGTTTGATATTATAAGAAAATTAATAAATTATACATAAACATACTACATGCCCGTATTCACCAACATCAAATAAATCTTTGAATAGCTTATTCATTGAATAAGAGAAAAATATCGCATCAAAATATGACAGCTGGAATAAATACCTTCATTTGTGTTTTGGTATCGATGCGATATTTTTCTCTTATTCAATGAATAAGCTATTCAAAGATTTATTTGATGTTGGTGAATACGGGCAACAGAGAATTTATTTTAAAATGCAACATTATGGTTCATCACTTCCATGGTTACTCACTATTGTCAAAAAATGACAGCAATGTAATATTTGTCCATTTTAAAATGCAACATTATAAATAGTATTGCAGTACAGGACATACCTCCAGAACACATCACAAATGGTGTCAGTTCTTATTACGACCGATTAGAATATTGCCTCAATGTGAATGGGGGTATTTTTTAACATTTATTACATAAAAGTTATGAATTTTTGTAAGCTAAAGTTTGTTAACATGTGAAACATTCATGTTTTGATATTTTGTTAATCGTATGTAGGCTAATTTATTGGAAATTAGTTTTGATAATACAAAACTACAAATTTTGTATGTTGCATTTTAAAATGGACAAATATTGCATTGCTGTCATTTTTTGACAATAGTGAGTAACCATGGAAGTGATTGATCATATGTTGCATGTTAAAATAAATTCCCTGTATATATAGGATGTCTCTTAAATAGGGGGACATAGCTTAACCACAGATTCCTGAGGCTAAAATAAGACGATTTAACTAAACTTGCTTCTACCGGAAAGTGTATCATGTAGCCAGAATTCTGCTTCAAAGTTCTTCGAAAAAAAAATTAATTTTGCTTGTAATAACAGAACGCTTTATACGATTTGGATGAAATTTGGTATGACAGTTCATATGGTTATAAGTCATCTTTTAAGGTGATACTTATTATTAGTGAACCACTAGTGTATGAAACTTAGGTGTCCCAACATTGATTGGACCGTAACTTTTTAATGGCCACGCCAATAACATAAAATTATTTTTTTTTAGTAAGATACATTTAATAATAAACTTTTCTCTCCCTGTTTAATTTGTGATATCTGTTACAGTTCAGACAAAAAAAAAATAAAACCTGAGTGACTGCATCGTGAATATTTTTCAAATAAATTTAATCTAGCAGTCTATCCAAATTCACGATGCAGTCACTCAAGTTTTATTTTTTTCTGTCTGAACCGTAATAGATATCAAAAATTAAACAGAGAGAGAAAAGTTTACTATTGAATGTATCTTTCTGAAAAAAATAATTTTATGTTATCGGCGTGGCCATTAAAAAGTTACGGTCTAATCAATGTTGGGACACCTAAGGTTCATACACTAGTGGTTCACTAAAAGTAATAAATATCACCTTAGAAGATGACTTATAACCATATGAACTGTTATACCAAATTTCATCCAAATCGTATAAAGCGTTCTGTTATTACAAGCAAAATTAATTTTTTTTTCGCAAAATTCTGGCCAAATGGTACACTTTCTGGTAGAAGCAAGTTTAGTTAAATCGTCTTATTTTAGCCTTAGGAATCTGTGGTTAAGCCATGTCCCCCTATTTAAGAGACTGCCTGTATATATAGACAGGTACAGTTCAATATCACAGCATTACTCTCATGTACATAAAACAAACAATTATTACTTCATGATGTAATAAATGTTATTAGAATAAGTAGTGTATAAATATCACAGTAATAATTCTGTAGTCATCAGAAAATAAAATTTGAGCTAGTTGATTTATGTTGTAATTAGGTACAGAATAAATTATATACAGAGAGGCTTCAAATTATATTAAATAAGGCTGTTGCAAGAATTTTTATATGTCGTCTAAGAATTAAATTTAAAAAATATTCTTTAAATAATAGCCTCAAATTTGAAAATATCACGAACTATCCATCTGACATTTTCCAATTATTTATTGAAATTTGTGTAATGTTTCGAAAAAGTCACGTGATCTGAAACAGAATGCAACGTCAAAGTCCATATAGCTTAACGTGACAAACTGTCGCCTACGGTTATATACCTAAATAACGTAGGTGATTGACAAACTTTGACGTCATAGGAGTGGGGAGTTGTTTTTTATTTTATTTCCGACCGAAGTAAACTTTAATATTATTTCCACTTTTCAAGTAACACAAAAGTGACCTTTGTGGTGCACTTTCCACGGTAGTTTTGAATGAAGTGGCGCCAGATAAGCTCCCTAGGTATAATGTAATAACTGAAATTTGCGACTAAAAGTAAAATGGGACACCCAGAAATGGGTAATATGCTACGGTTTTATATTTTAAATAGATACAAGATGTTGAAAGTTTGATATGATTTCAACATACAATATAATGGGTGGCCACGTGCCTGAGTGTTTGGTCGCGAATCTGGGGACCCAGGTTCGATTCCACGCCAGCCATGAGTGTCCGTGTGGTGACGCATGATAAACGCTCACATGGTAGGAATATGTCGTCATCATTAGCGATATCTGCGTATAAAGCAGATTGGCACACCCAGTAATGGGTAATATTATACAGGGGGTTATGTAAGTAAGTATACAACGCTTAACACATGGTAGAACTGACCCCATAGATAGTAAATCTGGCAATAATTTTTGTTTAACATGCTTTCTACAGAGACTGGATGAATTTAAAACTGACTAATCACGTCATAGTTAAAAATTTTGTAAAAAAAGTAAAAATCAATGTCTTCTCTGGAAACAATATTGATTGTCAAGACTGACGTTAAACGTTTTTTGCTAAAGTTAAATATGCGTTATGTATGCATGCATGTTTACTAGATATTTCAACAATAAAACTTACTTTGAATTATTTTATACTCATCTATTTTATTTATTTGTTAGTCTCATTACTTATATTCAGTGCTTATAAACATACATATAATAATAATTTTTCATTATGATAATCTGAAATATCCTCGGAGGGCAATGATCTTATATGTCATTTGTGACAGGTGTGACAATGGGGTCCTCCACTCTAATTTTTACCTTCCGTCAAAAGGAAGGTATTGTTTTTGGTCAAAAAATTCGGTGGTGAGTTTTTAATATATAAGCACGTTTTAGGGTCCCTACAATACGAATGTACTATTTTTAAGATGATGTCTGTATGTGTGTATGTGTGTCCGTGTGTGTGTCTGTGTGTGTGTCTGTGTGTGTGTCTGTGTGTGTGTCTGTGTGTGTGTCCGTGTGTGTGTGTGTGACAAATTTTTCTCCGACGATAACTCCAAAACTACAATTCTAAAAATTATGATTCTTTCATATTCCTCTTCTTTACAACCATATGAAGAGCTGATTAGATTTTGGTTATAATTGGTCAACCGGAAGTACCCTTATTTGAAGTTTTTAACAGTTTTTCTTAAAAAAATGCAGTTAAATATTATTTTTTGACATTTTCTTATTATATTTATTAAAGAAAATACTCTTCTCTATATGGTTTGATTATTCATTTTCCTTCATATTCAATAGATGTAGAGTTAAAGCATTACAAAGAAATTAATTTTCAAAAATTAGTCAGCTTTGTTATTTATCATGGAAACAGCTGACATAATTATTCAAAAAAATTTAATTGACAGATGTCAGTTGCAAGTGCAAAACCAAATATGGAAAAAAGTATAGGATCTAAAATTGGTATGTCATAGTGTTGCTCGCAAGTGACACGCAGAGAAAGGCCAAAGAGAAGATGGAAGGACATTACTTAGTGTAGTTTATGTTATAATTTTATTGGATTTATAGAACCTTTTCAAATGAACTTTTGGTATAGAATTTGTAAAAAATAGTATGTGTTCGTGTTCGATTTTGCATGATAGTATATAGAATCTGTTCCAAGGACCTTTTGGTATGGGATTTGTACAAAATACATGGAATTGACGGAAGGTCTTGTGCTGGCCACAACAGATTTTTTTATTATTTTAAAAGAACGTTCGTTTAATTTTGAAGCAATTCCTAATTCGTAGCTTTACAAATTCTTAATGAGGTCATGCACGACTTTTTTTTTATAAGTTCAATCGATAGAGTAGTGAAAAATAATAGACCCGTATTTTTTATTTTTCCTCAAATCGATCTTTAATAATGAAAAAATTGTAATTGAAAATGACATTCTTTAAAATGCGGCTGAAAATCCCCGCTTCGTCCCTTGTCTATTGACGTCATAGCGTGAAAAGAACGGCCATTTTGATTTTCGCACTAAGGTTCTAAACGTCACAGTGACATTTAAAGATAACCTAAAATTTATGAAAGTAAACATGTCGATGAAACGGATGAAACGTTGTTTCGTGCCATCGTGCCAAAATACTGACGAAAACAGTGAGAAATTTTTTTTTATGGTACCGTATGATGCAAGAAGACGAAAAGCATGGTTTTCTCAAATAAATAAAGACCAATATTCAAAATCAGCTGCGCATTGTTGCGAGGATCATTTTGATGTAAGTACTTTTACCTTGTAAATGTACTTTCTATGTTCTAATTGTTTATTGTTTTATAGTTAGAGATCGATACTGAAAATTTGATGTATTATAAAACGATGGGCCAGATTTTAAAGTTAAAAGAGAATGTTGTTCCTCATTTGTATTTGACATGGGCAAAATGTTCACCACAATCTCAAATATCGCTATCCTCGAAAAAACGAAAACTGGAAAATATGAAAAGTTTAGAGGAAAGCAAAACGGTTTGTAGCCGGGAATTATTTGCTGGCGAAAAAATACCTGCGAAAGAACCATTTGCAGAAAAAGAAACTGAAATCGATGAGACATCTTCTGTAAATTCAGAATTTATTGAAGAACATACACCTGTTAAAAAGTTAAATGTTCATTATGTACAATCTCCGTCCGGAAAATTTGAAGTTCAAAGTGTTAATACAGTACATAAAGGAGTTCAAGTTAATATTAAAATACATAAAAGAAGTATTGCAACAAATACAGAAGATAAAGGAACTGAAGCTGTCAAAACAGATATTACTAATTTATCGCCTACACGAAGCAGCAGCAGCAGTAGTAGCATAAAGCAAGCAAGTGATAGTGATTCTGATTTCAAACCCCTTTCTTCATCATCTTCCGGATCTTTAATGCCAGCAGATCGTTTGAAATTGAAATTTGTAAATCCCATTTTCATAATAGAAAACAATAAGAAGTTTTACACTGGTCTCCCTCCTGATACCTATTATATAGTTAATTTATTGTGCAATAGTCAGACAGGTTTGAAGAAATCCGATATTTTATTGACCCTAAAAAAAATTAGGCTGAATGATCCTTATCAACGATTAGCTGATGATTTTCGAATAAGTACGTCAAATGTTGGGCAAATTTTTAGAAAAACTGTACCAGTATTAGCGAGTTGTTTGCAGCAATTAATATTTTGGCCAGATACAGAGGAAATACAAATGAAATTACCTACACCATTCTGGTTTAGATATAAAAATGTCCAGGCATTAATAGACTGCTTCGAAGTAGAGATCCAGAAACCGTCCGATCCATTAAAACAATCTTACACTTGGTCAGAATACAAAAAGTGTAACACTTTAAAATATTTAATTTCCTCAACACCATACGGCTTTATTAATTTCTGTTCAGGAGGATTTGGAGGGAGAACATCAGATAAATTATTATTTGAAAACAGCGGATTTTTGGATGTGCTCAAAGATGGAACAGATGTAATGGCTGATCGTGGATTCAAAAACGTGGCATCAATTTTAGCATTAAGAAATTGTAATTTAATACGTCCGCCCTCGGTTTCTGCTAATGAAACACCAACGAAAATGCAAGTGAAAGAGAGTAAACGTATTGCAGCTTTAAGAATACATATTGAACGTGTAATAGGCCGAGTACGAGAATTTGCAATGCTTGAACCTCATGCATTAATACATAATCAATATATATCATTATTAGATTATATAGTAATCATTGTATGTGGTATTATAAACTTACAAAGTACATTAATAAAATAAGTTCATTTACATAAAACGTATTTTTTTTATTATCCTATTATACAAAAGAAACATATATTGATACAGAATAATACTTTTAATTAATTAAATATTTAAAAATAGCATTTTGCCAAAATTCCAAACTTTCTTCCATAATTTTTGAACAATACTCTTTATCATATTTTATTTCTACGATTTGAACCTCACTGTTAGTTTCGAAGCTGGGTGACGCAATGCAAAATAATCCCTTCTGGCGACCTGTCAAATGCATTTGTAATTGCATTTGACTGAAGGGTTTTGGTGTTACCTTCTCATCTTTAACATAATTTTTAATCGTGCTTTCCTTGCTCGGACATTTTACTTCAAAAATATATTCATCATTAATAGCGTCTGGCGATGCTCCAAAAAATGGATGTTTTTTGGAAATAAAAATACCACTTTTTTCATATATCACATCCATTCTAGCACCCACAACAGCCAGGACTTCTTCTTCTAATATTTGCCCTCTTATCACTGCATCCAACTTCAAAGGATCCGTTGCTCCCATTACGATTTCGGTTAAGCACCCATCATATGTTTTACATCTTGATGCTTCATAGATCCGTGATGCAGTTATTCTCCCATATCTTTCTTTTTCCCACAAGGAGCTCTTGCGTTGATCCTTTGTAAGAAATTCAATTTTAGAACAGACTTCATCTGTCATTTTAGAAGAACAGAATGATTCAAAATTCGCGAAATTAATATCGTCGCTATTTTCTAATTTAAATCGCCTACCTAAATAATACAGAGAGGTATCTAGGAGATATTCAGGTGGCGAATCAAAAAACATGCCTGTTGCTCCCTTCTGAAGTCCAACTGTAAGAACCTGGTCTTTAAAATTTGGTAGAGTGGGTCGTAAAACTGGTATAGGTTTCTCAGCTATATCACTGGCCCTCATAAATGTTCCTGTCTTTCCTACTTTGGAGAGGACACTTTTTTTCCAGTAACATGCTACTGACGTAGGTGCAGGTTCTTCAGTTTTGCGATGGAGCCAGAAAATAAATGCTATCGCATGTTTACAGCCACCTGCCGATGCAGCACAATCAGAACATGAAGCAGCATTAATTTGTTCCTTTTCTTCATCTATTATAACCGTCACGTTGTAATCTTTATTACGCACACGATGCTCTGGCGTAATTTGTCCTTTTACTGTGCATAAATTTCTTTCTCTATACAACTGGACGAAACCTATCGCAGAATCGCCGTAATGCTGTTTCGCAGCTCTAGAAAAAATATTTATATTATTGTAAGTTAAATACAAATAGTTCATATGTAATTACCTTGATGCTTTATTTCCTCTAATTTCTGCACCAATATAGTCTATATTTTCTAAGAAAAAGTCGGAAATCATATTACTGTCAACAGACGGTAAGTTATCAGACGTTGCCTGAACAAAATTTTGAACGTTCCCACTCATGATGTTCCTCAAAATGCTTCCTGAATGAAACACATACACATTAATAAGTTTGCCAGTAAATATTGTATGTTATTAACTTACCAAAATAAAGAATAAAATAATATTCTCAATCTCAATGTTTATAACCTTCTAGCGTCGTCTAATCTCAAGTCAAAAGTGAAACAGCTGATAGCTGATGTAACGAGTGAATAACTTCACGCCAAATGAAAATTATATTTATAAAAATGAATAGAAGGATGTTATATTAATATATTATAGCATATTTAGATACGTAATCATCACTTTATAGTTTATATATATTTTTCTTGTAGAAATTATGTGTCCATATAAAAAGTCTGTTTGAAATGAGTCTGAACTTGGTTTGTAACGTTGTGACGACAAAACATGGCTGGTTTTTGCAACTTTTTAAAAATATCATAACTTAAAACGATTTTATACAACAAAAAATGTAAATAAAAAATAATTTAATCATACTGAACGATAAATTAGACTATCCTTCTTCGATTGAAACAGAAAAAAGGTGCAATTATTTTTTTTTGCATGACCTCATTGTCTTTAATATAACTGCATTTGATTTTTAAAGCCAATAGAACGTCACAGTGACACTTCTATCTTTCTCTTCTATTATTCTCAGATTTACTGTTTATGGGATCGGTTCTACCATACGTGTTAAGCTTTGTACACTTACTTACATAACACCCTGTATAAAATAATAAGTAATCAAAATTAATTAAAAAATAGTGTTCAAAAAAAAAACCTAATTCGGAATAGGCTATGAACAAAAAAACGTATGTCTTATATTTAATCAAATGTCAATTTGACACAAGATTTGCATAACATATTGTCAAACATGTTATCCAAAGAAATTAAAGCTTTTCTTGTAGAATCATACTTTAGAAATGGAAATAAATTAGAAAACGGTGAATGACAATATTCTGTATCCTTCTTTATTATCTTTTCTCCTTAAAATTACCTTTCAATTTTGACAACTTGAATTTTGAATTGAATAACGATCAGGCATACGTTTCTCTGTTCATAGCCTATTCCAAATTGGGGGTTTTTTTAACACACTGTATGATAACAAAAAACTTATTCCAAATTTGAGAAAAAAACTAAACTACCTTATACATATATAATACTAAATCTAACACCTAACACCTAATGTACCCTAAAAGAAAACTAAAGCTTATTCTAAAAAAATATTATACATAAAAAAAATAATAAGTAAATAAAATTTAGTTTCTAAAAATTTGAACCACCGTCATCACGTCACCTCTACAATTAGGGCATCGTTGACCAAGTGTCACAATTGTCTGTGCACATTGCTCACACATGCATTGGTGGCCACAAGGAACACATGCATGAGTTGGCGCATCATTGAGGCAGACACTGCAACGGGGCTATAAATAAAATGTAATTTAGTGGAAATAATTCAAATTTAATAGTTTGTATTAAAGTATTATGTAGGCATGTATTACCTAAAATACTGTTTTAGCCTATTTTCAGAATTTAGTAAATAAGCATGTTTCAAAATCTGGTGAGACAAGTTTATCTGTTTGTCTAACTCTCTGTCTGTAGGAGACTTGTTTTCAAATTCTAATTCACGAAAAAAGTTGAAATTTTATATATACCCTAAATTCAGCAATATTTCATACTGATCAAATCACATGAAATGTTATGAACTTAATTTGAAAAGTATATAATGAAACTTCGCCCTATTTTGTAAGGAAGTTGTTATGTCTTAACAACGTTGCTTTAAATTTTAACCAATAGAAACAAATGTAAAGCCAGTCATTTTCAAGTTTTATTCAGTGTTGTCAATTATTATTGGTTATTTGATATAGCAATGTTGTTAAGACAACAACTTTTTTGCAAAATAGGGCTGACTGTAATTTAATAATTATTGATCAGAAGATAACCGGAGTTGTTATTTTAAGTATAGGTGGTCGGTTTTGTTACCAAAATACTATAATATGGAGCAAATGCGTGACGCTGACTTTTTTCCATGAGTGTAAAAAAATTTGTAGCACACTATACTTTTTCTACAACTGATTCAATAATAGGACATTAAAAAACAAGTTTTATAAGGCAATCTATTAACGTACGAGTTCAAGTTTTACAAAGGACGAGTGCGATAAAGGGCCTTATGAAACGTGTTTTTTATACTATTATTTTCTATTGGGGTAATTTTACAATGAGATTTTTTATAAATGCGACTTGTCAAGTATATGACTTGGTGTATTTTTGGCAGTTATGTTGGTATCGCTTCTCGTTAAACAATTGAAATTTCACATTTTGACAGTTTGTGTATAGGGCACCTGCACCTACGTCACAACATGGCGGATGATCAGCTGATCTCGGACAACCAAGCTTCAGTTTAACATTGCGTCTTATGCAGCGAATTTGTTTTTTGTACAACAAATTCAGTTTTTCCTAAATTTATACATGCTATTTTAAAATGCAATTAGCTATAATTAAAGATAAGTGTATGAATTATTTACTAGTAAAACAAAGCAGTCGTATTTATAAATATATTTTTAAAAATATTAAATTGAAATAAGTAGCTTGTAGCATCAGGTTGTATTACATTCATTTGAGTTTGAATAAGTTTTTTTTTATGTGTATTGTTAAATGAAAACATGAATATTGAAATTAAAATAAATTGAATTATTAGATTTTTTTAATTTATAAAGAAAATTAAATTTGAAATATACAGTGTGTTAATTAAAAACCTGGACATAGGCGTTTAACATGGGAAAACAGTTTTTCTTTGCGAAAAAGTCCCCAATTAATTTTAGACAATTTTTTTTAAATAAATGTTGTAGATAATTATATTCTACGCCTAAATCAGTAAACAGTTTTAATTTTGCACGTTTAGTAACTTTTAAAATCTAATTTGAAACTGTATAAAAATATTGCTCATGTCCAGCGATACCCATGATATTGAAACAAAATTAGAAAGAAATGCGTATCGTTTGAACTGTCAGAAATTCAATTTTCAATTGAAAGTTGCAGATAATTCAATTCTGCACCTAAATTACTACACAGGTATTATTTTTAAAATCTAACACTTAAATTACTTTAATACTATTAGTTTTCCACATTCTGTAATATATAAAATTAAAATTCTGACAGTTCAAGCGATATGAATTTCTTTGTAATTTTGTTTCAATTTCATGAGTATCGCTACAAATGAGCAATATTTGTACAATTTCAAGTTAGATTTTACAAGTTACTAAACGTGCAAAATTAAATCTGTTTAGTGATTTAGGCGTAGAATATCTACAATATTTATTTGAAACATTTTTGTCTAAAATTAATTGGGGACTTTTGCGCAAAGAAAAACTGTTTTCCCATGTTAAACGCCTATGGCCAGGTTTTTAATTAACACACTGTATATATTTATCTTCGAGTTCATTTTTCTTATTGTCATATAGCTTGCGGACACTCATGTGACGAAGCGAATTAGCCAATCCGAATTGGGGAGAAACTGTCACATCGAAGGTCAGAGAGCTGGGCAGCTTTCCAAATTCAAGAGAACCGTAATTTAAGAGTGTAGTGTGTTTTGGAAGAATGAGTTTTGATGGAGTAAAAAATTGAAATTTTAAAAATTAACAAAACTACTTATAAGTACAACATTAATGTCAAGCCCCCTCTGAGACTAAGGTTATTAGTTTTGGAACGATTTTGAGTAATTTCGTACTGTGTAGTAGAATTTTGGAACGCAACCCTGAAGTTTGTTTTGGTAGCGTGTTCAGAGGTTATGAGTTTTGTTTTCATAGTTTGGCAGTTTTCATATTGAAGTTTTTAGTGCGTATTGAGTTATTTTATATTTTTTTGCCAAACTATGAAAACAAAACGCATAATACGCTATAAACCAAAACAAACTTCAAATCTCCGTCCTTCAATCTAACAGATTCTCCCCAAGTTCTGATTGGCTAATTCGCTTCGTCACGTGAGTGTCCGCAAGCTATTGTGTATTTTTATTGTATATAAATGAGCTTATTGAGTTTATACCTCAAAAATTTATCTTTGGAAGCCAAAGTACGTTAAATCAATAAATTTAAGTGGATACATAATGTGGATCCTTATACATTGACATTTTTTGACGAGGATTATAAATGCCTTTTAAAAATCAATATGAAATCAGTAATTGATTACCTGTCTAATTTTTAAACATTTGTGAGAAACAGACGCAAATATATATATTTTTTCATTAAAAATTTGTAATTCTGTCATTTAAAAAATATTTTTTCATGTTTTTTTACATATTATTAAAGAAAATTACACATATTTAAACATTCATACAATATGTTCCTATCCGATTATGCTTAAATTATTTTATATGCAATAAAAGTATACACAAATATAGGATTGGGTTAGTTTTAATTTAATAACCTGGAACTCATTAAATAATAAGAATGTCCTGACTTATTTTTTACGGAAAACACTCCTCATATACTCACTTTTACACACCCTAGTCAGTTTTTCCCAAATAAAGCAATAAGTGCCGTAAAAACACAATAAAAGCTTACGGCACGATATTTCTCCGTAAGACACAATGCAAACTGAAGGTTTGGTTGTCCAAGATCAGCTGGTGGCCGCCATGTTAAAACGTCACGTGCAGGTGCCTTATTGTATGTTCTGAATTTTGTCTGATTGTATACATTAATACATTGTATCAAACAGTGCGCCTATAAATCTTCTTAACGACGTGTTTTCAGGTGCTTTTATAGGCTTATAAGAACATCAAAATAGAAAAAAATCAATCATAATTCAAAAATATATTGCCTGCGCTGTCAAATTTTAAAAAAAGAACAGTCATCCATACATTGGATTGCAATACATGAAATATGACTTTTAATAGCGATGCATAAAATGTAATGCACTTATTAAGGGTTCTATTTTAGGCACTACGTAAATGCTTTATTTCTTGACACGGTTAAAAATATTAATATATATATATATATATTTGACATTACCACAGATTACCTAAAGGTTTGCATAAATCATTATTTCGTATAAAAAAAACCCATTGATATACAGGTGTTCATTTTAAATTATTAAATGGACCACCATTGCTAACTCGAGAACTATAGGAGCTACAAAGACGGTTAAATGAGTAAACAATTTTCAAGTCAAATTTCCAAGAAAGATGCCATTTTGTACTAAAGAAAAACTGATTATCGAACAAATGGATAGATTCTGTTCACTTCTGTAAGTTTTACAGATCTATAAACCTGTAAAAAAGTGACAAAAACACATCTATTTTGTTGATTCATATAAAACTTAACTTCTTTCAATTATTATTATTATTCTTATTATTATTATTATTATTATTTAAAAAAAGCTCGTCTAATTTGTCTCTGAAAGATAAACAAAAAATCTCATCTAATCAAAGTCGTAACTATTATAGTTTTTGAGATAGCAAAGGTAAACCCCGCAAAAATTCATTTTTTACTGCCTTATATCACAGAAAATATTGAATATTGGACCCATATTGATTAAGCTTTTTTACTCGTTTTGGTCAGTACTATATTTCCTTAAAGTTTGTATCCGAAGTTGTTAAACATTCTGTATATGCATTATA
The DNA here is from genome assembly GCA_943142095.1 of Ophonus ardosiacus. Lineage (NCBI taxonomy): Eukaryota > Metazoa > Arthropoda > Insecta > Coleoptera > Carabidae > Ophonus > Ophonus ardosiacus. The sequence continues at coordinate 18,104,477 of OW964829.1, read as the reverse complement.
TTACCATATTGTTGGGTGGCGCTTCTGCTTCTATAGCAGCTTCCGCCAGTACAGGTTCTTGCGCATGGGGTGCTTCAGCAACCTCTTCTGCAACCGGCTGTTGCTGAATTTCCTCTACATCATTGATCTATAATATATATGTACATACATAATAAATTTACGAATATATTTCTTTTTTATTCAGTATTTGTACTTACATTGTCGTCTCGTAAATTTAACATATGGCCCTGAAAAGAGAAATGAAATAATTAATAATGTAATGCAATAGGGCTGTTTTTATATGCCTTCCAGATCTAAATTTTGAAAAATAATGTCCTTTAAAGAGGCTCAAATTTGTAAATATATATCACGAAATATCCATTAGATAACACGTGATGTAAAACAGAATGTAACGTCAAAGTTATCCAGCTTAACATGTGACAAACTATCGCCTACGTTTATATATATATATATATATATATATATATATATATATATAAACTGTTTTCCTGTAAGTTATGAAAGATGTGCTTTATGTACTTTGTCGTCACAAGAGTGGGGATATTGTTTTTCATAGTTATTTTTCGCGCCATTCATTTATTTAATTATTTACGAAAATAACAAGAAATTGTTGTCTAATATTTGTTATTAGTATGAATCTTCGTAGCATAATACACAGCGCACAATTGTTACACATAATTGCTCATATGGTTGCCTATCTATACATATAATTTAATCATTGGTGATACTATACCAACCTAACGCACAAAAGTCACGTTTGGAAAATTCTGGCCGAATTTTGTGCATTAGGTTAGGTTATTATTGATATATTGACAAATATACTGTCGCCACAAATAAGACGTCATAACTGAAGTCGAGATCAAACTGCGGTCCCTATGGCGGGACGCTAGACACAGCGAAAGGAATATTCTTTTAAATAATATTTTTACTCTTGGCTCTTCTAAACTTGCGTACATTTGCGGTTAATCTGATATTTGTCAAAAATTGATCAAAAATTAAGGCCCATTCCCAGTGCCTGTCATAGTGATAGTTTTTGTTAGTTGGCATAGTTTCAAACAGTTTGGTAAAGCGAAATACATTCATTCCCAGTGCTTGTTTTAGTTATAGTGTTTAGGCATAATCATAAAAATAATTACAAAAGTTTGCAAACTTCAAACTTTTTTTCAATATTTTTTCTTTCATTTTAGTATTTTTATAATCTGGATCTTTTTTAAACCAAATACATTTTTTTTTTATTAATGAAATAAAGTACTCTGAGAAACTCATTATTACAATTTTTTGACATTGAAATTGATATTTTGTCTATTGTCTAAAGTGCACTGGAAACGGTCTGCGTATGTTTATGATTAAAACAAAAATTTACGATAAAAAACTATGACTATGATGACAGGCACAATTTTATATTTTTATGTGAAAAACTATTTGAGGTGAATATTGCACGCCACTGATAAGAAGTACGTTAGTATATTGTTTTCTATGTAAGACGTTGTGGTGTAAATTCACGCTCCGATATTAACACATTTTTTGGGCAATATTGCGTACTATTTATATTAAAGAGTGTGATATAGTTCAAGGTAAATGTGTCAAGTATTTGTGTTTATAAAATCTTTCATGCAATAAGTGACAGAGAAAGGGTAAGCAAATATTTAAAATCTCGTTCTCTAAGTTTACGAGGGGTCGACCTGGGGAGCAGTGCGGAGCGCAGAGAAGCAGCCATAGACGTAGCTATTAGGAAGGGTAAATTATTATAGTTAATCTGATTTAAAACTTTAATTTAAATTCTAAATAGGTTTGGTCAGGAATAAATTTGTGTAACAACAAAGGAATAACCAGCGAAATAGCGGAAACAAAATAAATGAGTGAAAAATAGGAGAGACTAAAATGGACAAAATAAGAAACAAAGAAATAAGGCGACTCGATATTAAATCCATTCAAAAATTGATACAGAGAAGACATTTACAATGGTTTGGTCATCTTATTAGATTGCCAGATAACAAACAAGCAAAAATTATTTGGAAAGCTTGAACAACCGAGAAAAGAACGAGAGGAAGACCTAGGAAAACGTGGGGAGATACTTTAAACCATATACACATGATTTAGCAAGGGATAGGAAAAAGTGGAAGACTTTTATAGAAAAACTCTAGGAATAGGAACAAACAACCTTAACACCCTACGGGAGTAGAGGATTTGACTATACAGGGTGTCTCTTAAAAAGGGGGACATGGCTTAACCACAGATTCCTGAGGCTAAAATAAGACGATTTAACCAAACTTGCTTCTACCGGAAAGTGTACCATTTAGCCAGAATTCTGCTTCAAAGTTCTTCGAAAAAAAATTAATTTTGCTTATAATAATCGGACGCTTTATTCGATTTGGATGAAATTTGGTATGACAGTTTATATGGTTATAAGTCATCTTTGAAGGTGATACTTGTTATTATTAATGAACCACTAGTGTATGAAACTTAGGTCTCCCAACATAAATTAGACCGTAACTTTTTAATGGCAATGCCAAAAACGTGAATTTATTTTTCTTCAGAAAGATACATTCAATAGTAAACTTTTGTCTCTCTGTGTAATTTGTGATATCTGTTACGGTTCACACAGAAAAAAATAAAATCTGGGTGTCTGCACTGTTAAATTTTTAAAATAAATTTACTATAGCAGTCTATCCAAATATCAAACAAGTAATTTTTAATGACAGTAACGAGTTTTCAATCTTCACAACTTGTTTAGGAGTTAGCTGAGATATGTAATCGTCTTATTTATAATAACGGTAGTAAAATACTATTAGGCCAAACAAACGGATATTACTAATTTTAGAATATTGCGAAGAAAATTTTTGGCAACCCATAAAACAATTGTTACTGTCATTAAAAATTACTTGTTTGAGATTTGGATAGACTGCTAGATTAAATTTATTTTAAAAATTTAGTAGTGCAGACACTCAGATTTTATTTTTTTCTGTGTGAACTGTAACAGATATTACAAATTACACGGAGAGACAAAAGTTTACTATTGAATGTATCTTTCCGAAGAAAAATAAATTCACGTTCTCGGCATTGCCATTTAAAAGTTACGGTCTAATTAATGTTGAGAGACCTAAGTTTCATACACTAGTGGTTCACTAATAATAACAAGTATCACCTTAAAAGATGACTTATAAACATATAAACTCTCATACCAAATTTCATCCAAATCGAACAAAGCGTTCTGTTATTATAAGCAAAATTAATTTTTTTTCGAAGAACTTTGAAGTAGATTTCTGGCTAAATGGTACACTTTCCGGTAGAAGCAAGTTTGGTTAAATCGTCTTATTTTAGCCTTAGGAATCTGTGGTTAAGCCATGTCCCTCTATTTAAGAGACACCCTGTATATACAAACATAAACTATTTGATGTACATTTGCGCACAATCATTCAGAGAGACACACATAGTTAAAACTGACTTCAGTGTAAAATAAGACTAAGTCAAGCATTTGATTGCATTATATGGCAAATAAAAAAGGAATTGATGAACTTACTTGGTACATATCTTGCGCAATGTTCTCAACGGCGTGTGACATCACCTCCAAGAAGTGTATTGTTGTGTACACGCCGTTGAGCCATGCTTGCTGGGCGTCGCGCACCCTTAAATCTTGTGCGAGATATTTTATTGCTATAGGTCTAGCAATCCGAAGCCCATTCTCCAAGGTTGTTATTTCTATCATTGCCCTCTTATGGAGCTGTATTAATTTTTCTGTAAATAAGATTTTTAATATAATACTCGACTTAGTAAAAATCATATAAACTGAAATATTACCATTGAATAATAAAAGGATAAAGGACGTGAAACGGCTAAAGATCCCAAACTGGAGAAATGTAGCAAAAAATAGAGAAGAATGGAGGAAAGTAGTAAAGGAAGCGCGAAGCGTATATCCATCTTGGATAGTAGGGCTATAGAAGAAGAAGAAGAAGAAGATTTTAAATATATGACTAAAAAAAATACAAAAAATCTTACCAACGAAGACATAAATATTTGGGTGAATACCCATTTTATTTAACAGTATTTTGTTGTATGCCTCAACGTTATTATTGGTTCGCCGAGGCAATCCAAACACACTTAACGCCTGAGGCGTAATCGAATTAATCCAAAAACTGTAAAAATAAAAACAATTAGACAAGTGTTTAGTGTATAAACTATTCACTTTCCTACCGGCGTATGTATGCAAATAAATCATTCAGATTTATTTGGTGATTTTGGCACCAAGCCATTACTCCCTCTAGACCCGCTTCAATTGAATCATGAGGGAGTAATGGCAATGCCATTGTCATCTTTACGGCTTTTTTTATATTTGGCTGTTGCCCGTACTGCATAATATATCCCAAACGGGAACACATTTTCCAGACAGCCTAAGAAAGTAATTATTGTTAATTATCTTCAGTTGTCAACATAACTATTAATTATACTTACACTAGCGTAGTGAAAAAAACACCCTACAACCTCTGCCTCAGGAAAAACTCTTATGAGAGCACCCCTAAGGGCCCTCTCGTAATCAGTCATGATCAGGGCAGGATGTAACGTTGGAGCTAATTCCCTCAATTTTTCAAATAGGCCCTGTCTTCTCGACGACATCAGAATGTAGGCAAGCGCTATACTCTGAAATATTGATATTTTTGTTATGTTGCAGGTAAAAGTGCCATGATTTCTCATTTACCTTGTCATATTTGATGATGTGGATGGCAAGGAGCTGATGTGAAGGAGGTGCTGCAGGGACACATTTAAATGTTCCGTCAAGGTGCATTTCCTCCACACCAGAAACAGCAACATCGAAGACACTTTGCGCTGCGAAAAACACCGCTGTGCCTTCGGCCACAGTTACCGTCGCTCTAAAAAATGGCTCTGGTTCATTATCTCCTACTTGTATGTAGAAGAGATGAGCCCATTCGTCACCAGTAAGGAGACGGCCAAGATCCTCTAATGACGGAGGAATTGGCGGATTGCTTCGTCGGCGCGCGCTGTGCATAGTGCTGTACGCCGTAGAAAATGGATACTGCACAGCAGCCTCAGGATTTCTAAAATATTAGTACGTAAAATATGTAAAAAAAAAAAAAAATTATTTGATATAGTAAAATATTCTATGTTCTAAATATGCAGATTTTAATTATCAAGAGGGAATGTAGCCTGTATTCGTACGCGTCATACGACGCCTACCCATGGAACTATGGTGTGGGGAGCAATTTCCTACAACTGGAGATCTCGTCTAATTCACATTCCCGACACTTTAAACAACCAGCGATACATTGACGAGATCCTAATACCCAAGACCCCATGTCGCGAGTAGAATATTAACCTTCTTCAATTAGCACAGAATACCAGTGCTTCCATTCCATGGCCGGCCTGTTCTCCAGATTTGTCGTCTATTGAAAATCTCTGGGATGTTTCAGCAAGGGCAGTGCGACAGACTCAGATGCCAATATATATAGAATGTAGAAGAACTATGGACTGTAATCAAAAGGGCATGGAACGAAACACCTCAAAATGTGATTCACTAACTAATTCATTCGCAAATTCATAATAAAACTCTGTTGGAGTCTAAGGTTAAATAAAAGTTAAAAAATCCATAACCTTAAATAAAAACGCTAAAACAAGTATGTATTTCAACAACTAAGTTGCCATCAATAGTAAACTTTCGTCCAAAAACAGATCAGTTTTGGATTCCTCAACATGTCAACCATGCCAGATGTCCAAAAACAAATCTGATAAACTTTTCAGATTTAGATTACTCAATATGTCAACCATACCAGAGGTCCAAAACTGAACTGTAAAGGCTGGTTTATGTAAGCTGTAAACTTAAGGTGAAATGGTACCCCCCGGTATTTTGTTTCTGCGCCGGGGCGAGCGCTAGTGAGCACTGAAATGAATAATTATGACTAAATCGATAAGTAGAAATATGTGTATATTTTACGATCTCCATCTATTCGATAATAGTCATACTTTGTTCCATGTCACAAACCTAAAAACATTCTAAAAGTAAATATATGTCGGATGGTACAAATTTATAGGTTACCTAGAACAAATGAAAATAAAACAATTTATTGAACGTCGCGTCAAATAATATTTTCAAATTTATTAACGAAGTAAAAATATTTTGTTGTATGAAATATTAATAATATATTTTTAAAATAACGTTTCTTGGAAAGAGAATGGATAATAAATAACAAAATTTTAAAATCGTAACATATTACATAAAATTCACAGATTAGTGATTACATAATATTTTGTATTTACCGTAGAAAATTTTTATTATGAACACGTATTTATAAACTGTAAGAGTAAAAAATGTTACATTTTCATAATTATTAAAAAAATAATAGGTACATAATAATAATAATAATAATAATAATAGCTATTTGTGTATTAAGAGCGCAAAATGGGACATTGTCGATTGAGCGTCGCGCGGCATTCTCTCGAAATCGACAATGTCCATTTGCGCTCGAAACACACACAAGATTTTTTCTACAGTCGCCACAATGGGGTCATCCACCATAACAAAAAATAATAAAATGTACATTTTATATTTACAATACTACTCAATAAATAACGATTAAATTTTTTTATTTTAATTTATCGTTATTTTCCATTCTTCTTGAGCTATTGCTATAATCTAATTTTAGTAAATGAATGCCCTATTTTATTTGTGTACTCCTTTACACAGTAGTACAGCATTTTGTTTGGTTATGTAATATACCGACAAAGCAGTCCTGAATAAACGTTCCCAATAAGAATGTAGACAAGTGACATTTCTCAACAGCTTTTAACTCACCCAGAAATTAGTTTTAAAACATTCCAAAAGAAGATTTGTTGGAAGAATTTGACAGCTTTGGCAGTTTTAAGTCACCAGAAATCAATTTGACAGTTTTAAACAATAAGAATGTAGACAAGTAACATTTCTCAACAGCTTTTAACTCTCTCAGAAATTAGTTTTAAAACATTCCAAAAGAAGATTTGTTGGAAGAATTTGACAGCTTTGGCAGTTTTAAGTCAGCAGAAATCATTTTGACAGTTTTAAACAACTTTTAAGACTCCCAGAAATTAGTTTTAAAATATTGCAAAAGAAGATTTTCTGGGAAATTTTGACAGTTTTGGCAGGTTTTAAGTCACCAGAAATCAATTTGACAGTTTTAGACAGCTATTAAGTCTCCCAAAAATTAGTTTTAAAATATTCCAAAAGAAGATTTTATTGGGAGAATTTGACAGCTTTGGCAGTTTTAGGTCACCAGAAATCAATTTAACAGTTTTAAACAGCTTTTAAGCAGTCAGGCATTTTTGTTTGGTTTTGTAATATACCGAGAGAGCAATTATAAGTCAGATTGACTTGTGGAGATGCATTTTATAGTTGAAATTCGGACAGCGAGCGTTTTTTCTACTTTGTCGCGCAAATGCCTACTTTGTATATAGACTGTATGATGTTGAATGTATTATTTCGTATAATATGTGGTTAACAATGAATGTCTTGTTTTTAAGGTATTATTTAATATAATATTCCGCGACGGCTGTTCAGCAATTCTGCATCATTTCCCAAGACGCTTAGTTTAGGGTTGTAATATTTGCTCTTGAGCCTGCTAAAAAAATATTGACAATATTTAGTAGGATTTTTTTACAAATATGTTACTATCTATGCCATTATGTTTATGTATGATGTGAGCCAAATAGATTACAATTACACTTTCTGGTACATAAGTATCCGAACGGTTCTGTTAATATTCGTCATGGTCATGCCGTAGAGGTAACTAACTCTACGTAAATGTAAGCTTTTCAATCAAAATATGTTTTTATACTTTGGGAATAAACTATTTTACTTTAGTTTTTATATCAATAAATTTTTACCTTCAGTCCTCTTTAGGTATGGAAGGTATTGTCTTTAGTCAAAAAAGTCGGTGGAGTATTTAATGAATAAGCACATTGTGAGGTCCCTTGAATAAGATTTTATTTTTTTTACAATGATTATATGTGACGATAATTTCTCCTCCAATAACTCCAATACTACAAGTACAAAAAATTCAATTTCCTTATATTTCCGTACTCTAGATTCTTATAAAAGAGCAAGAGCTGATTAGGTTTTGGTTGTAATTGATCAATCGAAAGTGCCCTCATTTGGACCTTTCAAGTTTTTTTTTTTAAAAAAAAACGCAATTAATACCATTTAATTTACTCGAAAAGAATGATGGAAAAAATCAATCAAAATTAACTAATGGGCCCATAAACCATAACAAAAAATAATAAAATGAACACTGTATTCTTAAAGTACTACTCAATAAATAACTATTAAGATAAAAAAATACATTTTTTTTAATAATTACTTTGCGAGATATTTAAATTTATTTCCAGGGCCACAGATGACATCACACTATTGGTATCTTTCTCGCGCAGCCTGCTACAGATAGCTATAGGTTTCTTTGAAGATCAAATGCAGTTATACCAAAAACAATTATAACTTTTTGGTACCACGAATGGGCCCATAAACCAATTTTTTAAAAATATTTTTAAATTAAAGTTCGCTTAATTTTGAAGCAATTAACCAATTATTAAAAAAATGTTATTTTTATCTTAATCGTTATTTATTCAGCAGTACTTTAAGGATAAAGTGTACATTTTACTATTTTTTCTTATGGTTTATGGGCCTATTGCTTTAAAATGAAACGAACTTTTATTTAAAATTTAAAAAAAATGTTTTATGGGCCTATTCTTATGTTTGCACTAGGTTATCTGAAAAACTAATGCGTGTATTTTTAATAATTTTTGGAGGTACGATAATCAAATTATTTTACGAATTATAAAATAACACGTCCCCTCCCCCATTACGTGATATCTTCTACCTACACCGGATCTACATTTTCCATAACACCATCTCGGTTTTTCCACAATTCCGCGATTGTTGAGCAGTACGCGTCCCCAGCCCCACCATTTCGTCATATCTTCCATCTCTACATTCTACATAGCACCATCTCACTCTCTCTCTCACACACAATACCGATTTTAATAGAAATAAAATGCAATTATAATTTGTAATAAATCTTTTACGTTGTTATTTTATAATTCATAAAATATTTTGATTACGGTACCTCCGAAAATTATAAAAAATACACGCCTTAATTTTTAAGATAATCTAGTGCAAACATAAGAATTAGTTAATTTTGATTTTAAAAAATTATTAAGAATAGACCGGCCACGAGACAACAATTTTTTTATTTGAAAATATTCAAAAGTGTCTTCATTTTACCGTAATGTGCCTAAATCAAAACATCTGTTTGTAAATGTTTTTATTTACCCCAATTTTAAGAAATGAGAACCTCGTTTGATGCTCTTTTTTCGACAAAACAACTTTGGCTATTCGCTTGTCATTTTCAAAAAATAAAAACACGTGAGAAGAAATGGAAAACCGAATACACTTTTATACTACAAAACGTAATATAAAATGAATGCTGCGAAATACCTACAAGACAGTGTATAAATTTGGCGGGAGACAAAAATATTTTTCAATTGTCCATGGAGCCACCGATTTCATTATAGTTGAGCTTTCTACCGCTAGGTCTACTCGTAGCGCCACTTCCTTATATTTCATGAAAATACTTACAGAATTTGTTTTAATTACGAATATATTTTATATTAAACGATAAATATTTACAATACTTATCTGAGAAATATAGAAATGTGCACAGTACGTAACACTAAATAAATTTTAGAAATAGCACCTCACACACTTGAGAAAAAAAATAAAATTAAACATTTTATTTTTTTTAAGTATGTTCCCCACATTCAATTTTCGATTTTTTTTTATATGTTATGTATAACAATATTCTTCAAAATATATTAAAGTATGAACAAAATTGTAGGTTTAGTATAGAAGATAAACATTAAAATGTATGAAAAAAGTAGGTTTTTTGGATTTTTAAAATTGTTCTCAACAATCATTTTTTTTAATTTTCACATATTTTATTCCTTATATTGTTATAAATATTTTAGGCAAGTTTAATCAAAATTGTAGGTTTTGAACTGGAGATATATTGAAAATAATATTTAAAATATTTTTTTGAGTATATAAATAAATACAAATATTATTGTAACTATTTTATTTTGATGACAAATTGTCTCCTTTTTATTCGTGTATACAAAGAAATCATATTACATCATACAATTTTAAATAAAAAATGAAAAACCTTTTTGGTAATTTTGAATTTCGCGGGCTGGGGTACCATTTCACCTTAAGAATTTACCTTAGCATTTGGCAACTGACTTTAAGCTCGCAGCGCCAAAGCGGAATTTACTTGAACTCACGGAGTTGAGATAACCATATGATAACTATAATCTTTATAGGAGTGTTTTTGTGTTTTCTTCGTGTTTTTTAAACTAATAAAGCTTCGGTAGCAACAAATTCTGCTTAAGAATGCAATACATTTTCAACATAATAAATATTAGTTTTATTTTTTCTATAATTTCTTGCAAATAAGCGAGAATTTCGACTACTGCTAGTGGAAGGTTTGTCTTCATGCTTTAAAGTGGGCAAAATTTTGGAAGGTACAGCAGTTTCTTTTAGACATTTTCGTTTATTTGTATTAACATTTAAAAAAGAACATATACTTATTGCAAATAAAAATTTTCTTCTTGCCGTATACATACCTCTTGTAAAATAATCACTATCAGCCAAATGTAAAGACCTTCATAAATTTAGAAACTGGTTTCCCTATTTTGAATTTTATTATCCAGATTTTTCGCCGGTCAATTTTCTCTTTATCCCCAAATTTGTTCTCGATGATAACATAATCTTTATTTTTTTGAGAGAAAGAATGGTAACTTACATATTCTGTTTTTTTTTTAAAAAATAGACGCATTGGGGTACAGATTAGTAAATATTACTCATTTTAATATAAAAAACAATTATGCAAAAATTAACGAAACTTCAAAAACAAACTTGTTTTAAAGGTTAGAATGCAATTATTTGTATATAATAATTAATACAATAAGTTAATTATTATACATACAATACACTATCTGCAAAACAGATCTACGATGGCAAATTTTACAAATTATTATAATAGAAAGCAAGAAATAATTAAATAATATTATTTTTTTCAGATACGACAATGTTTTATATACAGAGCGCGCCAAATCTATCTCAACTCCTAGAGTTCGAATTTTTGCCACTAGCTAGCGTATCGCTTAAAGTCAGTTGCCATTAGCATTATAACTTTGCATTAATAATTCAAGTATAGACAAATGCGTGCTGCGGTACATGTAGCAATAACCTTAACCTTTGTATTATGCCGTTACCCTAGAATATGAAAATTTCTAATTTTCAAGTCATAATGCTAATGCCAACCAATCAGAAGAGTATATGTTCGTGTACGACAGCTTGATTCTGGAGATATTTACGATAGTCAATTGACATCTGTCCATCATTTTGTTATTTTTGAATATTCTGTCACATTGTCTTGACTAAAAATGAGTGTCATTGAAAAATACGCCCAACTAATACAGTTAATTAAACAATGTAGATATATTTATGATAAAATAAACATGTCGATTTTATGAAAAGTGACATTACCGACCTACTCTTATTGGTTTGCCCTACGAAGTACATAAACCGGGGAGCGTAAAGGCTGGTTTATGTAAGCTGTAAACTTAAGGCCTATTTATAATAAAGTAACGTAAAACGCAACGCAACGACGCAACGTAATCAGTAACGCAAACACAAAATATATGATTTATAATAACGCCGAAGATAGCATTTCTAACCAATCAAAAGAATTCTGTATATATTGTTGAAATTCAACTCGTTTTTATTTATAGTCTTTATGACACATGACATATAAATAAGTGTATAAAATAATTTGAGTAGAAATGGACAGTGATGACGATATAGCTGCGGCAATACTGTTTCTGACTCGGTGATTCTCGATTAATTCGATTAATTTTCTAACATCCATAATTATTCTTCGTATCGCTTTGAAAATCTAACCGGTCTAACCATAAAATGTAGAATTTATTATGTAATTTTGACAGTTCAGGATCATATCGATAATACAGATTTTTATAGTAAAACTGAAACACTGAATTCTGATTGGCTAGAGGTACAAAAGTAAGGTAGAAAGATGAAAGTTGGTCAGCTTTGGCGTTGCGTTGCGTTACGTTACTTCTGCGGCTCTGCGTTGCGTTTTATTATAAAACGGTAAATGCTGTACCGTACATTTATCTTTTGCGTTACCTTTCTAGAACTGCGTTACCGCTTGCGTAACTTCATTATAAATAGGCCTTTATGCATTTACCTTAGCATTAGCATTATGACTTTGCATTATGCTGTCCGGTTCATGTACTTCTTAGGGCAACCAATAAGAGCAGACCGGTAATGTCACTTCTTGTAAAATCGACACGTCTTTTTATCATAAATATATCTACATTGTTCAAATAACTGTATTAGTTGGACTTCTTTTTCAATGACACTCATTTTAGTCAAGACAGTGTGACAGAAATATTCAAAAATAACAAAATGATGACAGATGTCAATTGACTATCGTAAATATCTCCAGAATCAAGCTGTCGTCCACGAACATATACTCTTCTGATTGGTTGGCATTAGCATTATGACTTGAAAATTAGAAATTTTCATATTCTAGGGTAACGGCATAATGCTAAGGTTAAGGTTATAGCTACATGTATCGCAGCACGCATTTGTCTATATTTGAATTATTAATGCAAAGTCATAATGCTAATGCTAAGGTAAATTCTTAAGTTTACAGCTTACATAAACCAGCCTTAATGTAAAGTTTAATGCAAAGTCATAATACTAATGCTAAGGTAAATGCATAAGTTAAAGGCTGGTTTATGTAAGCTGTAAACTTATGACTTTGCCTTAGCATTAGCATTATGACTTTGCATTAATAATTCAAGTATAGACAAATGCGCGCTGCGGTACATGTAGCTATAACCTTAACCTTAGCATTATGCCGTTACCCTAGAATATGAAAATTTCTAATTTTTAATTCATAATGCTAATGCCAACCAATCAGAAAAATATATGTTCGTGGACGACAGCTTGATTCTGGAGATATTTACGATAGTCAATTGACATCTGTCATCATTTTGAATATTTCTGTCACATTGTCTTGACTAAAAATGAGTGTCAGTGAAAAAGATGTCCAACTAATACAGTTAATTGAACAATGTAGATATATTTGTGATAAAAAAAGACGTGTCGATTTTACAAAAATTGGTAAGGTAAATGCATAAGTTTACAGCTTACATAAACCAGCCTTAAGTTTACTAATGATGGCAACTTAGTTTCCGAAATACGTATCATGTTTTAACGTTTTTAGTTAAGGTGTAGGGATTTTTTAACTATTAATTAAATCCATCTCTCGACCAGTAGAAGCGCTGACAAGAGCGTATGGAGGACACTTCTTACTGAGTTTTTCATTTCCTGTATTTTTGATTGTTGTGAAATTTTAATCATTTATAAGTCTATAAACAACCTCTGTGCGGAACATCGTACGTTTCTTCCTATTATTTTTTGGTGTTCCGATTTCAACAACTGCTAGTGTATTACTCGTGATACGAGTACCTTAAATACTATCGAAAACGAAATCACATGTATGCTGCACGTACAGTTAATGCAACTCAGTTCTGAAAATATATCAAAAGCTAAAATGAATTATAACAAACCTTGCCGCCTCCTCGTCATAAATCTCTCGTAGCCGGTTTCGCTCCTGTAGAGCCCTTTCTACCAGAGCACGCCTAAAATGGTCCACTGCAGCAAATGGAACTTCGTGGCCATTGTGTTCCTTGATTATTTCACGCATGTTTCCATTTTCTTTAAAAGAACCGGGGCAATTATATTGCACCCGATACTTACAAGAATAATACCTAAAAAAAATAGCACAGCATTGTAAATTTTACTGCATATACTGTAAGACTAATGTGTCTAAATAAGTATTTTTAATTTATAATTACATATATTTTAAATACTTACGTCCACCCTCCTCGTTTTTGCCTTACAACATATCTTTGTCCTAAGTATTCCATTTTGACTACAACACGAAATAAGATTCTTGTAGGTATGTTTTCCCTCCAATTTTTTTTAGAAGAGTAGGGATGTACATCAGTTATGCCAAATTAATAAAAGAAAAACTATTGATATTATATTTGTTTTATTAACATTATAAAATGAGAATCATTCTTTATTATATTACAAGTGCATATATTGCCTATCTAATTTGAAATATAAATTATAAAAGCATATTTTCAAATGTTGTGAATAAATATTATAGTTCTTATATTGGTACCTTACACGTGACGAAAGTGCGAGTTATATACTATGGTTTTTTTGGGAATTTCAGAATAGCAATATATTATTTCAAATTATTACTTTATAATAATTACGGTTAATATTTAATTTTCTGTAAAAATATTGGCTGGTCACGAATCTGGGGAATCGGGTTCGATCCTGACCGACGCTAAATATTTCGAATTATAAATTGCATAAAATTGACCCTTATAACCCCCCATGCCAGCAATGAGTGCTTTTGAGGGTGACGCCTGGTAAACGCCCGCACGGTACAAATATGTCATCATCATTATCGAAATCTGTATATAAAGCAGAATGGCACACCTATCAATGGATACTTTGGTTCAAGTACTGTGTTATAATCGAAATTAAAACATTTCTTGAGAAATTATAGTAAAATCATGAGTTATGAGAAAACAAATTTCTCGCAAATTTCTGAAGAAGAAACCCTAGTTTACACATAAATGGTATGCACCAACAAAATTATTAAGAGAGCAATCAAGATTGAAATTTGCGTCGAAATATTTTTGTAATTGTTATTTTACAAAATATTTGCAATAAAAGCGAATGATAAGGCCAGATATTATGTGATTTGTTGAGAATGGTATTACTAATTTTACAGATTTTCAGAAGGATAACATAAAGAAAAGGGCGCACGTCGAGCGTACTGGCGTCAACAGTGATCTGACTCGAGCGACGTGGAAACAGTTAGTGACGGCTTCTGCCGTGAGACGAGCTTCGGTGGTCTCCTGGGTGATGACGGCGTGGTGAAAGGAGCCTCCTGGATGATGATGGCGGCAGCGGAGATGCGATCTGTACAATGACGGCGGACTGGGTGGCGAACGGCTTGGCTAGCCGCAGGACCTGGGCAGCGTTCTTCTTCCTCTCTGACGGAGCTGTCGTGGAAGCTGAGGCGTACCCTGTAGGAAATACCGTGATGATGAAGAGTGGACCTTAGGTGTATCCAGGGGTGTAGTCGAGGGTATACGCGGGTATACGCCGTATACCCTCTGGATTTTTTAGGTGCCCGAGCGTGTACCCTCTGCTTTTAAATATTTGAGACAAAAATTATAAAAATTAAATCAACTAATGAAAATTTTATCCCACAATTAATATCATTTTTTTAGAAATTATATTGAAATTATCTTTATGTTTATAAAATGTACTTTATTTGATTGGCGTCGCCATCTATTATTGAAATTTTAATTTTGATTTTTGTTATATAGAAGCCGTATACCGTTTTCAGTTTTCGCAAAATGTACGATTCGTAGTAGGCAGGTTTGCGACTTTTATACGTAAGGCAGTATTTAATTATTTTATTTTTTTCTTTGTGTTTATAGTTTTTGTATTTTGAATTTTAGTTGAAAATTTAAAAGATGACATTAACTTCGTATTAAGTCACAATGTATAATAGTCGCGCGCTTGTTGTATTGTGTTTCGATTTTAGACAGTTTATCCAGATAAATATATTCTCGTTTGTAATTTTTATACATGAAAGGGAAAAAACATGCAACTTTACATCCCTTGAAAAAATGTAATTTTCAATTATAAGGCATTTGACCTTAAATGAAAAAAAATTTTTTTAGTATTTTTTTTCTTCTTAATTATTGCCCCCCCCCCCTGCGTATACCCTATGTTTACAAATATATTTTCAGCGTATACCCTCTGCTAATTTTACAACTACAGCACTGGGTGTATCCAGCTAGCGTGAGGGAAAGGAGGGATGCTTGCTTTCCAGCTAGCGTAAAGATTGGGTGAACTCTTGTTTTTCAGCTAGATGTGCCTGTGCCAGTAAAAATTCTCTGTTGCGATCAAGCTTGTTGTTTTCTGTAATCAGCTCTAGTAAATTGTATTATTGTTTATTTTGTGTATATTATGCATGCATATCCAGCATAAACCAGAAAATTGTAATCGAAACTATAAGAGCTCAGCTAATTTATTCCACTCTCATTATTGTGATTGGTCACTTTATTTTGTAAGAAGTGCTGTACGCTTAGCAAGAATATTGTTTTTATGTAAGTATTATGTATATTAATGTATGTCCCATAAGTTTTGGCACAAGTTTCAACAATTTTTGTTTGTGATAAAAAATGCATTTACTTAGAGTTTTGTAATATGTACTCAATAATTAACTGTTTCATAAGCAACCAAATTATATACTTAAATTAAATAAAGAGGGCCGTGACAAGGCGCAATTTTCTGCGGACACCTAGCATTAAGTTATGGACGACATTTACATTGATTTCTCTGACTCCTGTATATTCTGCGTCGAAGTTCGTCCTTATTTTGGGTTACCCATATCCATCCTCCATCCCAAACTTTTCGAGATAAAAGAGCCTTCTATAGAATGAGACTGGGGAAGATTAGGAGATTGTCGTTTCTCGGAACAAATGGTACGCTTTGGTCTGTTAGCTAATTTTGAGTTTGTCTGCGAATTTAGTTTATATATTACATTTTTAGAAACCTATGCAATATTGTCAGTATAAAAACCACCATCAGTTCACTTAATTTCGGAGTTGTTTTGTGTTGTCAGAGAAATCGATGTAAATGTCGTTAATTATTAAACATTACAAAACTTTTAAGACGATTTTTTATAAATTACCGAAATTGAAAATGTGCTAAACAAGTTGTCGGCATACATAAATTTCGTTTTATATCTCAAGAAATCGCAACAAAATTTTAAATACGACGCAAATAGCAGCACAGCCACATTGCAGTTCAACAATGAACGAGACAATGAAAGCAGCTCAGCAGCATAAGAGAAAGAATTAGAGAAATAGAGAATATAACCAATTCAGCGATAGGTGTAAATAGTTTAAATAATATAAATATTAAAATAAAAAAGAATTAGAATTGTTTTATTTCCTTTTTATTTTAATATGTATATTATTACCACAGTCGTTTATAAAAATCATAAGAAAAATAAATGTACCAAAATGTTTAAGTAGAATTATCAGAATAAAAAAGTAAAGTTTTATTATTTTGTGACTATGACAATAAACCTATTTTAATTGTTTATAGAAATTTAACAAGGGAAAACCGTTTTTCTTGGTGCTTTGCTCCCCAAATTATTTTAGAAAAAAAATCTTTAAATAAAAGTTATAGGACATAAAATTCTGCATATAGATCATTAAACAAAATTCATTTCGTATGTTTAGCAACTCCAGAAATTAAATATAAGAATTTTGAAAATTCCAGTTTTATACTGATAGCCATGAAATTGAAACAAAAAGACAAACAAATAAATGTGTATTTATTCGTAATAAAATTTAATTTACTTTTTATTTTTTAATGATATAAATTATTTGCGATCCTACCTACAAGTTTAACATATAGAAATGGGCTTAATGGATTAATTAAATTAATAACGTAAAATTCTTTAAAAGAATAATAATGTAATTCTACTTGTATACAGTTCAAATACTCATTTTTCTTCTCAAAAAATCACAATATTTGACGCATGATTATCGTCTAAGTAGGGATAACGCTCCTGCTATGTGCAACAGATATGATGTTATAATTAATATACATCACATCCTTGTTATATGTCCAGAGTATGACCCAATCAGGTAACTTTATAATTTTGATCAGAACCTTTCTCTTATTTTGATAGATCATAACAAGTTAAGGAATATTTTGATATTTTTAAAAGCAGTGAATTTATATGACGAAATTTAAAATTCCAAGTTTTTCTTCTAAAGGGTAAAGTAATTACATTTATATTGCTAATTTTAAATTTTTGTAACATAATATTGTCATATCTATTTTTTATATTGTTGTATTATTTATTGTTATAAGTTATACTTTTATAGTCTTGTATTATTTTTATACATAAATAAATATATCATCACGGCATATTACCCATTTCTGGGTGTGCCAGTATCTACAACACATGTAGACATCGGTAATGATGACGATATATTTTACCGTGTGGGCGCTTACCAGGCGTCACCTCACGGGCACTCATAGCTGGTGTGGAGAGTGCACCGCAGGGGGCACTTTTGTGCTATTTAAAATTGGAAATATTTAGCGTCTGTCGGGATCGAACCCGGTTCCCCCAAGTTCGCGACCAGACACTCAGGTACGCGGCCACGGGACCCCATTATTTTTATACTGTTATTGTTAATTAGTTATAGGGTAATAACCTTTGTAGTTGATGCCCAATAAACAAATAAATAAATGAACATCACATTTGTTTGTCTTTTTGTTTTAATTCCATGGCTATTACTATTAAACTGAAATTTTCGAACTTTTCATATTTAATTTCTGGAGTTACTAAACATACGAAATGAATTTTGTTTACTGATTTATATGAAGAATTTTATGTTCAACTTTTATTTGAAGATTTTTTTTCTAAAATAATTTGGAAAGCAACGCGCTAAGAAAAACAGTTTTCCCTATGTAACGAAAATCGAGCGCCATCCGGTATACTACTCGTATTTTGAAACATTTAATTTACCGAAAAATGTTGCATTTATACTTATTATTGGTGTGATTTTTAAGCATATTCTTTTTCCTTGTCGAGCTTTATAATCTGGAACGATCATGGCCAGAAGAGTAGTTGCAATTTGCAAACCTTGCCAACCTGTAATCGTCTTCATGGCAAGTTTCCAAGTCTATACTATACCTATACCACAGAATAGACATT
Organism: Ophonus ardosiacus; assembly: GCA_943142095.1. Lineage (NCBI taxonomy): Eukaryota > Metazoa > Arthropoda > Insecta > Coleoptera > Carabidae > Ophonus > Ophonus ardosiacus. The sequence continues at coordinate 18,085,512 of OW964829.1, read as the reverse complement.
CATACAGAAGCGACACTCCCTGTCGGCACCATTGTTGTTGCGATTTGATGTTTATGACCTTGAACTTTAAATTTGTTGGCAAATTTACGCGCGAAATTTAAATTGTTTTAAATGGTAAAAGAAAAATTAGAACACAAAAGTACTAAAATTTTAATTTTATAAACGAATTACAAAGAAATCAGATAAAATAAACAGATAATTATATTTTTATTAAACAAATACGTGAATTTTACAAATTCATTACAATGCAGAATTTTCTATATCTTTGATGTGGGAAACACAAACGTCAAACTCGATGAATATGTCCCAAATATCCTTCTCCATCAAATCTTCTCTTCCACAGACCTTGAGCCACATTTTACACCTATATTTGTTAAATGAATATATATTTTGCATGATATGGAAGTCGTTTTGCATTACTTACAGTTCTGTATCTTTCGGAAACGAAAAAAACTTACATTTCACTTTCTACATTTTTTAAATCTACTTATACAGTTTTTATATGAATAAACAAGTCCTCCAGATTCTATCTTCTTCGTTTTTTCCGTTTTAGTAGAAATTAACACCACTTCTAAAATTCACAAACAGTCCACAAAATGACATATGTCAAAAGTGAGAAGACGTGTTTGGTTTGCTTGAATTAGCCATAACCCTAAAATACATGGGCGTGACAAGCTGAGACAACCGCTCCTCCAGAATATGTGAAATATAATGATTTTCTTTATGATAATGATTTTTCCTATCGTTTGTTGAAAAAAAAAAAAAACATGTTTGTTCGTATTAGAAATCAATTTGTGTTTCTCAATATACTGTTATTATTGACCCCTAACAGAAAATTTTCTCGTCGAGATAATGAAAAGAATAAAGAATCGTAATATACGAAGATATGCCGTAATAATCCGATTTTATCCGATTAGCCCTTTAAATTTGTTGGCATACTCTTTCTCTCTCTAATTTTCGTTTCTCTCTCTGACTGTCGCTTCTGTATGAATGTCTATTCTGTGCCTATACTATAAGGATCTTTACATAACTATTATTATTATTATTGTTATTATTATTATTATTATTATTATTATTATTATTATTATTATTATTATTAATACATTACCCAACAGGCAAACGCCCAATTAAAGGGTAAGAGATGAAACGTATTTAAAAAAATGAAATAAATTTCTTTATCTCGTTAATGGTGTTATGAAATATATCAATTTCACCTTCGATGATATTGACTCCGAAAGTGATGACGTCAAAATCGACCGGGAATTACAAAACCTGAAAGTAGGCTTCCGGTTTCTTAATTGCATCTTGAAAGAGTGTGTTGTGAACGAACCGTACTAGCGCCAAATTTAAATAGCTGTCATCAAAGCTATTATCTGTATAAGTATAAATAAAACTTTTTTAGCATTAAAAATTGTTTCTTATAAAACTAATTTTATAACAATATTTTGCAGTATAAACAATTAATAAAATAAATAATGCATATGAAAAATATTGAACATGGCAAATAAAAGAAGTAGGTATGCAAAATTAGAAAAGTAGATTATCATATAATAAAATATATTTGTCACATACGTATTAATAATACAAAGAATGTTAATGAATACGTGTTACAAATTTATAGGGTATGTAGGGGATGCAAAAATAAAATAAACAAAATTAGTAACTGTAGTGAGAGATCGTAACGGCCAATGAAAATTAAAAAAGATGATTACCATTTTATGAGTTTATTAGTAAAAGTTAGTCTATTTTGCATCTCGTACATACCCTATAAATTTGTAACACACATATTTACAAAAATTCGATTACATACTTTGTTAATTGTAAAATATTTCGACTTCCTTATAAGAGGGTATTAAATATTGTCAAATCCCCACAAACTTTAAGGATGAATGATGCATTAAAAAAGGCAATCATATGTAATATCTGAAAAGTTTTAATTCCTACTATGGCCCTTTCTACTTGTATTTTTACCCTCGTAATACTTTTTGGTTTTCTGAATTTGTTCCACCGTAAACTATGGTATCATTAAAAATTAACGCCTGGTGGTAAAAGTTCGGTTACTAAAAAACCTTTCTAGACCATCAACCATCAAGAGGTGTCAGAATAAATGAGTCTATAAGTTCATATTCCATATTATGTATGAACAAGTTCGTCGTGTCTCATAGAGACAAATTGATTGGTGTAACTTATGTTGTTAACACACAATCATCAAGAGGTGTCAGAATAAATAAGTCTATAATATTTATATTATTGACGACTAAATGTGTGTATAATATTTATTATACATATATTTTTTTGTTTTATTAACAAATATACATATGTTAATAGAACACACACTATTTTGTGGAATAAATTTACTGTCTTACAGTATCTTTGTTTCTCAAATATTTATCAGTGTATATAGAAATAACGTCCACAGGCTATGCACGTATATTCTATATGCACTTTAAATCTAAACAATTTTAATAACGAGGTACATTACGTATCTTGATTATAGGCAATATTTTTAATATAGTAAAATATATTAAATTTATTTGGCGTGGTCTACAGCACGTCCGCGGGTGAACGCTTTTATGCGTAAGGCCCTTGTGCGGACACCATAAAAACAAAAATCCTTTTTATAAAATTAATTTTTTTATAAAAGGGTAATATACAGTAACTCACAATATTCCGAGCGAGAATATGTAAGTGTACATAATATATGTACACCATGAAACATTACGTATCTTCTCTCTGTCTCTGAGAAAGATAAAAACAAGACGCTACTTTTATCTAGCGAAGAGTTTTTAAGTAAATGATTTCATGCGACGACGAAAAATTTGGGGACATTGTGACCCATTGGAGATGGTTTATGTCATAATGTGTGTATGACAAGGGTCTATAATAATTATAGACGGTAAACTAATTTCTTTTATGTAACCATATATTACGTTTTATGTGTTATATAATTTATGTTTTTATAAAAAGAAA